>CAWUFW010006473.1:0-600000 GCA_963921515.1 Calotriton arnoldi | reverse complement strand
CTGCACTGAATGCTCCATATAGACATCTCTGCTACCACTGCTGCTGTCTCTGTATCCTCTGGCTCCAAGGATGGCACGTACTGTGGAGAGGGCCCCAGCCTTCACAGAGGAGGAAAACCAGGCCCTGCTGGACAGCCTCCTACCACAGTACAGCAAGCTTTATGGGAAACCAGGGGAGCAGGTGAGTGTGCAGTCCACATCCTCTCTCATTGTGCATCTTGTCTGACTAGCACTAATGGCATTGTGTGAAGCATTGGCTAGCATGTTCACTCAGTAGTTGTCACACCCAAAGTGTGCAGGTACCTGCACTGAACAGGTACTGTGCTGTGAGAGTGCATTTAGAGACGGTCATACTACCCAGGCAATGTTTCCATGTTGGTGATGCAGGACAAGTGTCCATCCACATAGTTGCACTACCTGTGTTTCCACAGATGCCCTTGTGAAAAGCACATGTTTATCCAACTGTGTGATGCACAAACATGTTGTATGTGTGTTAATGGTAACCCTGGGCAAAGCACTACGCTACGCTCGCGTAGTTTGCGAAGTTTGCGCTACTTCGCACAACGCGAATTGCACGTAGCACAGTGCAAACACGCGTAGCGGTCATTTTTTGCTTGCTCGCGGTCCTCAACGTCAAGTTGGCGACCGCGAGCAAGCAAAATGACATCTCGGCGAGACTTTTTCCTCGTTCGCGATCAGCAACATCAAGTTGCCGATCGCGAGCGTGGAAAATAAACCTCCCGGCGAGATTCTCAACACGGGGAGGTCAGGTTTCTCATTGCGAGTGGTCGCGTATGCTCGCGACCGCTCGCGATGAGAAACTACCAGTCCGCGTTGAGAAAGCTGCCGCTCGAGTAAAAATCTACTCGAGCGGCAGTAAAAGACAGCTCGCACTGTGCAAGATGCCGTTTTCAATGATTGCACAGTGCGGACAAGCATCCGGCACTGTGCAATCATTGCGAACAGTGCACTACGCAGTTCGCGTAGTGCTACGCATAGCTCGCGTAGTGCGAACTGCACTTTGCGTAGCTTCGCGTAGCGCTACTTCGCGAACTACGCCCAGGCTTAGTTAATGGCCCTTTAACTTTGTCATCTTCACAGGTTGATGCCCATCAGAAACAGGAGATCTGGCTGACCATTGCCTGGGCAGTTCGATCTGTGGGGGTCCACAGGCGTCGCATCCGAAGCTGCCAGAAGAGGTGGCAGGACCTACGTGGCTGGAGCAGACGCATTGCTAGAGTCCTGCTGAAGCTGTCGCCTCCTCGCAGTAGGGGCGGACACTGGACCCTGACCCCCCACATGCGCCGGATTCTGCCAGTGGTCTTCCCTGACCTGGATGGGTTGTTAAAGGCCAGACAGCAGCAAGGAGGGGGTAAGTGCATGCCTTGTCTGTGAACTGTGTCTAACATGATCTTTGCATTCCTTCAGCCTGGTTACGCTACCACAGTTTGTCTGTCTGCTTGAACTAGAATCATGTCCATTATTTCTGTAATGGCCCTTCCTCAACTGATACACAGGTGTGTCCCTTTCAGTCAGTGACATGTTTCACGGGGGGCCTGCTGTTGTCCAAGTTTGATGTGGATCTGCTACCGGCAGTATGTATTAGCCTTCATGAGTGTGGAATTTATTGACATGTATCTGCACATTGACAGATATGTGACATGCACTCTGTGTGGGCCATACATACGTGTCCTAGTTGATGCTCTGCCTCGCCATATGTGTCGGGTGTTTCCCACACACAACTGCAGCATGTGTGACAATGTTGTGATCTCTGAAGTATGTCCATCATGTGTGTCACACATGCATGGACACATGCCTACTGTTTGGGCTAATCCCATGTTGCACATGGACCAGGTCAGGTATGTCTACTCCGGACATGGTGTACACTCAGTTCTCCTAATCATGTGTGTCAAAGTAAATTGAATGCATTGTGCAATGTGCAATCAGGTGTCAGCCTCTGTCTCATTGTGGAGTGGGCTAGCTTTTTAGACTCCTGGGGTGTCAATTATTTTTGGGTGGTCCGACAGCTGACATGTGGCTGTTGGATCTTCATGATGGGGTCAAACATTGGTGTGTAATCACTTGACAGTGCCTGATGGTGTATCCAACATTTAAGTGCAGGCAGCTATACTTCATTGTCATCAGACTGTGATGTGATCATGTTGCCAGACTTGTGCTTGCTGTCACTCTACTGTGGCATATGTTGGACGTGGGATCATCATTTGCCTTAACATGTGGGTAGCAGTGGGGCAACATGTGCACTTGACAGATGCAGGGCTTATATTCCCCACAACTACATGATTGAGATACAGTGCAGACTGTTGGTTTTGTGATGCACTGCCCCAGTGACAGAAGGCAGCAATGACTGATTACCCAGACTGCCCTGTAGCATGTTGTTTATTTTGCTATAGTGTATCCTGCAGTGATGGAAATTGTCCTGCATGCACTCAATTGTGGCATCGTCCAGCAAGACATGAGCACATCATGGTGTGTGGTGAAGGAAGCATATCCATATTACTGACAATTACTTTGGCCATCCCTTTACCTGACACATGTACAAACTCAGTGGCAGGAGATGGTATATGTGTGTACTGACACATTTCCATCACAAATCCTGCAGTTCAGGCAACTGTCTATGTGGTGCATGTGTGCACAAATGAATAGTATCTGGCTACATGCACCAGACTGATGTCTCCATGGACATGTAGGATATGAGGGGCATGGTTTGCTGGCAGACTGACATGTGTGTTTTACAAATATGTGTCTGCACTTAAGAGTATTTACTGCAAATGATGCACAAACGTGCGCTGTCATGTGCTGTTCTGACTGTGATGTGTGATGTCTATACAGGTGACTGATGTTTCTCTGTTTACCCTGTTGATTTGCAGTTACATCTACGGACACTGGAGGAGACAGCTCCACAGACCATGAGGAGCCAGAGCGCCAGACAGGGTCCGCTGCGGAGGATTCAGAGGGACCCAGTGGAACGGAGGGTGAGGGGGGCCACACTGAGGAGACCTCGGCTACGTCCACCTCGGCTGAGGAACACGCCAGCTTCAGTGATGACACCCTTGTGGAGGCGGGTGCCAGCAGTCCCCAGACAACACCTAGCAGGTCTGGCCCCGCCACCACCACCATCTCCACCCTCCCTTCTGCTCCCATTCCAGATGTCCGTGGAGGCTCCCGTGTAAGGGAGCATGTCTCCTTCATGCCAGGCACCGCACCACCTGTCCCTGTCTCCCCTGCTGCCCTGAGTGTGGAGTCTGTGGACTTACTGAAGCAGCTCCATGTAGGTCAGACAACGATGCTGAGTGTCCTCCATTCCCACACCAGTCTGTTGACACAACTGGTGTCCTTCAAGGAGGGCATCTCATCCAACATGTGTGCCCTACATCGGACCATTCAGGCCATGGCCTCCACACAGACGGCAGCAGTGTCCCTCCTCCAACAGGCCCTCACCCCTGCTACCTCTGCCACATCCACAGTCACCACTCCACTGCCTGTCCAACAGACACACACACCCGCACATGCACGCACCACATCAGGCAATGGCAGCACACAGACACGCAAGCCAGAGTCTAGATACACAAGCACGCACACTCCGGGGACTGATGGCACACACACAGGGGATGGGTCACATACACACTTACAGGCATCCACAAGCACTCCGCATTCCTCAGATGCCTCTCCCTCCAAAACACCTTCCCTTGCCTCACCTACTGCCCCCACATCCAAGCAGCTCTTCCTCTGTGACCTTGGCCTCTTCCCCACAGACCCATCTGCTTCAACTTGCAAGGGGAAAAGAAAGTCACCACGCACAGAGGGGAGTTCCCCTGCAAAACGGACACCCTCCCCCAGGCGCATGGACACTGAGGCCCCCACCCGCAAGTCTCCCCGGACCAGGAAGGGTAAGACACCACCAAAAGCACAGGCTTGCACCTCACACTCTCCATCCTGCAGCACCCCGGATGCCAATACACAGGTCCTACGGCCATTCCCTGCACCAGGTTCACCCACACACCCATACCGCATACCCAGGATGCTTAGGCCCTCCCCCTTCCACATGCACTTCCACCCCCGCCTCACATGCTCAGCCTGTTCCTGCCACTGGTGTGGAAACCGTGTCTCCCCCCTCTGTCCTGCCCACCTCATCTGAACCCAATTTTACTCCTCTTGATGTTGGCACTGCAGTAGGAGGAACATCCCACCCGTCTGATTTGGGCACTGCAGTTGAGAGCCCGTCCACCACATCTGTCCCGCACACTGCAGTGGTGCAGGTAAACCCCACATCTGACTTGTGCTCAGCAGTGGAGATGGTGCCCACTGTGTCAGACCCCTCCACTGCAGTTGCTGGCATCACTCCTGCACCCACCACACCTCCCCTGCCCCATTCTCCTGTCCCCTGATCCTGTCCCTGTGGTGCCTGTCCTGCCACTATGTATGCCCCTCCAAGGGGTGAGATGTCCCTGGTCCATAGCAGTGCAGGCAATAAATGGATGACAAGTTTTCACATGTTACCCTGGTTGGACTCTTTGATGGACTGGCCATTGGCCTTTTTGCATCGTGGCATGAACGTTTATATATATTTTATTGCTGAATAAAGCCATTTTTGTTATCCAGTGGTGTTGCATATTATGTACATGATGTTGATGATGTGTATTGATGGAGCAAGGTTTCAAAAGTGAAACTTGCTTGTATGCAATCCTCCTCATAGTATTAATTTATTAAACTTGTACTGTCAATACTAATACTTGCATTCACGAATACAAAAGGGATAGATACTTGCCAATGTGTTCTACTAATGAATAACGCTTGTCCATAACTCAAAATGGCCGCTAAAGCGCGGGAAATTGTCTGCGCATGTCGCAACCTGATCACATGGTGTGACGTCTTTCTTTGCTTGGTGGGAAACTTCTGCTTCTGCGCAGTGTGTATTAAAATGGCCGCTCAATGTTCTCATATGCTTAAGCTTGCTCTCATGTCATTATTAAATTGTCGTTTTCTTAACGCTACTAATGCAGGGTAGTATTATGATTAAATGGGAATTGAGTTAGGGAAAGTGGGTATACAGTGAAACGTTTTATTTGTGATTTTAATATTTTCCTCTTGCACTTTTAGTAATTCGTAAACTTGGGCCTGGGTTGGTGTCTTGAAACTCGAGAAACAGAGGGTTCTGCGCATGTGTCCTGTCTGCCTGCCAAGTGAAGTCAACTTGGACGTCTCCCAAGGCCACGACCTATTGGCCGAAGATGATGTACCCAAAGTTTACGGCGGACAGAAATTGTTACTTTTCTCCTGTAAAATGTATAACATTTGTCGTGAGACGGGTGGGAAATAAAGTGAATGTATTAATTTGAAGGGGCGGGAAGTTAAATACAATAGGCTTCACAATTTAGGCCAAAATTGACATGGTACGAGAATCCACCCCCTGTCCCTGCCCAATCAGAAGTAGTGGTCCCATATTTTAGCAACATTAAGGGGAGGTACATGGGCTTAGAAGGGTATAATAGAATATAGCATTAGTGAATTAGTCAGAGCTAGATTACACAGAAGAGAGAACATACAGAAGAGCTCCAGGCTGCCATGCTGAGCGGTTGCTGACTGAATCCTTATCTGGAAGAGGTCCTGAGGAGGGGGCGGCGGAGTCCATTAGACTGGAGAATCGAGGAGAAATCGAGTGCCAGAGAGGGGAACGGCGCAGGCGTCGTTATAGAGAGGTCACCAGTCCTGTCCTGATCCTGAAGGAGGTCTTTGCTCTTCATCCTTCCAGGGTCCTATCTTTTCCAACTCCTTGGCTAAGGGGTTTGGTTCTCGTATTTAGGTAATTATACTGCAACCTTTAGTTGCGCTGCTGTCTCTATCCTCTCTTATTTCCTTAAACATTGTCAGTTATTAGAAAATTCGTTCCTATGCTTCCTCTTGGGTATTCTGATCAAATACCGTGTTTTTCTGTATTTTACTCTGCAAAATCTTTAGATAAACATTTTAAAACTTCCTGACTCAGTGATTATTTCAGGATTATGTATTATAGTGAATGTCACTCATTTTAAACTTCCCAATTAGCAAAGGATCCATTGGTAAGTTATTACTCTTCAATCAGAAGGTAATTGGTAGCAGGGATTTTGATAAAAGAGTACATCTGACACCCAGCGTAAGTATTAGTGTAGTGTAAATGTATGGGCCCAAGTGAGTATATGGTGTATGAATGTTGTTGGCTAATATTGCGCTGGATCAGTTTTCTGGTAAGCAGAGGACGGTTGTTGTTACTCTTTGTTAATTGGGTAATGAGAATTTTATTTGTATTTTTATGAACTAACACCCGCTTATTTTTGAGTTTTGTTTTATGTTGTCTAGAAATCCCCGGGGAAAAGAATAGTGGGTGGCAAGTGGAAGCCATACTGCAGTGAGGTTATCTGTCAGGCAGAAATAGTACTGAGAAGTTAAGCAGGACTTCAAGTATTTGTTAGGGACTCTATGCGTGTGAGTAATAGCAAAAAGGGTACGCTGATAAAAATTTGATGTTATATCACCTAGTAAGGGTAACATTGGAGAAGTAACAGGTACTTCTGGAGCTTGTGTGAAGAGTAGACGTAAGTGTTTTACTCATAGTGTATGTATTAGTAAACGGAAAGGTTTTACTAAAGTGTGGAAGAAACTATCTTTTTCGAAATTTGTGGAAACTGGCACGATAGCGAATGTTTTATGTTGTTACTGAAATTTAATTAAGATTTATAGAGAAAATAAGTTTGCGTACATTTTTGTAAAGGGAGGGTCAGTTGCCAGAGAGGGAGCTGACGTCACAAAGCGCCGCGCTGTGGTAGCTTGAAGCAGCGGGTGTGGAAAAACCCTTGTAAAGGAGGGGTCAGTAGTCAAGATTAGTGCTGACGTCACAGGTATCGCGCTGGGATTGGTTAAACCAGCGAGAACAGAAAAGAGCAGATTGGAAAGGAGGGGTTGACAGAGAAACGTCACCAAAAGGCCGCGCAAGGATTGGCTTAGAAATAAAAGTTAGCAGACATTTGATTGGTCGAGATTTTAGAAGCTAAATTCTTAGTGGATAAGGATTGCATGTTAAAACGCGATCCGACTTTAATAGGAAATCGTCCAGATAGGAGATTCCTAGGTTTTGCAGAATATAATTTTATACACAGAAGATTAGATAGAATGTACGGAGAAAAGAGAAAAATGTCATTCTTACAAAAGATTAAGAATTATTTTAAAAAGGACAAACCAATCAAAACTAGAGAAGGAATTATTATTCCACCAGCTAAAACGCCAGCATCATTCATGATGATGGAGAGAGGCTATCATACTTGTGTATGGATGGAGAATTGGATAGAATATACCAAAAATGATGGAGTATTAGCCTTTCCTGAAAATGGCACTTTCAATGGAAGAATTCTTCAAAACTTGAGATTGAGGATGAATGATTTAGAACCCAGACCTAGATTAACCCAGTATGAAGCCCTAGAAGAATGGGAAACCGAGGCATTTGAACGAGATAGATCTAGAAGTAATAAGAGTTACCCAGGATTTTACCCCAGATACTTACGTGAGTCAAGAGAGGGTCAGATGAAACAATGGAGAAGGGCAATGATTACAGAGGGACTGTATCCATTATTTACAGAAGGAGAAAAATCAGGAGGCAAATGTACAGAAAAGACAAAACATTTAATAAGAAATGAGGATTCAGAAGACAAATTTATGGAAGAAATGTTAAGAAATCCACCTCCATATCAGGAAGGGACAAGTGGATGCCCTCCTAGTGCACCACCACAAACTCCAATGGTACCAAAGGTAATGCATGAATTCACCCCGACTAGAATACTTCATGACAAAGAAAAGGAAGCTTTAGAAAAGACTAGAGCAGAATTAGTACGGAAAATAACTCAGATAAAAGTACATCCCGATTCATTGACTTTTCCCGTAACAATTGGTCCAGTAGTTCCATTATATGGTACTCAAGGAAATTGTCCTCCATTAATACCTGTACCAACTCCTCTGAACACTCCTATAAGTAACTCAAAACCTGAAGCTCCAGTTATAATTGAGGATCAGTTTAGGGATTGTGAATCCACAATATCACTCATGGATTTACCTATTCGAGGTTCTGTAAATAATACTCCAAGAAGAGATGTACCTGGAGGTTCAAAAGATGTAAGTTTAGTAACTTCATCAGGAGCAAAAAGTGCTACCATAGTAACACCTGAAGACCTAGAAAGATGGGTACAAGGGTCAGTTAAACAGTGCGCACCTCCAAAAGTACTGGATATCCATAAATTAAAAGTTGAATTAGAAGAAATAATAGCAGGAAATGTAGGAGTAGAACGCTTGAATACCTATGATGAAGAAGAATTATTGTTCTTATGCAGAAGTATCACCAGAAATGTGAGGGTATTTCATGAAAAATTGTCCAATCTAGCATTACAGATGGGAATTGAAATAGGGAGATCAAAAGTACTACAGAAACCCTATAGAGCAGAATTTTCAGACAAAGATTTAGAAAATATGAATGCATCTGGAAGAAGATTGCAAATAAGAGAATTAATGTTAGTTTTACAAAAATGGGGAGATCTAGATAAATGGAGATCTAGGTGGGCCAAGAAAAAAGAAGAAGCACGAACAAGTAGAACAGCATCTGAATATGTGATGAAGGAAGCAGGAAAAGCAGATCAAATGTATCCAATGCGAGAAGTTGCGGGAGGAGGATATGTACATGTCCCATGGAGCAGACAGGATATTTTATCATTTACGAATGATTTTCCAAAGCTGAGGGAAAAGCCAATTGAATGGTACAAGCAGGTTGAAAGGTTTGTGAAAGTATCAAAGGTATTGTTGAAGGATTTGGATGGTCTGTTTGACATAGTGGTACCTGCAGATTTATGGACAGAATGTAAGATCACAGTAGATTGGCCTAGTGATGAGTATCCCAGAGATCCAAAAACAGGTGCCCCGTCAAGTGATGTGATGAAAAAGTATCAGCAGGTGATAACATACCTGAAAGGAAAGATACCCCCGAAAGAAACAGATTGGGTAAAAATAGATCGAACTACCCAAGAAGCCAATGAAACAGTACATTCTTATTATGAGCGTTTATTACAGGTGTTTAAACAGTATAGTGGATTTGAGGATATTGGAGACAAGAATATGAGTCAGTTTGTGTATCGGTTTGTTTACGGTCTAAAGCCAGAGATTTGCCAGATGATTAAACAACACATGTTGTGTTGGCAGGGAAAGCCCATGGATGAGATTCTGAAGTATGCAAAATATTGTGGAGACGATATTGAGGATAGACACAAGAAATTGCAGGAAAAGGTAATGTGGGCACAGGTGAAAATGACTGAGAAACAGGGAATTAATTTGGAAAATCCGAGTGAGAATCAAGGAAAAGATTCTGGAATGAGTGGTGATACTGGGAATGGTGGAAAATTTAGAGGACGAATGATTAGAGAAGAAGCTAAAAAGAAATTTCCTTGTCATGGATGCGGAAAATTGGGGCATTGGAAGGACGAGTGTAAAAAGATTCGAAATAATAATGGCCCAAATCAAAACTTAAATCAACAAACTCAGAATGACTCACAGCAGAGTGTAAATCCCCAGAGTCAGTTGCCACCTCCACCTGTTCAGGGTAATGTAAGCAGAGCAAAACATGGTACAGACATCGGATACCCAGGAGGAAGTGGTAAGAATGATTATATGACATCACAATTTCTTTTGCAGGAAAATTTCAGTGAAAACTGCTTGTGACGGTGCCTGGGAGAGGGGAAGAAGGAGTGCGTACTTGGCGCATCCTTACAGGTAGATCAGTCTGGTCCATATGTTGAAGGAAATGTGAAAGGTAATGATATTACTTTCCTTTTGGACACTGGTGCTACCAGGTCTACTGTGAGATCAGCAGACATCCCAGACATTCCTCTCTCTGGTGAAGATATCCAAGTAGTGGGGGTAGCTAATCAAAGAATTAGAACACCTCTTACCGAACCAATGGAAGTTAAAATTGGAAACTTCCGAGAAATACACCAATTTGTAGTGTGTGATTCTAGCCCCGTGAATTTATTAGGTAGGGATTTGCTGTGCAAGATGAATTGTACAATTTTCTGCACACCGGATGGTGTGGCTGTTCAAACACCAGATGAAGACCATGTATATAAAATTATGGTTGCAAAACAAGGTACAGAAATAGATTAAATGTTATCGTTGATAACAAAAGATGAGTTACCAGAAAAATTAAAAGGTACAGTCAACCAAATAGTATGGGATTTCACTGGAAAAGAAGCAGGACTAATGGCAAAAATAGATCCAGTTCAAATTACTGTAAAAGAAGGTGCGATTTTCCCAAATACTAAACAATACAAGATGAGTGCAGAAGTAAAAGCAGGAGTCATTGAAGAAATAAATCGAATGGTAAAACAAAACATTCTAAAAGAAGTAATGAGTAGTCCATGCAATTCACCAATCATGGGACTTAAGAAACCTAGTGGAAAATATAGGATTGTTCAGGACCTGAGGAAAATAAATAAGATTGTAGAACCATGTTGTCCTATAGTACCAAATCCTGCAGTAATCCTATACCAGATTCCTTGGAATGCAGGATGGATCACAGTAATTGACTTATGTCAAGCATTCTTCTCAATACCACTACATCCAGACAGCCAGTATCTTTTCTCATTCAAATTTGAGAATAAAGTATATATGTGGAATCGTGTTCCTCAGGGGTACACAGAAAGTCCTTCCATTTTCAATCAGGTACTGAAAAAGTGCCTTGAAAAACTAGTGATGCCAGGAAGCTCAGTTTTAGTTCAATATTTCGACGATTTATTAGTAGCGTCGACCACCAGAGAAGACTGTGTTGTTGATTCCATAGCATTATTAAATCTGTTGGCTGAGGAAGGGCATAAAGTTTCACCTGAAAAGTTACAGTTTTGCAGGACAGCTGTTAAATACCTGGGACATCAAATTGAGAGGGGAAAAAGAAGAATAACCTCTGAAAGAGTAGAATTAATAAAGAAAATGCAAATGCCTATAACCCAAAGACAAGTGCGAATGTTCCTAGGAATAGTAGGATACTGTCGACAATGGATACCAAATTTTTCCATGTTGGCTAAGCCCTTAATCAACATGACGAAAAAGAAAGCAAAGGACCCTGTTGAGTGGGAGGATGAAAGTGTAGAAGCTTTTGTAAAATTGAGAAACACACTTTGTTCAGCACCTGCCTTAGGCATGCCTGATTACAAAAGAGAATTCACATTATTCTGTCAAGAGAGAGAAAATTGTGCACTTTCTGTCCTAACTCAGAGACATGGACTAGACAGACGTCCTATAGCGTACTTTTCTGCTACATTGGACCCAGTAGCAGCTGCGTTGCCAGGATGCTTAAAAGCAGTAGCTGCAACTTGTTTGAGCATTGAACAAAGCGAGTCAATTATAATGGGACACCGTGTAAAAGTGTATGTTCCACATGCAGTCGTGATTCTGTTGACAAGAACCAGAACTCAGCATCTTACTCCTAGTCGGCTGACTAAATATGAGAGGATAATAATGGGTGCTGAAAATGTGACCATGGTAAGGTGTACGATAATAAATCCAGCAAATCTATTGCCAGACCCATATCATGAAACAAATAAAGATGACGAAGAAGATGAACATGATTGTGTACAGATTACAGAATTATGTACAAAACCACGCCCAGACATTGAGGAACAGCCTCTTAAAAAGCCAGACAGGGAGCTATTTGTCGATGGTTCATGCCAAAGACATGAAGATGGTAAACTAACCGCTGCCTATGCAGTATGTGAATTAACTGGAATAGTTGAAGCATCCTATTTACCAGGAGTAAAATCTGCACAAGTAGCTGAATTGATTGCTTTGATAAAAGCTTGCAAAATTGGGAGGAATCAGAGAGTAACTATATTTACTGATCGTCAATATGGTTACGGGGTTGTGCACGATTTTGGCCAACTGTGGATGCAGAGGAATTTCATGACTTCTTCAGGATCCCCCATTAAAAATGGACAATTTGTAAGGGAATTACTAGAAGCAATACAATCACCAAAAGAATTGGCTGTGGTGAAATGTGCCGCACATCAGTCAGGAGATGACTGGGTGGTAGTTGGCAACAGATATGCAGACCTGGTGGCTCAACATTGTGCCAAAACCAGAACATCAGTAAATAAGAGGGTGGAAAGAATGGGAATCAGCTGCCAACTTATGCTGTATATGCCACCAGAAACTTGGAATGAGGTGAAGAAATTGCAAGATGAGGTTGAGGAAAGTGAGAAGAATTTATGGATCAAAGTGGGTTGCTCCCAAAGGGGAGATGATGAAGTATGGATAAGTGCAGATGGCAGACCAGTCATGCCAGACTGTTTACTCTCACAAATGGCTAGAATGCATCATGGAGACACACACATAGGGAGAGATGCAATGATTAGGCTGTTCAGACAAAATTGGTACAATCCCAAATTCAGAGCTGTTGCAGAGAGTCTTTGCCAGAGATTTCTAACTTGCCAAATGCACAATCCAGGCAGGAAAACGATAAATGGGTTTGGAAAGATTGGAAAGGCAGAAGGCCCATTTATAAGACTCCAGTTTGACTTCATACAGTTACCACCATGTAGAGGGCTGAAATACGTACTAGTCATAGTGTGCCTGTTTTCAAAGTGGGTGGAAGCTTACCCTACTAGAAGAAATGACAGCATTACAGTCGCAAAACTATTGCTACGAGAGGTCATACCAAGATTTGGTTTTCCAGTATCTTTGGAATCAGATAGAGGAAAACACTTTAATAGTGAAGTAATCAAACTAATCTGTGAAGCATTTCAAATCAAACAGAAATTGCACTGTGCATATCGCCCAGATGCTTCTGGAGTGGTTGAACAATTGAATGGCACTATAAAATCAAGATTGGGAAAAATGTGTGCATCAACATCATTAGAGTGGCCCGACGCATTGCCACTTGTCTTGATGGGAATAAGAAGCATACCTGACAGAACGACTGGATTGAGCCCACATGAAATTATGATGGGAAGAGCAATGAGACAAACACATGTTCCCACAAACAAATTAGTAAATATATCTGATGATATGGTTTTGGATTATTGCAAAGGATTGGCTGACCTCATGCGTTCTGTCTCTCATCAGGTTGGAGAAGACGTAGTTTCCAGGCAGCCTGAATTAGAACATGATCTGAATCCTGGTGATTGGGTGGTAGTGAAGAATCACGCCAGAGAAACGTGTCTATCACCCAGGTGGAGCAGACCTTGTCAAGTCATATTGACCACCAATACAGCAGTGAAGTGTGCAAGATTTCCTAATTGGATTCACGTAAGCCACACAAAGAGAGTACCAGAACCTGAAGAAGAGAATCTACAGACAACGCCAGTCACTGAAGAAGCTGAAGGTTGCCCAGCTGAGGAATCTCAAGCTAGAGGTTCGAGAGAAGCTGACGGAGAACAACCGAACACAAGTCAGGATTGGATACCAGTGGTAGAAGTGCCTGAGGTATACCACAGAACGAGAAATCAAACAAAATTGGAAGAAATTAAAGAAGATCAGAAAGGTGAAGAAGAAACAGTTTGGGATCAAGAAGACAAGACAGTAAAAGATCCTGAACTAAATCAGATAGGGAAAGAAAATTGGACTAAAAACAGTGAAGATTTGATAAACTTTGAAGAGGGACAGACAGGTCTAGAAGAAGCAGGTCAGGTTGCAGAAGTTCACAGTGCAATAAGCCCTGATCAGAAGCAGATAGATCAAGAAGAATTCACAAAAGAAAAAGGGGTTAATACAAATTAACATAAAGAAATAAAAAGGGAAAAAGATCAACATCCTGAAAATCATTGTGGAGCTACAGAAGAAAAACCAATTAGACCTGAAAAAGAACAAATAAAAGAAGAAGTAATCAAAGAAAACAAGACAGTATTGAGCAGTGAAAATAATGAGATTTCTGAAGACGTAAACAAAGAAACAGTGCCAATCAAGAAGACAAGAAAAGGAGATCATTGGCCAAGTGTCATCAAAAGAGTAAAATACCACATAACAACAAGAAGTGAAGATCCAGAACAAGTACCTGAAGTGACAAGTCAAACTGAACAAGAGAAAAAGTCAGGAAAAAGTAAAAGATTGAGACTTGTAAATAACAAATTCAAGGGTCCTGACTGGACTTATATTATTCTCGAAGATTTTGAAAGCTCAAGGTCAAGTGACAGCGGTGGCGAAGGAACAAGTGCAGAACTCACATACGAAGAAGAAACAAGACCACCCTGACTAAACAAAAGAATCCTCTAAAGAAAAGAAGAAGAGATAAGAAGAGCAATCTTCGTTGTCGAAAAATGCCTGATGATAGAGTTACTGGGAGACCAAAACGAAATTGTTATAGGAGATGCTGTGCAATATGCATATGTAGTCTAGTATTGGTGCTTATAGTATGGCTAGTACTGATTGTAGCAGTTCCTTACCTTATGATAATAGATAAGAAGATTAATAACGAAACTAAAGGGAGGACAGCAAACATGAAGGGCAATAGAGTAGAACTAATGGCAGAAGATGAGGCAGAAATTCATCATGAAGTAGCTGACAACGACACTAGTTTAAATGTTTTCACAAAGTTATTGTTTCAATATGTAGATACAATGGAAGTTAGTAATTGTTATGTCTGTATGAAGTTACCTGAATCAGTAGCGGAAGGATTAACATACCATCATTTACCACTGACATATGGCATCTCATGTAGTGTATTAACAAGTTTATTTTATAAAACAGGTAGACTGCAGTAATATTATTCAAACTTAGATGTGATATTTTCTGAGGTTCCGATTCGCAAGAGTATGAACCCAGTGCTTAGTAGTCAAGACGCACAGTTTATGGGAGAGTTTTTCTTAACAATGAAATCAATAGACATAACACATGCACATAGACACAATCTAACATGTTCTTTATTAGAAGAAGAGAAAATATTTTTGAATTTAGTAGAAGATAGAAGACAAGATTTCCAAAAGAAAGCTACAGAGCATAAGGCTCATTTACCACCTTGGGCAGAGAAAGAAGGGAGTTACACACCTGGCAAGGCTCAAGCTGCTATGGCTCTGGATTTCGAAAAGAAAGGGAAAATTTGTCTACATAGATTAAGAACTGATTATAACAATGTTTTCATCGGTACCAGTGAATGTGAACACAATTTTTTCATTCTTGGAGGTTGGGGACTTAAAGGAGGAACAGATTCAGTTTTTCCTGGAATTTATTATGTATGTGGGAATAAGGCTTACTTTAGGCTTCCTGCACGGTGGTATGGAATTTGTTATTTTGGAATAGTTTTTCCAAAGATATACCACGTAAAAAGAAACACTGGAAGCAATGAAAACAATAATGAATTAATATGTAGTAAAAGAGCTAGTTTTTCAGAAATTGTAGGTGATATATTTGGTGCATTGATACCTTCAGTGGGAATAATTCTGAACTCAAGGAAAATATGTAAATTGTCTACAGTGGTTGATCGTTTATCAACGGATACTGCTGGAGGTTTTCTAATGATTAATACGGAGATGGTTGCGATTAGATCTATGGTGATGCAAAATAGACTTGCTCTTGACATTCTATTGGCAAAAGAGGGAGGAGTCTGTAAATTATTGAAGACGAAACATTGTTGCACTTATATTCCTGATAAGAGTGCAGAAATTGGAGCGTATATTCAGAATATAACTAAACTTGAGAAGGAACTTGAACCACTGGAAGTTGATAGTGTATGGGAAAGAATGACAAATAGTATCTCGTCAATTGGAACCTGGTTTGCTAATGTAGGAAAAGGTCTTATAGGTCAAAAATTAGTACCCTTAGCAGGGATAGCAATAATAATTTTAGCCATAACAATATGGTGCAAATGCTGTAGAAAGAATGGAACATATGAAGTGACAGGAAAAGGAAAGAAGAGAAAACTAGACGAGATCGAACTAGAAGAATGGAGAAGTGATTTATACAAGAAATTAAAAGGAGACTGTAAGAATAGAAAAAGTAAAAATGAGAATGAAACGATTTGCTAGAAGTTGGCATCTGATTGAAGGTAGTATTTTGATGGCTCAGAAACGCCATCAGAGAGGGGATTGATGGAGCAAGGTTTCAAAAGTGAAACTTGCTTGTATGCAATCCTCCTCATAGTATTAATTTATTAAACTTGTACTGTCAATACTAATACTTGCATTCATGAATACAAAAGGGATAGATGCTTGCCTATGTGTTCTACTAATGAATAACGCTTGTCCATAACTCAAAATGGCCGCTAAAGCGCGGGAACTTCTCTGCGCATGTCGCAACCTGATCACATGGTGTGACGTCTTTCTTTGCTTGGTGGGAAACTTCTGCTTCTGCGCAGTGTGTATTAAAATGGCCGCTCAATGTTCTCATATGCTTAAGCTTGCTCTCATGTCATTATTAAATTGTCGTTTTCTTAACGCTACTAATGCAGGGTAGTATTATGATTAAATGGGAATAGAGTTAGGGAAAGTGGGTATACAGTGAAACGTTTTATTTGTGATTTTAATATTTTCCTCTTGCACTTTTAGTAATTCGTAAACTTGGGCCTGGGTTGGTGTCTTGAAACTCGAGAAACAGAGGGTTCTCCGCATGTGTCCTGTCTGTCTGCCAGCCAAGTGAAGTCAACTTGGACGTCTCCCAAGGCCACGACCTATTGGCCGAAGATGGTGTACCCAAAGTTTCCGGCGGACAGAAATTGTTACTTTTCTCCTGTAAAATGTATAACATTTGTCGTGAGACGGGTGGGAAATAAAGTGAATGTATTAATTTGAAGGGGCGGGAAGTTAAATACAATAGGCTTCACAATTTAGGCCAAAATTGACATGGTACGAGAATCCACCCCCTGTCCCTGCCCAATCAGAAGTAGTGGTCCCATATTTTAGCAACATTAAGGGGAGGTACATGGGCGTAGAAGGGTATAATAGAATATAGCATTAGTTAATTAGTCAGAGCTAGATTCCACAGAAGAGAGAACATACAGAAGAGCTCCAGGCTGCCATGCTGAGCGGTTGCTGACTGAATCCTTATCCGGAAGAGGTCCTGAGGAGGGGGCGGCGGAGTCCATTAGACGGGAGAATCGAGGAGAAATTGAGTGCCAGAGAGGGGAACAGCGCAGGCGTCGTTATAGAGAGGTCACCTGTCCTGATCCTGAAGGAGGTCTTTGCTCTTCATCCTTCCAGGGTCCTATCTTTTCCAACTCCTTGGCTAAGGGGTTTGGTTCTCGTATTTAGGTAATTATACTGCAACCTTTAGTTGCGCTGCTGTCTCTATCCTCTCTTATTTCCTTAAACATTGTCAGTTATTAGAAAATTCGTTCCTATGCTTCCTCTTGGGTATTCTGATCAAATACCGTGTTTCTCTGTATTTTACTCTGCAAAATCTTTAGATAAACATTTTAAAACTTCCTGACTCAGTGATTATTTCAGGATTATGTATTATAGTGAATGTCACTCATTTTAAACTTCCCAATTAGCAAAGGATCCATTGGTAAGTTATTACTCTTCAATCAGAAGGTAATTGGTAGCAGGGATTTTGATAAAAGAGTACATCTGACACCCAGCGTAAGTATTAGTGTAGTGTAAATGTATGGGCCCAAGTGAGTATATGGTGTATGAATGCAGTTGGCTAATATTGCGCTGGATCAGTATCATGAACTTGCTATTGTAATGATACTGGCCAGCCCCACCGCCACCCTCCGAGGAACCCTCATCTACCGACCCCCTGGACCCCGTGGACCCATCGCCAACTCCATCACGGACATTATCTCCCCGCAGGCCATCGCATCCACCAACTACACCCTCCTGGGAGACCTCAACTTCCACCTCGACAACCAACTGGACCCCAACACCACATCCCTCCTGGACAACCTCCACAACATTGGACTCCGCCAGATCGTGACCGAGCCCACGCACTCAGCAGGACACACCCTTGACCCCCTCTTCACTACAGGAAACTCCATCACCTTCAGCCACACCACCGAACTCCCATGGACCGACCATCGTTGCGTCCACTTCACCTTCAGAACACCCACCATCCACAGACACCAGCACCTGCTTCCACGAAGAAACTGGACCAAAATCACCGACGACCAGCTCACCTCCTCACTCAACAACTCCACCCCAACCATCGCGGAAAACGACGACCCCAACACCGCAGCCCGAACCCTGCATAGATGGATCTCGGACAGCACCAACACCATAGCCCCCCTCAAGAAAAACAACAATACCCGCGCCAAGAAAGCCAGATGGTTTACCACTGAACTTCGAGAGTCCAGACGCACATGCCGCCGCCTCGAAAAGGCCTGGAGGAACACCAAATCCACAGAAGCCCACAATAACTTCAGAGCCGCCACCAACGCCCACCATCAACTCATCAGAGAAACAAGGAAAAAAGCGATTGAAGACAGAATCTCCACCCACGCGCACAACAGCAAGGAACTCTTCAGCATCATCAAGGAGTTCGCCCAACCCACCAGCGAGTCTACCGACATCCCTCCCTCACAAGACCTCTGCAACAAACTCAGCACCTTTTTCCACCACAAAATCAAGAGCATCTACGACAACTTCGACGAAGACAACCAACACACTGAACCCTCACCAACCACCCCCGACACCCGGAAACCAGCGATTGATGACTGGACAGCCCTCACCACCGAAGACACACTGAAGACAATGAAGTCAATCCACTCAGGGGCCCCCACGGACCCCTGCCCCCACCACATCTTCAACAGAGCCGCCGACTCCATCGGGCCCATGCTCCGCCACACCATCAACCGCTCCCTGGCGACCGCCTCGTTCCCCGACGACTGGAAACAAGCCGAGGTCAACCCCCTCCTAAAGAAACCCTCAGCGGACCCCACCGACCTCGAAAACTACAGACCCATCGCCCTGCTCCCGTTCCCAGCGAAAGTCATCGAGAAAGCCATCAACAGCCAACTCGCCACATTCATTGAAGAACACAACATCCTCGACTCCTCCCAATCCGGCTTCAGAAAAAACCACAGTACGGAAACCGCCCTCCTCGCTGCAACAGACGACATCCGCACCCTACTGGACAAAGGAGAAACAGTAGCCCTCATCCTCCTCGACCTATCAGCGGCGTTCAACACAGTCTCCCACCGCACCCTAATATGCAGACTCTACGACGCAGGAATCCAGGACAAGGCCCTCGACTGGATCTGCTCCTTCCTCTCCAGCAGGAGCAAGCGGGTCAGACTCCCCCCTTTCCTCTCAGACCCCACACCTACCACCTGCGGAGTCCCCCAGGGCTCCTCCCTCAGTCCGACGCTCTTCAACGTCTACATGGCTCCACTTGCATCCATCGTCAGAACGTACGGACTCAACATCGTGTCATACGCAGACACCCATCTCATCCTCTCCCTATCCAACGAGCCCAACACCGCCAGACGCAACTTTCGAGAAGGCATGGAAGCTGTCGCCAAATGGATGAAAAACAGCTGCCTACAACTAAACATCAACAAAACAGAAGTACTCATCATGGGCCCAAACCCCGACGCCTGGAGCGACACCTGGTGGCCCACCGCCCTCGGAAACCCGCCAATCCCCACAGACCACGCACGCAACCTGGGAATCATCCTGGACTCCGAGCTCAAAATAGACCGGCAGATCAACTCTGTCTCGTCTTCCTGCTTCCACACCCTCTGCCTCCTTCGTAAGACCTTCAAATGGATCCCCATCGAACACCGAAAGACAGTCACTCACGCCCTGGTCACCAGCAGACTCGACTACGGCAACGCACTCTACGCCGGAATAAACAAAAACCTCATCCGCAAGCTACAGAACATCCAGAACGCCGCCGCAAGATTGGTCCTCAACCTGCCAAAACACTGCCACATCTCCCAGCACCTGTGCACACTCCACTGGCTCCCCGTCGAGGTGAGAATCACCTTTAAGATGCTCACCCACTCACACAAGGCCCTCCACGTCACCGGACCAGCATACCTGAACAGCCGACTCAAATTCCACGCACCCCAAAGGACCCTACGATCAGCCCAGCTCTCCTACGCCGTGGTCCCCCGCACCAGAAAGACCAGATCGGGAGGCCGCTCCTTCTCCTTCCTCGCAGCCAAAGCATGGAACGCCCTTCCGCTCCACCTCAGACAGACAACATCGCTCCCCATCTTTGCAAGAAACCTCAAAACCTGGCTCTTCGACAGACCCCCTCCTTGATGGAATGGAACCTTCACCCCCCCCCCACCCCTAGCGCCTTGAGACCCTTACGGGTGAGTAGTCACGCTTTAACAAACTCCTGATTGATTGATTGATAATGGTGTCTGTGTTTGTGCTACGGCACCACTGCACTGTTATGTCTTTTCCCGGCCATTGGCAGTATGTTTTTGGGAGGTTTTACCCTAGTGTCCCTGTGTCTCCTGGCTCATCAGCCTGCACATTCATCATGTTTGGTATCTCCCATTGCTGACATGGTATGGGACTTGTTCACCTAACAGCTACAGTCTCCACAGGATTCCTTAGTGTGTGTTTCTGTTGGTGTTGATATGTGTGTATTCCTCATGGTGCTCACTTTGGACATTGTCTAACTGTTCACTGGAGTCATTGTCAAGGGTCAAGGCCATTGCTTGTCTGCACATGGCAGAGGGTGTTCTTGTGATACACGGCAATATTTTCAAACCAACTCTATGTTTGTATGTTACACACCCACTACATTGCCACAACATTGCTTGTGCAATTTGGACACGGACTCATGCATGCTGTTTTGAAGATGCTGCTATTTTCATGTACACAATGACCTTTAGGTCACTGTGGTGATGGGGAGTTTATGTCCCATTACCACAATGATCATTTGATGCTGGATTGGTGTACCCCACAATCACCTTTTGGTCACTGTAGTGATGGGGGTTTAGACCCAATTACCACAATGATCAGTAGATGCAGGAATTCTGATGCACACAATCAGCTTTTGGTCACTGTGGTGATGGGGGGTTTAGACCCCATTACCACAGTGATCAGTTGCAGCAGGATATTGGCGACACACATTAACATTTTGGGCACACATGTGTTGTGAGTCACATTGTATGTCCACTGCCACAATCTGTGTTCTGAGCATTTGTCACATACAAACATGCAATGTTGCAAAGATGGTAGAGGGGGTGGTTTGCTTAGTCTCCCTATGTGTGTGTATCCTGGTGTTGATGGGCGTCCTGCCCCCTATGAGTGGGGATGGTCATTCTGATAGGTATCCACCCCCCTATGGGGTGGACAATACTGGGAGTGATAGGCATCCACCCCCCTATGGGTGGGATATGCTGGGAGTGATAGGCATCTGTGGGAAGTTGGCCTGGTATATGCTGTCCACTAATTATAGTGGGCACCTTGCACCAGTCCAAACAACCCCTTATTGGAGATAGGTTAAAGACAACCTTTATTGAAAGCTATCCTAGTGGTAGCTATGGAGAGCAGCCTTCAGGCTAAGTCTTGAAGGAATGTAAAGCAGCTTGTTTTACCAGTCTATAATCTCTTGAGTGACCAAATGAAAGAGCACCACACCAGGTATATATTCAAAATATATGTATTTATTACTAAACACACCCCTCTAGTCTCTTTATGAGGCTAGAGTTCGAAGTACATAAGTTATAAGTTATTTAAACACAGTAATAGCACAAATACACGTTTGGGCCCTAGGGGCGTACCAAACCATATACCAATAAAGTGGTATAAGAACCACGACTGAGCTAGACACTAGGCCTAGAGCCTCTAGAAGTGCTTGGACCACAAGGAACCACCCAAGGTAGTGACACAGGGGACCCACGGGGGACGCGTGCAGTGTAGTAACACAGCCGCGAATCGCCGTTAACTTCTATGGAGAAAGTCGCGGTTGGGAATTTAAAGAAAAGGGACACTTAAAGAAGGACTTGGAGCAAACCCTTTGAGAACTAGGTCATTCTAGAGTCTCTACCCACGGGAGCACCGGAGTACTCTTGTTACCTCACCCAGGGAAGCCGGGTGCATAGGTGCCTTTCGGGGTCGGGTTTCGTCGTCGATTTGAATGGCGATCTGCTGCAAAGTGCTGCTGGCGACCAAGTGAAAAGTGTCCGGGTGGATCCAAAGGTGGATCGGAGATCTGAAGAACCTGAAAGCAGAGGGGACAGAGTCTGGGTCACTAGCCAGTGACCAGGAAGGCGATGAGCAGATGCCCACCGATGTCGAGTGCTTCAGGTAGGTTGATGGTTGTCTTGACTCTTCAGCCACGAGGTCCAGGAGGCGTTGTCGGCGACCAAGAGCAGGATTCGGGCTGGTACCCGATGTCTGTCGAGTGCTGAGGTATCGGCGACCGGATTGAACCCAACAAGCCTTGGCAACGGCAAGTCTCAATGAAGATGAAGATTGATGATTGTGCAGACTAGCAAGGTCTGAGGAACTCACGCAGCAGAGGTAAGTGAGGGCAAGCCTGGAGCAACCAGGGAGCCCAAGTAGAAAAAGATTGTCCTTCGTGAAGGGCTACTAGCCAATGGGCTAGCAACCGCGAAGGAGCCTCGAGACGGTGCACGTGGAGATGGCTCACAGGACACTCGTGGAGTGGAGGCCAGTGATCTTCAGAGCAGTTGGTGCTGGAGGCTAGGGCTACTCGGAGCCCAAAGCACGACTTCATGGGAGACCCAGAAGAGGATGCACTTGCAAATGCGTGCGGTGTCCAGGGGTCACGGTTCCACGTTACCCACGACAGCTACGGGCCTCAGCTTTGCTGGGGACTCAGGGCAGCCTCGGGGAAGTCTGGAAATCTACCTCTGGTGATGCAAAGACTTCGGCGTCCAACGGGAGCTTCAGCGATGCAGACCTTCAATTGCTTCTTTGGTGCCTGCCAAGCAGGGGAGTCACTCCTTGACCCCAAGGGAGATTCTTCTGTCCTCTAATCTTTAAGTAGAGCGTTGAAGGTCCAGGATTCTGTGTCAGAGTTTCGTCCAGGGATAATCTAAAGTCCTAAGAACTGGGTTCCTATACTTATACTAAGTTTAGGGGTTGGACTTACTCTGTGGTCCCACCTATGGGTGGGTCAGGGCAGAGGGGTGGCTACACCCCTTTCCCTTTGTCCAGTTCGCACCAAAGCAGGGGCTGGAAGCCCCTGATCCGGTTTGAACTGGGGTATGCACAGGGACACCAAATGTGCCCCCAGTGCAGGACTTCAAAGCACCCGAGAGTGCTCCCGCCCAGCCCCAATACACACTATCCTGTCTGGGGAGGTGGTCACACCTCCCTGGGACAGGAAACCTATTGTCCAGGCCTCCCCTGCCGGAGTTTCGGTCAGCAGCAGGAGGCCAGACTGGTGTCTGTGGCAGCAGCATCCATTTTGTGATGCCAGGGCTTTGGAAAGAAGTTACCGGGCAAGCCAGTGTGTACATGTCTCTCCCTCTAGAAGGGTGGAATGCTACACCCGCCGCCAGAATTGGCAGGGGGGGTAGTATTCCAAGATGTTTGACACCAAACACGACATGTTTCCGTGCAGCCATCCCAAAGTTAGCATTTAACGCGAGGTTATAATGCGCTTAAGGGTATATGGTCAGGCTGCACTACAAACATCATCAGAGAAGGGTCTCCGACCACTGCAGAGGGGCCCTGCTCATGCAGGGGCACCCTCTCACATAGGAACCATGCACTCTGCCTTCAGGATTGACAAGGCCTGCCATAGGAGTGACTTATAGGTTTATTTGTGTGTAGATATGTAGTGATATAGGTAACCTATATCACAGTAAGGGGTGCATGCACCACCTTACCCAGGCTGCAGTAGCAGACCTGTGGTGTCATTTTGGATGGCCTTCCAGGGGTGGTATAATACATGCTACAGCCCCTGGTAGGCCTCTGAGGTACCTATGCCCTGGGTACATAGTATACCATATACTAGGGACTTATAAGGGCACTCCAGATTCCAATTAGAGATGTGCCTAAGGCACATGGAAACCATTTTACAGAGAAAGCAGATAGACTGGGGCCCTGAATAGCAGGATCCCAGTCCAACTAAGTCATAAACCAGCAAAACACCAGGAAAAAAGTGGGGGCAACCATATAGTCAGATTCCACCTTCCTACATCACCCCCCCAAACGAAAGGAGATAAGGCTAACCTTGGCCAGTTGAGCCTTTATTGACTAAGTGGCCATATAAGGAAGCACCTGCACTAGCATGGTTGCCCCCTGTCTTATGGTCCACTAAGCAATCCCTCACCCTAAGCGTATGAGAGGGTCTCCACCATGGGGAATCACTACCTGTGGTGTGCTTAGGTAAAGTACAAGGCTGGGGAGGTGTCTGAGTAGGGAAGTGAGGCCCTAGGAATGTTGGCCTCAGCTTCCTCAGATCACTGGTCACCATGTATGCCTGTCTTTCCATGACTGAGTTGCACTTTGCTCTAAGGGTCAACCTTTGGCTGCCTACAGCTGGGGGTTGGGTCCCTTTGGATGGACTACTGGAGGGACATGGCAGGTTTGGAACCTTCTGGTCCCAGGTTTGCCCTTGCCTACCAGAGTCCTTCTGGGGAGGTCCCTACATAAAGGTATGGGGGATCCCTCAGTGTGGAGAGGAATTTTCACCTGGCTAGGGCTACTAGACTGGGTGCCCCTAATCTGCTGATGGGGGGTTCCTCTGGACAGGGGGCCCTGGGGGTCCACTGACCTCCCTGACCTCTGCAGCCCTGGGCTGACTGAGGCAGGGTAGAGAGGAGCAGGTTACCTGCTCCATACTGGGTACTACCTTGGAAGGGTCCTCTGCCATCAGGGGTGTGGTCAGGCCAGGCCTGACTACCTCTGGGGCAGTTCCTTCACTAGGGGTAGGGTCAGTTCCCTGAGGAGGCTGACCCTCACCTACTGTCTGGAGGGAAGAAGACTTTTCTTCAACCCTTGTGCTCTCTTTTGGGGGAGAGTGGGCCATTCTTCCAGGCTCCATCTCTCCCAAATCTTGGGCTGGGGCTGTGGCCATCACAGCCCCACTAACCTTTACAGGGACACCCAACATCCTCAGATGGGTTTGGTGTTCAACTTCAGCCCAGGCTGAAATTTCCAGATCATTGCCCATCAGGCAATCTACAGGTAAGGTTGGGGACACTGCCACTCTTTTTGGGCCTGTGACCCCCTCCAGCTGAGATTGACTATGGCCATGGGGTGATCTGTTCTGACACCATCAATGTTGGTCACCTGGTATTTAAACTCAGGTAAAAGCTGGTGAGGGGGACTAGTTTCCCTGCCACCATGGTGACACTAGCCCCTGTGTCACTAAATGCCACAGCTTTCTGACCATTAATTATTGGCTCCAGTCTGTACCTGCCCAATGCTTTGGGACCCATGGTAAAGGTGGCAAATCCTATACCACCATCAGAGTCAGAGGAGTCTGTTGAGGGGGCCCTGTCTAAACTAGGGCCCACCTCTGTTCCTCTTGCAAAAGCACCTAACTTTTGGGTGCACTACTCCCAACTGGAGGATTACTACTGGTAGTACCAGGAGGGGTGGTAGTAGTTGTGGGAGGAACATTTTCTTTATTGCCAATCCTGGGGCAACTGGGATCAGACTTCCAGTGCCCAGGCTTTTTACAGACATGGCAATATGGTTTCTTTTCAGGAGAAGAAGGAGTTTGGGACCCACCCCCAGAAGAGGAATTTTGGGGCCCTGTAGTGGACTTATCCTTAGATGTATCCCCACCTTTCTCTTGGGACTTAGTAGAATCTTTCTTCTGGTCACCACCCTGATTTTTAGTTTTTACTCTGGTTCTGACCCATTTGTCTGCCTTCTTTCCCAATTCTTGGGGAGAGGTCAGATCAGAGTCCACCAGATACTGGTGCAAAAGCTGGTTTTGACAATTATTAAGGATCTGCTCCCTCATAATCAAATTGTACAATCCTAAAAAGTCCTGCACTTTGTTGCCATGTATCCAACCTTCCAGAGCCTTAGTAGCACAATCTACAAAATCAACCCAGTCTTGAGTCTGAGCTTTTTGGGTGTCTCTGAACTTCAACCTATACTGTTCAGTGGTTAGGCCAAACCCATCTATCAGAGCACTCTTCAAGACTTTGTAATTGTCAGCATCCTCCTCTCTTACAGTGAGGAGCTTGTCTCTACCTTTGTCTGCAAAGGATAGCCACAATATTGCTGCCCACTGCTTCTGGGGGACCCTCTGAACCTTACAGGCCCTCTCCAGTGCAGTTATCCATTTGTGGGTGTCATCCCCACTCTGGTAGGGAGGGACAATCTTGCTTAGGTTTCTATGATCGTAAGACCTTTCCCTATCTTTAGGGATATTGCTGCCACCATGGGACTCTAGTCCCAACTTTTTTCTCTCTCTGTAGAGATCTAGGGACTCCCTGTCTATAGCCAATTGCTGTTTTCTGAGTTCAAGCTGGGCTTGCTCATACTGAATCAGTCTCTTTCTCCTCTCATGAGAGGATTCCCTCCTATGAGAGGAAACAGAGGTCCCTATTGAGGTGTCAGAGTGGTTAGACTCCTGAGAAGGAGATCTAGACCTTCTAGGCACACTCATAATCCTTCCTGGAGGGACAAAGTGGAGGTCATTCTGATCCTCCTCTTCCTCTTCCACAGGAGGGATTGGGTTTTCCAGGTCAGGGTCATTGTCACCCTCCTGGTCAGTTCCAGAGGGGGGGTTGGGGGTGTTGCTACCCCTGGCCCCATCCTCATCTTCTGCCCCACCCTCTGCACCTGCCCCTTCAGTCCCTAAGGGCCTGTTGAGGTCATCAGCCATTAACATCTCTCTCAGATGTTGGGTGGTGGGACTTTGGTCTGTCTTCAGTTTCCTCACATTGCATATTGCTCTCAATTCCAAGAATGGGAGTGTATCATACTTGGAGGGAAGAAGCCCAGTGGCTTCTGGCAAGGACTCTCTGGGTCCTGGCTTTGAAGACATCACTAGTGAGGTGTGGTGTATGCACTACCTACTCTAGTGTGGCCTACTAAACTCTCTTGAGTTGTAGAAAGGGTGTGCTATCCCTTAACACACAACTCTAAGTTCAGTAGAACTTACTGTATACTAAGCTTAATTTATATGTACCTTAGGTACCTTTAGTGGTTTTCAGTTGATCAATTCAATTGAGATTATCTGGTAAAACAATAGCAAGCTGGAATCCCACACGCTGCACACCAATGTGAGAAGTTGGCCTGGTATATGCTGTCCACTAATTATAGTGGGCACCTTGCACCAGTCCAAACAACCCCTTATTGGAGATAGGTTAAAGACAACCTTTATTGAAAGCTATCCTAGTGGTAGCTATGGAGAGCAGCCTTCAGGCTAAGTCTTGAAGGAATGTAAAGCAGCTTGTTTTACCAGTCTATAATCTCTTGAGTGACCAAATGAAAGAGCACCACACCAGGTATATATTCAAAATATATGTATTTATTACTAAACACACCCCTCTAGTCTCTTTATGAGGCTAGAGTTCGAAGTACATAAGTTATAAGTTATTTAAACACAGTAATAGCACAAATACACGTTTGGGCCCTAGGGGCGTACCAAACCATATACCAATAAAGTGGTATAAGAACCACGACTGAGCTAGACACTAGGCCTAGAGCCTCTAGAAGTGCTTGGACCACAAGGAACCACCCAAGGTAGTGACACAGGGGACCCACGGGGGACGCGTGCAGTGTAGTAACACAGCCGCGAATCGCCGTTAACTTCTATGGAGAAAGTCGCGGTTGGGAATTTAAAGAAAAGGGACACTTAAAGAAGGACTTGGAGCAAACCCTTTGAGAACTAGGTCGTTCTAGAGTCTCTACCCACGGGAGCACCGGAGTACTCTTGTTACCTCACCCAGGGAAGCCGGGTGCATAGGTGCCTTTCGGGGTCGGGTTTCGTCGTCGATTTGAATGGCGATCTGCTGCAAAGTGCTGCTGGCGACCAAGTGAAAAGTGTCCGGGTGGATCCAAAGGTGGATCGGAGATCTGAAGAACCTGAAAGCAGAGGGGACAGAGTCTGGGTCACTAGCCAGTGACCAGGAAGGCGATGAGCAGATGCCCACCGATGTCGAGTGCTTCAGGTAGGTTGATGGTCGTCTTGACTCTTCAGCCACGAGGTCCAGGAGGCGTTGTCGGTGACCAGGAGCAGGATTCCGGCTGGTACCCGATGTCTGTCGAGTGCTGAGGTGTTGGCGACCGGATTGGACCCAACAAGCCTTGGCAACGGCAAGTCTTGATGAAGATGAAGATTGACGATTGTGCAGACCAGCAAGGTCTGAGGAACTCACCCAGCAGAGGTAAGTGAGGGCAAGCTTGGAGCAACCAGTGAGCTCAAGTAGAAAAAGATTGGCCTTCGTGAAGGGCTACTAGCCAATGGGCTAGCAACCGCAAAGGAGCCTCAAGACAGTGCACGTGGAGCTGGCTCACAGGAAACTCGTGGAGTGGAGGCCAATGATCTTCAGTGCAGTTGGTGCTGGAGGCTAGGGCTACTAGGAGCCTAAAGCACGACTTCGTGGGAGACCCAGAAGAGGATGCACTTGCAAATGCGTGCGGTGTCCAGGGGTCATGGTTCCACGTTACCCACGACAGCTACGGGCCTCAGCTTTTCTGGGGACTCAGGGCAGCCTCGGCGAAGTCTGGAAATCCACCTCTGGTGATGCAAACACTTCGGCATCCGACGGGAGCTTCAGCGATGCAGACCAGACAATTGCTTCTTTGGTGCCTGCCAAGCAGGGGAGTCACTCCTTGACCCCAAGGGAGATTCTTCTGTCCTCTAATCTTTAAGTAGAGCGTCGAAGGTCCAGGATTCTGTGTCAGAGTTTCGTCCAGGGATAATCTAAAGTCCTAAGGACTGGGTTCCTATACTTATACTAAGTTTAGGGGTTGGACTTACTCTGTGGTCCCACCTATGGGTGGGTCAGGGCAGAGGGGTGGCTACACCCCTTTCCCTTTGTCCAGTTCGCGCCAAAGCAGGGGCTGGAAGCCCCTGATCCGGTTTGAACTGGGGTATTCACAGGGACACCAAATGTGCCCCCCGTGCAGGACTTCAAAGCACCCGAGAGTGCTCCCTCCCAGCCCCAATACACACTATCCTGTCTGGGGAGGTGGTCACACCTCCCTGGGACAGGAAACCTATTGTCCAGGCCTCCCCTGCCGGAGTTTCGGTCAGCAGCAGGAGGCCAGACTGGTGTCTGTGGCAGCAGCATCCATTTTGTGATGCCAGGGCTTTGGAAAGAAGTTACCGGGCAAGCCAGTGTGTACATGTCTCTCCCTCTAGAAGGGTGGAATGCTACCCCCGCTGCCAGAATTGGTGGGGGGGGGGGTACTATTCCAAGATGTTTGACACCAAACACGACATGTTTCTGTGCAGCCATCCCAAAGTTAGCATTTAACGTGAGGTTATAATGCGCTTAAGAGTATATGGTCAGGCTGCACTACAAACAGCATCAGAGAAGGGTCTCCGACTGCTGCAGAGGGGGCCTGCTCATGCAGGGGCACCCTCTCACATAGGAACCATGCACTCTGCCTTCAGGATTGACAAGGCCTGCCATAGTAGTGACTTATAGGTTTATATGTGTGTAGGTATGTAGTGATATAGGTAACCTATATCACAGTAAGGGGTGCATGCACCACCTTACCCAGGCTGCAGTAGCAGACCTGTGGTGTCATTTTGGATGGCCTTCCAGGGGTGGCATAATACATGCTGCATCCCCTGGTAGGCCTCTGAGGTACCTATGCCCTGGGTACATAGTATACCATATACTAGGGACTTATAAGGGCACTCCAGATTCCAATTAGAGATGTGCCTAAGGCACATGGAAACCATTTTACAGAGAAAGCAGATAGACTGAGGCCCTGAATAGCAGGATCCCAGTCCAACTAAGTCATAAACCAGCAAAACACCAGGAAAAAAGTGGGGGCAACCATATAGTCAGATTCCACCTTCCTACAGCATCCACCCCCCTATGGGGTGGACAATACTGGGAGTGATAGGCATCCACCCCCCTATGGGTGAGATATGCTGTGAGTGATAGGCATCCACCCCCCTATGAGGTGGACAATACTGGGAGTGATAGGCATCAACCCCCTATGGGTGGGATATGCTGTGAGTGATAGGCATCCATCCCCCTATGGGGTGGACAATACTGTGAGTCATAGGAATCCACCCCCCTATGGGTGGGATATGATGTGAGTGATAGGCATCCATCCCCTATGGGGTGGACAATACTGTGAGTGATAGGCATCCACCCCCCTATGTGTGGGATATGCTGTGAGTGATAGGCATCCACCCCCTATGGGGTGGACAATACTGTGAGTGATAGGCATCCACCCCCCTATGGGTGGGATATGCTGTGAGTGATAGGCATCCACCCCCCTATGGGGTGGACAATACTGTGAGTGATAGGCATCCACCCCCCTATGGGTGGGATATGCTGTGAGTGATAGGCATCCACCCCCCTATATGGTGGACAATACTGGGAGTGATAGGCATCCACCCCGCTATGGGGTGGACAATACTGGGAGTGATAGGCATCCACCCCCCTATGGGGTGGACAATAATGGGAGTGATAGGCATCCACCCCCCTATGGGTGGGATATGCTATTTGGGATAAGCATCCACCCCCCTATGGTGGTGTTTCCTTTCATGTACTCGTGACATTTTGGTGTGTGGTAGGTGTCTAACTTACCTTCTGCGTCGTGCGCGTCGGTAACGATGGGCGTACAGTATAGGGAAGACATGCGCGATTGGATACATGGGTGCTCCGTCTCGTCCCCGTTGATCGTGTTCTGGCGCGACTCGGAGCTTTCATTCATACGCCTCGTCCGGATGCTGTGACGTGCTGGAGCCGGCGCCCTGTGCGACGCGTATTGGGGACGCATTGTACTTGCGTATCAGGAAATTGGTTAGGTTGCGCCTCCGTACGACTCGCTTTCCATGTTTCCTGAGCCTGTTCGCTACTGACATAGTGCACGAATCGGAGCGGACGATTCGGTCGGAGATTTGCCTGTTATACGCATCGTACTTGCTACTTTGTAGGAAAAAGCTAGGGATACGAGTTGGACGTATCTGGTAAGCCTACGAATAGCATTGGGAAGGCACTTTTGGCGACATTGGAATCAACCCCTTAGAGTTGCGGTCAGTGAACTAGGGTAGGTCCAGAAACTACTCAAGCCAATCTCATGAAACCAATTACGCATGTGGCAGAACCAAGGAAATGTAAGCTGGCCGTCAAGTTTCAGTAGCTACCTCAATCCTTATCTGTAGGGATTTAGTTCTTCTGTGACCCAGATTCTTATCCAGTATAATAGGGGTCTCAATACGGCTTAATGTTCCAGTCTCTTAATACCAGTATCATGGAACAGTGGAATCAAAAGTGTATTTTGGGGAGACACGTTAACATCCGAATCACTTTGTTTTCCCCCATAACAATTAAGTTCAAATTCTCCCCACCCCATATTTCCGCCCCATGAAGGGCTGCTGTCTGAGCTCTATATCTATAAACCTCCAGAGCTGGGGAGACCACCTTGGACTCTGTAACTTGCTGCTTTTTAACAATTGGTGTTTTGAAGCAGAACTACCTTTGCCTTATTAATGTGAGGTTTCCATGACAGTTTTGAATCAATTGTTATATCAAGATAACTAAATTCGGATACCTGCTCCAGTGGTGTTCGGTCGACCCCTATATCAGTCTTGAAACTTTTATGTGGTCTAATGGCCATATATATGGTCTTACTGGAATATATTTCGAGGCCCTTCAGTCTGCAATAATTACTAAAATTATCGAGTAGTCTTTGTATCCCCCTCAGTGTCTGAGACAGCAAGATCGTGTCATCTGCAAACATTAGTGCACATATAGGGGCCCCTCCTAGCTTCAGTGAAACAAGAGTGCAGTTTTTTAGGTGCTGGACTATATCCTGAATGTACAATAAAAAGAGAGTGGGTGTCAAGACGCACCCCTGTCTCACCCCCTCATGACAGGAATGCCCTCTGTGAGTTTGCCTGCTGGTCCCCATCGCACTCTTGCATAGTTGTCTTGGTGAAGCCTAATTATCTGTTTCAGGATCTCTTTTGGTACACCTTGATGTTGCATCGATTCCCATAAGAGATCCCTTGGTACTAGGTCAAATGCAGCTTTCAGATCAATGAAAGCAATTTACAAATGTCCAGCCTTTAATTTGGTGTAGTTCCAAGCTATACATGAAAATCTGAAAATCTGATCAATAGTGTTGTCTTAGTTCTAAAGCCCGCCTGTCATGTTGAGAAAATATCGTTCACTGTTATCCAGTGGACTAACTTATTCAGTATCTGCTTTGCATAGACTTTTTGGAAAATGTCAATTAAGCTTATAGACCTATAATTGGCCGGATCTACCTTGCTGCCCTTCTTGTGGAAGGGGATAATTATGGCACCTATCCATGATTTTGGGATAGGCACTGCTGACGCCACTGCGTTGCTTAATAAATTGACATACTGTACCTTTCTAAATCATGCTTTAGAAGGTCCCCGTGTATGTTTTTGGGTCCCGGGCCCGTTCTTGATTTGATGGAATCTATGGCTGCTCTCATCTCTTCTTTACTAAAATGAAGAGTCGGTTCTATCAGTTTGTGAGATGGAACCTCGGGGGGGGGGTTCAATAGGATTTGTGCAAGACTCAGGGGCCTTAGAATATAATTCAGAGAAGACTCTGCACCAGGTGCCTGGGTCCAGGTAGTGGTCTGTATTAGTCCTGACTTTTTGCATCCATGCGCTATTATTCGCCAAAAAGTGACCTGGGCTTTAGTTCTGGCTGCAATAATAAGATCATCCCAATTGGTGTCTTCCCAGCTCTTTGATGCCACTTTTAATACCTTTTTGTATTCTTCCCTAAGTTGCCTTTTTTTTTTTTTTTATTGTGAGAAAAATACCTGGTATACTTAATAATAAATACAAATTACATTACAGTATTACTAAAAATCCACTATACATAAGTCATACAATACATTATACAATAAATAAATTTGGGCATGAGTTTCTAAAACAGATAAAAATTTGAAAATATTTCATTATTACATAGTAAAACTGGGCTGATACGTCCATACAGAGATACAAATAGCCATCCATCACCCTTCGGGACTAATAGGTATGGAAAAAAGATAGAGGGAATCTCACTCAAGAGCTTCTTCCAAGCAGCCGTCCCTCCACCGCTTCATGGGAGCCCAAATAATCATTCCTAATTCCCTCATTTTCCTGCCCCGATGCATATATAGGGAGGATTCAATATTATGAATCCCAAGGAGTCTAGCCACCCACATCTGAAAGGATGGTGCTACTGTATCCTTCCATCCTGCCGCAAGCAATATCCGGAGGACCGCCACAGATATAAATACAAATGCTTCTTTTTCTTTATTGAGCCTCAAGTTACTATCGAATCCCATTATCATTAGGGTAGGGGATAGGGTGATCTTAACTCCTAGCAGCCCCTCCCAAAATTTCCCAATTTCTCCTTGAATTGCACTTAATTTACTACAATGATAAAACATATGCAGCAAGTCAGCAGGGCCTTCCAAACACCGCGGACATCTATCGTCCTCCTTTTTACCCCACATAAATAATTTTGCTGGTGTAAAATATAAATTAAAAAGGGTCTTATAGTGCTGGGCTCTCAAATTCGTGTCAACATCTGGGTCCCCAAGTTTCGTTACCCATGCAGCTTCAAATTTCTCCAAATCATCCTGAGTCCCCGATAACAGAGACCTATATATCATTTTAATCCTAGTTCCACCACCTAATAAATAGTCCAATATATCAATTCTGCCCCCAGGGATAATCCGTGGTCTGATCCCCTTCAGAGTATCCTGAATCTGAAAAAACTTAAAGCCTAAATTATCCGGGATACCAAATCTTTGCTGAATATCCTCGAATCTCAACAACCTCCCCCTCAAATATATCACCTATTCTTTTAATTCCTTGCTGCTCCCAGAGCCTCCATATCCTATCATTACTAAATTGAGGAAACATACTACAGTTCCAAACCGGTGTATAATAACTAATTTTAGGGATTGTTAGGACTTTTTGCACCTGTTTCCAAACCTCCCAAACACCAACTAAAACCTTGTACCGCATTTTCTTATAGTAACGCCTATCGGTTTTCCGAAGCAGAAGCCCCAGAGCTTCTCTACCCAGTAGTAATTCAAAGATGGAAGGAGGGTTATTATTACCGAGTGGAGTATCCGATAGGTTTGAGGCTGAATCAAATAAAATCGCCATCTGACTTAACAAACAGGCCCACTGGTAAAATCTAATATTAGGGATAGCAAACACTCCTTTTTCTTGTGGGAGAGACAAATATCTCATGGAGCGCCTGATTTTACCATATTGCCAGATAAAATTCATAAAAACTACCTCTATTGACTTTATTAGGCCTTCCTCAATCATATCTCTACAATTAAAGTATGCAGTTCCTAATATTAACAGCAGGTGGTTGTAATCAATCAAAGGCTCCACACGATGGTGTAGAGCGAAACTTAGGAGGAAAGTCTCCTCCTGTTGGAAAAGACCCTCACACACCCAGCCAGCTAGGTGTCTTGCTTCATCATCGGGTCTGCTCCTTATCGGGTTGGCGCTGCAATACCCGATCGGCACCCGAGATGGGGCCTTCTTGGCGGAGATCTTTATTCCTTATGCCGTAGGGTGTAGTGCGTGTGAGGGCCCTAAAATCAGTGTAGGTGATAATGATGTGTGAATAAGTGAAGTTTAAAATAGGAAGTGGTGGTCCACTCAAAACAATTTTAATGAAATGTGGCCATCACCCTAATTAAAAAATGAAAAAAGAAAACGCGTATCTTCACTCTAAAGTTGTGAGATTATACGCTTATGACATAGGTCAACATGTTTCTTGCCTTTATTCCTAGTAGATGGCAATTCCTCAGGACCAAAATAGGATCTACCTACACTTTTCGGTGGTGGTCAATAACTACATTAAGTGAGGTAATAACCACTCATACAGCACCCTCAAAAGTGATACCTGTAGATCTAAAAACAACCTGCAATAAAACAGAATAATAAACATTAATTTTGTCATGTAAGAATATTCTGGTAATTCAAGGACCCTGTGCCTCAATCAATATCCAAGGTGCAGCAACCGCATGCCGAACGCGGGTGACTGATGGCATGCGATAAGTCTGAGCTACAAATGGTGAGGAAAAAGTAACAACATATTAAAAATGGCAGCTGAAATGAGCATCGTTTATTAACTTACCCAAATTGGGTCGAGGACGCACGGCATCAGTACCGGCTGGTGAGGACACTAGAATGTAGTGTCCTGTAGGATTAAAAACAGAGAACAAGTGCTAGAAGGTTAAACGGTCAGATACAGCTACCTGTAGGTGTATCAAGCAGAGCGGATAAGGAAGCCACAACATAACAGTACCTGGTTGTATCGTAATCATGTTTAGCAGTATAAGTCTCTCAGGCGAACACACTGGCCCGTCCATGTCAATTGAAAAAGCAAAGGGCGTAGATTAACCAGTCTGCGCCTCCCGGTGTTAGTATCGACGCTGAGCAAAGTCAGAGTCAAATGCGCACCCGGTGCCCGTCGTGGTAAATAAAACAACGCTCCTCTGATATCAACAACAAGTGAGAAACATCAGCTCAAGATGTGGGAGATTTGAGAGCCGACCTTACCAACATCACTCCGTTGAAAATGGTAGTGAAACCGGTATGTTGGCAAGCGTACGGGTCAACGGGACCCCACACATGAACTAAATAGCTCACTGAAGGGACATAGTGGTACCCTTCAAGCCAAACCAATGAAAAACAATGAGGGACACACAGGGAGCTAACTATTATGTTACTTACTGGTCCGTGTGAAGCGGATCGGAAGTGCTCCTACACCTCGCTCAGCCGGTCCGGGAGTAACAAACAGATCAAGGATCTCACAGAAGTACCAGCGGCCGGCGGAGAGTGGAGGCGGAACTTCCGGTACTTCCTGGCTGAAACGGTGTTACGACTGGAGCGCTAACCCTGTTTAGGGCGCCATGTTGGATTTCCTCCAACTGATGCGAGACACACACTCCAGGCAGCAGCAATCGTGGGCGCCATTAGCAAAGTTTTGTTTTATGTTAACATGACAAGGTAAATGGGTTCAAATCACCTAAAAGTTATTGACTCGTTGCCATAATCTAGTATGGACGGGAAAATTGGTGATAAACCTGTGTAAATAGTGTCATGCACGACAGGAATGATGGTGGTGCTGCGAACGATAGAGGTGGGCCCAACCTTACTAGTGTATCTCGTAGAAGGTCCGAGTTAGTAACTAGATTAAGCTGTGTGAAGGGGGCTCTTCCTTGTCGGAATCAACACGTATGTAATGCTAACTGATTGAAGCAATATGTTGGGCAAACATACGGGGTCAGGTTGGAGTCTGGAAGTACTCAAGTAGATAACAAAAGGAGCAAACACACTGAGTTAGGGGCATAAATAAAGGAGCCCAAGGTGGTAATTAGGTTAATTGGCTCCAAGGGATATCCTCATTAAGCCCTCCTTTGTCAGTGGCAAGTCGTAGGACCCAACGTTGTTCCAAACGGAACAATGATTTTGTAGGCATCCCCGGGTGGGTTTCTAATACGGCCCAATTGAAAGAGTCAGGGAGATGTTGCACCTTTTAAAGTGACAAGTCATTTTGGTATTTGTTTTCTGGCATCTGAAATTGCTTCTATGTTCCATTATCCGGACTTTGACTGGTCTCGAGGTCATCCCTATGTAAAGGAGACCACACGGGCAGTCCAGTATATAGATACAGTTAGAAGTGTTACAATTAGTGTGTGCGGCCATTCTCCAACTCGCTCCGTTAGGGAACTTAAGTTCTTTAGTAACCTTAGTTTGTGGGCACACTGAGCATGACCCGCAAGGGTAATGACCCCTAACAGGGGGCAAGTCCCATAGTGTCCTTTGTGTATTGCCCTGTTGTTTCTTAGGTCTAGTGTGTATCAACATGTCCTTGAGGTTACTAGTTCGTTTAAACGCGAACCTGGGTTTAGGAAGCTTGAGAGTTCCTGTGTTAAGGATGTTCCAATGTTTACAAATGATATTTCTAACCCGGTTCGAGTCAGGGGTATATGTCGTTACACAGGTCATGACCCTCTCAGGTTCTCTAGTTCTGACCTCCAATAGGCTCTCACGGTTATTATGCTGTGCCCTTTTGTATGCGAGATCAATAACCTGTTTAGGGTATTCTCTTTGAAGTAGGTCTGTCTTCAGCGTGTTAGACTCATTCTTGTAGTCAGTAAGTGTACTGCAATTCCGTCTAATACGAAGGAATTGCCCAAAGGGTAAGTTCTGTCGCAGAGCCCTTGGATGATGACTACTAAAACGTAGGAGGCTATTCCTGTCGGTTGGTTTGCGGTAAAGAGTGGTAGAAATCTTGTCACCCTCTAATTTAATCAACAGGTCAAGAAATGGGATCTCTGTTTCTGAAATGATGTTAGTGAATTTCAAAAGGGGTTCAATGTGTTGATCCAAATACAGAATTCATCGCATTTGGTGCGTTCTCCCTTCCATAGGATCAGGATATCATCAATGAATCGCTTCCACAATAACACATTGGTGACATACGGATTTCTGGGATTGTGGATCTCCCTCTCCTCAAATGCTGCCATGTACATACATGCTAGACTAGGCGCGAATGTGCTGCCCATTGAAGTGCCCTGCGTCTGATGGTAAAGCTGGGTATCATATTCAAAGAAATTTTCTGTAAGTGCTAAAGTGGCACAATCCAGTACGAAGGCCACTGGGGTTGGTGAGTCCCACTCACTGTGGCTAAGAGCATCTTCAATAACATCAAGGGTTGCCCTTTGAGGAATATTAGTATAAAGGGCCACAACATCCAGGGTGACCAAGAGATCTACTTCTTCTGGATGTTGGGTCCCCTCGATTAGACGTAAGACGTCTGTGGTGTCCCTGATGAAAGAGGGGGTAGCTCTTACCAGTGGTTGCATGAAATGATCCACGAACTTGGAGAGGGGTTCCAGGATGGACCCGATCCCTGACACGATGGGGCGTCCAGGAACAGGGGTGATCCCCTTGTGGATCTTGGGTAGGCAGTAAAAATAAGGGGTCTTGGGGTCCTTCGTTATTAGGAATTCTGCTTCCTTCTTGGTAATCCAACCCTCTGTTTCAGCAGAAAAGACCAAAGAGGATATAATTCTACTCAGCCTAGGTGTGGGGTCTTCCCTAATAGGTGTGTAGTATACCCTATCGCTTAGTTGTCTGCGACATTCATTGTCGTAGTCCAGTGTGGACATGATCACCGTAGCTCCACCTTTATCAGCCTGTTTGATTATGATTTTCACATCATTCGCCAGGTCTAAGATGGCAGTGGTTTCATTGGAAGACAAGTTGTGATACGGAGCAGGGGTAGATATTCTGTTCAGATCTTTTAACACTGCTTGCTCAAATGTTAACACCTCGTTGGGAACCATGCTGCTATTAGGTGTAAAAGTAGATGGTCTGTGCAAACCAGAATCGCCCGTTGGTTGTGGCGGTTGGTCTTGAAAAAAGGCTTGTAGGCGGATTTTACGGAAAAAACCTTGTATTTCACAAATGTCACGAAATTTATCATTTCGAGGTGTGGGAACATACCCCAGACCTTTTTGGAGAACCTTGACCTCAATCGGTGAAAGGGCTCTGGGTGAGAGATTAATAATCAATGTCTCCTCCCCCTTGTCTGACTCCTGGTCTCTACTGCTCGTATTGACTGTTCTGGCAAATCTTGCCATTGTACTCTTTTTGGACCTCTTCTGCGCCCTCTTCCTCTGCCCCAGCCTCTGTCTAAAAAAGGTGGCTCAGCCCCATGTTGGAAAAAGGTGGAGGACCTTGTTGGTACATTGGATATTGCCAGTATGGAGGTCCCTGATATGGTGGTATATGGAAAGGAGGATACATAGGCTGTTGGAAAACTCTTGTTTTCCTGTTATTCCAGCTCCCAGTGCTGGAATCACTGTTAGATGAAGAACCCCTACGTGATGAGTTGGAACCTTCATCAGAAGAGTAACTAGTAGCTGTTGCAGTATAGTCTGCCTTGAGATAGGGATAGATCTTCTCAACAGAGAATTTCTGAATATCTTTCTGGAGTTTTGAAATCTTCTGTTTCATTAAGTATTCCCTATTCTCTGCAATCTCTGCATTGATCTCTGCTAGCTTGCTCTTATATGCAGCTGTTTGGACAATGACCTTAATCGCACCCTCTGCTGTTTGTATTCTTATCAGTAGGGTGTCTGCAATTCTCTTAGCCGTGTTGATTATAAGGATCAGCCAGTCCATAGTGCACTTCCATGCTACTAGGGACCATTCTTTCTTAAAGACAGGATCCTCCAGAAACAAACGTGGGAAATTATTAACAATCAAGCCGTTTGGGGCTATATTAGCCCTAAGGTACTCTGTCATCATCGCTCCATGCAGAGTCACCTTCAGCCATTCATGTTTCATGTTAGTTAACGAAGTCCAATCTTCTGACTGGCTGCCGGAGGCGGTGTTGCCATCCGGCCCCAAAAGTGACGGTGCTCTCAAAATCTCAGCTGCAGCTTCATCACCAAAGCTCAATCCCTGATAGTCCTCCATTCTACTTGTCGGAGGTCCTAGTGGGGATACTCAAAGTGAAGATGGAGAGTAGAAACCCCCAATCTTAAAATTTGGGCCAGGAGAACCAATCGTAACTTCCTGGTAACCTACTAATTATATTCCCACGGGCAAGGAAGCCCGTGCAATCAGTTTAACCAAAGAGAGGGTTCCAACTCATCACGTAGGGGTTCTTCATCTAACAGTGATTCCAGCACTGGGAGCTGGAATAACAGGAAAACAAGAGTTTTCCAACAGCCTATGTATCCTCCTTTCCATATACCACCATATCAGGGACCTCCATACTGGCAATATCCAATGTACCAACAAGGTCCTCCACCTTTTTCCAACATGGGGCTGAGCCCCCTTTTTAGACAGAGGCTGGGGCAGAGGAAGAGGGCGCAGAAGAGGTCCAAAAGAGTACAATGGCAAGATTTGCCAGAACAGTCAATACGAGCAGTAGAGACCAGGAGTCAGACAAGGGGGAGGAGACATTGATTATTAATCTCTCACCCAGAGCCCTTTCACCGATTGAGGTCAAGGTTCTCCAAAAAGGTCTGGGGTATGTTCCCACACCTCGAAATGATAAATTTCGTGACATTTGTGAAATACAAGGTTTTTTCCGTAAAATCCGCCTACAAGCCTTTTTCAAGACCAACCGCCACAACCAACGGGCGATTCTGGTTTGCACAGACCATCTACTTTTACACCTAATAGCAGCATGGTTCCCAACGAGGTGTTAACATTTGAGCAAGCAGTGTTAAAAGATCTGAACAGAATATCTACCCCTGCTCCGTATCACAACTTGTCTTCCAATGAAACCTCTGCCATCTTAGACCTGGCGAATGATGTGAACATCATAATCAAACAGGCTGATAAAGGTGGAGCTACGGTGATCATGTCCACACTGGACTACGACAATGAATGTCGCAGACAACTAAGCGATAGGGTATACTACACACCTATTAGGGAAGACCCCACACCTAGGCTGAGTAGAATTATATCCTCTTTGGTCTTTTCTGCTGAAACAGAGGGTTGGATTACCAAGAAGGAAGCAGAATTCCTAATAACGAAGGACCCCAAGACCCCTTATTTTTACTGCCTACCCAAGATCCACAAGGGGATCACCCCTGTTCCTGGACGCCCCATCGTGTCAGGGATCGGGTCCATCCTGGAACCCCTCTCCAAGTTCGTGGATCATTTCATGCAACCACTGGTAAGAGCTACCCCCTCTTTCATCAGGGGACACCACAGACGTCTTACGTCTAATCGAGGGGACCCAACATCCAGAAGAAGTAGATCTCTTGGTCACCCTGGATGTTGTGGCCCTTTATACTAATATTCCTCAAAGGGCAACCCTTGATGTTATTGAAGATGCTCTTAGCCACAGTGAGTGGGACTCACCAACCCCAGTGGCCTTCGTACTGGATTGTGCCACTTTAGCACTTACAGAAAATTTCTTTGAATATGATACCCAGCTTTACCATCAGACGCAGGGCACTTCAATGGGCAGCACATTCGCGCCTAGTCTAGCATGTATGTACATGGCAGCATTTGAGGAGAGGGAGATCCACAATCCCAGAAATCCGTATGTCACCAATGTGTTATTGTGGAAGCGATTCATTGATGATATCCTGATCCTATGGAAGGGAGAACGCACCAAATGCGATGAATTCTGTATTTGGATCAACACATTGAACCCCTTTTTGAAATTCACTAACATCATTTCAGAAACAGAGATCCCATTTCTTGACCTGTTGATTAAATTAGAGGGTGACAAGATTTCTACCACTCTTTACCGCAAACCAACCGACAGGAATAGCCTCCTACGTTTTAGTAGTCATCATCCAAGGGCTCTGCGACAGAACTTACCCTTTGGGCAATTCCTTCGTATTAGACGGAATTGCAGTACACTTACTGACTACAAGAATGAGTCTAACACGCTGAAGACAGACCTACTTCAAAGAGAATACCCTAAACAGGTTATTGATCTCGCATACAAAAGGGCACAGCATAATAACCGTGAGAGCCTATTGGAGGTCAGGACTAGAGAACCTGAGAGGGTCATGACCTGTGTAACAACATATACCCCTGACTCGAACCGGGTTAGAAATATCATTTGTAAACATTGGAACATCCTTAACACAGGAACTCTCAAGCTTCCTAAACCCAGGTTCGCGTTTAAACGAACTAGTAACCTCAAGGACATGTTGTTACACACTAGACCTAAGAAACAACAGGGCAATACACAAAGGACACTATGGGACTTGCCCCCTGTTAGGGGTCATTACCCTTGCGGGTCATGCTCAGTGTGCCCACAAACTAAGGTTACTAAAGAACTTAAGTTCCCTAACGGAGCGAGTTGGAGAATGGCCACACACACTAATTGTAACACTTCTAACTGTATCTATATACTGGACTGCCCGTGTGGTCTCCTTTACATAGGGATGACCTCGATACCAGTCAAAGTCCGGATAATGGAACATATAAGCAATTTCAGATGCCAGAAAACAAATACCAAAATGACTTGTCACTTTAAACAGGTGCAACATCTCCCTGACTCTTTCAATTGGGCCGTATTAGAAACCCACCCGGGGATGCCTACAAAATCATTGTTCCGTTTGGAACAACGTTGGGTCCTACGACTTGCCACTGACAAAGGAGGGCTTAATGAGGATATCCCTTGGAGCCAATTAACCTAATTACCACCTTGGGCTCCTTTATTTATGCCCCTAACTCAGTGTGTTTGCTCCTTTTGTTATCTACTTGAGTACTTCCAGACTCCAACCTGACCCCGTATGTTTGCCCAACATATTGCTTCAATCAGTTAGCATTACATACGTGTTGATTCCGACAAGGAAGAGCCCCCTTCACACAGCTTAATCTAGTTACTAACTCGGACCTTCTACGAGATACACTAGTAAGGTTGGGCCCATCCTCTATCGTTCGCAGCACCACCATCATTCCTGTCGTGCATGACACTATTTACACAGGTTTACACCAATTTTCCCGTCCATACTAGATTATGGCAACGAGTCAATAACTTTTAGGTGATTTGAACCCATTTACCTTGTCATGTTAACATAAAACAAAACTTTGCTAATGGCGCCCACGATTGCTGCTGCCTGGAGTGTGTGTCTCGCATCAGTTGGAGGAAATCCAACATGGCGCCCTAAACAGGGTTAGCGCTCCAGTCGTAACACCGTTTCAGCCAGGAAGTACCGGAAGTTCCGCCTCCACTCTCCGCCGGCTGCTGGTACTTCTGTGAGATCCTTGATCTGTTCGTTACTCCCGGACCGGCTGAGCGAGGGGTAGGAGCACTTCCGATCCGCTTCACACGGAGCAGTAAGTAACATAATAGTTAGCTCCCTGTGTGTCCCTCATTGTTTTTCATTGGTTTGGCTTGAAGGGTACCACTATGTCCCTTCAGTGAGCTATTTAGTTCATGTGTGGGGTCCCGTTGACCCGTACGCTTGCCAACATACCGGTTTCACTACCCTTTTCAACGGAGTGATGTTGGTAAGGTCGGCTCTCAAATCTCCCACATCTTGAGCTGATGTTTCTCACTTGTTGTTGATATCAGAGGAGCGTTGTTTTATTTACCACGACGGGCACCGGGTGCGCATTTGACGCTGACTTTGCTCAGCGTCGGTACTAACACCGGGAGGCGCAGACTGGTTAATCTACGCCCTTTGCTTTTTCAATTGACATGGACGGGCCAGTGTGTTCGCCTGAGAGACTTATACTGCTAAACATGATTACGATACAACCAGGTACTGTTATGTTGTGGCTTCCTTATCCGCTCTGCTTGATACACCTACAGGTAGCTGTATCTGACCGTTTAACCTTCTAGCACTTGTTCTCTGTTTTTAATCCTACAGGACACTACATTCTAGTGTCCTCACCAGCCGGTACTGATGCCGTGCGTCCTCGACCCAATTTGGGTAAGTTAATAAACGATGCTCATTTCAGCTGCTATTTTTTAATATGTTGTTACTTTTTCCTCACCATTTGTAGCTCAGACTTATCGCATGCCATCAGTCACCCGCGTTCGGCATGCGGTTGCTGCACCTTGGATATTGATTGAGGCACAGGGTCCTTGAATTACCAGAATATTCTTACATGACAAAATTAATGTTTATTATTCTGTTTTATTGCAGGTTGTTTTTAGATCTACAGGTATCACTTTTGAGGGTGCTGTATGAGTGGTTATTACCTCACTTAATGTAGTTATTGACCACCACCGAAAAGTGTAGGTAGATCCTATTTTGGTCCTGAGGAATTGCCATCTACTAGGAATAAAGGCAAGAAACATGTTGACCTATGTCATAAGCGTATAATCTCACAACTTTAGAGTGAAGATACGCGTTTTCTTTTTTCATTTTTTAATTAGGGTGATGGCCACATTTCATTAAAATTGTTTTGAGTGGACCACCACTTCCTATTTTAAACTTCACTTATTCACACATCATTATCACCTACACTGATTTTAGGGCCCTCACACGCACTACACCCTACGGCATAAGGAATAAAGATCTCCGCCAAGAAGGCCCCATCTCGGGTGTCGATCGGGTATTGCAGCGCCAACCCGATAAGGAGCAGACCCGATGATGAAGCAAGACACCTAGCTGGCTGGGTGTGTGAGGGTCTTTTTCCAACAGGAGGAGACTTTCCTCCTAAGTTTCGCTCTACACCATCGTGTGGAGCCTTTGATTGATTACAACCACCTGCTGTTAATATTAGGAACTGCATACTTTAAATGTAGAGATATCATTTCGGGCATGTATGCTGGACCTAAGTAAATAACTGCCCTTGTTTCCCTCTCTTTGGTTAAACTGATTGCACGGGCTTCCTTGCCCGCGGGAATATAATTAGTAGGTTACCAGGAAGTTACGATTGGTTCTCCTGGCCCAAATTTTAAGATGGGGGGTTTCTACTCTCCATCTTCACTTTGAGTATCCCCACTAGGACCTCCGACAAGTAGAATGGAGGACTATCAGGGATTGAGCTTTGGTGATGAAGCTGCAGCTGAGATTTTGAGAGCACTGTCACTTTTGGGGCCGGATGGCAACACCGCCTCCGGCAGCCAGTCAGAAGATTGGACTTCGTTAACTAACATGAAACATGAATGGCTGAAGGTGACTCTGCATGGAGCGATGATGACAGAGTACCTTAGGGCTAATATAGCCCCAAACGGCTTGATTGTTAATAATTTCCCACGTTTGTTTCTGGAGGATCCTGTCTTTAAGAAAGAAGGGTCCCTAGTAGCATGGAAGTGCACTAGGGAATGGCTGATCCTTATAATCAACACGGCTAAGAGAATTGCAGACACCCTACTGATAAGAATACAAACAGCAGAGGGTGCGATTAAGGTCATTGTCCAAACAGCTGCATATAAGAGCAAGCTAGCAGAGATCAATGCAGAGATTGCAGAGAATAGGGAATACTTAATGAAACAGAAGATTTCAAAACTCCAGAAAGATATTCAGAAATTCTCTGTTGAGAAGATCTATCCCTATCTCAAGGCAGACTATACTGCAACAGCTACTAGTTACTCTTCTGATGAAGGTTCCAACTCATCACGTAGGGGTTCTTCATCTAACAGTGATTCCAGCACTGGGAGCTGGAATAACAGGAAAACAAGAGTTTTCCAACAGCCTATGTATCCTCCTTTCCATATACCACCATATCAGGGACCTCCATACTGGCAATATCCAATGTACCAACAAGGTCCTCCACCTTTTTTCCAACATGGGGCTGAGCCCCCTTTTTTAGACAGAGGCTGGGGCAGAGGAAGAGGGCGCAGAAGAGGTCCAAAAAGAGTACAATGGCAAGATTTGCCAGAACAGTCAATACGAGCAGTAGAGACCAGGAGTCAGACAAGGGGGAGGAGACATTGATTATTAATCTCTCACCCAGAGCCCTTTCACCGATTGAGGTCAAGGTTCTCCAAAAAGGTCTGGGGTATGTTCCCACACCTCGAAATGATAAATTTCGTGACATTTGTGAAATACAAGGTTTTTTCCGTAAAATCCGCCTATAAGCCTTTTTTCAAGACCAACCGCCACAACCAACGGGCGATTCTGGTTTGCACAGACCAAATACTTTTACACCTAATAGCAGCATGGTTCCCAACGAGGTGTTAACATTTGAGCAAGCAGTGTTAAAAGATCTGAACAGAATATCTACCCCTGCTCCGTATCACAACTTGTCTTCCAATGAAACCACTGCCATCTTAGACCTGGCGAATGATGTGAACATCATAATCAAACAGGCTGATAAAGGTGGAGCTACGGTGATCATGTCCACACTGGACTACGACAATGAATGTCGCAGACAACTAAGCGATAGGGTATACTACACACCTATTAGGGAAGACCCCACACCTAGGCTGAGTAGAATTATATCCTCTTTGGTCTTTTCTGCTGAAACAGAGGGTTGGATTACCAAGAAGGAAGCAGAATTCCTAATAACGAAGGACCCCAAGACCCCTTATTTTTACTGCCTACCCAAGATCCACAAGGGGATCACCCCTGTTCCTGGACGCCCCATCGAGTCAGGGATCGGGTCCATCCTGGAACCCCTCTCCAAGTTCGTGGATCATTTCATGCAACCACTGGTAAGATCTACCCCCTCTTTCATCAGGGACACCACAGACGTCTTACGTCTAATCGAGGGGACCCAACATCCAGAAGAAGTAGATCTCTTGGTTACCCTGGATGTTGTGGCCCTTTATAATAATATTCCTCAAAGGGCAACCCTTGATGTTATTGAAGATGCTCTTAGCCACAGTGAGTGGGACTCACCAACCCCAGTGGCCTTCGTACTGGATTGTGCCACTTTAGCACTTACAGAAAATTTCTTTGAATATGATACCCAGCTTTACCATCAGACGCAGGGCACTTCAATGGGCAGCACATTCGCGCCTAGTCTAGCATGTATGTACATGGCAGCATTTGAGGAGAGGGAGATCCACAATCCCAGAAATCCGTATGTCACCAATGTGTTATTGTGGAAGCGATTCATTGATGATATCCTGATCCTATGGAAGGGAGAACGCACCAAATGCGATGAATTCTGTATTTGGATCAACACATTGAACCCTTTTTGAAATTCACTAACATCATTTCAGAAACAGAGATCCCATTTCTTGACCTGTTGATTAAATTAGAGGGTGACAAGATTTCTACCACTCTTTACCGCAAACCAACCGACAGGAATAGTCTCCTACGTTTTAGTAGTCATCATCCAAGGGCTCTGCGACAGAACTTACCCTTTGGGCAATTCCTTCGTATTAGACGGAATTGCAGTGCACTTACTGACTACAAGAATGAGTCTAACACGCTGAAGACATACCTACTTCAAAGAGAATACCCTAAACAGGTTATTGATCTCGCATACAAAAGGGCACAGCATAATAACCGTGAGAGCTTATTGGAGGTCAGAACTAGAGAACCTGAGAGGCTCATGACCTGTGTAACGACATATACCCCTGACTCGAACCGGGTTAGAAATATCATTTGTAAACATTGGAACATCCTTAACACAGGAACTCTCAAGCTTCCTAAACCCAGGTTCGCGTTTAAACGAACTAGTAACCTCAAGGACATGTTGATACACACTAGACCTAAGAAACAACAGGGCAATACACAAAGGACACTATGGGACTTGCCCCCTGTTAGGGGTCATTACCCTTGCGGGTCATGCTCAGTGTGCCCACAAACTAAGGTTGCTAAAGAACTTAAGTTCCCTAACGGAGCGAGTTGGAGAATGGCCGCACACACTAATTGTAACACTTCTAACTGTATCTATATACTGGACTGCCCGTGTGGTCTCCTTTACATAGGGATGACCTCGAGACCAGTCAAAGTCCGGATAATGGAACATAGAAGCAATTTCAGATGCAAGAAAACAAATACCAAAATGACTTGTCACTTTAAACAGGTGCAACATCTCCCTGACTCTTTCAATTGGGCCGTATTAGAAACCCACCCGGGGATGCCTACAAAATCATTGTTCCGTTTGGAACAACGTTGGGTCCTACGACTTGCCACTGACAAAGGAGGGCTTAATGAGGATATCCCTTGGAGCCAATTAACCTAATTACCACCTTGGGCTCCTTTATTTATGCCCCTAACTCAGTGTGTTTGCTCCTTTTGTTATCTACTTGAGTACTTCCAGACTCCAACCTGACCCCGTATGTTTGCCCAACATATTGCTTCAATCAGTTAGCATTACATACGTGTTGATTCCGACAAGGAAGAGCCCCCTTCACACAGCTTAATCTAGTTACTAACTCGGACCTTCTACGAGATACACTAGTAAGGTTGGGCCCACCTCTATCGTTCGCAGCACCACCATCATTCCTGTCGTGCATGACACTATTTACACAGGTTTATCACCAATTTTCCCGTCCATACTAGATTATGGCAACGAGTCAATAACTTTTAGGTGATTTGAACCCATTTACCTTGTCATGTTAACATAAAACAAAACTTTGCTAATGGCACCCACGATTGCTGCTGCCTGGAGTGTGTGTCTCGCATCAGTTGGAGGAAATCCAACATGGCGCCCTAAACAGGGTTAGCGCTCCAGTCGTAACACCGTTTCAGCCAGGAAGTACCGGAAGTTCCGCCTCCACTCTCCGCCGGCCGCTGGTACTTCTGTGAGATCCTTGATCTGTTCGTTACTCCCGGACCGGCTGAGCGAGGGGTAGGAGCACTTCCGATCCGCTTCACACGGACCAGTAAGTAACATAATAGTTAGCTCCCTGTGTGTCCCTCATTGTTTTTCATTGGTTTGGCTTGAAGGGTACCACTATGTCCCTTCAGTGAGCTATTTAGTTCATGTGTGGGGTCCCATTGACCCGTACGCTTGCCAACATACCGGTTTCACTACCCTTTTCAACGGAGTGATGTTGGTAAGGTCGGCTCTCAAATCTCCCACATCTTGAGCTGATGTTTCTCACTTGTTGTTGATATCAGAGGAGCGTTGTTTTATTTACCACGACGGGCACCGGGTGCGCATTTGACGCTGACTTTGCTCAGCGTCGGTACTAACACCGGGAGGCGCAGACTGGTTAATCTACGCCCTTTGCTTTTTCAATTGACATGGACGGGCCAGTGTGTTCGCCTGAGAGACTTATACTGCTAAACATGATTAGAATACAACCAGGGACTGTTATGTTGTGGCTTCCTTATCCGCTCTGCTTGATACACCTACAGGTAGCTGTATCTGACCGTTTAACCTTCTAGCACTTGTTCTCTGTTTTTAATCCTACAGGACACTACATTCTAGTGTCCTCACCAGCCGGTACTGATGCCGTGCGTCCTCGACCCAATTTGGGTAAGTTAATAAACGATGCTCATTTCAGCTGCCATTTTTTAATATGTTGTTACTTTTTCCTCACCATTTGTAGCTCAGACTTATCGCATGCCATCAGTCACCCGCGTTCGGCATGCGGTTGCTGCACCTTGGATATTGATTGAGGCACAGGGTCCTTGAATTACCAGAATATTCTTACATGACAAAATTAATGTTTATTCTGTTTTATTGCAGGTTGTTTTTAGATCTACAGGTATCACTTTTGAGGGTGCTGTATGAGTGGTTATTACCTCACTTAATGTAGTTATTGACCACCACCGAAAAGTGTAGGTAGATCCTATTTTGGTCCTGAGGAATTGCCATCTACTAGGAATAAAGGCAAGAAACATGTTGACCTATGTCATAAGCGTATAATCTCACAACTTTAGAGTGAAGATACGCGTTTTCTTTTTTCATTTTTTAATTAGGGTGATGGCCACATTTCATTAAAATTGTTTTGAGTGGACCACCACTTCCTATTTTAAACTTCACTTATTCACACATCATTATCACCTACACTGATTTTAGGGCCCTCACACGCACTACACCCTACAGCATAAGGAATAAAGATCTCCGCCAAGAAGGCCCCATCTCGGGTGCCGATCGGGTATTGCAGCGCCAACCCGATAAGGAGCAGACCCGATGATGAAGCAAGACACCTAGCTGGCTGGGTGTGTGAGGGTCTTTTTCCAACAGGAGGAGACTTTCCTCCTAAGTTTCGCTCTACACCATCGTGTGGAGCCTTTGATTGATTACAACCACCTGCTGTTAATATTAGGAACTGCATACTTTAATTGTAGAGATATCATTTCGGGCATGTATGCTGGACCTAAGTAAATAACTGCCCTTGTTTCCCTCTCTTTGGTTAAACTTCCTCAATCATAAACAGGATAAAGCGAAAGAGATATAGTACCTTGGGGAGCATGGTCATTTTAAGTACATTTGCTCTCCCTATTATAGACAGATGTAAGGCATCTATTCTTTTAAGGTCAGTTGCCATTGTTTTCAGGAGTGGGGTAAAGTTATCTTTTATAGTGGTATCTGTTGCCGAGCCTATCCTAACTCCCAAATAAACCGCTGAATCAGAATACCTTACATCCTGCCTTCTAATATTTTTAGTGCAAATTATCTGAGTTTTACTTTCATTCAGCAGATACCCCGAGCAATGTCCAAATTCGCTGGCAATCCCTGTAATAGCTATCAATGCCGTATCTGGTTCCGGCGTAATTATGGCCAGATCATCGGCATATGCCAGCAATTTAGTCTCAAATCGATTAAAAACTACCGGTTTAATTTCATTGCATCCTAATAATTTCTGTACCAGCGGGTCTATGTACAGGGCGAAAAGAATTGGTGAACAGGGACAACCCTGACGTGTCCCTCTAGAAATATGCACTTTTTCCGAGCTACCTCCCATTATCTGGATTCTGGCCTTTGGATCGGAATACATGGCTCTGATAGCCCCGATTATTTTAGGGCCGAAGCCCCTTTGTTCCAATATCCCCCACAAATACTTCCACGTGACGCGATCAAAGGCCTTTTCTGCGTCTAGAAGGATCATGGCCATCCGCCCCCGTGGCAGCTTGCACGTCAAAAAGTGTAATGGCCCGCCTGATGTGGTCAGTTGTCCCTCGACCTGGGATAAACCCATGCTGCCACAGGGATACCAGACCGCCTATGACCCTTCCCAGCCTTCTACCCAGAACCTTGGCATAGATCTTGGTATCCGTATTGATGAGGGATATTGGACGATATGAACCAGGGTTCTCCTTAGGCTTCCCTTTCTTGTGGAACACAATAATATTTGTTTCCTTGCAAGATTCATGGATTTGACCGGAACATATTATACCATTAAATAAATCCAATAACATTGGGGCAATCTCGTTCTGGATACTCTTATATACTTCAAGTGGTATACTATCCGGCCCTGCAGCCTTTCCTGCTGCTAACTCCTGCAATGCTTCTACCACTTCCTCTATTACCAGATCATTATCCAGCATTTCTTTCTCCAAATTATCCAACTGGGGGCCTATATCTTCAAACCCTAGGCTAACACCCTCTGGACCACCCACTTCTTTATACAATGTCTGATAGAAGTTTTAAAAAACTTCCAATATATCGGCTGGCTCCGTATAGTCCCGACCCTCCTCTTGTATTTTTGATATTATATTTCTGCTGCTTTCTTGCCTGATCCGGAGTGCTAATAGCTTGCCCGCCTGCTCTCCCGTCTCATACATCTTGCCCCTGTGTGTGTGATACTCATCGGCTGCCTTCTGGGCTAACCACTTATGCAACTCTGCTTTTATAGTAAGAGTCTTTTGTTGACTCCCTGCGGCCTCGCACCCTTGCCCAATATCCTTTATATGTTGTTCCTCTGCCTCTACTAGTTGGCAGACCAATCTCTCATTTTCACGGCGAGCCTCTTGCTTTAGCCTAGCCGAGAAGCTGATCGTCTCGCCTCTCAAGGCTGCCTTGAACGCGTCCCAGACATTATTTCTAGATGAGCTAAAGCGATTCACATCAAAGTAATCTTGGGCCCACTTCCTCAGAAGTTCTAAAAATTTGGGGTCAGCTAAAAGCTTCCTCTCAAAAGTCCACCTTGAGTGCTTTTTATTTAAAATATCTATCTCATACTCCAGCATTAATGGACTGTGATCAGACAGCACTTTCGGGAGTTTAATAATACTAACTTTCTCTAATTCTGATGCAGAGATCAGAAAATAGTCCAGCTTCGTATATTTCTTGAAGGGGCATGAATAATATGTAAAACCCGGGTCATTAGGCTCCTTACAACCCCAGACATCTACCAAACCATGTGATTCCCATACTGAGGTCACTGCTCGAAATTCCCTGGGCTAACGGCCTACATAAACAGTATTATTTGTAAAATCAGTAGAGATATTCAAATCTCCGCATACTATAATAGGTCTCGACCAGTTCAATAATTCAACTTCAAGACGTTCAAATATCTCCGGGTCATCCTGATTGGAGCTATAAATTGTGCATATTGTAAACCTTAGATCATGTTCAACCAGTGCCCACCTCCCATGGGAATCTACCAGATGACGCTTAGCCCCTCCCAACGTGGATCTAGCCAGTATTGCAACCCCTCTAACTGTAGATGTCTGTGAGGAGCAGGCCAGCAACTTAAAACCACTTATCCTTAATAAATGTTTTTTTGCCCATGGTAGATGGGTCTCCTGTAAACATAAAACATCGATATGGTTCGACCTTACAAAATACCCCATCATTTGCCTCTTCCTCCAATTATTTAAACCCCCAATATTAAGGGTACATATCTTAAGTTTCCCCATTTAGCCCTACTGAAATAGCATTTCTCTTCTGACCCAGCCCAAACCCTCTGTTTAGATACCACAAGCCCTAAATCACCAAAAACATCACAAAAAACATAACACCAGGTACTTTTCCTCTTTTCAACTTTTCCCCATCCTTCCCACCCCTCTAAACCCCCTCCACCCCATCCAGCCCCCCCTCCTCCACCCATTCCCACCACCCTTGTGAGGCACTCAGACCTAGGTCTGTGCATGTGATGTATGTAGCATTAGCGACCTGGGTCCTTCTAAAACTACCTACCATAACTTCCTCTTACCCCCTTTATCCTATCAAACATAACCTTCCTTCTTCTTTTTTCCCCCTCACCCTTTCTTCAATTCACACCCAAGCCTTATTTGTCCACAACGTCCAAATATTCTCTGGCTTTTATCTCAGAAGAAAAATAAAGTGTCTGTCCCCCATGGATCACCTTGAGTTGTGCCGGGTTAATCAGATAAACCTGGATGTTCTTTTCCTGGAATGGTTTTATTAGGTGTCTCAGCCTCCAGCGTCTCTCTACCATTGAATGGCAGAAGTCAGGGCGAACAAAAAATGAGACCCCCCCACTAGATCTCCTAGTTTCTGGTCTGGCCTTTTCTGAAATAGCCTGCCGCAGTAGAAAATTCCCTAGAAACACCAGAATTGCTCATGGTTTGTCCCCCTCTCTAGCTGGAACACGTCGTTTAAACGGAATGCGATGTACTCTTTGAATTTCCGCAGTCCAGTTCCATTCTGTCAGCTCTGGAAAGGCAGACTTAAACAATTCGATAATGTATACCCTGGCGTCCGACCCTTCCACTCCCTCTGGCACCCCCAATACCCTAAGGTTATTCCTCCTCTGCCTGTTCTCAACTTCCTCCAGCTTCCACTGGATGTCCTTAATCTGTGAGCTTTGAGCCTCCACCTTGGTTGATGCGCTGGCTGCTTCGGCCTCAGTCACAACTATTCTTTCCTCCAGGTTCGTCACTCTCTCACCTACATTAAAACATGCCTTGGAGAGCTTCCTGACGACCCCTTGCATTTTTCTCATGGCGGCCTGCGCCTTACGACTGTCCTGACGCGTTTCTTCCCTGTGGGAGAGGATGGCCTGGTGTATAACCTCCAGTATAGGGGGGGTGGAATCAGCTCCCGAGGAGGGTTTACCAGAAAGTGGGGTAGCGGATGAGTAATCCCATCTCAGGTCCTTTCTTCCTCGACCTTGTATGCCTTGTACGTCTGACTGCACATTAGACTTCTTGGTTATTGTGGGGAGGTCTAGATCACTATCCTCCAGGTCTGAATCCAAGTTACAGCCCCCTAATGATGAGCTCCGATCATCATCAGACCATTCAGCCCCTTCGGAGACAGAAAAAAAACTGTCACTGGGCTCTTTATCCTTATCCAGATCCGATCTATCCTTATCCCCTAGAAGATCCACTCCCCACATTGCATCACTACTCCCCAATATTGGGGCAGGTTGCTGTAGCCCCCTACCATCTGTTACTCCTTCAGAGATAGAGGCCATATTCAAAGCATCAACGGTCTTGCTGTTTGCTTCTGTATTCCGTGATACAACAGGGAGAGCTACTGTGCTGCCCCCCCCACCTTATCTCCCAGAGGGACGTTCCCCTCATGACCGGTATCACTGTCACTACGGGGGGCTCTGTAGCAGATGGAACAGTATCATTAAGGTCCCCAGCAACCAAGTTAGATTTCGGGCTCTGAGATACTTCAATAGGTCTGCCCGGGCTCACCTCCTCATTTTGTTTCTTTCTGGCATTTTTCTCTGTATTTGGGGCTGCTATACGAGCTGCTGCCGGCCCTGCTGCCTCCGTATGCTGCTCCTTGCCACGCATCAACATGTCAGCTACCGAGGGGCCAGCTGGACGATTCTTTCCAGATACCCCGACTCTCCCCCTCCTCGCCTGCTCCGGCGTGCGTGACTGCTGCAGGTCGTTCGGTGCCTGTTCCGGGTTGCTCTGCTCCAGCGCCGCTGAGCTCGCGGGCGGCTCACCACGTAGCTTTCGCATTGCTGCTGCTGCTTTGCCCGCGGCATTCGCCGCCGATTTCGGTGCCATTCCTCCACTACTCCAGGATCCCCGGCTCGCCAGGTGAGAGAGAACCTTAAAGATAGAGCGCCTAATAATCCGGAGCCCAATTCTTGCAACCAGTGTGCACAGTCTTTTACGGGGGTTCCGTGATCCCAGCATAGGATAATCCGATAGATATTTTTCCGAGTCCCTTTTTAAGTCACCTACATTCCACAAACCTATAGGGGTCTTTGCTTCGGAACTTAACCCAGGGTGGCGTCGCTAGTGCTGCACTCGGCCTCTAAGCGCCCGCCATCTTGCCTCCGCCTCGGGTGTGTCTAAAAATGGCATCTTCCCTAAGTTGCCTTATTTGTGAAACATTTTTGGACTTGAGTGCCACTATTAGTCTTCTCTTATCTAGTGAACACTCATTCTTATACCAAGGGGCGTTAGATGAGCTCCTAGGAGCACCTAGGTTCGGACCTGTTTTTTTAGGCTTAGTCAGAAAAACTTTCATGCTCTCAACCAAACAGGCGTGGATTTGTGCTATTGGTATAGCATCTGGACATACATTCCTATAGGGGATAATAGTGTCATAGAAGATATTATAGATGCAAGTTAGGGGCTCAATTCTATTGACAATACTAGACCATTTAACTGAGCTGTGATTGTTACTGATCAACAGCTGTGATAGCTTATTCGCGTTGGCAACAGCTCGAGCTTCAATTAGCCTTCCTGTCACAGTTAAACACAATGAAAAAGGATGGCTCTCTTCTCTGGTGTCCACCCTGAAATCATTCAGATAGCCCCAATGTGAGCGCTCGCAATGATGCAGTCTATTCTAGACTTGGTAGCACCCCTTTTGAAAGTATGGGCACATGGACTATCCAAAGGAAACCAACCGTTGCAAGATTTCAGCTCTCATTCTATGGTGAAGTGGGCTAATTGCATAACCACTGTTGTATAGGGAACTAAGGAATTTGTACTTAAAGAAGAAATTCCTCTGGCCAGGTCTTCATCCTCTAAAATTGATTTAAGCCCCATTACGGGCTCAAATTTACAAATAAAATCACCACCAAAAATAAGATCATCCCAATCGGTGTCTTCCCAGCTCTTTGATGCCACTTTTAATACCTTTTTGTATTCTTCCCTAAGTTGCCTTATTTGTGTCACATTTTTGGTCTTGAGTGCCACTATTAGTCTTCTCTTAGCTAGTGAACACTCATTGTTATACCAAGGGGCGTTAGATGAGCTCCTGGGAGCACCTGGGTTCGGACCTGTTTTTTGAGGCTTAGTCAGAAAAACTTTCATGCTCTCAACCAAACAGGGGTGGATTTGTACTATCAGTATAGAATCTGGACATAAATTCCTATAGGGGATAATAACGTCATGGAAGGCACTATAGATGCAAGGTAGGGGCTCAATTCTATTGACAATACTAGCCCATTTAACTGACCTGTGATTGATACTGATCGACAGCTGTGAAAGCTTATTCGGGTTGGCACCAGCTCGAGCTTTAATCAGCCTCCCTGTCACAGTTAAACACAATGGAAAATGATGGCTCTCTTCTCTGGTGTCCACTCTGAAATCATTCAGATAGCCCAAATGTGCGGGCTCGCCATGATGTAGTCTATTCTAGACTTGGTAGCACCCCTTTTGAAAGTATGGGCACATGGAATATCCAAAGGAAACCAACCGTTGCAAGATCTCAGCTCTTGTTCTATGGTGAAGTGGGCTAATTGCATAATCGCTGTTGTATAGGGAACCAAGGAATTTGTACATAAAGAAGCAATTCCTCTGGCCAGGTCTTCATCCTCTAAAATTGATTCTAGCGTCATTACGGGCTCAAATCTACAATTAATATCACCACCAATAAAAGCAACTCCCTCTGGGTGCATAACATCAAAGACTCCATCTAGCAAATGCATCACTGGAGACTCCGCAGAGGATAACCTTGGTCTTATATAAACATTAAAAACAGATAAGTCCATTCTGTTGGACGTTCTTAGCTTCAGCCCTAATATATATGGTGAGGGAATGTTCATGACATCTATAGTAATGTTTAGATTGATCTTTACCCATATAACCAGCCCACCAGAGGTCCTCCCTTTTTTAGAGGGTATTACGCCAACACTAAATGTCCTATATCCTAGTTTATGTGGAGGCTCAGTCAGCCAAGCTTCTCGGAGCAGACAAACGTCAAATTTCCCCATGTATTCCTGCCAATCCAGGTCTACAAGCTTTTGTTTTAGCCCTGCTATATTCCAAAAGGCCATCAAAATGTTTGGTACTTGTATCTCAGGGTTTGAGTCAGGACTACATTCAGGTTTTGTATTTCTATTGCCCGTTGTACCAGAGGTTACTCTACTCTCTCCCTGAAATTCTCCTCTCTCCAATCAGCCTACCATTAAAGAGTTATGATTGACCCCTTGAGAGTTTGGTGTGGGTCTACTGTTAGCGCTGTGGGTGATCTATCTAGTCAGTCAATCTACAGATTCCAGGTTATCAACAGCATGGGGGCTATGTCTGGGGTTGCCTGACTCCTGCCTTATTCCATGGTTATGGTTCTTCTCAAACATAGTCTTGTTCAGCTTGAATCTTATCCTGGGCTCCGTTAGTAAGTGGGTATGTAAGTCAACAGTCAACGATGGGCTTTGACCAAAATACTAGCAGTATTTCATCTGAGTTCCCATCGATGCTCTGAAGACGTTTGGCTTTGGCTATGTCAGATCTTACAATGGATTGACATTTGTGGCTATGCCTAATCCAATGAATCACTTTATTCTTTAAAGAATCCTAATCCTCCCAACCACTCTGTTTTAGCTTGGGAACATTTGTCATGATACTTTGTGAGCTCCCCTTCTATGTCTGCTGAGCATATCTTGATGCTTGGCAGGTGGATATCTCTTGTCTATGTATGGCTGAAGTCTTACGACCCTCTCTTTTCTAATCCATAGTTCAAACGTCTGTCTGTATCTACAAGGTACTGGGGGTTGGTTGAGGGGTGAGTGTTTGTATTCATTCCGAAAGTATCTGAGCCCCTTGCCGTAACTGGCCCTCCGACCCTCGAGTGGCATCTTAATGCACTTGATACAGTATTTTGCCTATTTGTTTCCAGCCCTGTGGTTATGGTTAGATGGTCTGAGTATTTGATATTATCAGTAAATGCTCCATGAGTGACGGGGTGAAGTTGTGTTTGTGGCCACTGGTTCTGTAGGCTGCTACCTAGGCCTGTTCTAGTTTTCTCAGCAGTATAATTTGCGGTGACTCCCTCAATTCCTTTACCAGAGTTGCTATTTTGCACTGCTAGCTCACCAATTAATTTTTTCAAAGCTTTTATCTCGTTAGTCAGAAAATCTAATCTCAGATGGAGCTCAGTCATTCATTTAGTGTTCTCAACCTTATCTGGGGAGTTGGCTTCAATTAAGGTTTGTCTTTGTAACTACTTTTGTTAGACTTGCAATTTTGTACCACACTTTTATTTCTTGTGCTCTCTAACCCTTCTAGGGAAACTAATGGTTTGTATCTATTTGAACAGCTTACTGATATTATTTCCCCACATCTACTCCAATTTTTAGCGGGGATTGATGTGCTGGTGTTGGAAGGGTTAGCCGGGGATGGATCCTCTACACTGTTTTTCCCCGAAGGAGGAGGCCATGTATCCTGTAGTCCTTCTTTGCGAGGGGGATAGTAGACAATAATGCTACGTGTAGAGGGTTCTGCACAGCGTGTCCTCTCCTGCTTGTTATAAAAATGTATTATCTTTTTTGTACCTACACTGGCCGCTTTCTTCCCATCAATTGTGGCTAAAGTACAGGTCTCTGTTGCGGTTTTCTCAGTTTTTGCTATCTTTGCTATCTTTTCCTTCCCAGTCACGGCCTCAGTGGCCTTCCTATTGCCCATTTTGAAAAAAGTGCTGGGAACTATGCATTCACTATTCCTCTTTGCAGTGTGCCCTAGCTTTGACTAATCTTTTGTGTTAAATGTTTCTGCAGTTTACAATTCTAACAAATTGAACTACTCTTATGTCACTGTTGCCTAATAAATGTGAAATATAGAATAAATAGTACAATCAAAAGCAGGGCCACAAGCAAGAAAATACTAATAGATGATAAAAGGATAGGTCAGGCAAATGTTCTCACGCTATGTCATGGCAAGCCTCCAGTCAAGGGAGTATGCTTGTACCAGAATCCCAGCTCCTCAAGATTGTACGGTTGTCAATGTCAAAGTCTTTCTTTAATTTCCTTAATTGAAGGTATAAGGCTGTTCATCTACTTGTGTCCATAGAAGTCACAATCAATCTGTTTAACCCAGAGCCAAGGGGGGTGGCACTGCTCTGTCTCTTGCTGTCGCTGCCGGGCCTGCCCTTGGCCCAGGCTGCGCTTGGGCACGTCCCATGCTACAGAGGTCGAGGCATCGCTAAGAGCGCGAGATGGCCATGACTCCCCTGAGCAGCAACTGCAGGAGCCTGGCAATGTTGCACCCTGCGACCAGGAGTCCACCAGGGTGTTTATGGGCAAAGAAAAGCAGCAAGCTGTCCCAGCAGAATTGTTCGCCCACTCTGCGGGGTTTGAGGCAGCGCTAAGAGCACGGGATGGCATGCCTCCTCATGTGCAGCAGCTGCAGGAGCCTGGCAACCTTGCACCTGGGGATCGGGAGTCCCACCAGAGTGTTTACAGGCAAGAAAAGCGGCAAGCGGTCCCAGAAGAATTGTTCGCTCCACAAAACAAAACAGTCACAAAATATATGGAGACTGAGATCTCAGAACTTTAATGTACCACCAGCCCCAGATATGCAGGTTTCACAGCCCAGATGCCACAGCAAGCTGCAAATGGCCCTAGATTGACTTTGAATCATGTCCCAAATGTGAACCAGAATGCATTTCAGAAGAACAACCCTTACCAAAGGATATCCTATTTTTTAGACTGTTGACAATTACAGCATTGATCAATCTTCCTAACGGTGCCTGAAGGGGGAGGAAGATTGTGTACTTGGCGCAGTCTTGGAGGTAGACCAAAAATGCCTATATGTAGATGGTGAGGTAAATGGCCACACAGTATCATTTTTGGTTGATACAGGTGCTACCAGTTCTACTGTGAGAACAGTGGAAGTTCCAAACCTACCACTCGTGGGAAGACGTATACAAGTTGCTGGAGTTGCTAATCAACAGATGAGAAATCCCATTACTGAAGACATTCCTGTAAAAATAGGAAACTTTGAGGTTAATCACCAGTTTGTGGTTTGTAATTTAAGCCCTGTGAGTTTGTTAGAACATGACTTGTTGTGCAAGCTGAACTTCACTATGTATTGCACACCGAGAGGTGTAGAGTTACAAATGCACAATGAGGATATGCCCTTTAAAATGGTTAATCAAAATCTATCTGTTGCACTGTACCCTGTGATGACAAGGGAAGAATTACCTTTAGATCTCAGAGATACTGTAGAGTCAGAAGTTTGGGATTTTTCAGGAAAGGACATTGGACTCATTAAAGGAGTTGAGCCTGTCTGTATATAGATTAAGCCAAATGCTGATTATCCCAGAACACCACAGCATGATTGAACTCCTGAAACGATTGCCAAGATAACTCCAGTAATTGAGGCAATGATTCAGCAAGGCATTCTGAAAGAGATTATGGGTACTCCATGTAACTCACTCATTATGGGCCTATCGAAGCCTAGCGGTAAGTACTGCATAGTGCAGGACCTTCGCAAGAAAAACAATATTGTGATTCCTTGTTGTCCCATGGTACTGAATCCTGCTGTAATATTGTTTTAAATTCCATGTGAGGCTGAGTGGTTCTCAGTCATCGATTTGTGTCAAGCTTTCTTCTCCATACCCTTGCACGTGGAAAGTCAATTCCTTTTTGCATATAGGCTCAGAAGTCGTAGTTTGGCATGGTGCTGAGTCCCACAAGTATATACAGAGAGCCCATCTATTTTCAACCAGACCCTTAAGAAGGATCTAGAGTCCTTAGTTATGCCCTGTAACTCTGTCCAGGTACAGTATATTGACAACCTGCTGGTTGCGTCAAATACTCGGGAAGCTTGCAAAAATGCCACTATTGCTTTGCTGAACCACTTGGCTGAGAATGGACATAAAGTATCCCCCCATTGTCATGTAGTTCCTAAAAGTACTTAGGATCTGCACGTTTTGTGGACAACTTAAACTAAAGGATTGTTGTCAAGACTGATTCCGGACACCCCGCAGGATATGTCGTCCTATAGTCCTGCTAGCTCACATTGCCACCATAAGCCTCCCTAGTCCTTACCAAGTAGCGCATACTTTCTGGAAACCACTGAACATGATAACCCTGACCCCTCAGGGATCGTGGAAATAGTACAGTACTTTTCGCTCAGTCCCTTGGTGCCCACTTGTACTCAGAGAGATACACAGAATAAACGATGGAACCTTTTTTTTATAAGAACATATTTTATTGGTTTTTGCCACAGTCGTGCTCTTAGAGCCATAGTATACAGATACAAGCAAAAATTCATTATTGTCTTAATTAAACAATATAATATTTTATAAACCAAACCATGAACAAGCTGCGATGAAAACAGAAAATGGACATTACTATAGAGAATTGTCTGTGTCCCTTTGTCGCGTCCCCAGCAGATGAACATTGTCCTCAGTCTGTTGGCGGTGAGTAAACTTTGTGTGTTAGCCATGTGAAAATACCTCTGAGTCTAGTGAAGCAGCGCTTGATGGTGATGAGGCCAGCACAATGCCTCGGTAGTCATCCCATTGCTTCCATATGCATGTGTGTTTCATGGGGCAGCCCCTAGCCAGAAATACTAGCTCCTCCAACCCCATGCAAAAATCCACCCCCCTCTTCCAAACACCCAACAGAGGTGGGGACTCAGCCTTCCAGGCGTGTGCTATATCCCATTTGGCCAGGATAGGGCTGAAGAAAAGTTGGTGACTTTTATATATGTTCCCACCTATGTCATCTGCAATGTGTAATAATGCCAGTCAGGGTGTGCTGTGAAGTTAGAGCCTAACACCTCAGCCAAGCTCGAGAACAACCCCCTCCAGAATCTGTTTACGGTCAGGCAGGACCATATTGTGTGTAAGAAGGTGGCTTCTTACCTGCCGCAGCGCAGGCATTCAGGGGAGGCTATAAGCTCCGCCTTCCAGAGCCTTAAGTGTGTATAATATGATCTATGTAGGTATTTGAGCTGAATCAGATGCAAACGTAAGGAGATTTCTGCCTCTCGGGGACATTCTAGAGCCTCCCTCCAATCGTAATTGTCTATTGGACCGACATTGGGGAGAGGTTGTGACCTTACGGCCAGAGCTGCTGACTTTGGAGCTAGGTAACCAGGTTCGAGCCTCAGCGTCAGCTCAGCTTCCTGTGATTCTGGGCAAATCACTTAATCTCCCCATGCCTACCAAGAAATGAATGTGTTCTTGTGTAATGTAACTGGTGCTCATGTACAGCACTCCAATACCTTTGGGTCGAGTTCGCGCTATATAAATCTGCAAAAAAAATAAATCTAAATGTCAGGTCTGTCTGAGTGTTTCCAGCGTTGGGGTACTATGGGTAATTAGCGTCTGATATATTTGGGAAATTTGATGTTCCCTAAGGTCCCCCATGAGGAGCTTTCCTGCTAGGGGGCTGAATTCGGGGAGGTCTGTAAAGTGTTTAACGTATGGTGTTAGTGCGTGTCGAAATTGCATGTACTTATAAAATTGGGTGCGGGGCATGGAGAATTTCTTTTGTAATTCTAGAAAGGATTTAAGGGTGCAGCCCTGGAGAACATCACCCAAGGAGGATATCCCAATCTGGCACCATCCCTGGAAACCCTGTAACTGTTTCAGTTGGGGGAGAAGTCTATTGCACCTGCATGAGGCGGCTCTGCCAGCCTCTGCAACAATGGAGCATTTTCAATAAGGATTTATTGAACCAGCGTCATTCTAGTGTAAAACATATGTGCTGCAGCAATCATCATGAACAAAAAAGGAACCCAGCAAGGAGAAAAATTAGAGATAAGCACACTCTGCACAGTGAAAGAAATGAGAGAAAAACTCTGTTTTTCTTAAAAAACCCTCACCCACCAGGGTTGCCCCTTGGTGGCATGCTTCATGATTGAGAACATGCTGGTACACACCCACCCATGTGCAGTGGACAGCAGAGCAAGGACCCAAACCAATACTATGAAGTTACCTATGGGCCACTACCCATGTGGGTACTGTAGCGTATGCCACCTCACTAAGGTTACATAAACAGTGTTTTTCAATAATGAAATGACATGGCAACTTCGAAACCTAACAAATTGTAATACAACAAGAGTGGTGTACCTCATAACCTGCCCATGCAACCTGTATAATGTGGGAATGACCACTCGCAAAATTAGAACAAGAATCTGTGAACATCGCAGTAACCTCAGATGTCATTGCACAACAACTAAGATGTCGTCTCACTACCTTGAACTCAACCACACACCTGAGACTTCAAGTGGGTAGTCCTAGAACACATCAAGGACACAGACAATTCAGAAAATTGACTTTCTGAAAAAGAACAGAGATGGGTGTTTAAACTCAAAACGCACACCCTGGGACTGAATGACAATATCCCATGGGGCCAGTTTCTCTAAAAATTCTTTTTCCGGATGACCATTTTGGAGGATCCGTCATACTAAGGCAGTTAAGTCCAGCAGGTCCTGAAGTTACATACGGTAACAGGGATGATGGAATATTTCCATATGAACTGAAATAACTACCTACCTATTAGGTTCATGTCACCTGACTTGTACACACTACACCTTGCCTTCCACCAACAAGGTATAAATCTTTGATGAACACCAGATATGTGGGAACAACAATCCTTGAGTAAGGAATATACCACCATCAAACCGATGGCTGTACCTTTTTTTTTACGCATTCCCATATTTACCATTTGTGTCTCAGAGGTTTTCTATTACCCAATTCAATAGTCCCAAATCATTTGTAAACATACCCCTTTTCGAAATGGAAAAGCAACAAATCACAATTTGTCCTTTTTGAACCTCAATGAAGGTTTATAACCATTAAGCCTGTGTATTTGAATGGATACCAAAGTGGATCCTCTTCCAGTCATCAAAACATTTTTTTTTTACATTTTACTTTTCCCTGAATACAAAATGAATATTACCATGACTTTTCTTTCGAACTGTAAAAGTACAAAGAGAGATTGGATCTGTTTTTAAAAAATACCCTAATGGATTCCAACCTGTGCCAACAAGGTGGCCATTTTGTGAGGCCCCGAGCAGTCTAGTTTTTCCAATCAGAGCACATACGCGGAAGCAGTCCGCAATGTACCAGCTTAAAAAAAGCCTGTTCGGGACGTGCACCGGCAAGATGCGGTCCCCGGGTGAGCTGATTAGGCGCAGAGGCCGAGGGTGGCTTTGATGAAGTAAGTGACGGGGGTGGGCCCTTTGAGAGCGAGCCTCGCCGCTATATGGTCAGCCTCTCAGTAACTAATTAGACATCGCGCCATTTGCGATGAAGGCTCGCATTTAGAAAATGTGTTATTCCGCTTTCAACAGTGCTTGTCAATGACGGGCAGAACTCTTCCTTTTTTTTATGGTGTAACTACAGGACCCCCTCCTCCCCGGAGAGATCATGATGCACTAATACGGTGTCTCTAATGTATGTTATATTATTTGTGTTTGTTAGTCTGGTTATTATGTACTGTAACCAGTCGAACCAGAGAGATTGTGAGCCACTTCATGACACAATTGGCAAAGGGCTTGGCAATTACACAAAGTATGACCACTTGATTTATATTTTTAAAGTGTTTTCACAATCACGCTTATATGTTTTAGATTGTGTCAGCCCTAGGCTTACATCTTTAAACTCTCCCCTTTTTCTGTCTTTACAGATACACAGTGACGTAACACCATCCAGTAACATTGTATGTATGTGGTGTGATTCTGCATGGCATGCAAGATAAATGTTCTCCCATTTGGGACATTAAGGAGTTGTACCAAAAGAAACTAGGTTTCTATGGTCCTGACGAAGAGCTATAGGAGCAAGGCTCGAAACATGTTGACCTAAAAAAATAGACTCATTAAAACCTCTTTTTTCTACACTATCCCCCTGATTTAACCATACAGACTAGAGGCAGGAATAAAGTAAGGTGACCTACTAGTGAGGTATTTTTAAAACTTGCTTAAGACCTTCACTCCACTCCCCTCCCACACCATTGTCTTTATCATGGAAAATACCCAAAAGTGCTCTTGCGTATCCATCTGGTCACAGCACGCCCGATCCATAGCGGATCGGGAAGAACCCCAATGATGAAGCATGCCACCAAGGGTCAATCCTGGTGGGTGAGGAATTTTTAAGAAAAACAGAGGGGCATATTATCTAGGAAGTGGCGGTGAGAGGCGTTAGCCTCCTTGGCTTATCGCCTCTCATCGCCACTTCGGAAACGCAAGGCTGCACCATATTACCAAGGATATGGTGAAGCCTGGCATTTCCCCCTGTGATGGTGCTAAGTCTCATGACTTAACACCAGCGCAGGCACCCTTGCACCAGAGTGCAAGGGTGTCTGCGAGCAGGGAGGTATTTTTTATGTACAGTAAGGTGTCCCTTCCTGTACATAAACAAACCTAAAATGCCATTTTGTAACTTACATGTGTGCTGCTTCATGCAGCACACATGTCAGTTACAAAATGGCATTTTAAAAAAAGGTTTGTTTATGTACAGGAAGGGACACCTTCCTGTACATAAACAAACCTTTGCATTTTGCTTTCTCCAGGTGTGCTGCACAAGGCAGCACACATGGAAAAAGCAAAAACTAGGCGAAATTAAGCATTTCTCCTCGTATCGCCACCTTAAGACCAGGATTTTCCTGGTCTTAAGTTAGGGGCTGCCACCTATTATCGCCTCTCTTGATAAAAGGTGGCAGCGTCGAAGTGAATGGGTGTTGCGGTGGAACGCCCACTGCAACACCCACTGCACGCCCCTTTCATGCTTAGCGTGAAAGGGGCACTATTACCAAGGCAGCATTAAGCCACTTAACGTGGCTTTTAGCCACGTTATGTGGTTTAACGCTGCCTTGGTAATAGGGCGCTGACCATAGTGATGTGGTGGCAATAGGGGCTTGGTAATATGCCCCTGAGTTTTTCTCTCATTTCTTTCACTGTGGAGAGTGTGCTTATCTCTAATTTTTATAATTGCTGGGTTCCTTTTTTCTTCATAAAGTATCATTGAGAAGGGTGAACCCAGTTTTTCCTCTTCCTCCCCCCTTTTTTGGAATCTGCAGCAATCATTAGACAGAAGCAAATGTATAAGATTACAAACACCAAAAGAGTAAATAGTAGATAGACTTTTACCATGGTGCTAAAGCAATAAATATATGCAGGCATATAAAATACAGTAATCTTTGCGTACTCCTACTAATACTGATCCTGTCTACGTGTACCTACATGCACCTAACATGTGTATAGATGTGAAGCATGTATGTGGGTGTTGAGGCCAAAAATCCCCTACGATAAAACCAGCCCCATTACCTGGTGGGAGAGAATGAAGGACCCCGTCTTGGTCTCGAGTTGGATACCCCACGTGGGATGTCAGGCCACTGCGTGTTGATGATTCAGCATGCAGGACCCCGTGTAAGCATGGAAGTGTCTCCTCTGTAGCCCAGTGATAGTGTGCTTCTTTTATATGAAAAAGGTGCCCACTGGTATTCTACACCTATCGATATGTTGTCGTTGTAATTATGCAAATCAGCCTGAATCAATAATTGCAACTGTGCATAGCAGGACTGTTGTCCAAGGATGACGATGGCAGTGACTTTTGTACAGACTTATTATATAGAGTGTGTAGGGAATTAAGATATGATACTAAGAATCCTCATGCATATCAAATGAGGGGAGTTTTCAGAGAAAACCACACGACATTTGTTCAACTCATAACTAGGCAAAAGGTCAGCGCCAAACCCGTTATATAGAGAAAGGTAGGGCGAATATAGGTGAAATGTCTCCTTACTATATAGGCCTAACTTATAAAGTATAACACCATAAGCTGCAGTACTGTTTGAAAGAAGTCTTGTATCTTGGTCATCATATTGAGAAAGGAGTCAGAATGGTGTTGCAGGAGAGAATCTCTGCGATTTTGCAAATGAAACTGCCAACAACCGAGAAAGAGGTCAGGTATTCTTTGGAATGGTGGGCTACTGTCGCCAATGGATACTCAACATTTCCCTAGTGGCCAAGCCTTTACAGAGGCTGATACGCATGGATGTGTCAGATTCGGTACCTGGGACAAGGATTATTTGGTTGCCTTCATAGAGATGAGAGAAAGTCTCTGTCGCACCCACGCACTAGAAATGACTGATTACAATAATGCATATTTTGCAGTGAGAGGGAGGGTTGCAATCTCTCAGTGCTTACACAAACACATGGAAGTGTCCATAGTCCTGTGGCTTACTTTTCAGCTACCGTAGATCCAGTAGCAGCGGCGTTGCCCAGTTGTCTTAGATCTGTGGCAGTCGCGGGTGTCAGCATATAGAGGTGTGAAGGCATTGTCATGGGTCATACTTTAAGGGTGTACGTGCATCACTCAGTGGAAATACTGTTTACTCTTACTCGCACACAGCATTTGACAAATAGCTGCCTGACCCGGTATGAGCAGATCATACTGGCGGAGGAAAATGTAACTTTGAAAAGATGTTCTGTTTTGAACCCTGCCACCTTGTTGTGTCTTCCTGAAATTGACAATGATAAAAATGAAATGGAGCATGACTGTCTCAATGTCACTGAATTCTGCACCAAGCCAAGACCTGATATATAAGATGAGCCAATGCGTGAATCTGATTTTGCATTGTTTGTGGAGGGCTCATGTTTGTGATTGATTGATTGATTGATTGATAAATGTGTACAGCGCACGAATGCCCAGGGGCGTGTTGGTGCTAGAGTCGGTAGGAAAGAGTGATGCTAGTATGGAATACAAGCTGAATCAGTTGGAGAAGAGCCAGGTTTTCAGCGCTATTCTAAAAGACATAAGCGATGTGCTGCTCTTTATCGAGATTGGAAGAAGGTTCCAGGTCTTAACGGTCCCTAATACGAAACTTCTTCCACCCCAGCGGACCTGCTTGAACTTGGGTGTTTGTAGGAGTTTTGTATGAGCTGATCTTAAACTTCTGGCTGGCACATACCATTTCAAGTGCGTCCTCAAAAACTGTGGCCCTATACCATGTAGAGCTTTAAAGGCCAAGCATTGTGATTTGAATTTAATCCTTTTATCCACTGGAAGCCAGTGGAGGGCTCTTAATCTGTGGGAAACTGGCTCATACCTAGGGATATCCAGTATTAATCTGGCTGCTGCATTCTGCAATCGCTGCAGTTTTAGTAAGTACTGGGATTGGATCCACATATATAGGGCATTACTGTTGTCCAGTCTGGAGAGGGCCAAGGCTGTAACTAGTGTTTTTAGTGCATCGGGGGAGATAAATGGGTGGATTTTCCTGATCATTTTTAAAATAAACCAGAAAGTAGAGGAAAGTTTGTGAGACCATGAAGGAAATCTGCAAGCTGCTTATGCAGTCTGTATAGTTTCAGGAGTAGTAGAAGCTTTGTGGCTTCAGGGAGTATTTTCAGCACAAGTAGTTGAACTGATTGATCTACTAGAGCATGCTGCATCTCAGACTAGCGGGAAGTGACCATTTTCACTGACCGTCAATACGGCTTTGGTGTTGTTCATGATTTTGGACAGTTATGGTCCCAGAGGGGGTTTATGACCTACTCGGGCTAGTCCATTCGGAGTGGGGAGCAAGTCCAAAAACTCCTTCAAGCATTACAGATGCCCGCACAGATGCTGTTGTTAAGTGTGCGGCACATTGTAATTGGATGTTTATGTTATCGTTGGCAACAGATATGCTTACAAAGTTGCTAGATACTGTGCTTACAATGCTTGAACCTTTAATGGAGAGTATGCAAATGAAGGAACCGATGAGACCAACTATAACCTTTTGTTAACTACAGCTGATACCTGGGAGGAAGTCAAGAGGTTGCAGGAAGAAGTGTCAGAGGCAGGACAGCAGAGTTGGGTCAAAGCAGGTTGTGTCAAGAGAGATGAGGATGAGATTTGGGTTTCATGAGATGGAAGACCAGTGTTGCCTGACAATCTTTTATCCCCGCTGGCCAGGCATTATCATGATCCTATGCACTTGGGAAGGAACACAATGGTGAGGTTGTTTAGACAGACTTGGTTTAATCCAAGGTTATGGTTGATGGCTGAAGCATTGTGCCACAGATGTGTTGTGTGTCAACAGAATAATGCGGGAAAAGAACTGCAATAACACTGAGTCCCATAGGAAGGTCAGGTGGTCCTTTTAACAGAATGCAGTTGGATTTCATTGAGATGCCTGTGTGCAATGGATTGAGGTACATGCTGGTTGTTCTATGTATTTTTTCACAATGGGTTGAGGCATACCTCACAAGAAGGAAAGACAGTTTCACAGTAGCAAAGTTGCTGCTGAGGGATTTTATACCCAGATTTGGCTTCCTGACTTCTTTGGAATCTGAGCAAGGCACTCACTTTAACAATGAAATCATGAGGATGCTGGGCACTGCTTTACAAGTTGAACAGAGACTGCATTGTAGATACGGACCTGAGGCTTTGGGTCTGGGTGGAGCAGGTCAATGGGACTTTGAAACCGAGACTTGCAAAAGTGTGAGCTTCGACATCCTTGAAATAGCCTGATGCTTTGTCACTTCTGTTGTTCAGTCTCAACAGCATACTTATCATAGGACAGGATTGTCCTCTCATAAGATCATCATGGGAGGGCAATGAGATTGCCAGCTGTTTCTGCAAATGCATTTGTGAAAATTACTGATGATCTGATACTGGACTACTGCAAAGGATTGGTTGATATGGTGCATTCTGTGTCTCATTAGGTTTAAGCCACCACAGCCCTGCCACACCAGGAGCAGCTCCTTGGCCTCAGTTCCGGTGACTGAGTCTTGGTAAAAAAGCATGTACAATAGAGTTGTCTGGAGCCTCGCTGGTATGGACTGTTCCATGTTATCCTTATCACCACGACTGTTGTGAAGTGCGGAGGTCTACCCAACTGGGTGCATGCTACCCACACTCACCAAGTTCTGTGTCACCTTGATGATATAACAGCACATCTTCCTGAAGCACCAGTGGTGGTCAAGAGCCCACGGAAGCAGGTTAGTCAAGCTGGAGGGGGCTAGCAGGAACCTGAAATAGTGCTTGTTCGGTCTGTGCGGGGTCCTAGAGAGTCAGTTGCTGAAGCTGAAGAAGGAGAGGCTAGTCCTATAGTTGTGAATGAGCCAGATTCGGACCTCAATGAAGGGCCTAGTGCTGTAGAATCACGAGTGGCTGTAGGAGAACGTTGGCTGAGAAGGCAGGAGAGGGGGAGCCTGGTCCCACAGGGAGAAGGTTACCTCCCAGTCATCCCTGAGGACACTGAGGATTATGATCTTAGTGACGGAGAAGGAGAAGGGACTACACTCCGAAGGTCAAAGCGAGTGAGAGTGCCCTATCAGATGTACTCTTCCCCGAATGAACTTACTTCCTTGCAAATGACAGGACAAATGAATTCTGGGATCATTGTGTAAGTTTAACTGAAACTTCAGGAACTTGATCTTCAGTTTGATCTTACTTTTGATCTTCCTTTGTTACTTAGATTGAGTGCTGTGAGACATCTCATTCTAGACGTGGCTGAGTTTCCTTTTCTGGATGCTAACGAGTTCCTTGTGCTAGATAATGAGCTGAAACAGTTCATTTTTGAACTGATTGTCAATTAACTTGAACCATTTCTCATTAAAGACATTGAAATAGACTTTGTAGGGAAGAAAGAAGAGCACCGAGGCAGCTGAAGGAGCCTAAGGTTGTCCTTTAGAAGAACACAGAGTAGGGCTAAGGAAGACTCACGAAGACCATTGTACATAATTTTGTTGCATATCATTTGAACTTTGGTTTTGCTGCTTGCTCAGGTAGAAACCGACAGGGAAGACTCTGCAGCTACTATGTTTCACACAAAGGTTTAGTTGCGGATGAAGAAATGAAAGCCAATTCTAATACTAATAGGTGTAGATGCACCACTAACAGGCAAATTAATAGCTGTATTTGTAGTATTAATCATAGTGCTTACAGGGTTATATCCAGCTACATATAGGTCAGTAGAGATCAAGCCTACTGTTGCTTCTGCCACACCACACCCTGCTGATATTAACCTACAGTGGATGGGGATAAGAGGTTTCCCACAGATCTATCAAGGGGAGATTATTCTTCTCACACTTATTTTAGATGCTTTATGAATATTTCAACACTATGAACGTGAGCGATTGTTACTTTTGTGCTTAGTTTCCAGCTTCTGTTGCAGAGGGTATAGCATACCACCATATTCCTTTAACATATGGAATTTTTTGTATGCTTTAACTAAGCCTATTCTGTAGATAGGGTAGTTTCCAATATTATTTTTTAAATTATGATTTAGTCCTTTCAGAAGTTCCTACAGTCAAACATTTGAATAAAAATCCTTATTTTAAAGGTACAGAGATTGTAGGCAAATATTTTGCGCCCCTTAAGTCATTATACACTGCATATGCATACAGACATAATTTGACTTCTTAAATGTCAGATGTGGAGAAGAAATTCTTGAATCTAGTGGAAGATAGAAGGAGAAATCTGGAGTCCAAATCTGATAAAGATCTTAAGAGACATCATAGGTGGAGTAGTGAAGTAATTGAACATCAGGTGAAAAGAAATTTGTGAGCATTGACTTTAGATTGGACACATAAGGGAAAGCTGTATATACATGAAGATCAAAGTTTTATAGACCCGTTATTTTTAAGGAAGAGTGATCATGAATATGCTTTTGATGCTATGGGAAAGAATGACCCTTGGGGCGTGGCTTAGACGCCGATGAAGACGGTCGAGTGAGCCGAGAGCTCCGCGCCGACCTCACCACTTATCCTGTAAGGAACCCTGAAGTGGTGCTTCCGCGACATTGGGAGGGCCCCCCTGGTGCGGAGACCTGTGCAGCAGGGGTTTGAGTGCTCCGTTGCCACTCGGCGCCGGGTTCTGACTCCGTGGGCCCGGAGGCTCGGACTGCGCACTTTGAAAATGGCGACCCTCTCCGCGAGTTATTAAGCGGGGAGCGGCCCGGAGGGGGCGTAGATCGGTGCCATTGCGGAGTGGGAGCTCCCCTCCTCGAGTGCAGCGGATGCTGGATGCCGGCGAGGAAACCCTCCTCCCCCGGCACGACCTAAGTTACCGGCGTAGCGGGCCCAGCTGGTCAAGTGCCTGAATGGTCCCGGGAGTGTCCGCCTGCAGGTGAGACCGGGACTTCTGACGGTGGTGAACTGAGGAGGATCGCACTCAGCCGGGAATCCAGAGGCAGAGACAGAGCGGTGGTCCCGGCCCCGGGGGCTGCGGGGAAGGGACCCGGAGCAGCTGAGCGACGACCAGGGGCGAGATAGGCCTCTAAGTTTGCCCGGGAAGCGCTTGCTACCCTACGCCCTGATGATCGGACCGAGGCTGGGATCCCAGACCTGGTCAATGAGCGGTGTTATCCTGCCTACTGAACGGGGGAAGATGACGGGGCCCCTGCAGAGCACTGATCAAGCCTGGCCTAGCAGACGAGGGGAGACGTGAGGGCCGGTTCGAACACGCTAGCGGACCGAGGCGGAGGCCCGCCGGCCGTCCCCTTGTGAGTCACCGATGCAGTGGAACTGACCAAGGATCTGGACCCTTCCTTGGTCATCGCTGCTGGAGACCGCGAGTGGCACGGCTGCCCATCGAGCGGTGCGGCCCTGGGCCGCGGCCCTCTGAGGAGACCTGGCCTAAGGGATGTAAGTGACTGGATGCCTTGTGGGATCCCGGTTGGCGGCGCTGCTGGCAGACCGGAGAGTTTGCTCCCTGCACCTTGAAAGGCCCTGGACTTGGAGTGGTGCACTTGCTGGGTGGCCGCAAACGGAACCCTTCTGTGGGGGCACTAGTTATCAGGCCTTTGGACTCAAGTGCCCCGCTGGACCAAACCGTATACGGGGTTTACTGCTGAGGCGCCTGCTGGTCTCTTGGGCCTGATGCACCCCCACCTGCCGACTGGAGGTCTTACCTGCTAATGGACTGATTGGTGGGTGACTGCGAGTAGCAGAATCGAGTGAGGAGCCTTAGGGAGTGAACTCAACCGCCGGAACTGGGGGCTCGGGGCCATTATGTCCTAGACCAACGAGGTGACCCGTGTTCACTTACTGTAGGAGGAATTGTATGGTGAGTCTTGTCCCGGAGGCCGCATTATCTGCCACGTATGGGGAAGCCACGAGGCCGGCAGGGGGGAGCTCTCCCGGAGCCGGAGGGCTAGGTGATGGAGCAGCAGAAGCACGACGTGGTTAACCCACCCCAAGAGGAACTGATGCAACAGCAGGTGGACCAGATCCTCCGAGCTATCACGGACACGAGAGAGGCGCTCCAACAGGACATTGCGCAAGTATCGCTGGGACTGGGACTCCTACGAGCGGACCATGGGAAATTGGCCGATCGAGTGAAGCGTGCTGAGACCACTCTGGAGGTATTGGAACCAACTCAGAAAGCATTGGAAGTCCAGATGGGAGAGGTCACTCGCAGGCTCCAAGTGCTGGAGAGGAGGGCTGAGGACGCCGAAGGGCGTAACAGAAGGAACAACATCCGAGTGGTGGGCCTTCCGGAGGGAGTGGAAGGGGACAGCATGGTCGACTACTTGGAACAGTGGCTGCGCTCTGAGGTGGGTCCCGAGGGCTTGACACCATTCTACACTTTGGAGAGGGCACGCAGGGTGCCTGCCCGACCGCTGCAACCTGGGAGGCCGCCCAGGCTGGTGGTGGCTCGCCTGCTCCATTACAAGGACAGAGATCTCCTACTACAGAAGGCATGCACCGCAGGCCCATACAGAGTGGACAATAACAATGTCTCCCTGTTCCCAGATTACACTTTCGACGTACAACGACATCGAGCCTCGTTCTTGGCGGTGAAAAAGGCCCTCCGAGATGAAGGCATTCAGTACTCCCTGATGTTCCCGGCGTGCTTGAGAGTAACTTTGGACGGTAAAACATTTTTTCATAATGACCCCGATGAAGCATGGAGCAGGTTGGAAACCTATCGAACAGGAGCGGGCAAGACCAGCGGTGCTGGCGGGCGACCGGCGGGGGCCCCCCGACCCGCTTGCGCACGACGCTCCAGAAGACGACGATCGGCGATGCAGAAGCCTTCTACATCTCATACGGAGACGGAAAGGTCAGCAGCGCTACAAGCCGTGACGGAGATTTCACGGTCGAGTGGCTCACCACTACTGGGTGTCACCGAGTCCGAAAAAGGATCAGCAGGGACGGATTCCGACGGAACAGACATGGGGAGTGTCACCCTGCCTCGCATCACTCCGGGGACAGCGGACGAGATCGTTGATGCCTGACCTCATGCACTGTTTCCAATGGCTAGTAAGGAGGGTTGATTGGTTTGGGTCCCATAGGCCTCAGTGGGAGAGAATTGGGACATACAGGGTGATTTGGCTGGCTTGGACAGAGGGGCATTTATGTTGGACAGCCCCCTGCATGGTTGGGACTTCCTCCGGGGGAGCTGAACATTCTCTCATAGTGAGGTTTGGTGCTAGGATGTCATGAGACCACTGACCAGATCTTCTTGGCGCTAGGGCATCCCCCCTAGTTTCGCTCTTAGAGTGACCCCTGGTAGCTACCAGAGGGATTATTAGGGAATAGTTTGGATGGGTACTAGCTGTTTAGAGCCTGTTCTGGGGAGGGGGGGGTCATTTAAGAGTTGTTGTTTTTGGGGTAGTTAGAATCACCGGTGTGCCAATGCAGGGAGTGCAGTTGTGGAACAAAGATAAATCGCACAATGGGCGCTTCACTTGAGTTCAAATGCATTATGTGGAATGTACGGGGGATGCATACGATGTTGAGACGCCATAGGGTTCATGCCTATTTAGTGTGACGAGGGGTACAGATAGCGTTTCTTCAAGAGACCCATATGGACCGAACCGAAGGCCAGGCATTGCAGCGCAGGTGGAGGGGGCAACTCTTCCACACCACGTATTCAGCTTTTGCACAGGGTGCACTGATTTGGGTGAGGGCGGGGGTTCCCTTCCAGCCGACTCAGCAGCTAGTGGATCCTGAAGGGAGGTTTGTGGCTGTCATAGGGCGATTGGACGGGAGATACGTTTCATTATGTAGTGTGTATGCCCCTAATGTGGATCAGACGTCCTACTTTGCTAGACTATCAGGGAAATTGGCACCATTTCTGACCGGTTCAGTGATTTTAGAGGGCGATTTTAACTCTATAGCAGATACTGTGATGGATAGGTTGCATCCGCCATTACCACAGGCACCCATACATAGGCTCTCGAAAACCCGGAGGGACTGGCAAGCTGAGTGGGAGCTGATAGACACTTGGCGCGCGCAGAACATCGGGGAGCGGGACTATTCTTATTATTCTGTCATTCACGACCTACACGTACGGTTGAATGCCGTGTTGTGTTCCCCAGATGTTCACGCGCTGGTCTACCATAGTGAATACCTGACGAAGACAATATCAGATCACAACCCACTGCTCTTAGTGCTGCGATGGTCCCGGGAAAGACCTGCCATTCCTACCTGGCGTTTACGCCCGGAAACTTTGAAGGACCCGGTGTTTCGTGCAGAGGTGCAAGAGAGAATAGAGCACTATTTTCACGAGAATGAGGGGACGGCTTCGACCCTGGTACTAGAATGGGACGCCTTTAAGGTAGTGGTGAGGGGTTTATGTATTGCCAAGGCGACAGGGGTGCGGAGAGCCCACCCCGAGCGCCCGGAAATGCAGGCCGAAGTCCTAGCCGCGAGAGAGAGTGTGGCGCTGCATGTGGAGAGATTGCGCTGTTTTGATCACAGAGAGTACCTGGCACGGGCGCATGCGGAGAGGGATGAGGTGGGCACTCTCCTGGCTTGGTTGGCTAACCTGGTACTGAGGGGCACACCTATACTGGCCTTGACCTCCCCAGCGGGTGTACCGGAATATACTCAATGGGGAATTACAAGCTGTTCCTGGCCTATTATGCGGACCTCTATGAGAGTAAGCTGCGGGATGAATGTGATGGCCTGAGTGAGTTCTTGGCTGAGGTACGATTGCCATGCCTTGAGCCCGACCAAGGGGTAGCGCTGGGACAGGGGATTACGGAAGGGGAAATACGAAGTGCGATAAAACACATGGCTCGCAAGAAAACCCCGGGGGCCGATGGTCTGCCAATCGAATTTTATGCGACGTATATTGATATCCTGGCCCCCAAACTGCTGGCGGTTTATCAGGAGGCATGGGACTTGGGGAGACTGCCAGCCTCCACTTGCGAGGCTATCATTATTCCGTTGCTGAAACCGGGCATGGACTCACTCACTAGGTCGGCTTACCGCCCATTATCTATGTTAACCACCGATTACAAGATTTTGAGTAGGATTCTTGCAACCCGGCTTCTTCCCTACATGGCGCACTTGGTCCATAGTGACCAGGCGGGCTTCATCCCAAAACGCACTACCGCGACCAACGTGCACCGCCTATTACGGATACTGGGAGAGGACCATAGTGCAACCCCTGTTGCAGCGGTCCTCTCTGTCGATATTGAAAAGGCCTTCGACAGCCTAGAATGGCAGTATTTATATCGGGTCCTTCACGCGTTCGGACTTGGGGACTCCTTTGTGGGATGGACGGAGCTCCTTTATAGATCAGTGACGGCGCGAGTGCGGACGGGGGCGATGGTTTCTTCACCTTGTCGGGTGGGGCGGGGAACGCGACAGGGCTGCCCGCTCTCCCCGTTGTTGTTTGCCTTGGCCATTGAGCCTTTGGCTTCCCATGCCCGGTCAAGGAGACATTACTCTGGTTTATCCCTCCGCGGGGATATGCAGTTTATTTACCTCTATGCAGATGATTTGTTGCTCTTCCTTCCTCTGGGGGACGGGAAGGCGGCGAGTTGCAATGGCGACGATGATGCGCCCGAGAGCTGATGGGGGTATGGCGGTGCCCGACTTTTAGTGGTACTATCTGGCAGCACAGCTGCAGTGGCTTACGCAGGCGGTAGCTCGAGAGTTCCGGGGCCCGGATGGCCCTGAAGGGCGGTGGGTCCCGCATTACATCTTGTCCTTTATAGTACTCCAGCTGAAGATGCGTCTCGACCCGCTCACCGTTGAGGAAAGAACGCTACGATTGTGCTGGAATCGAAGCCAGCGACGGGCCGGATTCATCCGCCCATATGCCCCAGAGATACCGCTGGGAATGTGTACGGCCTTCCCCCATGGTGGGGATTGGACCGCATTGGCTAATTGGGAAGACCTGGGTATACAAGTATTAGGAGATCTTTACGAGAACAAAGACCTGCTGTCCTTTCAGGAGCTGCAGCATAGGTATGATCTCCCACGCAGCGCTTGTCTCGGTAATTCAGTGCCACTGGGGGATGGGACTGTCGGAACCACGGACCTCAATGGCGTGCCAATATGTGGTTATGGCGGCGGGGACCTTTAAGGCAATAACGTGCCTTTATAGACGCATGCTAACCGAAGCTCTAGAACCATTGTGCACGTTACAAAGGAAGTGGGAAACGGACATAGGTAGAGACATTCCTGAAAAGACCTGGGTACAGCTGGTTAGGAGAGAATGGAAGTGTACAAGGAATGCCAGGTTTCAATTGGTAAATTTCTATGTCCTGCATAGGGCGTATTGACACTTTCTAAGCTTAATAAATATTTCCCTACGACGGCTGCTCAGTGCCCGAGATGTGGTTTGGAGGGAGCCGACTTCCCGCACATGATGTGGGGCTGTACGAATTTGGGAACGTATTGGGAGGAAGTACTGGACCTGATATGTAGTATAACTGACCGTACCCTGGACCTAAATCAGGGCACTTGCTTACTGCACTGGTTCCTGCACACCACTAAAACAAAAATTACTAGTAAATTTCTAGACCTGGGCCTTGTATTAGCCAAGAGAGAAATTACAATGCATTGGAAATCAGCGAGGGGACCAAGTGTGGGGAGATGGAAGACAGACTTATTTAAGTGGGCGACCAGTGAGGGTACTGTCAGACTGCAACAGGCGCTGCGTTCCGATAATGAAAAGGCACTGGAGGCGGCGAGGGCGTGGGAGGCCTTAGTTACGGCATTGCAGGTTCCAGACACAAGCTCGGAGCAGGATTTGGTGGTGGCGGATCAGGGAGATCCAACTGATACCTTAACACACGGAGACTAAATTAGAGCATGCTTAGCGGAGTGACAGGAGTCCCCAGATAACAATTTATACCCTGTACTGCTCTCCTATTGGTTGCGATTGTTATTGTAATATTTTATGACGCATCCTTTTGGTTGTACTGCATGTCCTGGGCACACCGGTAGTGGGGGGGAGGGTTGGGAGGGAGGGATACAGAGAGAAGAAGTGTGTAGGATGCGTTGATGCTGGTTATCCATGTGCTATTGCAATGCTTCTCTTTGTTGTTGCTTGGCTGAAATTCAATAAAACAGATTTACAAAAAAAAAATGGGAAAGAATGACCCTTACTTGGAGGGACAGGATCCTTCAATTCCTGCAGTGTACTTTACTTGTGGACAGTATGAATATTTTAAATTGCCCCATGGATGGCATGGTACATGTAATCTTGGTATCGTTTTTCTGAAGATTTACCAGGTGGAACATTTTAATGAACCAGTATCGGAAACAAAACCTATATTTAGATGAGGTGTTAGTGCAGCGAAGTAGTAGGAGATATTTTTGCCATTATAATCTCGTCTGCAAGTGCAATTCTGAAAGATCTGAAAATTAAAAAGCTGCTTACAAATGATAAAGTGGCTACTAGTACTGCAAATTCTTTATTGCTTGAAAATGCCAAAATGGTTGCAATAAGGTCTATGGTTTTACAAAACCGACTTTACTTTAGACTTTACTTGCAAATGAGGACGGAGTTAAAAGTTCAGCAATGCTGCACTTACATCCCAAACGAAAGACAGGATTCGGAACAATAAATTCAAAGCATATCTGGATTGACCAATATTTGAAAGAGTTAGAAAGGACAGGAGCTTGGGAAGCCATTGGGAATGAATTTTATGCTAGAGGCAAATGGTTTGGGAACCTAGGAAGTGGAATTTTGGGCGCCATCTTGAAAACCCTTTTGATAATTGCTCTTTCTACAATATTCCTATTAATGATCTTCATGGGATACAAGTATGCACAGGTTAGAAGGGGAGGGAAGAGGAAGAGAGCAGATGTAGAGTTGAGGTGAATCACAATAAATATTATGACGACATGAAACTTCTGGATTATACTAGACAAAATATGCACACAGCATCAGCGATGTCATCAGTGATGTCACTGACCATGTCATGAAAGATGTAATATGTGACGTCATCAGCAATGCATTGCGGGGGCGCGAGTTATAGTTAGCTCAACTACCTATAACGGCTGTATTTCTCTGGTTTTGTACGAGTGAAATGTCCAACTAACTATATTGTCCCTGAAACCTATGGTTTTTTCAGTGAATTTCTAAGGTTTTTTAAATGCTAATTTCTAATTATAACGTCCCTGAAACCTATGGTTTTTTCAGTGAATTTCTAAGGTTTTTTAAATGCTAATTTTTAACTATAACGTCCCTGAAACCTATGGTTTTTTCAGTGAATTACAAAGGTTTTTTAAAGGCTAATTTCTAACTATAACATCTCTGAAACCTATGGTTTTTTCAGTGAATTTCAAAGGTTTTTTAAATGCTAATTTCTAATTATAATGTCCCTGAAACCTATAGTTTTTTTGATTGACTACATATATATATATATTAAACAAAGGTTAAGAATAATTTATACTTAGCAAAACTATATTAATTTATTTTTTTAATTATTATAAAGGAGTTGCGCACCCTACGCGACTCTACTCAATGGGTGCGCACACCTTGCTAGCGCACATTTTAGAAGTTAAGCTGGGGTCGCGACTTCGGCGTAATTTGAAAAGTATGAAATATCATTAAAGAAATTATCAATAAAAGTTTTGGTTAAAGTGTTTGACTAATTTAATTTAGAAAACTATTTATAAACAATTTTTTTCAGTGTACTATTAACGATACAACATTTCACGACAACGCGACGTATGCGCGTACGGTGCGCGACCCCTCCCTGCACGTATTTCTGGGGTCGTGCCGGGATCGCACCAGGGTCGCGACTTCAGCGTAATTTCAAAGTTTGAAATATTACTATTTAAAGTTAGAATATCATATTGGAATAAACACTTTTACTAATACCCTTTTTAAAATATTGTATAAACATTTATTTATAGTTTATAATTATGTATACAATATTTTACTGGTGCACGCGCGTAAGCGACGGGTGCGCGCACCCTACGCGACTTCGTGTCAGCAGGAAAAGAAAGAATCTGATTGGTTTAAATCATTTTCATTCTGAAAGAGGGAGGATCCATCCTTCTGATATTCCTCTTATTATTTGGCTATCTTGGAGACAAGACCTGCTTCTTCTAAGGGGTCGATTCCGATTCGGGCCGGAAATCTCTCCGACCGAGCCGGACCCGGAGAGATTTCCGACCGAATCGGACCCGTGCAGTCCGACCGAACGAGTACGATGCGTCCGTATGTTATCGGACTCGAGTCGGTCGGACTCCCATTGAAGTCAATGGGAGCCGGTCGTACAACGCGTACGCGGGCTCCCATTGACTCAATGGGTGCGAGGCGGACAAGGGCGCCCCCTACAGCGGGTACGCGGCGAAGCGATTCGCGCCGTACACGCACAGGTAGGGGGACCCATGGGTCCCCCTGTGTGCGACTCGCGCGGCTACGCGTACAGGGGGTCCGACACGGACCCCCAAAGTACGGCTCCGACAGCTCTTACGAGCCGGAGTGCGCGGCTCGGTCGGACTGCTCGCGGCGCGCATCGTACTTACCCGGCCGGGAAACGTCTCCATTGCGCGGTGCGAGTCGAGTCCGAGCGAGTCGGTCGGAGCGGGTCGAGCCGGGAGCGAGTCGGTCGGAGCGGTCGGGACGCCCGGACGAGTCGGTCGGCGATTTTGCATCGTACTCGCTCGGCCGGACCCGCGTACGGTTCGGTCGGGAAACAGGGCTCCGAATCGGATCCGGTAAAGCCGAATCCGATTCGGAGCCCTACCGGCCGAGATCGGAATCGGCCCCTCAGTCTCTTCTTTTTTTCAAATTTTGTGTTTGTTGATTTTTTTGGGAAACTATGGCTTCTAATCAGCAACCCATCGACCAATTGGATATGGAGGAGGAAGAAATTATTAAACAGGTGAAGAAGAGGAAGGAGAGCATTGTGTGGGCCTTCTTCTCAGTACCAGAGGGCGAGAAGAAAGTGAACGCCCGTAAGGTCACTTGTACAATCTGCAAACGCATTTTATCTAGAGGGTCTGAAAAAAAATACTCATGCGGAACCAGCAGTATGAAAAAGCACCTGGAGACTCTGCACCCGGTTCACCTGGCTAGAGAGGAGAGGAGGAGAGAACTTAATGAGGCGGCACAACAAGACCCAAACGCCCCTTCTACCTCTTCCCAGCAAGTTCCTCCAGCGCCAAGGCCCCACTAACCCTGGGCGTAGTTCGTGTAGTAGCGCTACGCGTAGCTACGCGAAGTGCACTTTGCACTATGCGAGCTACGCGTAGCACTACGCGAACTGCGTAGTGCGGTAGGAAATGCTGTTCGCAATGATTGCACAGTGCCGGATGCTTGTCCGCACTGTGCAATCATTGCAAACGGCATCTTGCACAGTGCAAGCGGTCGTTTTCTGCCACTCGAGTAGATTTGTACTCGAGCGGCAGTTTTCTCAACGCGGACTGGTAGTTTCTCATCGCGAGCGGTCGCGAGCATACGCGACCAATCGCAATGAGAAACCTGACCTCCCCACGTTGAGAATCTCGCCGGGAGGTTTATTTTCCACGCTCGCGATCGGCAACTTGATGTTGCTGATCGCGACTGAGGAAAAAGTCTCGCCGGGATGTCATTTTGCTCGCTCGCGGTCGCCAACTTGACGTTGAGGACCGCGAGCAAGCAAAAAATGCCCGCTACGCGTTTTTGCACTGTGCTACGTGCAATTCGCGTAGCACGTAGTTGCGCAAACTACGCGAGCATAGCGTAGTTTTCCGCCCAGGCCTAGGCCCCGCATCATCCCTGAACTTTTTGAAGTGGCGATCAGCTGTAAGAAGTGCGACACCAAACTCTGCATTGCAGAGCAATGCATCGATGTTGTCACAGCTGCCATAAAAGCACATAAATGTTAATTTTTTTTTATAATGTGCTTTTCTTTTTGTGAAACAGCTTGTTTGCTGTTTTTAATTTTGTTCTATTCTAAAAAAAACAAAAACACACAAAAAAGAAAAAAAGGTTTAAAAAATATAAAACAAATTTAAAATTGTTCAAAAAAAAAAAAAACGGTTCTTACGGAACCACATCTATTGGTTAAAAAAAGAAACATTACCTGAGTGATTGCATGAGAGCAAGGACACTGTGTGGGTGATTGGAGAAATGCAAGGGTACTGCGTGATTATTTTATGAATGTTTGGGTAGTGGCAGCATGATTGAATAAGTGTATGGATAATGGCTGGGTAATTGGAGGACTGCATGAGTAGTGCATGGGTGATTGGAGTAGTGTATAAGTAGTGCCTGGGTGATTGCATGAGTACCTGGGTAGTGCTTGGGTGATTGGAAGAATGCATGGGCAGTGCCATGGGTGATTTTATAAGTGCTTGGGTAGTGGCAGAGTGATTTCATGAGTGCTTGGATACTAACTGGGAGATTGGAGAATTGCATGGGTACTGCATGTGTGATTGCATAAGTGCATGGGTAATGCTTGGGTTATTGCATGAGTACATGGGTAGTGTTTGGGTAATTGGAAGAGTCTATGGGTAGTGCCTGGGTGATTGCATAAGTGCATGGGTAGTGTCTGGGTGATTGGAGCACTGCATGGCTACTGCCTGGGTAATAGAAGGAGTGAATGAGTAGTGTCTGTGTGATTTTATAAGTTCATGGTTAATGCCTGGGTGATTGCATGAGTGCAGAGGTAATGTATGGGTGATTGGAAAAATGCATGGGTAATGCTTGAGTATTTGCATAAGTGAATGGGTAATGCTTGGGTGATTGCATGAGTGCATGTGTAGTGCCTGGGTGATTGGAGAAGTGCATGGCTACTCGCTGGGTAATTGAAGGAGTGAATGAGTAGTGTCTGGATGATTAGAGGAGTGCACGGGTAGTGCGTGGGTGATTGGAGCAGTGCATGGGTAGTGCCTGGATTAATGCATAAGTGCATGAGTAGTGCCTGGGTGATAGCAGGAGTACATGTGTAGTGCCTGCATGATTTTCTAAGTGCATGGGTATTGCTTGGTTGATTTTACAAGTGCATGCTTAATGCCTGGGTAATTACATGAGTTTATAGGTAATGTCTGGATGATTGCTTCATTACATGGTTAGTGCCTGGGTCATTGCATGAGTACATGTGTACTGCCTGGATTATTAGAAGACTGCAAGGATAGTGTCTGGTGATTTTATAAGTGCTTGGGTATTGGCAGTCTGATTGGGTAAGTACATGATACTAGCTAGGTGATTGTAGGAGTGCATGGGGTACTGCAGGGGTGATTACAGCAGTGCATGCGTAGTACCTGGATTATTGCATAAGTGCATGAGTACTGCCTGGGTGATAGCAGGAGTACATCTGTAGAGCCTGCATGATTTTCTAAGTGCATGGGTATTTCTTGGTTGATTTTACAAGTACATACTTAATACCTGGGTAATTACATAAGTGTATAGGTAATGTCTGGATGATTGCTTGAATAGATGGTTAGTGCCTGGGTCATTGCATGAGTACATAACTACTGCCTGGATGATTAAAGGGCCGCAAGGATAGTGCATGGTGATTTTATAAGTCCTTAGGTATCAGCGTAGTGATTGTGTAAGAACATGGTACTGGCTGGGTGATGTAGGAGTGCATGGGGTTGTGCATGGGTGATTGGTACAGTACATGGGTAGTGCCTGAGTTATTGCATAAGTAGATGAATAGTACCTGGGTGATTGGAGGAGTACATGGGTAGTGCTAGGGTGATTTTTTAAGTGCATGAGTATTGCTTGGATGATTGCATGAATACATTGTTAGTGCTCGGGTGATTGTATAAGTGGAGGAGAAATATCTGCATAGTTGAAGGACTGCATAGGTAATAGATGGGTTATTGCAACATTCTACAAGTAATGTGTGGGTGATTTTTTAGCTGTATGGGTACTACCACATTGAATAAAGGTGTATATTGGTAATGCATAGGTGATTTTGAAAGTACAGAGGTTATATTTCAGAGATTGAAGAAGAGCATGGGTTCTGGTAAAGTAATTTGATGAATGAGATAATTCAGACTTAAAAAATGAATGACTGCAATAAAAGTGACTGTAAATATTAATTCATAACATTATGCTTATTACATTACTGTATCTTACCTTCTTTATTGAAGTAGATATGAAACTCATTGAAACAATTTTGCCATTATTTTATTATAATCAAAATTTAAAATATTTTGAAACTTTAGAATTACTTTCTGTAAAAGAGAAGAAAAATAATGTTATTGCATATAATATTATAGTTTGAAGAACACAACATAATTTTAGAATTACATAACATATTCAGTTTGCCTTTTTTGCTGTTTTCAGATTCTATTGAATTTCACTATACACAGTGATTTCAATCTTGATCATCATGTTACAGCGGGCAAAAAAATACAATCAATAAGATTGTTAAAAAACAAAACAAATCTGTGTCAAAATATTTACAACAAAATCAACTATCTGTTTATATTTTCAACAATAAACACTCTCATTAACATTGTATACAATACAAAGATCAAGTATATGAACTGCTTCTTTCAAAAACAATTTTCTAAATGCAATATCAAAAAACAGAAATGAAAATTCAAACAGAAATTGCCCAATAGGCCGAATGATGTTTCCGAAATCATTTGCATTGAAAATATCCAAAATAAACTCGTTAATTAAACTTTACATCTTCCTAATAGGCCGAATGATGTTTTCAAAACTTTGGCACCAAAAATATCAGATATGAATTCGGTAATTCATTAGGCAACCGACATTTGAATTCCAAGTGGGCATCATTACAATGTGTCCATCCTTTATTGCACTTTAAATACACAGTACAGTGGGGGGGCGTGGCTAAGCCGGCTGCAAGATGGCCGCACCTTGAGTGGGCTCTGCCGGCCAAGCCACATTATCCGCTAACATCCTGCAGACATCCTACATGCTGCTGCCCAAGATGCCACTGACGATCCTCGCCTGACGCCCGGGAGCGGATTGTGCCCGTTCCATGTCCGCTGCGGCACCGGTGTGCGGAGATACGCTACTGTGCCTGCCCGGGGCCTGGACCGCGCGGAGACACTGGGGACTCCTGTGATGCCCTCCGGGACCTGACAGGGACCCGAGCGCCAGCTGCTGGTTGCGCCTGCTCCCTCGCCCGCCATGTCCGGTGAGTGTTCAGCTGGCGGGGGGCATTTTGTGGCGGGGTTGAGGGCGCGCCCGTTGTACCGCCAGGCCCGGGCGCTATTTGCCGCTTACACATGGCCGCGGCCTCGTCCCTCTCTTCCGGGCCTGGCAAAGGGGGCGGCGCGCTCTCCGTGTCTCCTCGCTGCACTCGCCCCCGCTGATCCCGGAGGGCTGCTGCTGGGCCTTTGCGATCGGCCCCCCTGCCTGCGTGGAGCCCTGTGGAGCTGGGCTGGGCGCCCTTGCTGTGGTGGGCTGGACGCTGGCGTGAAACTTCCTCGGCCTCTATAAACTGGGCGCGGGGGCGGTGCGCGGCACCCGCCCGGCGGCCCTAACTTTGTACCGGCCCACCGGGACTGGTCCTGCCGCCCTATTGTGCCCTTGGATCGTGCCGGTGGCGGGCGTTGCGGCGCTTCGCCGACTGGGCCTTTCTTGCTGGTGACCTACTGCCTCAGCCGCCACGGACCGGGAGGAGGCTATACTCTGCCCGCAAATGAAGCCGTCTGGCCCCGCGCTCTGCTCCTCCGTCTGGCGCCGCTCCTGAGTGCCCCTGTTCCTGGGTTGGCGCAGAGTCTCCTGCCGCAGCGAGGCCAACTCCCCTGCTTGGTGCCTTCTGGGTGGCATTCACTCCTGTGCTTGCACGGTACGTCAACCTGGGACTCCTACCGGCTGCTCTCCAAGCCGACTGTTCTTACCATACCTCACTCCTGGTTCGCCTGCTTCAGTCTTCTTCTGCCTATGCTGGTGGTTGGGGGGGGGGTCCGGACAGTTGGCCCGCGGTTGATTTGCCCACACCGCAGCTACTCACCCTCGCCGTTGTGACATTGGGTGCGGGTGCTGGTCGCTCCTGAGCCTGGTCTTCGCCTCAGCCCCGCTGGTGTTCTTTCCTCTGGGCCTGTCCTCCTCCTGCCGCACTAGGGACTGTTACTTACTGGCCGGGCTCGACCTCCAGTGACTGCCTGAGCACTATGGGTCGCACGGATCCCAAGCAGCCCAAAATCATGTTTGACCAATGGCGCCAGACGCGTCAAGACGGTGGCGGAGTGGACGGGGAGGACTCTGTGTCTCCGCCCGACCCACCGCAATCTCGTGAAGATGACCTGAAAGCTATCATGTTGATGTAAAAACAACCGTCACCGGCATCGCGGCCCAGCTAGATCAACTGTCTGCCCGCTTGGACACTGTGAAGGCCCGGGTGGACACACACGATGCAAGGCTGCTGCACGTGGAGACGAGAGTGTCGGACGTGGAGGATGCGGCCACCCAGGATCATCAGAAATTGCTACACATGGACAAACTCCTGGAGGTAATCCGCAATAAGAATGAGGATTTGGAGGCGCGCTCCCGGAGGAGCAACCTCTATATCACTGGGGTGCCGGAGTCCACCAACATATCCCGCATGGAGGATTTCGTGGAGCGGCTGGTCCGCGAGCTGTTCGGGGATGCTCTCTCGCCTGTGTTTATCGTGGAGCGGGCCCACCATTCCCTTGGCCCCCGTCCTGCTCCAGGCCTGCCGGCCCGTCCCATAATTGCGAAGATCCTGAACTTCAGGGACCGGGATGCCATACTCAGGGCGGCCAGAGAGAAGGGCGAGATCCGCCATCAGGGCAACTCCCTCTCGTTTTATCCAGACTACACCCAGGCGGTCCAGGCGGCGCGTCGTGAGTTCCTGCCTGCCAAGAAAATCCTACAGAAACATGAGATTCCGTATTCCCTGGCCTATCCTGCCAAGCTGCGAATCCGTCAGGGCTCCAAGACTCTTAACTTCCCGGATCCCAGGGAGGCTCTGGCGTTTGCCAAGAAACTTGACCGGCCGCATCGTTCTCCACCCGCTGGCTCCCAGGTCGCTCCTGAGGCCCTTCTCAGCGACAATGACTGATCTGAAAATCGATTTAACTACTGTGTCTGAGGACGTTGTCAATCTCTCAGCCTCTTGGCCGACCTCGGGCACTGTGGGCCCTCCTTGTTTCCACTGGTACTGTTGCTTGATGCTTGGGAGTTGGTGGTGTGTTTCCCCATTCTGGCTGTATTAGCTGTTTGTCTGCTTCAACATGTTGGCTTGGCCACCCTGTCTCTTCGACAGGGGTGTACGCCGGGCGACGCCATGCCCCCACGGGATAATTCCCTTGATGGTTGCTTACTGTTTCCTTCCTAGTTGGGTGTTCCTGGGGTGGGAGTGGTTGGTATCTCAGCCTGATTGGGGGGTTGGTGTGGGGAGGTGGGTGCTCTGTGGGGCTCCTAGTAGGGAGGGTGGGGGGGTTGGGTGGGTGGGTGAGTTTTTGGGTCTGTTGTTGTTTGCATTTTGTCTGCTATTGACTGGCCAGGAACTGGTTTTCACACTGTATTTTGTATGGTGGGTCGGGTTGGACTGGGGTGGGGGGTTTTCGAGGGTTTTTGCTTATCATGCTTTGTGGGCCTCGTTGTTATTGTGTTCTTATATTTTGATTCCTTATAGACTATATCACCTCATGGCTAGACATGTTCAATTTAGCACGACGGTTCCTGACATCCCATTTCTTTCGATTGGCACGGTGTTCCCTGCCCTCTTTGCTCCTGGCACACTGGCTGCTTCTCTCATGGTTGGGCCTTCTCGACTGGTAGGCTACGGGCCGGCCCCACTCTCTGCCTCTTGCGCATGTCCGGTCCTTCCCTGTTCAGACACCGTTGGTCCCAACGACCATACTGGCCCCCTCCACCATTTGGCCCCCTGCTCTGCGTCCCAGTTCCATTTAGTTATAGCGCAACATGACTGACACCAGATGTTGGACCTGGAATATCCGTGGTCTTAATGATCACCGTAAGGCCAGGCTCATTCACTCTCACAACACCACATGGTCGACGTATGCCTATTGCAGGAAACCCATCTGCTGCCGGAGACCGCTACCAGACTCGAGTCGCGCTACTGGGGGGAAATGCACTCTTCTTTTTATTCCTCTTATTCTAGGGGAGTTTCCATTCTGATACGCAGGGGGTTCCCCTGGCAGACTACTCAGGTATTCAAGGACCCGGACGGAATGTTATTTTGCATGGTTCCCTGATGTCCCAACCAATGACGATTGCTGCTGTCTATGGCCCTAACTCGGACGACCCTGATTTCTTCACACATATATGGCACCTCATCTCTTCCCTGGACCCGGCGGCCCTCATCTGGGGTGGGGATTTCAATATTACACTTTCCGAAGTCCAGGACCGCTCAGGCTCACACTCATCGCACCCTCGCTCTACAGCTCTACTCCAGTCCATCCTTACTGACAACTCGTTATATGATGCCTGGAGGCACATGTGGCCCGATGCCCGTGAGGGCACTTGCGTCACTGGCGCCCGGGGCTGCTGGTCCAGTATTGATTTCTGGATTACTTCACCGGATGTCCTCACTTGGCTTACTTCCGTTAATCATATGGCGCGCACTTTCTACGATCACGCTCCCGTCCAGATTTGTCTTCGCCCCCCCCCCACTCCCCACAGCGTGCATTCACATGGCGGCACCCTCCGAATGCCCTCCGTAATTCTGTATTTTGCGACGAGATCCAAACGGCGATTACCAACTACTTTGATTTAAATGTCGGTTCGGTGGAATCCCCGTCCATCCTGTGGGAAGGCTTTAAAACAGTTATACGAGGCGAGTGTATCTCCAAACAGGCAGGCATCCTCCGCACCATCCGCGCGTTATTGGACAAGATCGAATCGGAGATTAGGGCCCTGGACGCTGAATATGCTGCCCACCCCAGGTCTGAGACCCTTGCGATATTGCGCGCTAAGCACTCTGAATTTGCTGCGGAGGCCGACAGGGAACTCTCTTTTCTTGGTAGGGAGGCCAGAGCCCGTCGCTTCGGAGAGGGCGATCGACCTGGCAAGACCCTGGCCAACCTTCTTCGTCCCCCCCCGGCGGCGTCGTACATCGCGGCTCTTCGGGATGGTGGTCCTGCCAGAACCACCTCCCCTGCCGAAATCCAGGTCCTTTTTATGGACTACTACTAGCAACTCTACGCTGCGGGCCCCCCTCCTTCGCCCGAGGCCTTTGAACAATATTTCAATACCCTTGCGCTGGTGTGGCTGGAGGACCACCATCATGAATTTTTAGATGAGCCCTTCTCTAAGGAGGAGATACTTGCGGCTATAAATAGTCTGCCTAGCGATAAGGCCCCAGGACTGGACGGCATACCTGCCTCGTTCTACAAGGCTTTTGCCTCGCATCTGGTGCCACATCTGGCTGCCATGTGTAATGACTCCTTTGACACTGGCCTCTTCCCGTTGTCACTCCGCGAGGCAATGATAACGCTACTCCTCAAGCCGGACTAACCAGCTGACAGTAGGGATACCTATCGCCCCCTCTCTTTAATTAACATCGATAATAAGATCTTTGCTAAGTTATTGGCTTCCCGTCTTCTCCACCTCATGCCATTTATCGCCCTCCCCGATCAGTCCGGTTTCATTCCGGGCCATGCCACCTTGCATAACCTTCGTACTATTTTTTCGTTCCTTCATCAAATCAACCCTAACCTCCCCGTGGTGGCCGCGCTACTCGATGCCACTAAGGCATTCGATACGCTGGAGTGGCCTTTCCTCTTTTTTCTCTTACCGCGCTTAGGCTTCAGTAATATTTTTATTCGTAAGATATCTCTTCTCTACACTCGCCCCTCTGCCCGCCTCCGAATTAATGGTCAGGTATCAGCACCCATATTGATTGAACGAGGCACTCGGAAAGATTGCCTGCTCTCCCCTATGCTCTTTGCGATTGCGATGGAGCCTCTTGCGGCCCGGCTCCGGCAACACCATACTCAAAAGGGTATTGGCTTTGCAGCCCGCGCCCTCTTGGTTTCTATGTATGCCGACGACATCACGTTGTATGTCCGTCATCCCCAAGATAACCTCAGCCCCCTAGTACGTGAAATAATTCGATTTGGTGGATTGTCCGGTATTCAGGTGAACTGGAGCAAGTCAGTGTTGTTCCCTCTTACTGATGCCACCACGCCATTCACTCCGGACTTTCCTTTTGTCTGGACCTCTGGCCCCACCCGTTATTTGGGCATTTGGCTGAGCAGGAACTTGGACGACCTCTGGAGGGCCAACTTCGGGCGCGCGGTGGACTGGCTGGAATCTAGAATACCCCATTGGAACCGACTCCCCCTGTCTCTGGCGGGTCGCATAGCTATTGCCAAGATGGTGGTCCTCCCGAAATTCCTTTATCTCTTCTTGAATATCCCAATACCTCTCACTGCACATTTCTTTCGTAAAATTTGCTTTCTGATCATTTCTTTGGTCTGGGCTGGCAAACAGTCCCGGATTGCATAAGACATCCTTACTCTCCCAATGTCGTTTGGCGGTATGGGCGCTCCCAATTTCAAACTCTATGCCTTAAGTGCCCAGGCCAGTTTCTTACATTTCTGGATTCACCCCACCCCTTATCAGCCGCACGTTGCAGTTGAAGCTGACCTGGCGGCTCCTTGGCCGCTGACCACTGCCCTGTTCGCCCCGGTGTGTCGCCCAGGTGCTGAGGTGAACACGGTCGAGACACTGCGCTGGGCCTGGCTGGGACTGCGCCGTCTATCCAATGCTCCATCGTTATCGGCTAACGCTATGCCTATTTTGCGACATCCTGCTTTCCCTCCTCTCCAACCCACAGGCATGTCTAAACATGCCGCTCGCATGGGGCTGACGATTCTGGCGGACCTTTACCCCGGAAACACTTTTTATTCCCCTCCTGCCTCATCTGGTCCGATGGACACACTGCTCTTCTATCAACTGCGGGCTATCTGCAAGAAGCTGCACCCCACGTTTCCCCAACCTCCACCTTCGATGCCGGCTCTTGACTTCATATACACATCCCCCACTCCCCGCAAATTGGTAACTAAATTATACGCCCTAACGCTGTCGACCACCTCCATCTCCACTGACCATGCACGCGCAGCATGGGGTGATGAGTTGGGCATGGACATCGCCCAAGCAGATTGGCTGTATTGCTGTAACCAGACGAAGAGGCTATCTCCTATCGTCTTCGTCTCATTCATTTTAAATATTTGCATTGGCTGTATCGCACTCCGGTTCAGCTACATAAGCTGGGACTTATTCCCCACGATAGATGCATGCGGTGCTCTGCCCCTGCCGCGGATTTTACTCACCTTGCGTGGTTGTTCCCTAAGGTATCGGATTTCTGGCTGGCGGTTTGTGCCACCATATCTGAGATCACTTCTGCGCAGGTTCGGCCTAACCCTCCGTTGTGCCTGCTTGGCTTTGTCAAATTCTGCCCAGATGCTTCGCGCCGCCTGATCGCGATGCTGCTTGTCCTCACCCGGCGTAGGGTGGCCATGTGTTGGGGTCGTAGGCCAGCGCCCAAGTTCACTCACTGGCTTGAGGATGCTTCGCAATGTCAGACCTTACTATCTGAATTTTGGGACTTAATGCCTGCGAGGTCCCGCCCATCTGATATATGGGGTCCCTTAGTGTCGTACCTCCATTCCCGACCTCAGCTGAGCCGGGCTGCCTCACCCGTGCTCCCCGCCGGCACTCTGCCCGCGGCGGGCGCCGGCGTTGGTCAGTGATTGCCTTTCTCCCTGACCCCATCTTCCCCTCCGACTGTGCCTGCCCCTTCCCTGTGGCGCTGACACCCCTCCTTTTAGCTAAATGTTGTTCACGGTGCCATAGTCGTGATGTACAGAATAACGAGTCTTTCTGAATGTGATTGCCCTCTGTTTATATTATTCAGTGAATAACCGGCTATGTACGATGCTTTAATTTGATGCAAATTTGTATTTTGATAATGCAGAGTCAATAAAGGTTTTGAAAATAAAAAAATAAAAAAACATTCACAGTACAGTGTCCTTGTAGAAGGTCCATCATGGAAAATAATAGCCACTGCTTTAAAAGTTCTTCCTGAAATTGACAGTTGACTTGCCACAAAATTTTTAATTTTGGTTTCCAATTTTCTTCCATCTGCTCTACAACGTTGTGGCATTAAAATGACATATTGTCCAAATCTTTCTATAAATAAAGTTGATAACATTTCAGATTTGCAGTGAGTACATTCCATACTTTGATTAGCTGATTTTACTAATTTTTTAAAAGACACTGTTTTGCAATCTGGTATTGTCAAATATATGAATCGTTCAGCGTCTATTTCAGTGGTAGAAGAAAATGAACAGTCTTCACATTTATTATCCCATCTGCAACATACTCCAAACAGATTTTCAATTTGTATTCCTTTACCTTCCAATACTGCTTGCATAAACATAACAAATTCTTGAGCATCTTGCTGTACATTAAGTGTAAATTGTGAAGAACCAGAACATATAATCATAAGATGCCGAATGCCAGAAGCAGTTTGGATTTTAGTTTTATCGGTTGTCAATTTTTCAAAAATATAATGCAACAAAGAACAAAATCTTTTTCTCGATTTTCCATAATTTGTTGATGAAGATTTTCTAGAAAAAATATGATGTTCACTATTACATTAGCTTAGCAGTTGATACCTGAACTATTTTCTAACTGATATCCTACAATATCATCAAAAGTGTCCATTTTCATTTTCTTTGGAGCCTCAACATTCTCTTAATTTTTTTTCTTCTTTCCAACCTCCCTACAGAGTTTTTCATATGTTCGTTTTGGACATACTACACGCTTTTCATATACGGGATATTCACCTAAGTTGGGAGCATACAGTCTTCTTAACCAATTATACTCTCTTACACAATTTGCATCTGCACTAATCTTTCTCTCATCAAAATCAATCACATACAATCCATATAATGTTCTTACTCGAAACAATGCAACATATGCCATGTCCTCTTTAAACACTGTACTTCCAATGTTTACCAAAACACTGTCTACACTTAAACCTTGAGATTTATGAATGGTTACTGCACATGCTAAAGAAAGAAGAAACTGTTTTCTACGAACATACAAGTCTTTAACAAGCAAAAAACGAACAGCACAACATCCAATCTGTTTTACCTCTTCAATCTGATCAAATGTAATCTTTAAAAATTCAATTCCATCTCTATTTGGATAATTAACAAAATAAACAACTTTCCCCATTGCTCCATTTACTAAACCTTTTTCCACATCCAAATTACGCCGTAAAATTACCCGACAGTTTTCACATACATATAAATTCTTTTCTAAACCAGAAGTCTTAGATATAGATTTTTCCATAGAATCCAATTTTGATTTTAATTTTTCTGACAAAATAATAGTAATTCCTTCGAGTTCTATTTTATCAATGGCTTCCATTTTCATTATTTGTTGTTTTTCCACCTTCAAAAGTTCTTGATTGAATGTAGAACACTCTTGCAGTGTTGGCATTAGGCAAATTATAGAATTATTTTCTCCAATTTTATTGGATATTATTTCCGGAGCAACATTTTCATTTGAAAACAAGTTTGTAAGTAGCCGACTTTGCAAAGCTTCTTTACCATGTTTTGTCAATACACCAATTCTTATATCTTGAAGAATGCTTCCATAATGTTCATCACTTGCTTGTCGCATATTCTTAATAAGTTCTTTATATTCAAAATGAGACCAAATGTTGACATTTCCAATACTTCCCAAATATTTTCTGGTGTCTTCATGCACAAGTGTTTTAAAAACTGGTTATTTATTTATTTATTTATAAAGTTTTATATAGCGCGAACATGACCCACGAGGGTATCAGAGCGCTTTACAATATAACATAATTGAACATTAGATGGTTGAAGTGGTGTACATACATTCGGTGCTCGCCATAATACAAAGGAGGTAGGTAATAGTAAATAGATAGCTTAGGTGACTAGTAGTCAACAAAGAATGATCCACGAGGGAATCGGAGCAATTCACGTTACACAGTTTTTCAGCTTTAGGAGGTTGAGGTAGTAAAGGTACAATTGGTATTTGCAATTCAATGCAAAAAGTAGATAATAATATATATGGATGGCATAGGTGCCTAGTAGTCGGTGGTGAGTGATCCACGGGGGAATCGGAGCGCATCACATTACACAGATTCAACCTTAGCAGGATGAGGAAGTGTACATACATTTGGTATTCGCAGTTCAATACAAAAGAGGTAGACGGTAATAAATGGATAGCAAGGTCACTAGAAATCAGCATAAGGTATGATGCCTTAGGATGTGAATTTGTTCATTAGGAGCATTCTCACTTCTTTTTTGAAGGAGGTAAAGGAAGGCATTCCACGTACAGCTGGAGGTAGGGAGTTCCAAATCTTCGGTGCGATCCCTGAGAAAGCTCTGCGCCCAGTACTCGTTTTATGGAAGGACTGTGGTTTCAGTAGTAGTGAGCTCGCACTTCGCAATTGTCTGCATCCTCCCGATCATTCTAGCTTTAGTGCTAAGTAACTGGGGGTATTGCTGTGCAGAGCTTTATGGGTCATGCAAGCGATCTTTAGGTGTATTCTTGCCTCGTACGGCAGCCAGTTCAGAGCTTTCAAGGTAGGGGAAATGTGGCTATTTCTTTTAGATCCTGAGACCAGTCTGGCCGCAGCGTTAAGTGATGCCCTCAGCGGTGCCAGCTTGCATCTGGGGAGACCGCATAGAGTAGTACTTCCATAGTCCAGTCTTGGTAACACTAGGGCTTGTACCGCCATTTTTAGGTCGGTCTGTGGGAGGAAGGGTTTAAATTTCCTTAGTAAACTCAACTGGTGATTGGCTCCCATGGTGGCTTTGGATATTTGCGCCTGCATGTTCAGGTGTTTGTCTATGGTGACTCCCAGGGATTTCGCGGAGTCAATGATGAGGGGGGCACAGTCAAAGGAAGTTAGCTGATTCAACCATACGTCTATCTTGGGTGTGCGATTGGGTGGGGAGATGAGGAGGAATTCCGTTTTTTTGGTGTTAAGCATGAGGTGGTTGTCAGTGAGCCAGCATTGAGTATTCTGCAGGATAGCGTTGAGGGAGATGAAGTCTTCTGGTGAGGAGATTTTCATATACAGTTGGGTGTCATCCGCATATAGGTGATAAAGAATGTTCGCAGAGTTCATTGCGTTTGCCAAGGGCTCCATGAGTAGGTTACTAGAGAGTGGATGGTTGAGAGAGTGAGTGTTTCGTCTTGATTCTTTGAGTTCTGTTGTTTAGGAAGGAGGTGAACCATTGTAACACAGGGCCAGTAAGACCAATCCTTCGTTCCAGTAGGGACAGTAGGTTGTCATGCTTAACTGTATCGAACGCGATAAGTCAAGAAGTATAATAGGCATGATTCATTCTGGTCCAGCATTTTTAGTATGTCATCCATTATGTGGGTGAGAGCAGATTCCGTGCTGTGACCTTGACGGAAGCCGGATTGGTGTTTGTCTAGGAGGTTGTATTTCTCGATGTGGTTGCAAAGTTGTATTTGTACACATTTTTCCAGCAATTTCGCTAAAGTGGGTATGTTGGATATCGGTCGGTAGTTGTTGAGATCAAAGGAGGGGGAGTCGGGTTTCTTTAGTATAGGAGTGACCTGCCCTATTTTAAGACAGTCCGGTATGGAGCCTTGTCTCAGAGAGGCATTTATAATCTTTGACCATAGGGGTCGAATAGAGGTTTTTATCATTTTGAATAGAGACGGCGGTAGGGGGTCAGAGAAGTGATTGGAGGGATTAATCGCTAGCAGAGTGTTATAGATTTCTTGTTCAGGGATGGGCGAGAAGGTGTGCCAAGAGGCATTGTTCTTTGAGGTTTCCGTCGGAGTACTGAAATGGACCTTGATCTGAGAGTAAAACTTAGTATCATGATCAATCGGTTGTGGGAGGGTATAGGAAAGTGGGTTTCTGTTGCAGTAACCCCCCCCACTTTTTGCCTGATAACTGATGCACTTTTTCTTGGTGTGCCCTGGGTCCCTGCCAATCAGGTACCCAGGGCCTGTGTTCCTTCCCTAAAAACTGTACTAAAGCCTAAACCCAATTGGCATCTCTGGCCACAGGTAAGCCCCTGGTAAATGGTACCCTAGGTACCCAGGGCACTGTGACCAGAGAAGGCCTCTAAGGGCTGCAACACTTATTGTGCCACCCTTTGAGGCCCTGTACCCTGACACACACACACTGCCTTTGCAGGCTGAGTGTCTTGGTGCAGAACAAAACAGAGAGTCGACATTGCACACATCCCTGTGTGCCATGCCCACAAACACACTGCCCTGGCATACCTCAGTCACCCCTATAGCTGGGTGCAGTATGCCAGTGTTGAGGGTACAGGTGCATGAGCCCTGTACCCCTACAGTACCCAGGTCCATTCCTGGGCACTGGAAGTGCAGTGCTGCCATTCAGAGTATATGGTGCTGGGAGGACGTCATCACAAACTCCACAGCACCATGATGGCTACACTGAAGACTGAGAAGTTTGGTATCAAACTTCTCAGCACATTAAACCCACACTGATGCCAGTGTGGGATTTAATGTCAGATGCACGACAGAGGGCAACTTAGAGTTGCCCCCTGAACCTAACCTACAATCCACGTCCTGCCTGAGAGGCTGCCTAGGCTGCCACCCAGCAGACATGTTGCTGGACCCCTGGGTAGAGAGCCATCCGCTCTCCCTGGCCTGCAACAATGCACGTCCTGGGCGAGGTGCTAGGCCTCCTCCCCTAGGATGGGCAGGGGGAAGCTTCAAAGGCATTCTGCCTTTGTGAGCTTCCCCAGACCACTTGCTGTACTCAGCAACTGGTCCCCACTGGTTCTAGCCCCCACTCTGGCGGGAAGACTGGCGGGAAACACCAAGGGAGGAAAGGGGGTGTGCCAGCCTCTGCCAACCCCACCTCTCAGGTGGGGGAGGCAAGGTGAAGCACATCTCCGGGTTCTCGCCATCTTGAAGATGGGGAGCCCTACCCAATCAGGACTAGGCTCCTGTCCCCCTCCCACTGGAGAGTGGCAGGATAGGGGGTGTACCCACCCCAGGGAAGGGACCCATTGGTCCCTGCCCTTTACCTACCTGTAACGCCCTAAATCTAGTATTTAGGGGCACCCTGAACCTTCCTTCCTTAGATCCCGATTCTGCAACAAGGAAGAAGAACAAGAAGAAGACCTGCCATGCAGCTGCTAACAAAAGGACGACACCAACTGACTTGGCCCCAGCCCTACAGGCCTGTTGATCCTTGAACCTGCTCCTGCTTAACCCCTGCGTCTCCAGCAGACAGCAACCTCGAAAACCCTGGAGGACCTGCCTGCCTTGCTCATCTAAAGACTGGGACTCCCACGAGCAGTGGTTCTGCTCAAACAAGCAACACCCCTGGTGCCAACCAGGAACCGCGAATCCAGCACACTCTGCACCCGTCGAGCCCGGCCTGTGCCTGAGTGAACCAAGACCACGAGGACGTCCCCCTGGTGATTGTGACCTGGAATCCAGTGCCCAAGGACCCTCCTCGACGACCCCGACGACGGCTGCAGCCTCACAACAAGGGCCCCCCAACCGCGACCAGCAGAGGGTAAGATTTCCCGACGCCAAAAGACACCCCTGCACCCGGCGTCCCACGGCCCCCTGTGCCCAACTCCTGGGTGCGTACCTATCCTCCAAGATCCCCACTTACCTCTCAAAGTGGTGGTCGCACCTGAAGAATCTCCGTCCCCGAGCCTGCAGCCTTTGTTCTACTTCCAAGTCTCCCATTGAATAACATTGAGCGCCCGACGGCTCAAAAGCACCCTGCACCCAGCCGCCCGAGTGCCCCTGGCAGTGCAACCTCTACTCTAATCTACTTCCCCATTTGCCCTGAGCAAGTGACCAGGAGCCCAGCTCCCACAGCCGCGTGGCCTGCTTGCCAGCAGCCACCAACCAAAGGCCCCCTGCCTTCCATAGGATAACATTGGGCCTACTCACTCTGCACCCGGCCGCCCCTGTGCCGCTGAGGGTGTAACAACTGTACCTACCTGACCCTGGGAGACCCCTGAGTCTATGCCCAGAACCTTAACTCTGCCAGTCGAGTACTTACCCAAAAGCCGATAACTCACGTTTCTTCCATAGGGTAACATTGACTGGTTTCACTTGGAAATTCTTCTAAGTGTGGAGTTTTGAAACTTTAAAATATTCATCTAAAATCAGCCGAATCACGAAAACAAAAATACTCACCTGTTATCAGGAGAGATCCCAGTGCTGGATCTTGGTGCCCAGCACTGACCCTGGAAAGTAATTATAACTGTACTTACCGGTAACTTGAATTTCCTTCCATAGGATAACATTGCCTGGTTTTTGCTGAAAAAGTTTCTAAGTGTCGATTTTTGAAACTTACAAATATTTGCTAAAAATCGCCTGTGTGACATAAACGCATTCTTTCAATTGTTTACAGGAGATGCACCAGTGCTGGATCCAGGATCCAACACTGAGTAAGAAAAAGTAACGATAACACTACTTACCTGCTAAGTGAATTTCCTCCCATAGGATAACATTGGTGATTCGATGTGAAAAAGTTTCTAAGTTCCAACTTTTAAAATACAATAATATTCCTTAAAAATCACAACTGTAACCAAAACGTTTTTACTCAACTGTTTACAGGAGATGTCCCAGGACTGAATCTAGGATCCAGTCCTGTGGTAAGAAAAGTAATCCAAAAAGTAATCTATTGCATTTAACTAGAAATTCCCATTGAGCTCAATGTATTATTGTGTTTGAAATTGTGTTGCCTAATGCAACAACTGTAACTTCTGTGTTCCAAAGCCTATTGCTTACTGAAAGTATTCAACTACAGCATTTGATTCTGAGAAAGTATTTTGATACCTATTGTTGGTTCTAAAAATAAAACAACAGTATATTTTTTATACAAAACAATTGGCCTAGAGTTCAGTTCTTGAGTGTGTGGCTTCATTTGCTGACTGAGTGTGTACATCAAATGCTTTACACTGTCCTCTGATACTGCCTTACTGCTCGACCAAGCTACCACTTTAGAGAGTAAGGTTATATCTAACTTTAGCCTCTGCCAAACCTCTGGGGACTGTGGACTCTGTGCACACTGAACCTTACTTTGGTTCAGAATATACAGAGCCACTTTCTTACAGAGGGCCTTCCTAGATTGGATGTCAAGTTCAATGGATTTTGTCTTTTCTAGGAAGAAATTGGCAAGCTCATCGCAATTTGGTGTATCCAAGTCGTTAGGTTCCATAGGTTTAGGCTTGTTGCGCGTTTGTTGTTTGACGATTTCGAATAGTTTTTTGGGGCAGTTAATGGCTTGATTCAGCTGGGTTTTGAAAAAGTCTGCCTTGGTCTTTAGGATCTTCCTTTTGTATGAGTTCCTTAGCATTCTCAGGTGGCGTAGATGATCGATGGAGGGTGATGAATTCCAAAGTCGCTCCGCTGATCTTAGCTTGCGCCAATCAGAATTCAGGTTCTCATTGAACCAATGTTTGGAGATTTTGGAGGAAACGTTTTTTTCTTGGAGGGGCGCTGTGGAGTCAAGAATTTTGAGCATAGTGGAATTGTAAAAGGCTGTGAGGTCTTGGACGTCCACCATGTCTGATGTGGGGATTAGGGCGGTATTGCAATGGTTTACCAGGGCGGTGGGGTTAATATTTTTTATATTCCTTTTCCATTGTTTTGTTTTTGTGGGTTGGCCTCTTTTTGTAGCTACTTCAATATTGATGGAGAAGAAAATGCTGTAATGGTCCGTCCAGTCACATGGAGTGATGGAATCTAGAGATATAACGTTCGATTTCGCTATGATGAGGTCTAATGTCTCACCCTTGTTGTGTGTTGGGCTGTCACAGAATTGGGACAGATCCTGATCAGACAGAAAGGATTTAAGGCAGCTTACACTATGATCGTTTGAGTTATTCCAATGGAGATTGAAGTCTCCCAGGAAGATCTGTGGTACTTGTAAGTTGTCGTTGGATGTAATGATTTCCATTAACTCATAAATGAACGTCAGGTTGTCACCAGGGGGGTGGTAAATTATGTGAAGTTTGCTGGCGATGCGCTTGTCATCAGCGATGTTGATACTGAGATATTCGCAGGAGGATAAAGCGATGGAATCTGCTTGCTTGACTGAGATTGAGCTTCGATAAATGCAGGCTAGCCCGCCGCCGAGTTTCAGGTTCCTGTCTAGGCGGTAAGGACGATAATGTCTAGGTCATTCGCTAGGATGATGTTGTAAATGTCAGGAGCATGTTTGCTAGCGGATCTGCAGTTGATGAGTGCACATTTCATCTTGCTAGTCAAGTGGGAGAGAGTTGACTGCACTAAGTTGATATTTGTGAGGTTTTCTCTATTAATGTATCTGTAATTGTGAGTGGGTTCTCTGAAGGGGTTGGTTTGTATGGATTGGATAATGTCACCACGGAAATTGCTGTTGTTAGTCAGGCTGGCATAGGACAGGAGGAGGTTCTCAATATCGTTGTCGGATAGTTCAGCCGTTGCCCTTCTCGGACGAGATACGTCGTTGGGGAGAGGGATCCTACTCTGCCTGGTGTCTTCCGCAAGTGAATTCTTAGTGATGTATCTTCTAGTTTGGTGACTGATAAGATTCACCGTAGCATTGGTGGATCTGTGTGAGATTAGGAGTTCTTTGGTGATTGTTGATAGGTTTTGTAACTCAACCTTGAGATGGGCTATGCCGACGGCTAACTCATTGAATCGTGCAATCCAATCAGCATTAGGATAGTTGGTAGAGTGTGTAGGTGTGTGTTCAATTAAGGGGGGAGATCCACAGGAACTGTCTGGCTGCTTGAGCTCTATATCTGGTTGCATGGGGAAAGCCTTATTAGGGACCATTGTGGTTAATTGATCATGGTGTATTGTCTGAGTGGCCCGATCAGTGTGGGGGAAAGCCTTGAGATGGGACCGCAAGGTAGGGGTTGACACCTGTGCTCTGGGGATGGTCGTTAAGTGGTGAGTTGGGGTGCTTGGAGTGTGTAACATGGGTGTTGGGATCCGATCGGATGTCGGGGTAGGCAGTGGGTCAAGGAGGGCTTTACATGCCAGCTCAGTTGTAGGTGTGGGGAGTGGGATGTCGTGGGTGGAGTTCGTGTTGGTGTATTCTCCCTTGGACAACACGGATATCATTGGTGTGTTTGCACTGAGGTTGCCGGTATCTAGGAATATTCATGTTCCGGGCGTTCCAGGTGTGGTTGAGAACGAAGTGACGGGGGGTATTGTTCATTGTGGGTGTGGTGAGATTTTGTTTCAGTTGAGATCGATATGGGGTATTGTAATGGAATTGGGGGGTCATCTGGATCGGAAAAAGTAGTGACGGGGTGTGATTTTCAAGTTGTTCACTGCTTTCTTGAGGGTAGTGAAGATCTTGTCTATGGCATCAAGATTGGTGTTCGAGGCTTGAATGAGGATGTTACCATTGTTGTATATGGAGATGGTAGCGTTCGCAGAGCATAGGTCCGAGGCAGTTACCGACAGTTTGAGGGCATGCAGGGTTTTTTGGGCATTTGAGATTCGGAAAATGGAGTAGAAGATATTTCTCCACTGGACACGTTTCTTTGTGTGGAAGATGAGGTCATTCGACATTATGCCTTTGTTGACACAGAAGTATGGATCTAGAATAAGAGTCTCAGGGTGATGTTTCATTAAACTGTGCTTGAACTTCTTTGCTGCATTTTTGGAGAGGTTGGGAGGATAGATAATGGTGAAGGCATGGTGGCCTGCTCGTTTCAGGTTTTTTTCCATTTTATTACACTCTCTCTCCTACTTCCCTCCTATATTTCCTTAATTCTCAAGAGTTTCCTCTCTACTCCCTTCCATCACCAATTCGCAGGTGGCATTATAAACTTTCAGATATGTTTAGGGTTGTCCTACACTGTTTCTATAGTATCACCTCTTGTCTGGAGGGGGCCTTGTTGAGGGTTGATGCCTTTCCGGGGTGGCCGCCACTTTTTAGGTTGATGTTCAATCTTCGGCCGCTGCAGGAAGGGCCTCCCTATATCCCTAGAGGTCAGAAGACCGACCTATTTTTTATTTAATTCCTATGACAGGCGGTCGAGAAGGTTCCCTTTAGTTGAGGTGTCCACAAGTGCGGTAGGGGAAGAGCAGCCTCTGATGGATTTAGGTGCTTCTATACAATAGTGTTGGACAGACATTAGAGGAGATCCCAGTGTTCTAGTGTTACGGCAAGAGTTGAGCTTATCTGACCAGGAAGGCTGCCATAGATTATAGGAATTACATAAACTGACCTATGCAAGATGGCCGCCGAGGATTGAGGATAGACCATGCCTCTTTCTCTTTCAATAGCCATCAGTGTAAGGATCCCTGTGATGATACTGTCCCTCTTCTATTTTCATAGGTCGAAGTGGGGGAAGCGCAAAATGGGTCCCAGAAACTGGGGGAATAAAAATGGGTGCCAATCCAGAGAGGAGACTTTTGCGAGCAATCATGTGATTACCTCATACAATAAAGGCCCTAAGTGTGAGTCAGTACCGCCCAGCAGGCATCACCAGGACAGACAGGGCTCCCGGTTCAGAGTCTGTCAAATATAACGGACTGCAGCCTCCAAGCCCACCTCACACCTCCATTTTAGCTGATGCAGGGTGTAGGAACATGGGACCACAGGAGGTTAATCTCAGCTTCCTCGTCCTGCCTCATTAGTCCGCCGACATCGGAGTGCACCTCTCGTCGATTTCAGCGAGGACAGTGGTTATTACGGTACATGGGAGCGGCGGCCATGTTGGGGTCAGGCACGCGGAATATATATATATATACATATGGAGTCCTTCCTCCGGTGCCCCAGATGACTTCATCAACCCTAGCGAGTCTGTCTCGGCCTCGAAGCTCCCCTTTGGTGGCGCTACATCCACCCACAACCATCGCCGTTAACAGCTAAAAAAAAAACCGAGAGGCTCGTTTGAAGTCCGCGACGGCCGCCATGTCGGGGACAGGCATCGCCCCCACCCGGTGCGTCTCTCAAATTTACCGTTAACCGGAGGGGATCAGCCGCTTCCAGTACAGCTGCCTCCTACCGCTCAGAGGTTTACGTTGGACTTCATTCCGTGCTGTGTACCCGCCTTGACCTCCTCTGGTCCGATCTCTCTCCTCCAGGATTTCCGCCGGGGCGCTGGTTGCCCTTTTACAGGAGTAAGTTGCAGTAGGTCGCCGAATACAATCACATGTTTTCCTCCAAATAAGACATCATAATCTGTTTTTAAAATCTGCTGCATTCTTAAATGTACAAAGGCAAGCATTAAGTTTGAGACCATGCTCACCTCATCAATTATCAGAAGTTTTATTTTCTTTAGTACTCTTGAAACTTTATAACAAGCTTCTCCAGATAGCTTGTGATATTCCAACTTGTTTTCATGTTCAACTGGTAGCATCAGTAAATGATGTAACGTAATCCCTTTAATGTTGTGTGCTGCTAACCCAGTTGGAGCGGTTACAACACAAGATAAATGTGATTCCGTGGTTTTCTGTAGATAACTGGTCAAAACTTTAATTAAGAAACTTTTTCCTGTACCAGCTTGACCACTGATAGACATTCGAAAAGGTTTAAATGATGTGCAGTTGCATTCTTTTTTTTCATGAAGTAAACCATGGTCTATCTGTTGTGTAACTTGCTGATATATTTCTTTCTGTTCAATATTTAGTTGTTCTTCCAAGTTTCCCAACTCCATAATATCCTGTTGAGCTTGATGCATTGCTGTTTCTACTTCACTCATGGCTATTGCTGCTTCATTTTCAAGAATTGGTTCTCCTAGTGGATCTTGACTCAGTGGAGCAGAACTTTGACTATCTTGAGAACTGTCTCTAGCAATTTCAGCTGCAATAGTAGTTTCTTGTTCAATCTCTTCATTCAACATTTGTAGATAATTTGGAAAACCTGTGCATTCAATGCTATCTTTACATGCATTAAAAGAATCTTTATATCACTGAAAATCTCCAAGTAATTCCATTTCAGTATGCCAAGGCTTGAAGTGTTGCAGAAGTGCTAAATGGAAAAATTCCCTTTTATCTGGAGTATCGCAACTGAGTTTCTGTGATTAATAAGATTTCCTTTGATATGTTTCACCAAACATCCATCACATCCAATGACTGCATATTTTTCTTCATTTATATTTTCTGTAATATTTCTCTTAAAGCTGTAATATTGCAGTACTTCATAGAGACATATGTTTTCAAGATGTGGACTTTTTTAGGATAGTACGTATCCAACATGTTTGTTTTAACAATATCTGTACTTTCCGGTTCATTTAATACTAAGTATTCAATTTCTTGTACAGATTTCAATACTCGATTTCGTGTTGCAGCAAGACCTAGACTTACCCAAATGATTCATCTTAACTTTGAATATAAACTTGCAGAGGTCAACCGATCCGAACATTCGCACGATCCAATCTCTCGATGGGAAAGCATCTTCAAACTAAAGCTGTACAGTTTGTTTCTAAGAGTCTTCTCTTGTGAAATTTCTTCCCACATTTCTTTCAACTCCGTCTTTTCAGATTTTGTTATGTATGACGTAACATAGCGAGCAACAGTAATCTAATTATCTGCAACATACTGGATATCCATATTTGCATTCCACATCGTCAAAATTACTGGATTGTAATCATTAATATACTTTGAATGTTCACTTCTTTTTATATTGTAAGTATTTTTTGGAGATTTTCGAGTTATAGTATGCCTCACTGCTGACATGAAACTGTTGACTCTTCCTTTGGAAATTACTGGACGTGGGAATCCAAAACGACATTTGTATAAAAATGTTCCTTTGACTTGTATTTCCGTCGACAATATTTCCCACATCGATGACTTGAAACCGTAAAACTTGTTGTCTTAAGGTATTTTCTCCTCATGTTTTTGGAATAGCACAGGTAACATAGTCTTCAATGAAAGATAAAACAGTCTCATCAAATCGGTTCCAAATTTTGGTGCATCCTTGATCCATAATAGCATATGTATATGAGGAGCACCTCTGGCTTGGTACTCCTTTCTCCAAAAGAAATCAATAACTTCTCCAAGAGGTGGGTTATTTTTATTGCAGATAAACGACATCATAGCTTGAAACCTATGATTAAAATATCTGCACACATTTACAGGATCCAAGGAACACAGTTCTCCAGCTGTCTTGAATTCAATGTTTTTAATATTTGAATTTGCTTCTCGAAGAAATTCAAGTAAATTGTCCCATGCGTATTCAGCACAGCTTAGCGTAGCAAACCATGTAGGGGTTCCTAAGTTCCTTTTCATACATTTAAGTTCTCCATGATGACGATACCAATACTCATTAGTACCACGTTGACACGCCATCAAATTAATCAATTGATATTCTAAATGATCGTCTCTCTGTTGTACTTTGTCCATGAATTCCTTTGCAGAAACATGTTGAAGATGAACTCCTGTTTTTAATATGTGGTTCACTGCATATGAAAGTCCAGACAAGTCACTTTCAAACAAAAGATGAAATACATATGGAATACATTGTCGAAATCTTGGATCTTCTGAGCACAATCTTGTTGTACGATATTCTGAAGCTGGAATCTGCACAGGTCGTTCATCATATCGTCCACCTTTTCCAGTGAGGAAGAGCTGTGGAAAACAACGGGCTTCTAAACTTCTTTCCCAAACACTCGTAGGAGTTCCCTTCGCTTTCTTCATTTGGAATAATTCAATAGTATTTCCAATCACTTCCTTTGAATGTCAAGGATGTACACTATAATGTTCATAAATTTCTTCACTCCTGGAGATGTCCACTTTTTCAATTTGGCCACTTGAAATTTTGCTATCATCTCCTAAAACTATTTCTTCTTCTTCCAGATATACATTTTTGTAATAAAGATTGTTTTTTATGAGATATAACATAGCCTTTTGAACTTTGGTGAGATCTACTTACTCTTGCCATATTTTCCGACTCTTTGTTGGAACACCATTAACAAGAATAACTACAGGTTCAGTTTCCTCTCTGTCTATACCAATAGTTTCAATATTTTTCTTTAAATTAAAGGAAAATTCACAACTCTTCCTTTTAAGCTGCTTTGTAAATCTGATGGAGGCAGCTTACCTGTTTTAGGCTCCATATGAACAATAGCCTGAAATGGGTGCACAGATTGAATCAGAATGGACTCATACGTATTTAAATCTACCAGTTTAGCAGGAATAGCTACCAACTCTAGGTTATTATGTACAGCTCTAGCTGGCATTTTGTTCTCTTCTAATTTTCTGTAACAATATTTACAAATATGTTGATCAATACCCAACTCAAAAACACCTTCAACAAACAAATAAGTACCAAATTCCTCCCACTCATCATTGTTTTCCTTTTTACTTTTTAAATACAGATCAACATTCCTAGTTTGATTTCTATAGTGAGTACGTCGACAACAAATACAAACATAGGGGGTCATTACGATGGCGGACAGAAAAGTTACCCGACCGCCATGGTAGCGGAAACTCACCGCCCGCCGCTACCGCGGGAAAACCGACGTATAGATTAGGATCCTCGGCGGTAAAAATCCAACAGCGGCGGAAAAGAGACCCGAGAAACAGCCCGTCCCATGCGGAGAAGCCCGAAACCCGTCCGCGGCGTTCGGAATCGCTGCGGAAACAGCACAAACCACCGCAACCACAGCGGAGACACCACCATGCACCCAAAAACACCTAACACAGCCCAAAGACACACCCCCATGGTAAACTCAAAAACTAAAAATCCCAGGACGACACGCACACCACACCTGCAACCAATACCCCATCCTGACACACCCACATAGCCCAGTATAAATCCAGCCCCCTACCAGACCACAATCCTTTGCAAAACTCCAGAACTGAAGGGACATACACCACAGCTGACAGGAGAGGCAAATCTGCACAACACACACACACACACACACACCACCACCACCACCACTTCTACACCTGCACCTCTAACCCCTTTGCCCATCACACACCATACACATCACCACCACCACCACCACCACCACCACCACCTCAACACTTGCACCTCAAACACCTTGGCACATCACACACCATGTCACGACAGAAAATGCCCAAATTCACTGACAGTGAGTTGAGGGTCCTGGTAGATGAGATAATCAGGGTAGAACCCCAATTGTTTGGTAACCTGGTACAACAGACACCAGTAGCCACAAGAGCGCTAATGTGGAGAAGGATAGTAGATAAGGTAAATGCAGTAGGGACCGTGCCACGCAATAGAAATAAAATTATGAGGCGCTGGCACGATCTGAAGGCAGTGGTCAAGAAAAAGAGAGCCAAGAACCATGAGCTGGCTAACAGGACAGGCAGTGGCTCTCTCATTCCACTCAAGACATTCACCGAATGGGAGGAGAAGGTGCTTGGCAGACTGCATCCAGAGAGTCTCACAGGAATACCCGGGGAAGTGGAGGCTGGTAAGTACAAACAAATGCCTAACATCACACTGACATGTACTGTCTTGCACCATTTCTAAGCTATACCTCCCAGGTACAAATGCAGTCATGAGCACCACACTGTCACCAACACATCTCTCACACATTAATCCAACAGTCCCTCAGGTTCACCTCAAAGGTAGCTACAAACATCACCATGGGTACATGTTTACATGCTGCCAGCACTACAACTCCCATCAGGCCCCCTTGTCCTACAGATGCGCAAGATGGAGCCCTGAACACCCCCCCATGTGGCAGCCATTGCATTGCTCACCTTAACCCAACAGGTAGGTAGCCATCCTCACAGGGAGGTGTGTGTGTGTGCTTTGGAAGTCTGCACTACAACTCCCACCAGGCCCCCTTGTCCTACAGATACGCAAGATGGAGCACTCCCTACAACCATGTGGCAGATTTTGAATGTGACTCCTCAAACTTACTGGTAGGTAACCATTTGAACTGGGAGTGGTGTGTGGAATTGGTGACACTGCAGTACAACCCACAACAGGCCCACTTCTTCAACAGATCAGCATGATGGAACACTTGTCCCACTCATAGGCATGTTACGTTTGTTACCCCGCACATCACACCATACCACTTTGTCCACAGTCACCTACACAAATTATGCTAAACAGTCGTATTGTACTCAGCATGCACAAGTCTCACTGCAAAAATTTCCCACATTGTGTCTACTGTGCCAGGCATCACACACTGCAACACTAACACCTATCATGCTTCCCTGCAGCAGTGTCTGGCAGGTTGGTTGTCAAAGTGCTAATCACCCATGTCATACAACAGTGTTGCAATGTAAACAGTGGAAGTGCAGATTACCAAAAAACTCAACTGGACCTGGGACTCACACTGCTAAACTATGCACATCCCAACTGTCTTGCAACAGACCCAGCTGCCACAGTGCTGCACTGAATTGCATAACAAGAGTACCTTGTCTGACTAAAATGCACAAATGTGTCTGCTTGGGACCAGCAATGTGTGTATGCATTGACAATGGTCACATCTCACACTGTCTGTCTGAACAGTGCTGGTATAGTCTGGCCCCAAAAGCACACATTGTCTGCTCATGGATGACTGTATCTTACAAACACACCACTGTTGATGACAACATGTAAGTGTATGGATGCCCCGGAACAACTGCATCACTAGTACTTTGATCATGTTCTCAGGTCCACAAATCCCATGACACCATGATAGTGTGGAAATGTTTGCTGGGCGAGATGTTCAACCTGCTGTATGTCACCACAGTGATAGGAGCCTATACCCCATGCCCAATTTTGCCTGCAAATGTTGGGGGAGTGAACCCCACACCCAGATATTTGGGACAACAGGGATGGTGGGGCCACACCCCATGCCCTAATGTGATGTGAAAAGTTTGGGTACTGAAACCCACACACACCTTCTGCTCACCACAGGCATGTTCCTCCCAAGAATGACTCTTAAGTCACATAGCCATGTCATTGCTCACCTTCACCTCAACTGGTAGGTAGCCATCTTCACACAGAGACGGTGTTGTGGTGTTGGCAAATCGTCCCACAAATCCCACTATGCATGCTGTCCCACCCCTGAGTAGGATGGGCCACTCCACCCCCAATCAGAATCATGTGGCAGGCATTGTATGCCACCCACTCAACTAACAGGTAGGTAACCGCATCTCACAGGTTGGGGTGTGTGGGGGTGGGAAGCTTGCACAACAACTCACACAAGCCCACATGAGCTCCAGCCCCCAAGACTGATAACACCCTCGCACTAAGATGCATGTGTCAGTCATTGCAATGTCCACTTCCAAATCACTGGTAGGTAGACATATCATGCTGACTTGTCCCACACTGGACCAAGATGGAAGCCTTCCTCACACACACACAGAGAGGTCTTACAAATACAAGCACAAAACAGCAAACAGAACACATCACCAGCCACTGCATGCAGCCAGATATGCCTCACAACAAGCATGGTGGCATAGGACACCAGGCCTCACATTGCACAACTGCACACCCAGATAGCATTGGCCACTATAGTGTGCACACACCTAAGCAAATGAAACCATGACAGCAACCAAAGTGTGACATTCAGATCCACATGTAGATGAAACTCAGTGCACAACCCTGCACACCACTGCATGCCATCTGAAAATGGCAGGGGTCCAGACCAGCAAGGACCAAATGAAAGCAAAGAAAGCATGGCTGGAAGTGCAAATACAGATATGTACACCACATGCCAAAGATATGGATGCAACTACAATGTTCCCCCAATGTGCAGAGAAAACGGCTGCAAGGGCACAACAAGTGACATACATGCGTAACAGGATCACATATGATTAAACACTCACTAGATGCCAACATGAACCTGTCAATGTAAAAATGTAAATTGTGCATGTCATGTCTTGCCAACTCCCAATATGGACGAGTAATGCATGTACCTCAACAGCTTGTAAAGAATCACTGCATGTCGGTAACTGCAAATTAGATCAGTGAACAACTGCTGGATGTACAAACAGTTGATGTAACAGTGCGAACAGAAGCTTTGCTGGTTGCAACACAATGACCATTTCTCATCTGATCCACAGGTGACCAAGAACTCACTGCAGAGGACGACACCACCAACCTGCAGAGCCAGTCCCCCACCCCGGAACAGAGACTACTGGATGAAGACTCCCTGGATTCCTTGGATGAGGAGCCCCAAGCCAGCACATCTGTTGTGGCAGGCCGCAACCAGGCCCAGGCACCCATTGTCCCCACAACCACATCTGCTGCAACCCATGACCTTCCCCAGACAGCTGTTGTCATGGCTTGTGTGGCAACCACTACCACCACCACCACCACAGCTGCCCGCAACACCTTCCCTGCCCCAGGTGATGAACACCCCATGACATCTACTAAGGAGGCCAGGGAGAGGATGCAGCGGAGCAAGGTGGGGAGCCAACAGGCCCGTGGCAGCAGTGTAGGTGGGAGGGGCAGGGTCATGCAGAGGGGAACTGAGCCTGGGACGGAAGCCCTGTCCCACATCAACAGAGTCCTTGGGGCATACGAACAGGCCCAGGGACGAATGGGCCGGTCTGAGGAAGATTCTCGGGAGCTCCTCCTGCTGATGAGGTCCATGGACACCCGCATGGGACAAATTGTGGACTTCTTTGGGCAGCAAGTGGTGATCCTGAGGGACAGGCCAGTGCAACATTCAACATCTCCGCCTCCCCCTGATGGGCAGCAGGATGACAGTTCGTCATCCTCCCCTGCGTCCACAGAGGGGGGTGAGTCCTCAGACACCACTGCCCCTGCAGCACAGGCCCCTCCAATCAAGCGCAAAAGGGGCCGTCCAAGGAAAGGCCAGGAGGCATCACGTGCCAAAGCACCTGCCAAAGGCAAGTCCTGGAGCCAGCCATGATGGCAGACCACTGCACCACTGCATTTACCTTTTGGACTATCCTTCCCCACACTGCCATGTGAATGGCATCTGTCTGTTGGACTGGGTCTCCACATCACTGTGGTGACTACTCAATTATCTCATCTACCATGACCTTCAACTCATTTCTTCAAATTCCCCATGTACATTTTCTCGACCCTCACATGTCACAATTGTAAATAAATACACCTTACACACATGTTGTTGTGTCTGCTCCGTCTTTAATACAGGATGTGCAACCTTCACCGTGATGTAAATGTCCCAGGGAAATGGAATGTAGGTAGGCAAGGAGAGGCTGAAGGGACCTAGGAAAAACATTAGAACAAGAGTCACTTGTTTTGGTGTGGCATCACACACATCACACAACACTTGTCAACAAGGTACTCCAATTTTCACACATTACACAGAGCAACAGTCGCCATGGAGACATCCTGTATCTGTGTCAAACTACCCTATCCCACAAACATTGCCAACCAGCAAGGAGTGAACACAAGGCTGCAGTCACCAAGCTCACATACACCCTCACAGCAACTGCAACACCATCAGACGATGTGTCCCTCCTACATCGTCACTCACCTTCAAGTGAAGTAGCGGTTGATGAGCTGTTGACGCATGTCGACACCTTCCTCCTCTCTACTGTCCTCGTCACTGGACCCGGGTTGGTTTGCAGGCGGGGGCCTTGGCTGCGCATCATCATCCAGGATCAGGGGTATTGCCTTGCGAATGGCCAGGTTGTGGAGCATGCAGCATGCCACGACTATCTGACACACCTTCCTTGGCGAGTACATCAGGGCACCTCCGGTACGGTCCAGGCAGCGAAATCGTGACTTTAGGAGACCAAATGTACGCTCTATTACACGCCGTGTCCTCCCATGGGCATCATTATATCGCACATCAGCTGCTGTCACAGGATTCCGCAGTGGGCTCAGCAACCATGGACGGTTAGGATATGCAGAGTCAACTGGGTGTGAGAAACACAGATTAACCTTGATGTTCCACAATGCCACAGGACAGCATGTCACACACACACCACGCTACTCCACTATGCATACTCACCCACAAGCCATGCATGCTCAGGAAGCAGATTGGCCATCAGCTGCGGGACGATGCTGCTGCGCATGATGTGCGAATCATGGGCTGACCTGGGATACCTGGCACACACGTGGGAGATGATCATGTCCGCCCGGCACACCACTTGAACATTTACTGAGTGGTAATGCTTCCGATTTCTGTACACTTGCTCACGTGCATGTGGTGGCACAAGCCCAACATGTGTGCAATCAATGGCACCAACAACATGGGGTATGTGTCCAAGGGCATAAAAATCTCCCTTCACAGCCACCAACTCTGGCCCCCTGGGGAATTGAATGTATCTGTCCTTGTAGTTCATCATAGCTGACAGTACATCCCTCAGCACCATGCTGAACATCGGTTGTGACATCCCACCTGCGCTTGCTACCGTGTGCTGGAATGAGCCTGTCGCAAAGAAATGCAGGCACGCCATCACCTTTGAAGTCGCAGTGAAAGCTGTTGGATATGTGCGACGTGGCTGCAGGTGGGGCTCCAACATGGCACATAGGTTTTGTAGGGAAACTCTATCCAGCCTGAATTTGCGGATGATCTCTTCATTCTCCATGTCAGCCAGCACTGTGAATGGACGATGGATATTGGGCCTCCTCCTAGGTCAGATGAAAGTGCACATATGTCAATGAAACACACCATGAGATGTACAGGACATTTCACATTTCTACAGGCACATTGCCAAATGTTACAGACTGCACCATCAACCAACAGAGCACTGCACAAGTCGGTACACATCAGGCACACTACTCGTACACTTGTCCCCTTACCCACAGCAATGATCTGTGCACACCTCCTGCTCATTGGCATGCACAGTGGGATATGGCACCACATGTGTGCGCACACCTGTGAGTATTACCCCCAGCATATGTGTCAAACTACAATACTACCCTAGCACACTGTGCTGCTGTCCATGATAAACCTCCCAACACAGGTTGCACATGGCACACATCAAGTACACACTGACCACAGCCTGAGCATGGTGAACACGTGTGTGCATGTGCAGTAGACAATGTGACAGTCAATGATGCCCCTAGTTCACACAATGAGACAGCATTGTGCGTTACATTGCACCTACACACATTGACCATTAGCTACATATGCTATGCAACACTAAAACTGTACAGTCTACATGCCCTTACACATCACATGTGACATGTGGGTGTGTATGTGTCAATGCAATTTATCACATACACATATATGGCATGTGTAGGTGACATGGAGTTAAATGTCCCATTCGTTATGTTGGCCTCATGAGGGTCCTTAAATGTTGGAGACACTGGGCACTGTTCATGTTGGGCTATGGATAGAGATGGATGACTCCATATGTGCAGCAAACCTGCTCCGCAAGTCCACGGACAGTCACTACAGGCACTGTATGGCACCCATCTGGCGGTGCCTACCGCCTGGCCCCTGCGGACTGTTCCCGCCAATACCCCAGACACGATCGCGGTAGTCTCAGCCATATCTACATGTGTATATGGCGGTTGGCATGCACCGCTACCCAGCTCATGGTCACTACAGGCACTGTATGGCACCCATCTGGCGGTGCCTACCGCCTGGCCCCTGCAGACTGTCACCGCCAATACCCCAGACACGATCGCGGCAGTCTCAGCCATATCTACATGTGTATATGGCGGTTGGCATGCACCGCTACCCAGCTCACGGTCACTACAGGCACTGTATGGCACCCATCTGGCGGTGCCTACCGCCTGGCCCCTGCGGACTGTCACCGCCAATACACCAGACACGATCGCGGTAGTCTCAGCCATATCTACATGTGTATATGGCGGTTGGCATGCACCGCTACCCAGCTCACGGTCACTACAGGCACTGTATGGCACCCATCTGGCGGTGCCTACCGCCTGGCCCCTGCGGACTGTCACCGCCATGGACCATGCCCTGGCAGCCAATGGGAAGCACCCTCGCGGTAGCCTGATGCAATTTTGAAGATAGCGGTAGGCGTGTTCCGCAACCGCGTAGCCGGTCATTGGAAGCATTCAAAAGATCCACCACCGCGGTAGCGCACGCCTCGCCCCTGCGGTGTGTCACCGCCATGGTCCATGCCCTTGCAGCCAATGGGACGCACAGTAGCGGTTGCTTCATATGTGTTTGAAAATCGCGGTAGGCGTGCACCGCCACCGCGGATGCGGACATTGGATGATTTTAAAAATAGCAGACCTGGTACACCAATTGCAGTGGCGTGGGACCACTGACACAGCCCCAGGGGCCTATATATGTGTGGGAGGGTGCACCACATTTCCACTGCTACCTGCCACCCTCCACCTGCTGCTGCTGTCTCCAGGGACTGCTGCCTGCCACCCTCCACCTGCTGCTGCTGCCTCCAGGGACTGCTGCCTGCCACCCTCCACCTGCTGCTGCTGTCTCCAGGGACTGCTGCCTGCCACCCCTGAACTCCACCTGCTGCTGCTGCCACCTGTCCACAGTGATGTCGAGGACACAGAAGATCCGTGCCAGTCCCTTCACCAGCGAGGAGCTGGAGGTCTGGTGGACGGGGTGCTTGGACAGTACCCAAGGCTCTATGGTACCCCTAATGTCGTGGTAAGTCTCCAACAGTGTGAGTGAGAGTGCAGGGGGGGGCACACGTGAGGTGGAGGTGCTGCAGTATGTGTCAGTGAGTGTGGGGCTCTGGCATGCACTGCCTAGCATGTTTTCTGCAGGGGAAAGGGCTGTGTACCCTCTTCCACACGTTTCCCTGCATGCCCATCCAGATTTGAGGGACATGTATTGTCCTGTCAGCCATACAGTGAATCAGCAAATTGGTAATGCAGGAGTCAGGCCAGTGATTGCTTGTGTGAATGGCTGTATGGGTCCCAAATGTCCCTCTCAGTGTCAGCCCACCTGGCCTGCACATTCGCCGCCCAATTCCCACAAATACACATCACTACATGTACAGTGTGTTCCATGTGTCTTTTGTTCACACATCTTCACAAAGAGCCATCTCAGCCCTGTAGATTGCACACGACAAGCCTTGTGACAAGGGTGGTGTATGAGATTTGATGTGACTGTATGTGAGCTCCATGACACAGTGAGCCATTCACAGGGCTAGGACATTGGGGGCTGCGCAGTGTTGGACACAGTGAGTCCACCAACAACCATGTGTTGCTATCTAATCTATGTGTTGCTCTAGCTAACAGCGGACAGTAGATGTGGGCAGACTACACATTGCTTGATGTGCTGGCATCCTGCATGTGAATGGGATGTAGAGGTACTGTGTCCACCCTCCCACCTTCATGGATTCACATGTGGTTCTCCAATGCCGTTGTACCATGTGCCATGCATTCTTGGCTCTGTTACACATATCTGTTGATTTGGGATGAGTGAGTATCGTGCCACTGTTTTGAGAGATTTTGGAAGTATACACTGTGTCACTGATGTATTACCCCTCTTGTCTCCCATGCCTGCAGCTGAAAGTCCACCAGCGTAAAGCCGTGTGGAGGGCCATTGCCTCCAAGGTGCGTGATCTGGGTGTGTCAAACTGACGGCGCAGCCACTGTCATAAAAGGTGGGACGACATCTGCCGGCTGAGCAAGAACGTGGCCGAGATGACACTGGGGCTGCTCCCTCGGAGCGGCAGGTTGGCCCGACGCACTATGACACCACTAATGGCCCGCATCTTGGCCGTAACACAGCCTGAGTTGGATGCACAATTGAAGGAGCTTCAGCAGCAAGCTAGGGGTGAGTATTTGTTGACGGGTGGCTTTGGCAGGGAGTGGCTGCATGTGTCCACAGATTGGACAAACTCTGAGCTATGTGAAGTTGGTAGTGTGATGCAGTGGATTGTAAGTGGAGTCTGTGCTGGGTGCATCTGACATGCATTTGTCCCACCTGTACTCACTGATGTGATCTGCGCAATGTGCATTGACATTGCAATCAAAGCTGTGGCATTCAGGTACCTTGTGCAGTGGGGTACTGTGTGAATTCATATTGCTGGTGACGGCAGTGTGCCTAATCTGAGTGTGTTTCCATCAATGCGTGCAATACCTGACAGCAGATTTCAGCTGCTACAACTTCTGAGGACAATGTGCAACAGTACTTGTGCCCGTGCAAGCAACATGGTGGCTGGCATGCGCTAATGGCCATTGTGGGCTATTATGTTGTGGTCTGTGTGTGGGTGCTCCTCTACTGCTCCATCCATGTACGTAATTGACACCATGTTGTGGTGTTCATCCTTGCCATCCTCAGCACCCTGTGTGGTCAGAGAGATTTTTGTGCCTGTGTCTGAAGTGGGCCACAGGCAGGATGGTGTGCTGTGTGAGTCACCGGGATCACTTATGGCTGGATTTGTTCTTTACATGCACTGTTGGATTGATAATTGAGGTGGCAATGTAGATTTAGTCAGGGTGATGTGCAACGTGGATAACACATCTTCTTGAATGGTGATTTACTTGCACATGTTACTTCAGTTGGTGCCACTCCACTAACACCTCATCTCTCTCTCATGTGGCATCTCCCGTGTGCGCTGAGGGACAGGGGACGGACACCAGTGGTGAGGCATCCAGTGCAACAGCCGCACCGGAGCAGAGTGACACAGATGTGACCAGCGCCAAGGAGGGGGACAGGAGTCTGCTGGAGGAATCACAACCCGAGACGCAAAGCTCTACGTCATCTGACGCCAGCGGTGACGCATCCATGTTGGGGGCCACAGGGAACGGGGACTCTGCCTCCTCTTCTGCCACACAGCATCCAGTGCCCAGCCTCCCATCTACTTCCACTGGTGCTGCCCGTGTTCGCACAAGTCGAAAGGGAAGAGTGTCCTTCACCCCAGGCACTGCTGCCCTGGCCCATGTCAGCCCTGCAGCCCTCAGTGCTGAGTCAGTAGAGCTATTGCGCCGGCTGTGTGTGGGGCAGACAGCTCTCCTCAATGCCTTCCTAGACCACGATAAAAAGTTGGGCCAGGTGATAGCTTTCATGGAGGCCATACATTCGGATATGGGTGGGCTACACCGGACTGTGCAGTCATTGTCCTCAACAGTGATGGCAGCCCTGCAACAGGCACATTCTCAGGGAGCAGCTCCTGTCCCTTTGTCCACCCCCCTGTCACTGTGTACCTCTGACAACAGTGACAATGCTCAGCAGACCCCAAAGTCCAGATACAGCACACGCAGCACACAGCATCAGCAACAGCCCAAACGGTCCAGGCCGCAGACACCATCCCCACAGAAAACTAAGACCACCCCAGAGCACAGAGAGAAAAGCCCGTCAGGCAACACCAAGGGCCAGAGGGGCAAGAAACAGGCCTCAGGGTCACAGGCCTCAGAGTCATCCCCCGCCAAGGACTCTCCTGTCCCAAGGACCGCTCGCAAAGCAAAGAAGACAGTTTCCCTCCCCACTGAGGAGGTGTTACCTGCAAGGCTTACACTGGATGAGGGCCCTATGGCTGATCCACCCACAACCTCCAATCCCATCCCGAGCCCTGAGAAGCAGGCACAAGGGGGCACTGTAGGGGCTAAACATGGTAGACAGGGTTTGGAAGGGCGGAAGCAAGCCCCAGGGAAGCGCACAGCTGGATCCAGCATGTCCCCAGAGGGGGGCACAGAGTCAGCACCAGGAGCAGGTTTGGTGGTGGTGTTACCTGTTGTGTCCACACCAGTTCACATTAGTCCCCAGACAGGGAAGCCTTTCAGGATCCCCAAGAAGTGGAAAGGCACCCCTCCACAATCTCCTGCACACACTGGGTCTCACCACAGCACCAGTCCACCTCCCCGTGCCACCACCCCACCTGGTCCAAGCAGCCCTCCGGCTTCCCAAGCCAGAGATGTCTCTTCCACAGATGTTCCTCACACTCCCCGGGGCAGTCCTCCTACTGACCGCGACACACAGTCACCTCCAAGTCTGACAGACAGCCACATCTGAGTGGCAGTCACCCTCACACACCTGTCTGTCCACAGCAGTGTCTGTGATGCCCATTGTTATCCCCATGACTCTGTTGCTGAGCATGGCATGGTATAGTCGCACACATTCCCTGTGCAGCTTCTGATGTAACTATTCTGCACATTGTACTAGCCTTGTGGTTCACTGCTGTTTGCCCCCTGCCTGTGCAGCTTCTCATGTACCTCACCTGCACTGTGTCCTGGCCACTGGCCTTGCTGTTCACTGCTGTTTGCCCCTTGCCTGTGCAGGATCTCATGTACCTCACCTGCACTTTGGACTGGCCACTGGCCTTGTTGTTCACTGCTGTTTGCCCCTTGCCTGTGCAGCTTCTCATGTACCTCACCTGCACTGTGTCCTGGCCACTGGCCTTGCTGTTCACTGCTGTTTGCCCCTTGCCTGTGCAGGATCTCATGTACCTCACCTGCACTGTGTCCTGGCCACTGGCCTTGCTGTTCACTGCTGTTTGCCCCTTGCCTGTGCAGGATCTCATGTACCTCACCTGCACTTTGGACTGGCCACTGGCCTTGTTGTTCACTGCTGTTTGCCCCTTGCCTGTGCAGCTTCTCATGTACCTCACCTGCACTGTGTCCTGGCCACTGGCCTTGTTGTTCACTGCTGTTTGCCCCTTGCCTGTGCAGCTTCTCATGTACCTCACCTGCACTGTGTCCTGGCCACTGGCCTTGTTGTTCACTGCTGTTTGCCCCTTGCCTGTGCAGGATCTCATGTACCTCACCTGCACTGTGTCCTGGCCACTGGCCTTGTTGCTCACTGCTGTTTGCCCCTTGCCTGTGCAGGATCTCATGTACCTCACCTGCACTTTGGACTGGCCACTGGCCTTGCTGTTCACTGCTGTTTGCCCCTTGCCTGTGCAGCTTCTCATGTACCTCACCTGCACTGTGTCCTGGCCCCTTGCCTGTGCAGCTTCTCATGTAACTACTCTGCACATTGTACTTGCCTTGTGGTTCACTGCTGTTTGCCCCCTGCCTGTGCAGCTTCTCATGGACTTCATCTGTACTTTGGACTGGCCACTGGCCTTGCTGTTCACTGCAGTTTGCCCCTTGCCTGTGCAGATTCTCATGTACCTCACCTGCACTTTGGAGTGGCCACTGGCCTTGCTGTTCACTGCTGTTTGCCCCTTGCCTATGCAGCTTCTCATGTACCTCACCTGCACTGTGTCCTGGCCACTGGCCTTGTTGCTCACTACTGTTTGCCCCCTGCCTGTGCAGCTTCTGATGTGACTACTCTGCACATTGTACTTGCCTTGTTGATCACTACTGTTTGCCCCCTGCCTGTGCAGCTTCTGATGTGACTACTCTGCACATTGTACTTGCCTTGTTGATCACTACTGTTTGCCCCCTGCCTGTGCAGCTTCTGATGTGACTACTCTGCACATTGTACTTGCCTTGTTGATCACTACTGTTTGCCCCCTGCCTGTGCAGCTTCTGATGTAACTACTCTGTACATTGTAGTGGCCACTGGTCCTGCAGTTGCCCACATTTGTTATCTATCTATGCACAAGTGTGAATAAAGACAGTTGTTCCTGTTGTCAGTTCTGTCAGTGTAATTTCTCAATGAAACTGTTTCTGTGTGTGCATGGTTTACTGTGTCACATGCTCAGTATGGCACTTCAACATTGGAAATGGGTTGTCTCACTTTTCCATGTTTTTGCAGGGGTGACAGGGACTTCAATTCTTCCTGACTCTTATACTTGTGGGTGCAGTGAAGGTAGTTTTTGAAAATGTTCTTGTTGTCATCATCCTTCTTTGTCCATGTTGTCTACGGTGTAGACATGTCATGTTTGGAGGCAATGTCAGCACAGGGTGGGAGTTTATGCACAGGCTTTCATGCAGGTTGGCACGGGTCATGGGGTCTGTGTGAGCTTACTTACTGTGTGCTCAGCAGTGTATGTGTACGGCCCTCTTGTGGTGGTCAGTAATCCTGGTCCCATGCCTTACTTCCAAAGTGTACACTTTGGTGGTGGAGAAGTGTGTGGTGTGAAGGGGGTGACTTTGTGGTGACTCTTGATGTGTGTGCACCTGCATTGTCAACTACACCCATGTGTCACCCTGGAGTGGTGTGCATGTATGTGCACTTGTTGTGCCCTGCAATTGTGATTTGGTGCACATGGGAGTGTTGTGTGCTGCTGATGTGAGAGGGGGGATGTGTGACATATCCTACTTGTGCTTCTCAATCATGGAGTGTGTGAATGGGGCCTGTGTGTTGTGGTGCAGAGATGCTCTTGTCAGGTAATTGCATACCTATGTGTGTCTGTTCAGTATTTGACTTCATGGCCTTCCTCTCATCCCTGTGTCTTGACATGGGTGGCCTTGCTGTCTCCCTGAGTTGTTGAATTGAGGTGCTTGTGTTTTGGGTTGACTCACTGTGGCAGCCATGTGTGATTTGATGGACTGTGGGTGTTCTCAGAGGTCTGTTGTCTTGCATGTGATGTACACATGCTTGATAGTTGTGTCCTTGTCCTTCCCTTTGTGGGCACATCACTTTAGCTTTCATGTATGTTGTCCGCCATTGCTGCTAGCATGTGGTCTGTGTATGTGGCTGTGAGGCAGGGTAGGGTGTGTCTGTGTAAGTTGGTAGGCTGTGTGTGCAGTGAATTGTTTGCTCATCAATATGTGTGTGTGTGTACATTTTGTGCTGGAGCTCAGTGTTCTGGGCATGTGTGTGGTGTTGTTGTGGTGTGTGTGTTGGCTGGGGCCTAGCCTTCTGTGGTATGTGTTCCTGTGCAACAACTCCTGCTGTGGCTATCTCTGCAGTTTTTAGGGATGTGGGGCAGGGTGTGTATTCACCTGTGTTGTTGTTGTGCAGGAGTGGCACATGGCAGGCACATGATATGTACCTTCAGGGAGAGGGCTAGTGTGTTGTGTTTTGAGTGATGGTTTTGTGTTGTTTGTACAGTGGCCATGGCTGGCGCTGGCACTGGCCTCTGCGTTGTGTGCATGTTTTCCTGCACACTGATCACGGCGGTGACGACACCGGGACATTTGTTCATGATCGCGGTACATGGGTAGCCAGGATGTGGCGAGGTGTTTTTGTGACAGGTGGGACATGTGTGGATGCAGTGATGTCTGTGTGCCTGTCCCCACAGGGGTGTCTGGTGTGGACATGCACCGTTTTCACAGCCTTGACTTGTGTATTGTGTTGCATGCACAGTTGTGTGTGTACGTACCTGCAGCGGCGTCCGCGCCGGTCAATGACTTGTAGGTGGTGTATCATCTACAGCACTGGAAAGGCGTGTAGAGCTGGATCCATCGGGGTGTGGTCCGGGTGTCTATTTTCTTGCTCCTCTGTGGTGTCTCCGCCGTCTTTGGCTATACGGTTGCTCCGCCACGGTGTGCTGCCCTTTTTCCGGCATCGTGATTTGTTCGGCGGAAGGGACGTCATTCCGCACGGCGGTTAGTGCTCATTGGCTCACTCCGCCACGCTGGCGGGCGCACTTTGATGGCGGTCGGCGTCACACCGCAGCGGACGGGAAATGGCTCTGTCTAGACATGCTAATATTGCGGGCATGAAGACCGCTGCCGGTGCGCGGTAAATGGCGTTTTCTCCCACCGCCAGCATCGCGGAGGTGCATCCGCCAGTCATCGTAATGGACCCCATAGTTTGGTTTTTCAGAACAAATTACCTTAAACTTTGTAATTTCTTCTACAAACTTCTCAGTAGTACTATCTTCCACCTCCTCTTCAATTCCTACACTTATCAAACTCTCACTTTGTGTACACTCTTCTCCAGTACTGAAGAAACTAAACTCAATATCATCACAAGCTTTTTTTACATCCGATACTGTCCCATGCAAAACAGCAGGGTTTATTTCAGTTAAAAATAATGCAGGACTTTTTACATAGTACAATCTTCTTACTAACTTCCGCATTGCAGAGTGATGTACTGCTAACATTCTCAAATGATGAAAAACACTTTGACACACCTTTCTAGAAAGACAAGCCAGAGAATGACCTTGCAAACCAGTATTTTTTCTCACTTTACAAGGATCTAGTCCTTGCAACATCTTAATCTTTTGTTTAATACTTTTTTTAGTATACTCTCGTAAGAAATTTCGTAAAATATCAATAGACTCCTGTCGTATTCTACAAATACTACTACACTCCCATGTATACACTGGGGCTTGAGAACGTCCCCCTTGAACTTCTTCAGCTATCACTTCTTCCACATTTCTAGGAACCATCTTTTCTTTTTCAATTGCACAACCGTTCTTCACTTCATAAGCACGACCACTGGTATCAACTGTAATGAAAATAGCTCTCTTCATTAAAAAAAGGTTCTGAACTAGAAGTGTGCTTCCATTCACCCCAATTTTTTTTACAAAAGTTAGTTCTGTTAATTAGTCTTTTACTTTTACTTTTGTCCTTCATAGAATGCATTGGTTTATCTAATGTTCGCATTCTCTTTAAAACTAAAATGAACAATCTTCTTTTCAATTCAAAAGCCTTTTCGACTATACTTTCAATCTGTTTTTTCTTTTTATAAAATGCAGATCTTCTTTTATATTTCTTGCCATCTTTCAATAAATTTTGTAGTACTCTACTTTTATACATACGTTTCCTTATATCATGATATTGTTTCATCCTTCTTTCAACATAGATTGTTTTATCAGAATGTGATTTGCCATTAATTTGTCCTTTTTTCATTTCATTCTTCTTCGTTCTAGAACTATTCTTTCTATTTTCTGCATTATCAAAACCCTTTCCAGTCCTTGAAAGTCTTTTAATAAATTCTTTTGTTCTCTTACCGCAAGACTTTTTCTTTTGTGCCACATGTTCTAGTTCATCTAATTCCTGCTTTTGTCTTTTCTTTAAATAGTACTGTTTCTTTTCTTGTTTTCTCTTTTCCGTTTTTTTTGTCATGGTAAATCTTTCTTAATAATAATGAAGAATATCTGATTTTTTTTTTTTTTTTATATAATTTCATATTATTAAAAAAATTATATAGAAATATTTTTATCTATTACTAAAGAAACACCTTCTATTTTAAAGCTACAAACAAATGCATATATGGTTTTCGGAATATGGTCACAATTACACATGAGCTGCAAAAAAAGTGAAGAGGGGTACAGAAAAAACAAATGCAGCAGTAATGTCTGAATGATTACAGCACTAAATATCTAGTGCCTGCATCATTGTAAGACTGCATGACAACTACTTTGGTGTTTTTATAATTGCATGAGAGGGGTGCAGAAATTTTCAAAAGAGATGGAGAAAGAAGCAACAGTAGTGCAAAAGAAGCAACAGAGGTGCAAAAAGAGGCACATGAGGTACAGAAAGAGGCAAGAGAACTGCAGAAAGAGGCAAGAAAGTTGCAGAAACAGGAAAAAGAGGTACAGAAAGAGGGAACAGGTGGGAAGAGTAAAGCAAGAGAGGTGCAGAAAGAGGGAAGAACGGTGCAGAAAAAGGGAAGAGGGATTGAGAAATTTAAAACAAAGGTGCAGGAAGAAGACAAAGCAGAGCAGAAAGAACCAACATAGGTTTACAAAGAGGAAAGAGGGCTACATAAAAAGGCAAGTGAAGTGCAGAACGAAGCAAAAGAAGTGCAAAAAGAACCAACAGAACTGTAAAAAAAAAGACAACAGGAGTGCAGAAAGGGGTAGGAGATCTGCAGAATGAGGCAAGAGGGTTATAGAAAGAGGCAGATGGGGTGCAGAAAGAGGAACAGAACTGCAGAAAGAAACAACAGAGGTTGTGAAAGACGCACGAAGGGTGCAGAAACAGACAAGACAGGTGAACAAACAAGGAACAGAGGTACAGAAAGAGGCAAAAGTGGTGCAGAAACAGGAAAGAGAGGTGTAGAAAGAGGCAAGAGAGTTCCACAAAGAGGGAACAGGGGTGCTGAAACAGTTATAGGTGTACGGAAAGAAGCAAGTGAGGTACAGAAAGACGCAAAAGAGGTGTAGAAAGAGGCAAGAGAGTTACAGAAAGAGACAAGTAAAGTGCAGAAGGAGACAAAACAACTGCAGAAAGAGGCAATAGATGTGCAGAAACAGGCAAGTGAGGTACAGAAAGTAAAATAGGTTTGCAGAATGACAGAAGAGAAGTGCAGAAAAAAAAAAAAACGTGGACAAAGAAGTAATAGAATTGCAAAAAGAGGCAACAGAGATGCAGAGAAAAGCATCAGTGACTTGCACACAATTAGTACCAATTTAACACCCACATTTAGCAACAAGTAATAGATGACCATTCTACGCTTGGAAAGGGCCTTCCACCACGCTGTAACACTTGTCACTGCATTTTTGTTAACGTTTGACCATTTGAGCTAGAAACAAGGCTTTTTTTGTTCAAATATGCAGATTAGAATACAGATGATGAATTTTGTGCCTAATGCAGATAATGTATATTTATACAAATGTTGGTGCAGCCAAACACTCGTACAATTCCAGTGGGCCTGCTCATACCTGTGACTAGGTTCACAAGTGCTCCTCAGTGATTCTCCCCATATTGTTAAAAGCACACATACATATGTGTCTACCTTTCCAAATCATCATGATAACTAAAAGAAATATATATACAATATTTCTGAAATATAGTAAAACCTAGAAACTGAGACATGTACTAGATCTGCCTGAGTGATTCCAAAACTCCGTAGGTAGTGCATGGGTGATTGTATGAGAGCAAGGGTAGTCACTGGATAATTGCAGGAGAAGACGGATAGTGACTAGCTAATTGCATGAGTGCAAACATACACATTGACTGCATGGATAAGTGTATAAATAGCACCTGAAGGGATCAATGAGTCATTGAGTACTGCCTAGGTGAATAGATGAATGCAAGAGAAGGGCATGGGTGATTCTACGACTGCAAGGGTAGTGTGTGGGTTACTACATGACTGCATAGGTACAGCCTCCATGATTGCATGACTGTAGGGAAAGTACACAACTAGACCCTGGATAATGACATGCTTGCAAGGCTAGTTTCTGGAGGATTACTGAAGAACAGAGCAAGTGAGTGGCTGATTTTATAAGTTCATGAGTACCGCCTGGATGTTTAGTGAACTATTAAGATGCTGCCTCACCGATTACAGGAGTGCAAAGGTAGTGACTGGGTGATTTAAAACTACATAAATACTGATTGACTGATTACATAAGTACAAGAAAAGTGTGTATGTGATTGAAAGAGTAGAAAGGGATTAAAGGAGTACATGGGTAACCCCTCGGCGATTGCATAACTGCAGGGATAATGTCTGGGGATTTACATGACTACATAGCAAGTGACTGGGTGATTTTATAAGTGCATGGGTACTTCTTGGATAATTGCAGGACTACTGAGGTAGAGCCTGAGTAAATAAAAGACTCCAAAAGTAGTGCCTGGATAATTTCATAACAGCATAACTACTGGCTGAGTGATTACAAGAGTAGAAAGATAGTGCCTCCGTGATTGAAGGAGTGCAACAGTAGTGCCTGGGTGATTATATAACTACATGAGTTATACCTTGGTGATTGCATAACGGCATAGATAGTGCCTAAATGATTGCATCAGTGCAACAGCAATGGCTGAGTGATTACAGCACTGCATATGTAGTGCTTGCATCATTGTAAGACTGCATGGTGAGTACTTGGGTGTTTTTATAAGTGCGTGACAGTCGGGCCTAGCCAAATATAAAGCAGCACACTATTACATGACTCAACTATAAGTATCCCCATATTGTTAAAAGCACACATACATATGTGTCTACCTTTCCAAATCATCATGATATCTAAAAGAAATATATATACAATATTTCTGAAATATAGTAAAACCTAGAAACTGAGACATGTACTAGATCTGCCTGATTGATTCCAAAACGCTGTAGGTAGTGCTTGGGTGATTGTATGAGCGCAAGGGTAGTCACTGGATAATTGCAGGAGAAGATGGATAGTGACTAGCTAATTGCATGAGTGCAAACATACACATTGACTGCATGGATAAGTGTATAAATAGCACCTGAAGGGATTGATGAGTCATTGAGTTCTGCCTAGGTGAATAGATGAATGCAAGAGAAGGGCATGGGTGATTCTACGACTGCAAGGGTAGTGTGTAGGTTATTACATGACTGCATAGGTACAGCCTGCATGATTGCATGGCTGTAGGGAAAGTACATAACTAGACCCTGGATAATGAGATGCATGCAAGGCTAATTTCTGGAGGATTACTGAAGTACATAGCAAGTGAGTGGATGATTTTATAAGTTCATGAGTACCGCCTGGATGCTTAGTGAACTATTAAGATGCTGCCTGACCGATTACAGGAGTGCAAAGGTAGTGACTGGGTGATTTTAAAACTACATAAGTACGGATTGACTGATTACATAAGTACAAGAAAAGTGCGTATGTGATTGAAAGAGTACAAAGGGATTAAAGGAGTACATGGGTAACACCACGGCGATTGCATAACTGCAGGGATAATGTCTGGGTATTTACATGACTACATAGCAAGTGACTGGGTGATTTTATAAGTGCATGGGTACTTCTTGGGTGATTGCAGGACTACTGAGGTAGAGCCTGAGTAAATAAAAGAATCCAAAAGTAGTGCCTGGATGATTTCATAACAGCATAACTACTGGCTGAGTGATTACAAGAGTAGAAAGATAGTGCCTCCGTGATTGAAGGAGTGCAACAGTAGTGCCTGGGTGATTATATAACTACATGAGTTATACCTTGGTGATTGCATAACTGCATAGATAGTGCCTAAATGATTGCATCAGTGCAACAGAAATGGCTGAGTGATTACAGCACTGCACATGTAGTGCCTGCATCATTGTAAGACTGCATGGCGACTACTTGGGTGTTTTTATAAGTGCATGACAGTTGGGCCTAGCTAAATATAAAGCAGCACACTATTACATGACTCAACTATAAGTGTTCACATATTGTTAAAAGCACACATACATATGTGTCTACCTTTCCAAATCATCATGATATCTAAAAGAAATATATATACAATATTTCTGAAATATAGTAAAACCTAGAAACTGAGACATGTACTAGATCTGCCTGAGTGATTCCAAAACTCCGTAGGTAGTGCATGGGTGATTGTATGAGAGCAAGGGTAGTCACTGGATGATTACAGGAGAAGATGGATAGTGACTAGCTAATTGCATGAGTGCAAACATACACATTGACTGCATGGATAAGTGTATAAATAGTACCTGAAGGGATCGATGAGTCATTGAGTACTGCCTAGGTGAATAGATGAATGCAAGAGAAGGGCATGGGTGATTCTACGACTGCAAGGGTAGTGTGTGGGTTATTACATGACTGCATAGGTACAGCCTGCATGAGTGCATGACTGTTGGGAAAGTACATAACTAGACCCTGGATAATGACATGCTTGCAAGGCTAATTTCTGGAGGATTACTGAAGTACATAGCAAGTGAGTGGATTATTTATAAGTTCATGAGTACCGCCTGGATGCTTAGTGAACTATTAAGATGCTGCCTGACCGATTACAAGAGTGCAAAGGTAGTGACTGGGTGATTTTAAAACTACATGAGTACTGATTGACTGATTACATAAGTATAAGAAAAGTGCGTATGTGATTGAAAGAGTACACAGGGATTAAAGGAGTATATGGGTAACCCCTCGGCGATTGCATAACTGCAGGGATAATGTCTGGAGATTTACATGACTACATAGCAAGTGACTGGGTGATTTTATAAGTGCAAGGGTACTTCTTGGGTGATTGCAGGACTACTGAGGTAGAGCCAGAGTAAATAAAAGTCTCCAAAAGTAGTGCCTGGATGATTTCATAACAGCATAACTACTGGCTGAGTGATTACAAGAGTAGAAAGATAGTGCCTCCATGATTGAAGGAGTGCAACAGTAGTGCCTGGGTGATTACATAACTACATGAGTTATACCTCAGTGATTGCATAACTGCATAGATAGTGTCTAAATGATTGCATCAATGCAACAGCAATGGCTGAGTGATTACAGCACTGCATATGTAGTGCTTGCATCATTGTAAGACTGCATGGTGAGTACTTGGGTGTTTTTATAAGTGCATGACAGTTGGGCCTAGCCAAATATAAAGCAGCACACTATTACATGACGCAACTATAAGTATCCCCATATTGTTAAAAGCACACATACATATGTGTATACCTTTTCAAATAATCATAATATCTAAAAGAAATATATATACAATATTTCTGAAATATAGTAAAACCTAGAAACTGAGACTTGTACTAGATCTGCCTGAGTGATTCCAAAACTCTGTAGGTAGTGCTTGGGTGATTGCATGAGATCAAGGGTAGTCACTGGATAATTGCAGGAGAAGATGGATAGTGACTAGCTAATTGCATGAGTGCAAACATACACATTGACTGCATGGATAAGTGTATAATTAGCACCTGAAGGGATTGATGAGTCATTGAGTTCTGCCTAGGTGAATAGATGAATGCAAGAGAAGGGCATGGGTGATTCTACGACTGCAAGGGTAGTGTGTAGGTTATTACATGACTGCATAGGTACAGCCTGCATGATTGCATGACTGTAGGGAAAGTACATAACTAGACCCTAGATAATGACATGCTTGCAAGGCTAATTTCTGGAGGATTACTGAAGTACATCGCAAGTAAGTGGATGATTTATAAGTTCATGAGTACCGCCTGGATGCTTAGTGAACTATTAAGATGCTGCCTGACCGATTACAAGAGTGCAAAGGTAGTGACTGGGTGATTTTAAAACGACATGAGTACTGATTGACTGATTACATAAGTATAAGAAAAGTGCGTATGTGATTGAAAGAGTACAAAGGGATTAAAGGAGTACATGGGTAACACCTCGGCGATTGCATAACTGCAGGGATAATGTCTGGAGATTTACATTACTACATAGCAAGTGACTGGGTGATTTTATAAGTGCATGGGTACTTCTTGGGTGATTGCAGGAATACTGAGGTAGAGTCTGAGTAAATAAAAGTCTCCAAAAGTAGTGCCTGGATGATTTCATAACAGCATAACTACTGGCTGAGTGATTACAAGAGTAGAAAGATAGTGCCTCCATGATTGAAGGAGTGCAACAGTAGTGCCTGGGTGATTATATAACTACATGAGTTATACCTTAGTGATTGCATAACTGCATAGATAGTGCATAAATAATTGCATCAGTGCAACAGCAATGGCTGAGTGATTACAGCTCTGCATATGTAGTGCCTGCATCATTGTAAGACTGCATGGCGAGTACTTGGGTGTTTTTATAAGTGCATGGCAGTTGGGCCTAGCTAAATATAAAGCAGCACACTATTACATGACTCAACTATAAGTGTCCCCATATTGTTAAAAGCACACATACATATGTGTCTACCTTTCCAAATCATCATGATAACTAAAAGAAATATATATACAATATTTCTGATATATAGTAAAAATTAGAAACTGAGCCATGTACTAGATCTGCCTGAGTGATTCCAAAACTCCGTAGGTAGTGCTTGGGTGATTGTATGAGAGCAAGGGTAGTCACTGGATAATTGCAGGAGAAGACGGATAGTGACTAGCTAATTGCATGAGTGCAAACATACACATTGACTTCATGGATAAGTGTATAAATAGCAGCTGAAGGGATCAATGAGTCATTGAGTACTGCCTAGGTGAATAGATGAATGAAAGAGAAGGGCATGGGTGATTCTACGACTGCAAGGGTAGTGTGTAGGTTATTACATGACTGCATAGGTACAGCCTGCATAATTGCATGACTGTAGGGAAAGTACATAACTAGACCCTGGATAATGACATGCTTGCAAGGCTATTTTCTGGAGGATTACTGAAGTACATAGCAAGTGACTGGGTGATTTTATAAGTGCATGGGAACTTCTAGGGTGATTGCAGGACTACTGAGGTAGAGCCTGAGTAAATAAAAGACTCCAAAAGTAGTGCCTGGATTATTTCATAACAGCATAACTACTGGCTGAGTTATTACAAGAGTAGAAAGATACTGCCTCCATGATTGAAGGAGTGCAACAGCAGTGCCTGGGTGATTATATAACTACATGAGTTTATCCTTAGTGATTGCATAAGTGCATAGATAGTGCCTAAATGATTGCATCACTGCAACAGTAATGGCTGAGTGATTACAGCACTGTATATATAGTGCCTGCTTCATTATAAGAGTGCATCAAGAGTACTTGGGTGTTTTTATAACTGTATGAGAGTTGGGCCTAGCAAAATATAAAGCAGCAGACTATTATATGACTCATCTTTAAGACTGTCCATATTCTTAAAAGCACGCATACATATGTCTGTACCTTTTCAAATCATCATGATATCTAAAAGAAATATGTATACAATATTTCTCAAATATAGTAAAACCTAAAAACTAAAACATGTGCTAGATCTGTCTGAGTGATTCCAAAACTCCGTAGGTAGTGCTTGGGTGATTGTGTGAGAGCAAGGGTAGTCACTGGATAATTACAGGAGAAGATGGATAGTGACTAGCTAATTGCATGAGTGCAAACATACACATTGACTGCTTGGATAAGTGTATAAATAGTACCTGAAGGGATCGATGAGTCATTGAGTACTGCCTAGGTGAATAGATGAATGCAAGAGAAGGGCATGGGTGATTCTACGACTGCAAGGGTAGTGTGTAGGTTGTTACATGACTGCATAGGTACAGCCTGCATGATTGCATGACTGTAGGGAAAGTACATAACTAGACCCTGGATAATGACATGCTTGCAAGGCTAATTTCTGGAGGATTACTGAAGTACATAGCAAGTGAGTGAATGATTTTATAAGTTCATGAGTACCGCCTGGATGCTTAGTGAACTATTAAGATGCTGCCTGACCGATTACAAGAGTGCAAAGCTAGTGACTGGGTGATTTTAAAACTACATGAGTACTGATTGACTGATTACATAAGTATAAGAAAAGTGCGTATGTGATTGAAAGAGTACAAAGGGATTAAAGGAGTACATGGGTAACACCTCGGCGATTGCATAACTGCAGGGATAATGTCTGGAGATTTACATGACTACATAGCAAGTGACTGGGTGATTTTATAAGTGCATGGGTACTTCTTGGGTGATTGCAGGACTACTGAGGTAGAGCCTGAGTAAATAAAAGACTCCAAAAGTAGTGCCTGGATTATTTCATAACAGCATGACTACTGGCAAGAATAGAAAGGTAGAGCCTCCGTGATTCAAGGAGTGCAACAGTAGTGCCTGAGCGATTATATAACTACACGAGTTATACCTTAGTGATTGCATAAGTGCATAGATAGTGCCTAAATGATTGCATCAGTACAACAGTAATGGCTGAGTGATTACAGAACTGCATATGTAGTGCCTGCATCATTGTAAGAGTGCATAACGAGTACTTGGGTATTGGGCCTAGCCAAATATAAAGCCGCAGACTATTACATTACTCATCTATAAGTCTCTCCATATTGTTAAACGCACGCATACATATATCTGTACGTCTTCAAATCATCATAATATCTAAAACAAACATGTATACTATATTTCTGGAATATAGTGAAACCTAGTAACTGAGGCATATAATAGATCTGCTTGAGTGATTGCACAACTCCATGGGTAATGCTTGGGTGATTGTATGAGTGCAAAAGTAGTCACTGGAAAATTGCAATAGAAGACGAAAAGAGATTGGCTACTTTCATAAGTGCTGACATAGACATTGATTGCACAGATAAGTGTATAAATACAATCTGAAGGCATAGATGAGTCATTACGTATTACCTAGTTGAATAGATAAGTGCAACATGCCTGCAAGGGTAATATCTGGTGGATTACTTTTGAGCTACATCTTCACCATTCTATCTAAAAATATGCGGCATCATTCAACTATACCTTTCTACAGACTTAAAAAAAGAAGGCTAATTAACAACACCTTATATGAGCATCTTTCAAACCACACTTTTATTCTGCATCTTCACCTTTCTATCTAAAATTATGCAGCATCATTCAACTATACCTTTGTACAGACTAGAAAAAAGAAGCCTAATAAACAACACCTTATATGAGCATCTTTCAAACCACACCTTTATGCTACATCTTCACCTTTTTATCCAAAATTATGCGGCATCATTCAACTGTACCTTAGTACAGACTAGAAAAAAGAAGCCTAATTAATAATACCTTATGTGAGCATCCTTCAAAGCACACTTTTGTGATGCATCTTCACCATTCTATCCAAAATTATGTGGCATCATTTAACTATACCTTTGTACAGACTAGAAAAAAGAACCCTCATTAATAACACCTTATATGAACTTCTTTCAAACTACACATTTTTGCTGCATCTTCAGCAAACTATCTAAAATTATGCAGCCTCATTCAACTATACCTTTGTACAGACTACAAAAAAGAAGCCTAATTAATAACACCTTATATGAACATCTTTCAAACTACACATTGGTGCTGCATCTTTACCAAACTATCTAAAATTATGTGGCATCATTCAACTATACCTTTGTACAGACTAGAAAAAAGAAGCCTAATTAATAACACCTTATATGAACATCAGTAATCCATCTTGCAAAATACACATATTACTATACAGATTCTTTTTAAACAACATTTAAGTACAATAAAACAAACTACAATACACATCTCTACATTTAATAATATATTTCAAACAATACAGTTTTTGAATAATGTTAAAAGTTTAAAAATAAACCTCACAAATTTATAGCTCACCTTGCAAATAGATTTGTTGAATTTAAAATATCACAAACTCTTACAGGATTTTCTTTTGCACACAATTAATATAATGCACCAGACTCAGCAAGGTAAAACCAGTAATGGCAAAGTTTTCCTCTCTTTCGCCACACAAATACATATAAGTAACAAATCACATTGCTTCCTAGATTTTTTCAAATTGTAAAACACATTTCTATTGGTTACACATATTAACCCTTAGCAACTGAGTTCTAAAAGTGCCCAAACTGTTTCTAAATTTTTTTGAAAGTCGCGACCCCATCGTGCACCACCGCGATGGAGTCGCAAATTCATACGGGAGTTCAAAAAGATATAACAAATAAATGTAACACTATTTTTTAATAACACACCCCTTCTAAAGTTAGTACTGACTTGGCAAATATCATTGTAATAACATATTACTTATATATAAATTACAATTTCACATTTTAAATCCACATTTAAATTTCAAGCCTTCCCCCATTCTGCTTAATGCCTGTTTCCATAGTAACAGTTCATGGAACACTCAACTTAACTTACAGGTCACAAGTTCACCATATTTTCAAGTTCACCACACAATGTTGCAAATGCAAACAGCAGGTGTGGTTGACTTTTCAAAATATGATCTTATCCTTTCTATTGTACCTTTCAAACATTTTTTACTAACCAATAGGAAACATGCTTTTCTAAAAAGTAAAATGCACCCTATTTTTCAATCCACAATGTTCTTAAACAGCCAATCAATTCTCTACTTTTTAAAAAACAGCATCTTGACCACCATTTTATATACCTCTCATTCTACCAACTGACTACCTCAGCTACAGACATCTTTTCATTACTTCCAGACATCCCTTCAAGATGCTTACAGTGTGGATTGTTGGGCACAGCTGTGTTTTCTGGTGCAAAGGTATGCTGAACGCAGAGGTATTGACAAAGACCTAGCTTTACAAAATGTGGATATTAAATGGATTGCACTGAGAGGATTAAAGTGGCACCAATTGATGCCTTTGGTTAAAACTGTTTTGCATCTCCAACCCCCTGACCTCATGATTGTGCACTGTGGTGGCAATGACCTAGGCACATTGACTGGGGTAGGTCTGGAAATGCTAATGAAGGACACCTTTGCACAATTGATGTTGCTTTTACCTCAAACTGTCTTTGTATACTCTAACATATGCCAAAGACAGAAATGGAAGTGTTCAAATCAATTTTGTCCACAGATTGAGAAAGCTAGAAAAAATGTCAATAAAGCTGTTTCTGCTTACCTCAGAGACCATAGCATGGGCTCCATATATAACAGCAATCTACTTTTTGATATGGATGGCATCTACAGGAGTGATGGAGTACATTTCACAGATCAGGGAAACAGAGTCTTTCTCAACAACCTAAAGCTCTGCATCAGCACTTACATGTAGCTACAACAAAGTCACAATGAAAAGAAGGGCTCTTTTTAGAGCCACCCTATAACATAATACTGATTATAATTTTTTTTAACACATACTTTAAAAAAAAAAAAATTGGGTTCACGCACCCACCCTGAATTCACAAAACAAAAGCACAAACTCAATGTACTACAACACAACACACTTTTCAACTTTAAATATTAATTTTTAATTTTATATATTTTTAACAACTCTATCAATTGTAATATTGTCATTAACTTCAAGCACAATACCTCTTTAAAACAACATCACAAACACAACACTACCTTCTATATTATATACTACTTAATTATTTATTTAAGGTGAATTCGCGAATCCATCGCGATTACATGGGGGGCCGCGCTGAGCGCTGCGCTGGAGTCGCGACTCCAAACTTGATCGGAAAAAAACCGATCCATTTCCATTATTTTGTATTCGCCCCGGGGACCCCATCTCCCGGGGCATGGCCTCTTTTTTAAATAAAAATCAAATAGGGGAGGGGGTCGTCCGTCCCCCCTCCCCAGGCCAATTTCAGTCCCGCGGACCTCATCCCCCCCGGGGCCCGGCCATTTATTTTTTTATAAATAAAGAGGAGGGGGGCAGAGTGGCCCCCCTCCCAGGCCACTTCTGGCACTGGGGACCCCATCCGCCGGGGCCGGCCTTCCCGTTTTTTTTTTTAATTACAGGGGAGGGGATCAATTGGAAGGCTAAATGTAATTATTTTATCCAACACAATGCTGATTACTGTAATAGGGTTGATTTGCATGTGCCATTTCAGCATATTCTTTTTGAGATGTGTATGAACCAATCATGACAGTATTTTGTTTATGTTCATTATTCTGAAACGCATGATCTGTTGCTTCAAATAAGACGGAAATGATGCATACACCTAACCCGTGACCAAGGAGTGAGGAAACTCCGAAATGCGTTGGGTTTGTTTTTTGTTGCCAAGTGTCAATTAAACATACGCTGAACAACGATTCTGAGTGGCGGTACTGTGATGTTCGAACCGGGGTATTTTTACTGGCCGTAGTTGCAGGTGTTGATGGAAAGTTGGAGGTTTGCTACCTCGCCGCACACTCCTCGAGAAAGTTGGCTCGGACATAAGCGGTCGTTGCTGGATGGATTGAATTTAATTGTCCCTGCCCGCCTCCGCTGCTGGTGTGAAGAAACCAGCATGAATCGATAAGCAAACACTGAGGAAATTGTGGATATGCTCACTGACAAGACTTTACTGGCACTAGGTGGCTGGAGTCGGAGGACGCCTGCACCAGGGACCAGTACCAGAGAGGTGAGCCTTTACATATGTTTTGCTTGCGAGCGGTTCTGAGTAACACGGAGGCTGTACGAGTTGAGATGTGACTGTGAACGAAGGTTGCAGAGCACTTTTTGGATCAGTGTTAACACCCAGTGAAAGTAATTCTGTTCACTGGTAGTGGGTATAGCAGTGACACAGCAAAAATGGTGACAATGAGAGACACAAGAAGGAAAGAGGCAGCAGATAAATTATTTACTACATCAGCCTGACAAGAAATGGACAATATAGTCAATATAAATTAACAAAGTCCAATGAAAAATAAAAAACAACTTTGGGATAACCTCTGGAAAGCTCTTAAAAAAGAGCAGTCGAAGTGGTGGGAGGCAACTGCACTACAAAAGTACATTGAATGTAATAGGGTCCAACGGGGGTTAACATTTTTTATTACCCCAACCTTCGATAATCCCGATCCAAACATGTTGGAAGAATGGATGGCCAACAATCATGAGTGTTCCACAGTAATGTTAAGAATCTTGGTCAAATACGCGCAAAAAGATGGCGACAAATTAAAACAAGAAATTGAAGACATTACCATGAAATTGAAAGAACTATACGAACAGGATGAATTTGATAGAGAAATTACCAAAATTGAAACAAGATTATTAAAATTGGAGGAAGAGATCAAAATAAAAAAAAAGAGATAATTTCGCCGTGACGAGATTGATTACCAGAAAAGACAGATCTTAACATTTGGGAGAAAATTTGACCACCTGAGGACCACGGTGGAGGAAACAAGTGAAGACGAACAACCATCCACTTCAACAACAACAAGGGATAAAGTGGCGGAAATGCCAACCACTAATGAGACAATTTCGCGGGAAAGAAACAATAGTGACCAAGGCGGCAAGAGTACTACGGCTCATACAGAACCAGCTGGGGTAAAAGCAAGTATTTTAAAAGAATTCGACCTCATGGCCCGGGGCAGATCGAACAACCTGAGCAACAAAGGAACACCAGTGAAAAGAGGTCATGGACGAGGAGGCAGAGGAGGATACAGACAGCAGAAAAATCAATAAGAAAGCCCCGTGGGAGTTTTAACAAGGGGAAAGAAGTCAGCAAAATGATGAACGACAAAACAGTGGTAAATTTATCTGATATGACACTAACCAAATATCAAATGGACTTTTTAGCCTTAGGCCTCTCTTATTGTCCAACTGCCTATTTCAATTATACAGAGAGTCGCATTGATCTCTTTCACTTTGTGAGAAAATTGAAAATCAAAAAATGGTATGCCACGATGAGTACCCAAAAACCTGAAAAACATAAAGAAAAAAGTAGCATACTCAATGTTAATGATATGGCTGTTTTACATACCATGTATGAGCCTGAAGGTGAACGAGGTTTTATTGATAACTCGTTCCTTAATTTGGTTAATGATGATATTGATATCGGTATGAGTGCCCCCAGTGGCTTTAGGACCAAATCGATTTTCCTGCCTCAAATTGCTAATGAGGCAATGGACGTTTTTGAACAAGGCATAATTCAGGAGCTTAAACGTATGAATCTTAAGAAACCCAATGGAATGAAAAATGTTTAAAAAGTGCATATTGAGGCTATCAAAGAATTGGAGAACAACACCAGCATTGTCATCAAAAAATCCGATAAGGGGAGCAATGTTGTTGTGTGGCCGCTAACAATAAATCTGAATGAGGGAATGAAACAATTAAATGATGTCGAGAGATATGAAAAGTCAACTAGAAATTGTTATGAAGGAACAAACAAATTGTATGAGGAAAGATTAAGTAACTGGAGAAACCAAGGTATTTTGGAATTAGAAGAATATCAATTCTTATTATGTAAATTTCCTAAAATACCGGCACTTTATCTATTGCCCAAACTTCATAACGATGCCTCAAACCCACCGGGGAGACCTATCGTCTCTTCTAGGGGGAGCATGTTGGAAAGTACATCCAAATATGTGGATTACTTTCTTCAGCCATTTGTACATGCCCTGCCTTCCTTTGTGAGGGACAGAGGTGACTTTTTAAGGAGTATCAAATATGTTAAGTGGAACGATGACTATCTGTTATTAAGCTTGGACGTAAATAGTCTCTACACGTGTATTCCCCACAATTTAGGAATTGACGCATGTAGAATTTTTTTTGAAAAATAGATCAATATCGCACCTCTTACACACTGAAATGATCATTGAGATGATCTACATTTGCCTTACCAACAATTTCTTTTTGTTTGACAAAACAATCTATAGACAAACCCAGGGGATGGCAATGGGAACTTGCTTCGCCCCCAGCTTTGCAGGATTATACCTCGGCTGGTGGGAGGAGCAAGTAGTCAATAACATCTGACTTTTTAAGACCAATGTCGTCCTCTGGGTTAGATACATAGACGACATCTTTTGCATTTGGAGTGGAACAAGAGAGAAGGCCCAATAATTTGTTGCCACTCTGAATGATAATTCATTAAATCTTTCATTCAGTAGCCATACAGACAGCAAGTCAATTGAGTTTCTTGATTTAAGGCTCACTGTCATAAACAACAAACTACTTAGTCACCTGTTTAGAAAGACCACAGCAGGGAACAGTTTACTTAGAGCCGATAGCTGTCACCCCACCTCCTTGATCCAAAGCATCCCGTACAGTGAGCTAATGCGTGCCAGAAGGAATTGCAGCACTGATGAAGGATTCAGTAATGAACTGAGAACTATGACACAAAGATTCAGGGAAAGGGGGTATAGCAACAAGACGATTCAGAAGGCAGTTGACAAAGTTGGGGTATTGGACTGAGATAATTTACTTTGCCCAAAGCCCAAAGCAACAGATGACCAAAAAATTTGATTCATCCCAAGATACCATAATCAAGCCTGGGATCTTAGGAAAAGCCTTAGGAAATACTGGGATGCATTGAAAACTGATCCTGATCTAGTAACACCGATTGGGCTAAACCCAGAAATAACTTTTAAAAAGGTGAGATCACTACAAGACACTTTGGGGTCGATTCCGATCCCAGCCGGAAGCGCACCTAACAGTATTCGTCCGGAAAAAAACCCAGGCGAATGCGTGTTTCCCGACCGATTCGAACACTCGTCCGAACGAACAAGTACGATGCACATAACAGCCCATATTCCGAGCGAGCCGTACTCACCCAATCCAGCTTCTGTTCCCCGCCCGAGCCGGATCCGTAAACGCCGATTCGAGCCGCACGGAAGCAAATACACAGCACCTTCCGGCCGGACTAGTACGATGTGCATTCCGTACGCGCCGAACCCGTCGCTACGTCCGGCACGTTTGAGCATCCGGGCGAGCCGTACATAAGCTCCGTTTCGCACCACAAGACGATACATGGCTATGAGACGAACAAGCCAGCGACGAGTACGAGTCGAAGACACGAGAAACCCGAACGAGACGATCCAACCATGAATCCCATCGCGCAGGTCCTACCTATACTCTACATCTATTACAGGGACCGGCACGGACGCGTACGGCGCAGATGGTAAGTCAAACACCAACAATACAAACAAACTACACGTACACGAAATATGTCACACACACATAGGGATGCACAAATGACGTACACTAGCAACAGCAGAACCATAGGGGTGGGATGGCCATCACCAATGCCATACACACCCATAGGGGGATGGATGCCTACCACTAACACCACCCTACCACCACCCCTACTCATGGGGGGCTAGATGCCTGCCACCACCACCACCCCTACTCAGGGGGCCTGGATGCCTGTCACTACCACCACCCCTATCCAGGGGTGCTGGATGCCTGTCACTACTACCATCCCCACCCTTAGGGGATGGATGCCTACCACTACCACCACCCCTACTCAGGGGGCTGGATGCCTGCCACTACTACCATCCCCACCCTCAGGGGATGGATGCCTACCACCACCACCACCCCTACTCAGGGGGCTGGATGCCTACCACTACCACCACCCCTACTCAGGGGGGCCTGGATGCCTGCCACTACCACCACCCATACTCAGGGGGGGCTGGATGCCTGTCACTACTACCATTCCCACTCATGGGGGCCTGGATGCCTACCACCACCACCACCCCTACTCGGGGGGGCTGGATGCCTACCACTACCACCACCCCTACTCAGGGGGGCCTGGATGCCTGTCACTACTACCATCCCCACTCATGGGGGCCTGGATGCCTACCACCACCACCACCCCTACTCAGGGGGGGGCTGGATGCCTACCACTACCACCACCCCTACTCAGGGGGGCCTGGATGCCTGTCACTACTACCATCCCCACCCTTAGGGGGATGAATGCCTACCACTACCACCACCCCTACTCAGGGGGGCCTGGATGCCTGTCACTACTACCATCCCCACCCTTAGGGGGATGGATGCCTACCACTACCACCACCCCTACTCTGGGGGGGCTGGATGCCTGCCACTACCACCACCCATACTCAGGGGGGGGCTGGATGCCTGTCACTACTACCATCCCTACTCATGGGGGGATGGATGCCTACCACCACCACTACTCATGGGTGCCTGGATGCCTGCCACTACTACCATCCCCACCCTTAGGGGGATGGATGTCTACCACCACCACCACCCCTACTCAGGGTGTGCTGGATGCCTACCACTACCACCACCCCTACTCAGGGGGGCATGGATGCCTGTCACTACTACCATCCCCACCCTTAGGGAGATGGATGCCTGCCACTACCACCACCCCTATCCAGGGGGTGCTGGATGTCTGTCACTACTACCATCCCCACTCATGGGGGGATGGATGCCTACCACCACCACTACTCATGGGTGCCTGGATGCCTGCCACTACCACCATCTCCACCCTTAGGGGGATGGATGCCTACCACTACCACCACCCCTACTCAGGGGGGCCTGGATGCCTGTCACTACTACCATCCCCACTCATGGGGGGATGGATGCCTACCACTAACACCACCCCTACTCATAGGACGGGTAATGCATGACACAACCAGCATACTCCCACATAAGGAATGACAGGAAGTTACATCCCCCCCCAACACCATGACAAGCGTGTGTAGTCCGTGTCAAATGCCTACAAGAGTGAACATGACATTGAACATACAATGTGACCCCTGTCACATGTGTCACACATAAATGTGTGTGGCCTCCACAATGCAAGCCGACCCTGGCCACTGTGGCAATGGGCTCGAACACCCCATCACCACAGTGACCAAAAGGTAAGTGTGGGTCCATAGCTGATGCACTCCTTTGAACAGTGTGACAATGGGGCCTAAAGCCCCATCACCACAGTGACCAAAAGGGAAGTGTGGTGTCCATAGCTGATGCACTTTTTGAACAGTGTGGCAATGGGGCCTAAAGCCCCATCACCACAGTGACCAAAAGGGAAGTGTGGTGTCCATAGCTGATGCACTCTTTGAACAGTGTGGCAATGGGGCCTAAAGCCCCATCACCACAGTGACCAAAAGGTAAGTGTGGGTCCATAGCTGATGCACTCTTTGAACAGTGTGGCAATGGGGCCTAAAGCCCCATCACCACAGTGACCAAAAGGTAAGTGTGGGTCCATAGCTGATGCACTCCTTTGAACAGTGTGGCAATGGGGCCTAAAGCCCCATCACCACAGTGACCAAATGGTAAGTGTGGGTCCATAGCTGATGCACTTCTTGAACAGTGTGGCAATGGGGCCGAAAGCACCATCACCACAGTGATCATAAGGTAAGTGTAGTCATGGTAAAAGCTGCCAAAGCAAAAATGCATGGATGAATCCTGGTCACACAACAACTAACACAGCAGTGGCATAGTAGTGCTTGTGTCCCATAGCAACATATATTGGGCAAGGCAAACAGTGCAGTGTGACTGAAACATTGTTTTGGCCATGTGCATACAAACATCACCCATGGGGGCCCACATTGTCAACATTTACAAATAACACAATGACAGAAGTGACCATCATAATACTGACCCACATATCTGCACCAATGGACACACAAATGTAGATATCCTGTGGAGACTGTAGATGTCAGGTGAACAAATTCCATACCATGGCATCAATGGGACATACAAACCATGATTATTGTGCTGACTGATGACCTAGGAGTCCCAGGGACAGCAGGGGAAAGCCACCAAACAACATACAGCCAATGGCACACTCAAGATATGGCAATGCAGTGGTGCAAAGGCACAAACACAAACAGGCAGACTCACACTGCATATCAAACACAACAGGTGATGGGGGTGTGTGCCAGTGTCCCCAGGCAACCACACAACACATGAGGAGGCCTGAATTCCAATCACACAGATGTGTATACAGTGCCATACAAAAGTTACTCATGGATCGGATACCCCTATGTGGGCAATGAGGCATTGTTAGATGAGAGGGAGCCCAAATGACACATGTCACACAAGCTTGTAGGAACAGCAACTAACATAGCAAGAGACAGACCCACCACAGCACTACCCCCAGGGACCCCACATTCTGCTGACACGAGCCTGCATGATAATCCCACTGTGATGACAAAGGTAGATGTTGTTCACACTGTGAACCACAGCCATGTGTCCTGAGCAACAAACTACCATCACACCTACAAAAGCTCTAATCAATCAGTAAGGCCTGCCAGCCAAGGCCAATATGGAGGTAGGGGTCTAGCCGTGCAACAACTCACAATTGCACACACTCAACACCACACACCCTGATCTCCACCAATGTGCAGCAGTGAAGCTCACATGGACTGGTGACATTGCACATGCACCCATGACAATCCCAGGGGTGGTGTTGGGAACTAAGCTGCAGAAACCCATCACACATGGCCAGTCAACAAGACTCGTCAATGTCTGACACACAGCACAGTACGCCGTACATGGGCATGATGGGAAATCCACCACAATCAATGGGATCCTGGCCATAGTCACACACCAACGAAGAAGCCAAGGTGACACACAAAGAACACACATACACAACTTCCAACATTGCAGCTCTGAGCCTGAGGAGTGGCAGCAGTCACACACACAACGTGTCACAATCACTGAAAGCTACCACAAACTGTAAATTACATGACTTGTGTAACCAACAAGTGCCAAGGGGAATCCTGAATGTGTCCCATCTGCGTTTGCCCACATCCCCAGCCCTGACAACAAAGACAACCTGGGATGACAACCTCATGACCATTAGTTTGCCATGCACCCACATCACGGAGAAACCACGTCCAAGATGCTGGATGAACACAGAACAACTCAGCAAGCATCACAAACAGGAACATCCCTAGGGACACAGCCTGAGTAGGAAAAGGGAAGGGAACACGCACAGACATGCTTACACAACACACAACACGGGCCCACGCAATGCCCCCGGATTACACACTGCCATGAGGGGACTCCACTCCTGTGGAAGGTCCGCTGTGCCAAACCTTGTCTGTGCACGACTCAAACATGTCAGCTGAACACTCCGTCAGTGAGTCAACAACTACAACACACAGAAGGCTCTGCTCACATCAGCCTGGTTACGGGAGTGTCACGTCTGTCATCTGCATACACCCAAAACACGTGTCAAGCAAGTTGCACTGTATACACAGATGAGTCCTTTGACAGTCATGTGCAAAACTGCATGTCCAGTGGAGCTGGGCACACAGTCAGGGAAAGCGGAACATTGAACAGTGGTAAGCCCACCAGATGTGCATCAGTGTAAGACAAAGATGTTCATTTACAAATGCAAAACGTACATCCCTGTGTCAAATGCTGAACATTACAACATCAGACTGCAGCAAAGGATGCCATGGATCCAGACTACAACAGGACACATATCCCATGGACCACATGGAGTCCATCACAGCAACACTTCATTTTCCTGATATGAACACTATTACAACTGCAAATGCATGATGCTACCCATCCACATCATGTACATCAAAAGAAAACCCACAAGTAAACAAAAAGAGGCTTTATTCAGCAAATGTCAGGGTAAACACGGAAGTCCAAAAGAAACTAAGGCCAATGGCCAGTCCAAAATCACAGTCCCAACAGGGTGATAAGTGACAACTGGTCACCCATTGCTTGCCTGCACTGGTACGGTTAGGGGACATCCCCCTTGGAGGGGCATACAAGGGGCAGGCCAGGCACCGCAGGGACAGGATCAGGGGATGGCAGAGTGAGGCAGTGAAGGGGTGGTGGGTGCAGGAGTGTCACCGGCAACTGCAGTGGAGGTGTCTGACTCAGGGGGCCGGCACCACTGTGGTACACAAGTCAGTTGGTGTGGGTGCTGCAACCACTGCAGTGGGCTGGACTGATGTAGTGGACTGGGTCCCCACTGCAGTGCCCGAGTCAGACGTGGTGGTTGTGGACTCCACTGCAGTGCATGACTCCAAGGGAGTGGAAGGGTGGGCAGATGAGGTGGGCAGGACAGAGGGGGGGACCCGGTCTCCACAACAGTGCCACTAACAGGCAGAGCTTCTGGGTTGGGGTGGAAGAGCAAGTGGCAGGGGGGGAGGGCCTAAGCAGTCTGGGGATGCGGTATCAGTGTGTGGGGGAACCTGGGGCAGAGTGTGGTGGGGGAACCTGTGCAGTGGTGGCATGGGGGATGGAGGAGAGAGACTGGGCGGTGGAGCTGCGTGGTGGTGGTGGTGGGGTCTTGCTCTTCCTGGTCCGGGGGGACTTCCGAATGGGGTCCTGTGTCTGCCTGCACCTGGGGGAGGGTGTCCGGGAGCGAGGGGCACTCCGCTCTGTGTGGGTGGACTTCCTCTTCCCCCGGTATGCTGGACCAGCAGGATCGGAGGGGAAGAGGCCGAGGTCACACAGGAAGATCTGCTGTGTAGGTGGGGTAGCAGGCGAGGCAAGGGAAGGGGTCTTGGAGGGAGAGGATTTGGAGGACTGCGGAGTGAATGTGGATGCCTGTGTGTGTGTGTGTTCCCCATCCCCTGTGTCTGTGGTATCAGTCCCCTGAGGATGCTTGTGTGCACGTCTTGCCTTTCTCTTGGGTGTGTCTGTGCTGCTCGTGTCTGTGTGTTTGGGTGACTGTGCAGGTGTGCATGTGCTTTGGACAGGTAGGGGGCAGGAAGTGTGGATGGGGCAGAGGTGGGAGGGGTGAGGGACTGTTGGAGGAGGGACACTGCTGCCGTCAGGGAGGAGTCCATGGACTTATTGCTCCTCTGTAGGGCAGACATACCCGTCGAGATGCCCTCCATGAACGACACCAGCTGTGTCAACAGAGTGGTGTGTGCATGGAGGACACTCAGCATTGCTGTCTGCCCTACATGGAGCTGCCGAAGGAGGTACACAGACTCCTCACTCAGGGCAGCAGGGGACACAGGGGTAGGGGGTGCGGTGCCTGGCACGAAGGAGACACGCTCCCGAGCACAGGAGCCTCCACGGACCTCAGGAATGGGAGCCAATGGGAGGGCGGTGGTGGTGGTGGCGGGGCCAGACAGACTAGCTGGCCTTTGGTGGCTGCTGAGGCCCGCCTCCACAAGGGAGTCATCCTCCGAGCTGCTGTGGTCCTCAGCTGAGGTGGATGGTGCTGAGGACTCCTCGGTGTGGCTCCCTCGCCCTCCGTGCCACTGGGTCCCTCTGACCACTCGTCCGATGCTGACCCAGTCTGGCTCCGCTGCTCCTCCTGGTCCATGGAGCTGTCCCCTCCTGTGGCCGTGGATGTATCTGCAAACAATTAGGGAAACAGACAAACATCAGTCACCTGCACTGACTGCACACACCACAGTAATTCCAGCACATAACAGAGCAAGCCTTGGCATTCTTAGTTGAACATTGCCTAAAGTCCTCACACAGATTCGGGGAAGCCAATTGTCAGTCTGATGGTCAACCATGGGACTCACACCCCTCCTGCCCTTGCACCCATCTGTCTGGTGCCTGTCTGATGGTAAGACCCCAGTGTGGACACATGCCCCACCTACACAGTTGTTGGACATTGCAGGGAACACGGCAAAGTATGTGAACATGCACACATCACATCTCTTGGCACTGAGTAAGTGCAGGTGTACGGATAAAGGGATGGCCAGAGTCTAAATTGAAATGCATGTGATGCATACCAGCACCAGACACCATGATGCACCTATGTCCGGATAGTCAATGCCACAATGGGGTGCATGTTGCACATGTCACTCCCCTGCAGGATCAGTCTTCGGAAGTTTAATGCCATGACACAGGCATGCGTGCAAAGTCATACATCACTGTCTCCAGTCACATGGCCATGGCAGCCAGCCAACAACAGTCTGCACTGTGTCACAATCCTAGGACATGGGGAATGCAAGTCATGTAACTGACAAGTGCACATGTCCATCCCCCAAAACCACATCATCTGAACTACTATTTGTCCACGTCATACCAATTGGACATATGGGGGACATGAAACACAACTCTATGAACATGAGCACCTCACAGTGTGCTGTGAATGAAGAACAGCTGCCTGAAAGTCACAGTCGCATACACCTGTGTGCACAGTCAAGTGATCAGAAACCTATAAGTCACAGAAGTATCATCTATCATGGTCACATCTCCGATGGCATGCTGAGCCCTAACCGATAAACATGCCAGTAGTCCTGACAACGAAGACACAGCACAATGACACAGAGGCAGACACCTGAGGGTACATTTCACTGATCACAACATGCCAGATGATACACGGGAGTGGGAGTACAGAGTGTATTGTATGCCCTGGAGTAGGCATGACTGTCCAGCTCCACCTGTAAGAGGGATGAGTCCTGGACATTAGGCAGGTGGCTAAGCATGTGTGACACACTTGATACACATACTCCTGAGGCCCAAACATTGTTCCCACCGGCAGCATGGGTGTGTGCCAAATTCCCCAGGGACATGTGGTGATTCGGATCAGCAAGTGGACCACATATCAAAGTTACACACAGATTACATGTCAGAACTCAGGCATTGTGTAAGCAATTGACCCACCCATGAATCGCACAACATAGTCACGGGAACAAATGCTGTCCCCCACCTTGAGCGAAGCTAAATGCAATGACACAGTCCCCAAGTGACACAATTTCTGGACTGTAAGGGCCACACATATGCGTATCAGAGGAGAAGTGGGCATGTCACAAATGAGGGACATGGGTCCTGGACCACATGACTGATGTACTGTGGAAGTTTAACCAGGCCAGAGGAGGGCACATAGCATGTCAGACAAAGTGCACAGTGCAGTCATGGACTCACCCCCTCCTTGCTGCTGTCTGGCCTTCAGCTGCCCATCCAGATCAGGGAAGACCACCGCCAGGATCCGGAGCATGTGGGGGGTCAGGATCCGGTGTCCGCCCCTCCTGCGAGGAGGCGACAGCTTCAGCTGGACCCTTGCGATCCTCCGGGTCCAGCCCCGAAGGTCCTGCCACCTCTTCTGGCAGTTGCGGATCCTGCGCATGTAGACCCCTACGGATCTTACTGCCCGGGCGATGGTCAGCCAGATTTCCTGCTTCTGGTGGGCATCAACCTGTGAGGATGACAAAGTGAAAAGGCCATTACTACACATGCAACATATCCATGCATCACACAGTTGGAGATACATGTCTCAATCACAGGGGCATATGATGTACATAGGCAGTGCAACAATGGTTATGAACAGTTTGCCAGCAGTCACTACATGGTATCATTGCATGGGAAGTAAACCTTGTTGGAATGCACTGTTACTGCACTGTACCTGTTCAGTGCATGTAACTACACACTTTGGGGTGTGACAACTACTCAGTGAGCATGCTAGGCAGTGGTGTGCACACTGTAAGTCCTGCTAGTCAGACAACATGCACAATTAGTAAGGCAGTGGACAGCACACTCACCTGCTCCCCTAGTTTCCCATACAGCTTGCTGTACTGTGGAAGGAGGTTGTCCAGCAGGGCCTGGTTCTCCTCAAGGCTGAAGGCTGGGGCCCTTTCCACAGTACGTGCCATTGCAGTAGCCAGAGGATGCAGAGACAGCAGCAGTGTTGGTGGCAGATGTCGTCCTGGAGCATGTAGTGCAGGCAAGTGAGCTCTCAGGGGAACAGCCAGCATTATATGTGTGCTGTAGAGGCAGATACTGTCCCATGTGTCCAAAGTGATAGGTCCAAGTCGTTTGCATCTTCTGAATCTGACCAATCCATGGAATAGCAGCACTAATACACGCCCACAGAATCCTTCAAATCTTCAACTTCATGATACCCATGATTTTGCAACATTGTTGTGGCTGGCCAACTGAATTCACTGCATCAGACTCGTTGGAGCTCCGAAAACGCGTCCGTTGCCATGCCAGGCCCCAGCAAATGCGTGCGCACCGTTCGGTCCATTGCTGTACAACGCGTATTTCGGGGTACAACGCGTACCCACACACATCATATGCAATGGGCCGGCCGGGCACACCGATCGGTCCATTGCTGTACAACACGTACCCGCTCACAACAGATGCATTGGGCCGGCCGGGCACACCGATCGGTCCATTGCTGTACAACGCGTACCTGTACAGGTCAGTTGCATATGTCACCATGCTTGTCACTGGTGAACGTATGCCAGCCACATATACCTGCCAGAGACCCAGGGGCACACCTACAACACCACACCCAGTCCACACTGTTTCCTAAGGCATGTAAGGCTGCATTACCTTTTCTGTGTATGGGTGTTTTCATGTGGCTTCTGTGGTGGCACTGGTGGGCAGCCACACCCAGGCTGTGCATGTGTTCATGGGGACAGGGTCCTTTGTGTGTTGTGCACATGACCACTGTGATGTGCAACAGTTCATTTTGGAGCATGTGGCATGGTCACATTTCCAGGTTGTGTATGTGTGTGACATGTCACATACCCCCAGGGTCCCATGGGGGAAGGCATGTACGTCACAGGATGACCCATTGCCACAATAGTGATGTCCCTCCACAGTCTGTGTGCATGTTGTGTTTCCGATGTCTCTGATTCCATGTGCACGATGGGAGACAGTCTCCACATCAACGTTGTTTGTGCATGGACTTTGATGTTGTGCGTCACTGGCGTCCATGTGTGTCCTGCTGAGGCGACAGGGGCCACTACCTGTGGGAGTCATGTTAGTTTTTCTGACGTGTACATGATACGCCATGTCATGCCAGTGTCCATGTGGCAAGACAGGGTCACTGGGAATCTACCTGTCAATGAGCTGTGATGCCTGTGGTGCATCTGTCCAGACATGTCACTGTGGTGTGCGTGTGGAACGTGACAGCAGTAAATGGGTACTGTGACACAGCCTAATGGTTTCCCATAGCACAACCTGGTACCTGTTGTGCACACATGTTGTACTGAGAAGTTAGATGATGGCCATGTAGGTGCGAGTTATGTCCGAACAGAACGGCACACACATCAAGTACTTGTGTCTCGTAATGATGTATCATGTGAAATTGGGTATGGTGAATGGCACATATGTGGGGTGACTGACAATCTTTCTTTCTTCATCCTATGCACTGCAGGGCTCCAGCTGTCCATAGACCATTCCCTGACCTGGCAACGATGGTGGAACGTAACAGCATCCGACGGTACCGCTTCACCAGGCAGCTGATTGAGGATTTGGCAGTGCGCTTGGCACCACATCTGCAACCGGGCCGGCCGTACCCTACGGCGCTGACCCCCAAGGTGAAGGTAATGGCAGCCCTACACTTCTTTGCCACCGGTACCTTTCAACACACTGTGGCGACTGCCGGTGGGATGTCACAGACTATGTTCAGCCGTGTGCTACGTGATGTTTTGGAGGCAATGCTGAGATGCCTGAACCAGTACATCTATTTCCCTACACGTCAACAACTCACTGACGTCAAGAGGGACTTCTATGCCCTGGGGAGGATGCCACATGTCATTGGCTCCATTGATGGGACACATGTGGCTTTGATACCACCACAGGCACATGAGCAGGCATACCGGAACCGTAAACATTACCATTCAATCAATGCTCTGGTGGTATGTCTTGCAGATATGAGCATCACACATGTGTGTGCCCGTTTCCCTGGTTCAGCACACGATGCCTACGTGATGAGGAGTAGTCGCATCCCGAGGATGATGGCACAGATGCAGAACCAGCGTGCCTGGCTTGTCGGTGTGTACTGACTTTGTACCATTGTGTGTGTTCTGATCTGTAGTATTCCGCCCACTTTTCCAAATAGGCTAATGTGCACTTGTCTGTCCGTAGGTGACTCCGGATACCCCAACATGCCATGGTTGCTGACACCCCTCAGGAACCCTGTGACACCAGCCCAGATGTGCTACAATGAGGCACATGGTCGGACCAGGAGAGTGATTGAGCGGACATTTGGTCTCCTGAAGAGCCGCTTCCGCTGCCTGGACAAGACAGGAGGGGCCCTCCCATATGCCCCAGCAAAGGTGTGCAAGATTGTCATCGTCTGCTGCATGCTCCACAACCTGGCAGTGCGGAAGGAGTTGCCCCTCATCCTGGATGACGATGACCAACGTCTGCCACCTGTGGAGGATCCTGGCCTGGACCACGATGCCAGTGATGATGATGATGATGATGGTGATGTCCGCACACAACTCATCACCAACCTCTTCAGCTGAATGTGAGTATCCAGGGAGATGTAATGTGAATGATGTGAGTTTGCATGATATGTGTGGGTGGTGCTCTGGTGCCGTTTGAGTGTGGCCATGTGCTACTTGACTGGATGCGTGCAGCAATGTGTCCTTACAGGTAGTCTGTACTCCCCAACAGTTTTGACATGCTAACTTGGTTTTGTGTAGTTGTGTTGTGACATGTATTGGGCATGAGTATTGCAGTTCTGTCCTGTTCTTCAGTGATTTTAACTGTGTGTCATGCCTGTCCTTCACAGGGTGCTTACTGAGTACTTTGGTCAACTTGGATCCCCTGACACCATGATTCAGCTTTCAGGGTGGCAGCAGTAGTTTCCCTACAAGTGATGTCCCATACACCACTGGACTTCCTATCTTCTGCACTTGTTGACTGTGTGGCCACTGCCACGTGGGTAAACCTTGCATCTGTAGTGGAAACGACATGTTGCAAATGTGTAATAAACCTGTGCTTCACTTTGGGATGTGCGTTGTCTGTGGTCACACATCTGACTGACATTAGCGTACTGCACCTGTGGGCTAGTTGACACATACTCTGAATAGGTGTGGTGTCTGTGCATTACACTGTATGTGCTGGCAACATCACTATGGGCGATGGGTCCGAAGGCCCTAGTGTCTCTGTGTTGTGTAGCCCTAGTGGTGTGTCTCCCTCATATGTGTCACATCACCATGACTCACATGACGGTGTTGTACTTGCTGTAGCAGTTAGCATACACAGTGTAATTTAGCAGATCATCAGCACCATAACAGTATCCACATTTGAATAACAACAGAGGCAAGTATGGTGTACTAGTGATTTTATTTACAGAAATGTGTGTGTGTATAGTGCACAGGATGGTGGGTGCTGTACATTGGGATTGTGATCCAAAGTTCCCAGATGAGTTGGAAGTCTTGGTAGCAGAAATGTCCTGAGTGAAGTCCACAGTCATATGATACATTAGTCCAACTTGAACTCCCCACGTCATGTGGGAGAGTAGTGTTGCATTCGACAGGGTGAAAAGTTTGCACACAAAGGAAAATTTCCCGAACAGGTGTTGGCTTCCTGGGGGATGTACGTGGCCATCAACCTCTCAGTTTTCCTTCCTCGGACGACCCCTCTTCTTTGGGGGGGACCCTCACGTGCAGGCTGCTGTGGTGCAGGGGAGACTCCGCCAGAGTCCTCCTCCATCCCTGTGGCGGTGTCAGTTGTTGCAGCACCAGATGTTGTGGGCACACAGGGAGGTGTGGCCATGTTGGTGCTAATCTGGCGGAGGCATGTCAATATGTCCCTATGCACCGCTGTGAGTTCTTGCAATGTGTCCCACTTGGACTCCATGCCAGACATGTGTGTCTCCACACGGGACATGTGTGTCTCCACACGCGACATGTGGGAGTCCAAGCGGGCATGATGGGCAGCCTGCTGCTGTTGTATGTCCTTGAGGATCCCCACTACCTGTCTGACCTCTCCGGTGCTATTCTGGTACGCATCAACGATGCGTGCCAGTTGTGGGTCATCATGCAGTCCAGACCCCTCTGCAATCAGCGACCTATGTCTCCCACCCCTCCCACCACCCCTGGCGACAAGTGCAGGACCTGCGGTGGCACGCACAGGTGACCCCAGGCCCCCTTGGGGGTTGTTAGTGGTGGTGGTGTCCATTGCTCCACGGTGGGCCTGGGGCCCTGTGCTGTTGTCATCGGTGGTCCTGGTCTGTCCGTGTCGGCGGGGGTGGTCTGTGTGTTGGCAGTTGTTGGAGGGGTGGGTGCAGGGGGTGCAGATGTTGGTCCTGCTGCTGCTGCATGACGACTCTGACCGGAGGTGCCAGGTAGGTCTTCACCATCCGAGGAGGGCAGAGGCTGTTCCACACCAGTGAGCTCAGTGTCCCCCGGAGCCTGGGACAGGGACTCCTCCTTGCCTGCTGCTGTGTGCCCATCATCATCACCTGTATTTGGAAGAGACAGACATTGTATGTTATGTTTCTACAGGCATCAATGGTTCACACACCTGACAGTTGTGACTGTACCTCTGGATGCGGGCATGTACATTGCATTGTCCTAAGTTGTCACAGTAAGAGGTTGATATTGGTGTGGCACATTGTCCTGCATACCTGGGGCATTTCAATGTGAATGTTGAGGTGTGTGCATGGCCAGCATTGGTTGTATTTGGTGGACATCCGGCCATCCTTCTCCACCTAGCCCAGTTATCCCACCATGACGCATGCCACCCTTGCAGTGGGATCAGGTTGACTCTCAGGATGTCATTCAGTGGTGTCTTGCTGTTGGTTGTTGCACAGTTCCCAGCAGGGCCTTGTGCTCCGTCAGCCATCTTGTCAGTCCTTATCCACTCCCTGTGATGTGAGCATGGTTCAGAGTGGTGTTGATGGGCCAATTGTGAGGGTGAGAAATATCTGTGACTACAACTCCCATCATGCTATTGCCTACACCCCCCTTTCCAGCATGCCCGTACTTCCTTCCTTTTGACTCTGCTTCCCTGTGGGGTGGTGTGCCTGTGCTGACAGGAAGGCTGACTGTGTTGTCCTTGCGTTTCTTTGACTACAAGTCCCAAGAATGTCCCTGTGCTTCCCACAGCAATAGCCAGTGTGGTGGTTCTTTGTGGGATCTTCATTTGGTATGTGAGGCATTGCATCCTCCCAGGTGGGTTATGTGGAGTTTGTGTTGAGGGGGTGTGTGAGGTGAGCTGCTTGTAACTATGGTCAGTGCTGTGAGTCCTCCTTCCCACCCAGCGAGATATCCCACCATGCAACGTGCTTTCATTGCAGGGAGTGCAAGTTGGCTTTCAGGATGTCAGGCAGTGGTGTTCTACTGTTTGTTGGTGCACAGTTCCCAGCAGGGCCTTGTGCTCCCCACAGCAGTACCCAGTGTCAGCCATCTTGTCAGTCCTTATCCACTCCCTGTGATGTGAGCATGGTTCAGAGTGGTGTTGATGAGCCAATTGTGAGGGTGAGAAATATCTGACTACAACTCCCATCATGCTATTGCCTACACCCCCCTTCCCAGCATGCCCGTACTTCCTTCCTTTTGACTCTGCTTCCCTGTGGGGTGGTGTGCCTGTGCTGACAGGAAGGCTGACTGTGTTGTCCTTGCGTTTATTTGGCTACAAGTCCCAAGAGTGTCCCTGTGCTTCCCACAGCATTACCCAGGGTGGTGGTTCTTTGTGGGATCTTCATTTGGTATGTGAGGCATTGCATTCTCCCAGGTGGGTTATGTGGAGTTTGTGTTGAGGGGGTGTGTGAGGTGAGCTGCTTGTAACTATGGTCAGTGCTGTGAGTCCTCCTTCCCACCCAGCCAGATATCCTACCATGCAACGTGCTTGCATTGCAGGGAGTGCAAGTTGGCTTTCAGGATGTCAGGCAGTGGTGTTGTGCTGTTTGTTGGTGCACAGTTCCCAGCAGAGCCTTGTGCTCCCCACAGCAGTGCCCAGTGTCAGCCATCTTGTAAGTTATTTTCCACTCCCTGTGATGTGAGCATGGTTCAGAGTGGTGTTGATGGGCCAATTGTAAGGGTGAGCAATATCTGTGACTACAACTCCCATCATGCTATTGCCTACACCCCCCTTCCCAGCATGCCCATACTTCCTTGCTTTTGAGTGGACTTCACTGCGTGTGAGTGTGACAGCAATGGCAAGATGGCTGACAGTGGTGTCCTGCTGTTTGTTGGTGCACAGTTCCCAGCAGGGCCTTGTGCTCCCCACAGCAGTACCCAGTGTCAGCCATCTTGTCAGTTGTTTTCCACTCCCTGTGATGTGAGCATGGTTCAGAGTGGTGTTGATGGGCCAATTGTGAGGGTGAGCAATATCTGTGACTACAACTCCCATCATTCTATTGCCTACACCCCCCTTCCCAGCATGCCCGTACTTCCTTCCTTTTGACTCTGCTTCCCTGTGGGGTAGTGTGCCTGTGCTGACAGGAAGGCTGACAGTGTTGTCCTTGCGTTTGTTTGGCTACAAGTCCCAAGAGTGTCCCTGTGCTTCACACAGCATTACCCAGGGTGGTGGTCTTTGTGGGATCTTCATTTGGTATGTGAGGCATTGCATTCTCCCAGGTGGGTTATGTGGAGTTTGTGTTGAGGGGGTGTGTGAGGTGAGCTGCTTGTAACTATGGTCAGTGCTGTGAGTCCTCCTTCCCACCCAGCCAGATATCCCACCATGCAACGTGCTTGCATTGCAGGGAGTGCAAGTTGGCTTTCAGGATGTCAGGCAGTGGTGTTCTGCTGTTTGTTGCTCCCCACAGCAGTACCCAGTGTCAGCCATCTTGTAAGTTCTTTTCCACTCCCTGTGATGTGAGCATGGTTCAGAGTGGTGTTGATGGGCCAATTGTGAGGGTGAGCAATATCTGTGACTACAACTCCCATCATGCTATTGCCTACACCCCTCTTCCCAGCATGCCCATACTTCCTTGCTTTTGAGTGGACTTCACTGTGTGTGAGTGTGACAGCAATGGCAAGATGTCTGACAGTGGTGTCCTGCTGTTTGTTGGTGCACAGTTCCCAGCAGGGCCTTGTGCTCCCCACAGCAGTACCCAGTGTCAGCCATATTGTCAGTCCTTTTCCACTCCCTGTGTTGTGAGCATGGTTCAGAGTGGTGTTGATGGTCCAAATGTGAGGCTGCCCATTATCTGTTACTACGAGTCCCATCATGCTCTTGGCTACACTGACTTCACCAGCATACACAGGATTACTTCCTTTCTGTGAGCTTCCCTGTGAGGTGGTGTTCTAGTGGTGGCTAAATATCTGACAGTGTTTGTTGGTTAGATTTGTGCCACTGCCTAGCTCAATTTGGTATTGGATTTGTACATGTCATGACACAGTTACATATCACTATGACATGGCATGTATTGTGTTTATCTGACTAACATACACTTCTTGGGATGATTATCTTTTAGTTGCTGTTGATTTGCTAGGGGTGCATGGTTTGACTGTCCCCTTGACAGTGATGTGTGTGTATTGGCACACAATATTGTGTATATTAGTTGTGTACTCACCAGGCTCTGGGGTGTTTGTTAGTCCATATACGCTCACTGGTGGTTGGATGGCCCGCACCTTCTCCTCCCAGGGCCTGAGTTATACTGGTTTGGCAGGAGGGCCACTGCCGGTGTGCTGGCTCAGGAGGTAATCCTTCTTCAGTAGGTCCCTGACCCTCCTGCGCGCATCATACCACCTGTTCTGGATGTCTTCCTTTGTGCGCAAACATGGTGATTGTGCGATGACCCTGTCGACGATCCTCTCCCACATCTTGGTTTTCTGCGCCATGGGGGTCTGTTGGACCAATGTGCCAAACAACTGTGGCTCTACCCTCAGGATCTCGTCTACCATGACTTCCAATTCACTATCTAGGAACTTTGGATTCTTCTTTAGGGGCATGGTGATGGGTGGTGGTGGTGGTGATTGATGTGTGTGTGTGTGCAAGTGAGGGTGTGTGTGTGTAGGTTTTGCTGGGTGTGTGTGAGGGTGCTATTTGTTGAGGTGCTAATGGTGTGTGGCTTTTGTGTTGGATGAGCTGTGAGTGTGTCTGTGTTTGCTGTGTGATGGTGTTCTCTGCTGGCAGGTCAGTGGAATTTGCAAAGGATCATGGTAGGGATTTGTGGGCTTTATGTAGGTGGAGTTGGGGGTGTGTCCTTGTTCCATTTTTTCTCACCCTGTATTTATTGGCTTTGTCATTGCTTGTTTGGCCCTTTTTTTTTGTATTTTTTCATTAGTGATTATTGTGCATGTAGGAGTCGTTCTTCTGACCAAGTTGGACGTTGCAGTTGTCTCGTGCGCGCCTCTCCGAGTCGTTCCCGCTGTGTTTCAGCTCCGTTTCATATGCGGCGTATGTGTCGGTCGCGGAGTATTGTGTTTGTTCGGCTGGCTTTTGTATGCGTGTCGGTCGTACGGCTTGGGCTCCGTGCGAATCGGTCTGAATTTGCCCCCATTGCATTGTACTGCGCGGGTCGGAGTTCGCGGGTACGTTTCGTTCGGGTTGTTTCCTGGTGAGTGTCGGTCGGTACGATTCACGTGGTTTCCCGGCCGGATTGCTTGTTTCTGTCCGGGTCGGTCGTTCTCCTTGCGTTCCGTACAAGTCTGTCGTGATTCACATGCATTTCATCATACTACCCGGGTCGGACGGCGCCGGTACGTGTCGGTCGGACTAAATTCCTGTACTGAGTCGGTCGGTACGTTTTCCGGCCCGAATCGGAATCGGCCCCTTTATGTCACTGTTTGATAAGTCCAGAGAAATCTAGAAACACAACCAAGGGCTTTTATACTTGTAATCAATGTAAAGCCTGCAAATACAGTAATAGCTGTAAAACAGTGAAATTAGCACTTGATCAAAAACCATTTGTGATTGATAAGCAACTTACTTGCAACACTGAGTATGCGGTATATGCTCTTCTTTGTCCATGTAAACTAGCCTATATTGTCAGCACAATTCATCGGGCAAAGAAACGCATATTAGAACATATGCGCGCCATCCGTAACGATGATAGGCATTACCCAATAGCGCGACATTTTAAATCTCATCATACCCAAAATTGCAATTTATTAAAATTTGTTGTGCTTGACACCATCCTCAAACACGAGAGAGGGGGAAATCGCACAGTTGAGTTGAGGAGGTTAGAATCCAAGATGATTATTAAGTTCAATACCCTCCATCCTAATGGATTAAATATGGATGAAGAAGTGGCAGTACATTTGGGCTGATGTTAAAAATTCTGTTTAACTGCTTTTGCTTTCTTCTGTATAGGTTTATGCCTTTTTAATTTATGTATGTGTTGAAACCTGTGATTTTAATCAATATTTTCTCTGTTGGTTTGTTTCAGATTGAAGAATATGGAAAGGCAGAAGAGCTCTTATATCTTTAAACTTATCAGCTAGTGCTGACGTACATATCTTTGACAAATGATGGATTTATGGACTGGATATGCCCACTGGGGCGAAATTGGCTATCAGCTATGTATTGGCTATAGATTATTTGTTGTCCAGTTGTCAGAATTACGAGGCCATTGGATTTGTAAAGCATTTCAATAACAATGAATTACGTTCATGTACTGCCTACTTGGGCTTTATGTTTTACCTTGCGCCTTTGTAAAAAAAAAAATGTTGCCATCAATATAACTTTATTAACAACGGCGATATTTAGAACGCTGATTATATAGATTCGTAATGGTAACTTTTAGCACTTTCGTTTTTTGGCGTTCAAACCAGTGAATCATCAGCTTGGTGCATTGATTTCGCGCAATTATTCACTATAAAGTGATGCTGCATGATGAAATGTGGTTAGCTTATTGAAAACGCAGGTAGTTCACGATGGAGTTCTACAATATGCTGTTTACGATTAATTTGAAGGCTAAATGTAATTATTTTATCCATCACAATGCTGATTACTGTAATAGGGTTGATTTGCATGTGCCATTTCAGCATATTCTTTTTGACATGTGTATGAACCAATCATGACAGTATTTTGTTTATGTTCATTATTCTTAAATGCACGATCTGTTGCTTTAAATAAGACGGAAATGATGCATACACCTAACCCATGACCAAGGAATGAGGAAACCCCGAAACGCGTTGGGTTTGTTTTTTGTTGCCAAGTGTCGATTAAGCATACATGAACAATGATTCTGAGTGGCGGTACTGTGATGTTCGAGTCGGTGTATTTTTACTGGCCGTAGTTGCAGGTGTTGATGGAATGTTGGAGGTTCGCTACCTCGCCGCACACTCCTCGAGAAAGTTGGCTTGGACATAAGCGGTCGTTGCTGGATGGATATATATATATATATATATATATTCACTGAAAAAACCATAGGTTTTATGGACAGTTATAGTTAGTTGGACATTGCACTCGTACAAAACCCATGAAATTCCCCCGTTATAGTTAGTTCAGCTAACAATAACTCGCGCCCCCGCAATGCACTGCTGATGACGTCACATATTACATCACTCATGACATGGTCAGTGACATCACTGATGACATCACTGATGACATCATCCAGTGACTGTGTGTTTCTGTAAAGTTTAAATATGTTTAATATATATAGGGAAAGGCGTATTGCAGAATGAGTGGGTGTATAAGTGTCTAAATGGATGATTTAGTATGTGCGTGACTGACTCTACAAGTGAGTGATTAAACGTATCTTACTGAATGCATGGGTTAGTGACTAAACTGTGTGAATGTCCGTATCCGTCTGTTTGTTGGTGTGTAAGTGGATGCATGGATTTGCGAATAGCTACATGAGTGTCTATATGGGTTATTGATTGGTTCACAGAGTATCTGTATGGCTGCCTGAGTGTTTGTGTGGGTGGGGTGTGTATGACTCTGTACATAGATGTGTGAGTGGGTGATTCACTGGGTGCATGATTTCAAGAGTGCATCTGTAATGGACTGCTTGGGTGGGTGAGTGTGTGTATGGGTGTGTTAGTGAGTGAATGTATATCTCAGTGGTACATGTGCGAGTAACTACATATGTAAAAGGCAGTATATATGTGTGTTAGAGTATTTAAATGGCTATAAGTGAGAGTGTGTGATTGTGAGTGTGGCTGTATGGATGCATGTGTGCTTGTATCAGTTATTGTATAAGAGGGTAAGAATGTGCTAGTATTTGTATGAGTAAGTGAGCTGGTGTGATAACTGTATAGGTGAGTAAATGGGTGTGTGATTAATTTTTTGCATGACTGACTAGGTGTGTGAGTACCTCTATGGATGAGTGGCAGTGTGTGAGTGTTTATATAGGTGTATGAGTGCATATGATAATCCTGTACTGAGTGACTGTAAGTATGAGTGACTGTAAGGTTGAGTGAGTGGATGTGTGTGTAGACCTAAGAATCAGTGAGTGGGTATGTAGTTATTGGTGTTGGAGTATCCATGGTTTTGCGAATAGCAGTCTGTAATTTAGAGTGGGTGTATGAAAGGTTATATTAAGGTGTGAGGAGGTGCATCAGATTATCACGTAGATGATGTCATCAGTGATGTCATTTGAGATGTCATCAGTGATGTCATGAGTGATGTCACTGACCATGTAATGAGTGATGTAATATGTGACGTCATCAGCAGTGCATTGCGGGGGCGCGAGTTATAGTTAGCTGAACTAACTATAATGGGGGAATTTCACGGGTTTTGTACGAGTGCAATGTCCAACTAACTATAACTGTCCATAAAACCTATGGTTTTTTCAGTGAATTTCAAAGGTTTTTTAAATGCTAATTTCTAACTATAACGTGCGTGAAACCTATGGTTTTTTCAGTGAATTTCAAAGGTTTTTTAAATGCTAATTTCTAACTATAACGTGCGTGAAACCTATGGTTTTTTCAGTGAATTTCAAAGGTTTTTAAATGCTAATTTCTAACTATAACGTGCGTGAAACCTATGGTTTTTCAGTGAATTTCAAAGGTTTTTTAAATGCTAATTTCTAACTATAACGTGTCTGAAACCTATGGTTTTTTCAGTGAATTTCTAAGGTTTTTTAAATGCTAATTCCTAACTATAACATGTCTGAAACCTATGGTTTTTGTCAGTGAATTTCAAAGGTTTTGTAAATGACAATTTTTAAATGTATAAATTGTTATATTTATTTTTTGATACTGATTTACTACATTTTTTTAAACTATTTATTTTTAGATATTTTATTTTTAAATTACATTGTAATTACATTATACATTACATTACAAAATATACTTTCTCACAATCAATTACTTTAGTTTAAATACTTTGCAAATAGGCAATAGACTTTTAAGTACAGTAGTTACAGTTGTTGCAATGGGCAACACAATTTCAAACACAATGCAACATTGAGCTCAATGGGATTTTCTAGTTAAATGCAATTAGTTACTTTATGGATTACTTTTCTAACCACAGGACTGGATCCTAGACTCAGTCCTGGGACATCTCCTGTAAACAGTTGAGTAAAAGTGTTTTGGTTACAGTAGTGATTTTTAAGGAACATTATTGTATTTTAAAAGTTGACACTTAGAAACTTTTTCACATAGAATCACCAATGTTATCCTATGGGAGGAAATTCACTTAGCAGGTAAGTAGTGTTATCGTTACTTTTTCTTACTCAGTGGTGGAGCCTGGATCCAGCACTGGTGCATCTCCTGTAAATAGTTGAAAGAATGCGTTTAAGTCATACAGGCGATTTTTAAGGAATATTTGTAGTTTGTGAAAAGTTTCTGCTGAAAACCAGACAATGGATTCCTATGGAAGGAAATACAAGTTACTGGTAAGTACTGTTAGAATTACTTTTCAGGGTCAGTGCTGGGCTAAAAGATGCAGCACTGAGGTCTCTCCTGATAACAGGTGAGTAAATCGGAATTCGTAGTTCGGCTGATTTTAGAGGAATATTATAAAGTTCCAAAACTTCACACTTAGAAGAATTTCCAAGTGAAACCAGTCAATGTTAGCCTATGGAAGGAAATTCAAGTTACTGGTAAGTACAGTTAGAATTACTTTTCAGGATCAGTACTGGGCTCAAAGATGCAGCACTGAGGTCTCTCCTGATAACAGGTGAGTAAATCGGAATTCGTAGTTCGGCTGATTTTAGAGGATTATTTGCGCAATGGTGAAGGAAGGGGGTGGGGCCTGAGGTGACATGTCTGCAAACACGCCTGTGGCGCGTTTTAAGTTGCGGGATTAAGTCCCCTTGAATCAAGAGGGTCCCTGAGGTCCAACTAGCCCACCCTGTACCTCCAGTATGCGCCAGGGAGCTGCGTTGCAGAGAGGTGTTCAGAGGCCACGCCCCTTTTTACACCTCTCTGCAACGCAGCTCTGTGGCGCTTTCTGGACGTACCTGGTGGGCTAGTTGGCCCCCAGGGACCCTCAGGATTGAAGGGGATTTAATTCCCCATCTTAAAATGCGCCACGGGGCCTGTTTGCACACATGTCACCTGAAGCCCCGCCCCTCCCTTCACCACTGTGCAAACGCGCCCGTGGCGCGTTTTAAATTGGGGGATTAAGTCCCCTTGAATCCTGAGGGTCCCTGGAGTCGAACTAGCCCACCATGTACCTCCAAAAGCGCCACAGAGCTGCGTTGCAGAGAGGTGTATAAAGGGGCGTGGCCTCTGTACACCTCTCTGCAACACAGCCCCTGGCGCATACTGGAGGTTCCTGGTGGGCTAGTTGGCCCCAGGGACCCCCAGTATTCAAGGGGAATTACTTCCCTTCTTAAAACGCACCAGGGGCGCGTTTGCACACTGCTGCAGGGAGGGGGCGTGACCTCCGGCACGATGCCGTTTTTTTCTTCCATTTTTTTATGGGAGGGGGCTGCGTGGCCCCCTTCCCTCGGCCACTTTTGGCCCCGGGGACCCCATCCACCGGGGCCTGAGCATTTAAAAAAAAGGGAAGGGGGCCGCGTGGCCCCCTTCCCTGGGCCTCTATTGGCCCCGGGACCCCATCCCCCGGGCATGCCCTCTTTTTAAATTTAAAAAAAATATTTGGAGGGGGCTGCGTGGCCCCCTCCTCAGGCCATTTAAGGCCCCGGGGACCCCATCCCCCGGGGCCGGCCTTGCCCTTTTTAATTTTTTTAATTTATTTTTTTAATTGGGGAGGGGGCTGCGTGGCCCCCTCCTGGGCCACTTATGGCCCCGGGGACCCCATCCCCGGGGCCTGGCTCTCGTTGGAGACTGTGGGGGTCCCCAATCCCCACAGTCCCAGCCGGCTCCCCGCCTCCTGCGGGAGCCGGCATTGCTTTTCCACATGGGGAGCAGCTAACATGCTGCTCCCCGTGTGGAAAGAAATGAGTTTGCATTTTGAAAGAGAGAGCAGGTTTCCTGCTCTCTCTTTCAAAATGCAAACCAAGTTTAGCTATGACAGGACGGAGCCGCGATGCTCCCGTCCTGTCATAGCAAACTACAGTGTCCCGGGGTAGGCACCTCGGGACACTGCAGGAGCCGGCCCTGGGGGTGGTGGTCCCCAGGGCCATCACTGGCTCCAGGAGGAGGCCGCGCGGCCCCCTCCCAACTTGTTCAAAGCCCCGGGAGGTGGTGGTCCCTGGGGCTCTGGGGTCCGTAACGGACCCCCATATTTAAATCTTTAGTGCCCCGGGAAGGTGGCGGTCCCGGGCGTGTGGGGGCTGGAGCCCCCACACAGGTTTTTAAAATAAAGAAAAAACAGCCCCGGGGGTGGTGGTCCTCGGGGCAGCGGGAGGGCGCACAGCCCTCCCGCCATCATTTTTATATAAAGCCCCGGGGGTGGTGGTCCTCGGGGCTTGGAGGCCTTAGAGGCCCCCATAAACAATAAACCCACCCCTCGCATGCCCCCGGGACTTGGGCCACCCGGGGGCAAATTTGCATCGAAGCGCGGGAGACCGCGCTTCGATTTTTATTTTTTTCGGCAGGATCCGCGCATCCGGAGCGCATCCTGCCGATTTTTTTTAAAAAAATGCTTTTTTCTGCCCAGGGGGTCCTTGTGGGACCCCCTGAGCAGGCCTAGGGGGTCAGGGTGTTTCTACCCTGCCCCCTTTGTGCGTTTTGCGCACTTGTTTTTGTGCCTCAGTTCTACCGAGGCACAAAATGGCTGCCAACACTTACTGATTCGGAATGTTGACAGCCACTTGACAGCCAATTAGCATGCAGCTCGTGATCGGGACGGTGCGCGCAGGGTATGCGGACCCTACTCGGCCTTAGATATATATGTGACTTTACTTGTGATTTTCTCAGAAACTACTGAACGGATTTACACCATTTAAGCAAAAGGCATGACACTGAACCAAGGGCTACCTCTTTGCCAAATTTGGTGTAATTCCGTTCAGCAGTTCGGGCTGTAGCTGCGACTAAAGGTTCCTATGGAAAAATGAATGGGGAAAACGCGTTTTGGGACTCCCCTTTTTTCTCGGCCCCCGCTTGACGTATCACCCCGAGACTTTCAGGATAGGAGCGGACCGGAGCGCCCCAACAAGTTGGAAGCTTTCGCGAAGATTCGTCAACCGGTGCCAACTTTATTTTAAATAGAATGTTGCGGATTTCCTATGGATAATAGGTCCTAACTATAACTATCTACTGGCGACTGCCAGTAGATATATATATATATATATATATATATATATATATATATATATATATATATATATATATGCATATTTTACGCATGGCCTCATGTACTTGTGTGATGTAACGTTATTAATGAGATGCAGTGCACTCATCACAGAAAGCGCATTTACTGTGTGATCTCAACATATACGTGAGTGCGTATTTAATGTTTTTGTGGGTATAATTAATGATTGCACTCCGTTTTTTCTGAGATTACCTTCAGACTTTGAGACTTACAGACCTCTCTGTGACACCTCTGTTGTGTGGCTTTATGCTATACCATATTCCTTCCTTTTGAGAACTTCCACAGAGTTTCTGCTATGCCGGCACCTTTTCTTGCTTCCCTGAGCTAAATAGGGTTTCCCTAATCCGTAGGTTAGAATAGGGCTTAATAGTTTTTCTTAGACAACCTCATGTATAGGCAGGAGGATCGAAACCTTCAATCTAATTACCAGACCTTGTTTCTCATTCTTTGCACTGTGGTTACGGAATTCCTCATTTACTTCCTGTTGTTGAGGATAAATTTTGTACGACGTTTCGGAGTTCAACTGGTGATTATTTTTATACTATGTTTCTGCAACTGATTTAGGTCAGCTTGGTTTTGAATTTGTAATAAATCTATACTTAATCCCATCTTCAGACTTAGAGTTTTACTGTGTGGCAATGTGGGTTACATTGTAATAGATGCTAACTCCTTTTTATTTCTCGGGCACATAGTACATTTTCATTGCAGGGTGTAGGAAAAAGAGGCCCAAATTTTGCCAATGTCAGAATATCCACTACAGAAGCAGAGCTCTTTTCAAAGCCCTGAAGCACTGAGTCAACCCCACATTGGGCTCCTCACTCTCAGCTGAGCAGTCCTCTGAAAAGTGCAACACAATGATCAACTTCTTAAAGGAGAAATTTGATAAGGTCATAAAGCACATCAATTATATTGAAATATCAGCTGCAATTTCTCCAGCACCACTCTGAAAAACACCCACGTGGGCACATTTTATCATCTTGACAATCAAAGTCTCTCTAGATTCTTCAATTCTCTAAAGGCCACTTTCTATGAAAACAATAGTAATCTGATTTTTTGCCAAGGACACAGACCTCAGCTTGAAAAATGTTTTGAACCTCACTGAAGACATTGGCTCTGACTCATTCAGGACAAGACAAATCCTTCTGCTACTGAAAAAGGCCAACCTCTTTATAGGAAAACGGTAGCCCAGCTTCTCATCTTTCCAGGATATGGTCAAAAACTTCTATACCAGTCCCATTAGAACTGAGTGCCCACTTGTAATGAGAGGTGTTGTGTTTTCGTTCACCTTCCAAGTGTTAAACAAAAGTTGTGCAGTTTTGAATCTTCACTTCTTTGCCCTAAAAAAATATTTAGTTAGACTGAGGATCATCCTTCGTGTAATTCTTTTAAGAAACAAATTGTGCTTTTCTTATGAAAAATATTCAGCTTAGTTTTGACATAACAGTGATTTTGTGCCAAAATGAGAAACATTGCATATTTATTTAAAGTGTGGGCTTGAGACAGTAAATTACGTTAAGGTTTATATTCCTTCATAGAAATAGTGATTCCATTGCTTTTGCCTAGATCATTGCACTTTAACCATGGCATACTGAATGCATGCATTGCCAGAGGACAATTAAAGCCACTACATCAGTGCAAGAGGAGCTAAATTCATTCGCGCGTTGTATACCTTGTACTGTCCCAATGAGGTTACAACTTCACTTTCCAAACCTTACAAAATACTTCCTGTTGTTCTCCGGTCATTAGCTGATAATTCAGGAAGTTAGCTTAGGCAGCTGGGCTGGGAGTGCACCACTGCAGCAACACTCTACAAGAAAATTGAAAGAAACAGCCTGCAAAACTCTGATGTTTTCATGCCAGAAAGGACCCTAACGTGTTTCTTTCTCTGTATCACTTGCCCCGTGCCCCATGAATCACGTTGCCCACTCATGGCCATGAACTGTTCCTATGAACTGCTCCTAGTCACAGCCATACCATGTTGAGGGCCAGAAAGCGGCATGTGGTCCTCTTTGACTATGTTATTTTCTTGTCTACCATTTTGAATGGCGAATGCACACCTCTTGGGCAAATCTAAGATCAGAAAACACAGTCGGCAGCTAAGCGTGGAGTCTACAGAGCTGGAAAACTGCATCCCACTTAGCTCAGCCATTATCCCCACAGTTATGTGTGCTAAGTGAGAGGGTCTTGCAAAGTGTATAGAACTGCAGTAGTGAGGTATTTTGTTTGGTAGGGTGCTGCTGTGGTGTGACAACTCCAGGTTTCAGCAAGAGGTTAGATCGAAGCTTTCCTCTGGCTTGGAGACAATGGACTTTGAGAGTACAAGATAGCACTGAATCTCCAAGTGCAACTGATAGACCAGCTCTCCTTGCAGTGCATGTCCCTGTAGCAGGCCCTCACCTTCCTTGTGCCTTTGCTCCCAGCAGTGCTATGTTATATTACTTTACATTACGTTATGTTATGTTTTGCTATGTTACGTTACGTTACATTGCGTTATGTTCTGTTAAGGTTCCAGGAAGGAGGTGGAAGATCTAATGTGTAACATGAGGTCATTCCAAGCTTTAGGAGCCAGGTAAGAAAAGGAGTGACCTCTGGGTCTTCAGATGTGGTTAATTTGGGTGAGCAGCAGGTTGGCGGAGCAGAGGTGTCTGTTCAGGATATGGAAGTTGAAGGATGATGACTTTAAACACAATGTACTTGTGTGTACTTGTGTGTGAGGAGCCACTGGAGGTCTCTGAGGTGTTTGAATATAGGAGTTCTCAGCAGGAGGTAGAGAGTGAGTCTTGCTCACTGCTGTAGCCTTTTGGTGAGTTGAGCCATGATTCTGACCTTGAGGACATTTCTATAGATCAGTCAGCTGGTGATCAGTGCTTCAGTGACAGATCTTCAGGTGCTTAGAGGAAGCCAGCTAAAAGCTTTCTTTAGGAGTTTGAGCATATAGAAGAAGGTGGAGGTGACCATGTTGACCTGGTTAGCCATCAAGATTTGCTTATGAATCACAATCCCTAGGTTTCTTGCTGAGTTTGATGGTCTAAGCTCTGAAGGCATTCAGGCTGAAGACCAGAGGGGGGTGTCTTTTCCAAAAAATGACTACTTACATCTTGGTACAGTTGAGTTTCAGTCGGTTGGTCCTCATCCAGGTTTTGACTTCTGACATGCAGTAGGTGAAGTTCAGTTGGGAGTTGGAGGTGCCGTTGGTGAGGGAGAAGATGAGCTGGGTGTTGTCTGTGTAGGATATAATGTTGAGTCCATTGGATTGGACGAGGCCGGCCAGCAGGGCCATGTAGACATTGAAGAGCGTCAGGCTGAGTGAAGACCCTTGAGGGACTCTGCAGATGATGTTGGAGGCAGAGGACAAGTATGCTGCCAAGCTTACTGATTGGGTGCATCCGGAGAAGAAGGAGCTGATAGCTAATCCAGCGAAGGGAGAGCCCACGTAATCCAGTGGAGGCATTCTATGAGGATGAGGTGGGTGACAGAGTTCGAACATGGCTAGAGGTTCAGTAGGATGAGTGCTACTGTGTCTCCTTTATGCAGGATTAAATGAATATCATCAGTATCCGCAATGAGGGCGGTCTCCATGAGGTGGTTCAATCTGAATCCTGGTTGGGAATGGTCGACAAGATAGTTGGCATCAAGATGGTCAGCCAGTAGCTTGTTGATGGTTTTTCCAAGACTTTGGCCAGATCTGGGAGGGTGGAGATGAGTCTGTAGCTCACCAGTGATTTTGGGTCTGCTGAAGGTTTTTTTCAGGAAGGGAAGGATAGTGACCGGTTTCAATGAGTGTGAGAAGGTGGTTGCAGTGACAGAGCAATTAAGGACCGGAGTGAGGGTAATGCACATTAATTCTTATAGAATGTCAAACATTTCTCTTGCGTTGTTGGAGCAGTTTTCAGCATGTTCAGTGACTGTGCTGCATTTGGCGGTTGTAAGAATTTGGGTTATTGGTTAAGTGGGCTTTAGACCTGTCATTCTTGGGCTGGTCTTCCCCCAAACATTTTGCGTTCACCCCTCTTAGTTTTGCTGATCTCATTTTTATTGACCTTAGGACTATGTGTGCTTTACCACTGCTAACCAATGCTGCAAGTGCTTGTACCCGCTCCTTAAATATGGTAGAATAGATTTGTACCCAATTGCAGTCGCAGCCGGTGCAGGTAAGCGCAGTGGGGTGGTGGAGCAGGGTGGGGCGGGGAGTCGACAGATGACGGAATAGGTTTTATTTATTTTTACGTATTCCGTCCCCCAACCCCGACCCACCCACCATGCTTACCTGCGCCAGCCACCGCTACCCAATTGGCATATTTAATTTTCTTGAAAGTTGATAGTAAAGTGGTACCCCCTGCAAAATAAATGCTACTAGTGGGCCTGCAGCACTGATTGTGTCACCCTCTTAAGCAGCCTTGTAAAACATGTCTCAGGCCTGCCATTGCAGCCTGTGTGTGCAGTTTTGAACTACCATTTCAACCTGATAAAATAGACCTTCTGCCAGGCCTAAACCTTCCTTTTTAATACATCTGTCACCTCTAGGGTAGGCCCTGAACAGTCCAGAGGGCAGTGTGACATGTATTTTAAATGTCAGACATGCACGTTTAAGTTTACATGTCCTGGTGTTAAAAAACTCCTAAAATCGTTTTCCACTACTGTGGGACTGCATCTCCCAAAGGATAACAGTGGGTTAACCTATTAGATTTGATAATTGATAACTTTTAATTGGCAGTGGGGGACAGTTCGAGTTTAGTGTCTATAGAATTATAATTAACAGCCCTCTTTAATAGTAAATGCAGAGTTTTACTCACAATTCTGAAAATGCAATTTTTAGAAAGTTGACATTTTCTTTTACTAACCATTTGGTGCCTGCAGCCTGTCCATGGGTCACATGATTAGATGTAGATAGCAGTTGGTCTTTGCGTATTGCTCCCAGAAATTGAGACAAAGGGAAGCTAGGTGTTAGCAGGATGGGCCACTCTAACTTAATTAGGGGAGGACCTGTCACCTACCACATTTGCACGAATCACTGACAAAATATCGAAGGTCAGAATATCAACCTACAGAAATATCGACGCAAGAATATCGAAGTCAAGAATATCGACATCCTATCTACATTATGGTAAGCACAAAAATATCGAAAACAAATATCGATGTCAAAAATATTGTTGTTAAAAATATCGTTTTTTATTTAAGTTAAAAAAATAATGTGGAATAATACATATAATTAAAATAAACATAGTTAAAAATATTTTAAAATGTTTAAAAATTATAAGTAATATATATGTAATGTAAAAATAAATTCAACATATACATATAACATATAATATATATACTTACTAATTTGTTATAATTATTTTAATTACTTATAATTTTTTCAAAATATCATATAATATTATAAATACATCTATACACATAAAACAATAATATAAATAAAAATTAAATAAATTTATATATAACTAATTAAAAAAATGTTTTTTATTTTTAATCTTTTAAATATTAATTATATACTACATTAACTAAAATAATACAAAAAATATTAGATAGCGGAGGTAATAAAATTACTATTCCAACTCCAAACAGTGCAACAGTAGGGAAAATGTTGGATAGCGTAGGGGTAAAAATTACTATTCCCACCCAAGTGAGTGCAACAGTAGGGAAAGTGTTGGATAGCGTAGGGGTAGAAATTACTATTCCCACTACAGTGAGTGCAACAGTAGGGAAAGTATTGGAAAGCATAGGCGGTTAAAATTACTATTCCCACTCCAGGGAGTGCAACAGTAGGGAAAGTGTTGGATAGCGTAGGGGTAAAAATTACCAATCACACTCCAGTGAGTGCAACAGAAGGGAAAGTGTTGGATAGCGTAGGGGTTAAAATTACTATTCCCACTCCAGTGAGTGCAACAGTAGGGAAAGTGTTGGATAGCGTAGTGGTAAACATTACTATTCCCACTCCAGGGAGTGCAACAGTAGGGAAAGTGTTGGATAGCGTAGGGGTTAAAATTACTATTTCCGCTCCAGGGAGTGCAACAGTAGGGAAAGTGTCGGATAGCGTAGGGGTATAAATTACTATTCCCACTCCAGTGAGTGCAACAGTAGGGAAAGTGTCGGATAGCGTAGGGGTTAAAATTACTATTCCCACTCCAGTGAGTGCAACAGTAGGGAAAGTGTTGGGTAGCGTAGGGGTAGAAATTACTATTTCCACTCCAGTGAGTGCAACAGTAGGGAAAGTGTTGGATAGCGTAGGGGTTAAAATTACTATTCCCACTCCAGGGAGTGCAACAGTAGGGAAAGTGTTGGATAGCCTAGGGGTAAAAATTACTATTCCCACTCCAGTGAGTGCAACAGTAGGGAAAGTGTTGGATAGCGTAGGGGTAAAAATTACTATTCCCACTCCAGTGAGTGCAACAGTAGGGAAAGTGTTGGATAGCGTAGAGGTAAAAATTACTATTCCCACTCCAGTGAGTGCAACAGTAGGGAAAGTGTTGGATAGCATAGGGGTTAAAATTACTATCCCACTCCAGTGAGTGCAACAGTAGGGAAAGTGTTGGATAGCGTAGGGGTAAAAATTACTATTCCCACTTCAGTGAGTGCAACAGTAGGGAAAGTGTTGGATAGAGTATGGGTTAAATTAACATACTTATTAATTAAATAATTTTTGTAAAACAAATAACATATTAATAATTAATTAACTAAAAAATTAATAATATATACCAATAAAATTACATTAATATTTACTTAAATACCATTAAATTACTTCCCACCCTATTCCCCCATAAACACACAGCCCGCTACACATAAAAAAGAACACAATTAATTTAATTATCAATTAATAAAAATTAATTACCAATTAATAATAAATTAACAATAAATTAATTAACAATAACAATAAATAAAAAATAATAATAAATTAATTATAATTAATATAATTATAAATTAATCAATTAATAAAAATTAATTACCAATTAATAATTAATTAACAATAAATTAATTATCAATAACAAAAAAATATTAATTAAATAATTATAATCAAATTACTTTCCACCCTATTCCCCTATAAACCCACAACCCGCTACACATAAAAAGTAACATAACTAAATTAATTATCAATTAATCAATTATTTAAAATTAATTCCCAATTAATAATTAATTACCAATAAACTAATTAACAATAAAAATAAATAAATAAATAATTAATTATAATTAATATAATGATAAATTAATCAATTAAAAAAAATAATTACCAATTAATAATTAATTAACAATAAATTAATCAATAACAATAAATAAAAACATATTAATTAATTAATTAATTATAATTAAATCACTTCCCACGCTATTCCCGTATAAACCCACAACCCGCTCTGACGCTAAAACGCAAAATTTACTTTAAAAAATTACTAATTTCGAAACATTTAATACATATATTTAAAAATAATAAAAATACATTACAAAAAATGTTAAACATACATATAAAATACATACTAAAATACATAACACTAATATAAATATCGATATTATTAACAACGATATTTTTGCTAACGATATTACTTACTTCGATATTACTTACTTCGATATTACTTACTTCGATATTAAAAAAACAATATTACTTACCTTAAGGTCGATATTCTGGTCACCGATATTCTTGACATCGATTTTCTGTCCCTACGATATTAAAAACTCGATATTAGTGTAGGTCGATATAAAAAAATCGATATTTTGACTGCGTACCCATTTGCACATCCCAAAGGCTCTGCCTGAGCGCTCTCACAAAGAGTTTGTTACTAGCCTTTTGTGTTGATCCAGCGATCAGGGATCAATAATTCTACTCAAACATAGGCCCATTTACTTTACCCAACTAATCCCTTCATGGTGGGTTCAGTGTGATGCAAAATTTATACCTAACTCACTAAATAATATGTACTTATTCTATACTACTAAATGATAACAGACTCAGGGGCCGATTCCGATTCAGGCCGGAAATCACTCCGACCGAGCCGGACCCGGAGAGATTTCCGACCGAATAGGACTCTGGCAGTCCGACCAAACGAGTACGATGCGCACGCATGCAATCGGACTCGAGTCGGTCGGACTCCCATTGAAGTCAATGGGAGCCAGACGTACAACGCGTACGCGGGCTCCCATTGACTCAATGGGTGCGAGGCGAACAAGGGCGCCCCCTACAGCGGGTATGCGTCGATGCGAATCGTGCCGTACATGCACAGGTAGGGGGGACCCATGGGTCCCCCTGTGTGCGACTCGTGCGGCTACGCGTACAGGGGGGTCTGACACGGACCCCCAAAGTCCGGCTCCAACTGCTCTTTGGAGCCGGACGGCGCGAGTCGGTCGGACTGCTCGCGGCGCGCATCGTACTTGCCCGGCCGGGGAACGTCTCCATTGCGCGGTGTGAGTCGTGTCCGTGCGAGTCGGTCGGAGCGGTTCTGACCCGCGTACAAGTCGGTCGGCGATTTCGCATGCGCTCGCATCGTACTCGCTCGGCCAGACGTACGTACGAATCGGTCGGGAAAGAGGGCTCCGAATCGGATCCGGTTAAGCCGAATCCGATTCGGTGCCCTACCGGCCGAGATCGGAATCGGCCCCTCTGTGTGAAATTTATAAAGTTTATCGTAATAATGTGAAATAAATGCTCATCAAGTACCGTCATACATTGCAATACATAGATTATCACAGAGAAAAAGTATTAGCTTTGTATTGAAACAAACTCATATCAAATAAACAATGCATTGAAGGAGTGGATAGGCAAAGAGAGAAAAGTTTCAGAGATAAAATACATTTGCAAATGAAAATGCAAATTCAGGATTATATCTATACTAACCCAAGTAAGAATCAGGGAAATCTATCCTCTGGCCAAAAGGGCAGTAAGGCCCCTCAAGGAGAGTTAAGTGGCAAAGATTAAGTCAGGAATCAGGCAACAGGTAGGCCTCTATCTGGAAAACATCAAACCGACGACCGCGACGATCTCCCACTAGCTGACCAACACCTACTCTAACCCCCGCCCACCGGGCACCTCAATCATACCCTAAAAATTCAAATGTCCAACCCACATTTGTTTCAAACTGAGAATAAACTCCGTCTTTCATTGGATAAGGATTGGGGTGTACTGTCATACCACTCTCAGCGTGACCATCTTATTGAATGTCCTTTTGTCTTAAACTTTCAGCATTACGACAGACTCTTCCCAGGAAACAATTTTGAACACAATCATAGTACATATTTCCTGCTGTATATTTCATGTAACAAGTCTTTACGCTTCCATTGTTTGCCTCTGCCATCTCTTGAAGGAAGTTGCTTACTTCCACTGTTTATCAGTTTTCTTTTCTGTAGCTTGGCAATCATTCAGTACACTACGAAGGTTATGCATAACTTTTGCATTCTCTCTTCTCTCTCGAAACCATCTTTTGGTCATTTTTATTTTCTACCAAATATTAACCCCAGACTGGCATGCAGAAGTGTAGGACCATGCTTGCTTTTCTACAGAAAACAAACACAAACATTATTATTTTCATGAAATGTAATTTCATTGCACACCATCCCAGCATTGCGCTATCCCATGCGCAACCCGTGTTATTCCCAGCAAAATATTATTAACGTGCACAAAAGCAGCATTAGTCTTTTTTACCTACTTTAGCTAAAGGCATTTGCGGCCTAGTTCCATGCATTAGTACACGCATGCGTAAAAGCATTTCCCCTTATTTTAGCGTTCTTTAATAAAATTTTCACAGCACACTGTTAATGAATGTTACTGAGGGTTAAATCTGAGCAGGTTTTATTTTCTCAAAACCCTGCTCCATCAATCCCTCCTTTGATAGCGTTTTTGAGCCATCATCAAATACCCAACAAATTACAAGTTACCACTTATTTAAAATACTGTACTTCTTTCTCGTTTTATCATTCTTCCATCTAAATCCTTCATGATGTCATAATAATTTCCTCTCATGTCCTCTAATTCAATCTCTTCTCTCTTTCTTTTTCTAGCTCTACATTTAAGATCTGATGTCCCTTTCTTTCTACATTTACATTTGCAACATTTATAAATCATGATAATCATTAATATCACTGCAATTACTGAAGTAATAGGTATTAATATTTTTCCTAACAAGCTACTCCCTGAGGTAGAAAACCAATTTCCCACTGAGGAAAAACTCTTACCAAGTTTCTCCCAGGCACCATCAACGTTCAATTCAGTCAAATCTTCATGAAGTTCTGTAATATTTTTAATATACCACTCAAGATTTTTACTGTTATCAGGGATATAAGTACAACATTGTTGTATTTTCAACATGCTACAGACTCCACCCTCTTTTGCCAATAATATATCAAGGGCAAGTCGATTTTGCAAAACCATTGATCTAATTGCAACCATTTCAATATCAATCATCAAAAACCCACCAGCAGTATCTGTTGATAAACGATCAACCACTGTGGACAATTTTCTAATTTTATGTGAATTAAAAATGACTCCAACTGAAGGTATCAGTGCTCCAAAAATATCCCCCATTATTTTAGAATAACTCGCTCCTCTCTTATTACATGTTAGTCCTTGTTTCATTTCATTAACTCTATTATTCTTGTCTATATGATACACTTTAGGGAAAACTATGCCTAAATAACAACATCCATACCAACTTGCAGGTAACCTATAATAAGCATTCTTACCACACACATAATAAATTCCCGGGAAAACAGGATCAGTTCCTCCTTTCAGTCCCCAGTTTCCTCTAATCAAGAAAGTATGCTCACATTCACTAGAACCAATGAAGTAACTATTATGTTCAGTCTTTTCTCTAAACACATAAAACTTTCCTTTATGTTGAAAAGCTAGAGTCATGGCAGAGTATGTCTCACCCTTTTTATAATCACCCTCTCTGAAAGCCCATGGAGATACATGAGACTTTTGCTTAGCAGCTTACTTTTTAAAATCTCATCTTCTATCTTCTACCATATTCATAAATTCTATTTCCTCATGTCGTAGTTTACAAGTTAAGTTATTTCTATGTGCATCTATTGCATCTATCGGTTTGTTACTAATGAAAAAATCTCCCATGTATGCTGCATAAACAGGACCATAAACAATTTTTAAATCTCTCCTAAAAGGATTTTTGGAAAATATTAAATCAAAATTTGAGTAATAATACTCTAATCCTTCCCTCTCATAGAATAAACTTGTTAAAACACTACAAGTCACACCATAAGTTAAAGGTAGGTGATGGTATGTCACCCCCTCTGAGATAGACGATGGTAATTGCATACACACATAACAATCTCTCGCATTCAGTGTGTTAACATATTTATTCAACAATTTAGTAAAAACATTTAACGAGAAATCATTAATTGATTTATCATGATGATAAATACTATCATCTTCTTTGTTTTCTATATTAGAGTTTGAATCTTCTTTAGTATTAGAATCCATTCTCTCACTTCCCACATCATTAGTGTTATTCTTGTGATTAGTCACCATTAGAACAGGCACAATAACAATCAGTGTTAACCACACCAACCTTAATAATAAAACACTACATAAGCAAGCATTAATACATCTACGTTTAAAACTATGATTTTGATATCCAGTTTCTGTTACCTTTGCCATTTTGGGCACTATATTAAAAATTTAAAATCTAAGACAAACCTAAAATTTGAAAAAAAACTTATCCAAAAACCCTCTAGAGTAGTGTATCCTTACACTTTATGCCTCTCTTCTTTACCACCTCTTTTTCTTTTTTTTTTATATCTTCTTCTTCTTCAAATCTTTTGGAACTTCATCAATTTTCTTCTTTGAAAAACTGTTGCACCTTAATTTTCACATTTTCTTTTAAGGTGGTTTTAGTTTGCTTTGATCACTCTGATCAGTACCAGCTTCTTCTTTGTTTTCATTTGTATTTTCAATTTCTTCCAACACCACATATGTCCATTCTGGAGCTGTGTATTTCTTGTTTGGAATTCTTATTGTTTTTATTTTCCGTTCTAAATTTTCTTCTGAGTCACCTTGTTCAGTTTGACTTGATATTTCATTTATTTGATCTGGCTCTCTTTTTTCTAGAGTGTATTTCAGTCTTTTCACACCTTTTGGCCACACATCACCTTTTCTTGCTTTCTTAACTTGAACTGCTTCTTCACCTTCATTGCTAAGTTCGCAAGTTCTTTTATTCAGTTCTTTTCTTTGTTGTACTTGCTCTTGATTTTCATCAATCACTTTCTCTTTTCCTATCTCAACAGCAGTCTCTTGAGACCCAGTAGCTGGTGCCCACTTTATTCGACTTGTGCTTGGTTCTTCTTCTTCAGCCTTTTCAGAATCTGTAACACTAGATTCTATAGCTTCATGTTCTTCAGCTTCTGGTTCTTTTCTTTGCTTTACCAGTTGCTGCTCTTCTTCTTGTCTTTCAAGTGGACTTGGGACTCTTCTTGTATGACTTGCATGAATCCAATTTGGCAAGCCACCACACTTTACTGCTGTCGTATTTACCAATATTATTTGGTAAGGTCCATTCCATCTGGGTTCTAAACACGACTTCCTCACTTGTTTCTTCACCAGAACCCACTCTCCTGGACTCAAATCATGTGCTTGATCCGGCTGTGTTGTGGTTGCAATTTATCCAACCTGATGAGACACAGAACGCACCAGATCATCCAATCCTTTGCAATAATCAAGCACTAGATCATCAGTAATATTCATAAGTTTGTTTGCTGGTACAATTGCTTGTCTCATTGCTCTTCCCATTAAAATTTCATGAGGACTTAATCCAGTCTTTTTATCAGGAATGCTTCTAAGACTCATCAATACCAGGGGTAAAGCGTCTGGCCATTTCAGTGTTGTAGACGCACACACTTTTGATAGTCTGGACTTAATAGTGCCATTAATTTGTTCGACCACTCCTGATGCTTCAGGTCGATAAGCACAATGCAGTTTTTGCTCAATTTGTAATGCTGCACAAATCATTCGAATTATTTCATTATTGAAATGAGTTCCTCTATCTGTTTCTAAAGAGAATGGAAATCCAAATCTGGGGATGATCTCCCTTAAAAGCAATTTAGCAATGGTCAAGCTATCATTCCTTCTTGTTGGATATGCTTCTACCCAACGAGAAAACAAACAAACAACCACCAACACATATTTCAGTCCATTATAATGGGGAAGTTCAATGAAGTCTAACTGTAATCTGGTAAAGGGTCCTGCTGCTTTTCCAATTTGACCCCAACTAACAACTGTCTTTCTACCTGGATTTTGCTGCTGGCAGACTATACACCTCTGGCATAGACTCTCTGCAATGACCCTAAACTTTGGATTGTACCATGACTGCTTGAAGAGTCTGATCATAGCATCTCTTCCCACATGTGCAATTCCATGGTACATCCTTGCCATCTGAGATAGTAAACAATCTGGCATTACTGGTCTTCCATCAACATACACCCACACTTCATCTTCTGCTCTATTTTTACATCCTGATTTTATCCAAATTTCTTTCTCTTCCTCATTTGCTTCTTCCTGTAACTGTCTAATTTCTTCCCATGTTTCCAAAGAAGAAAACATCAAGTGGCAATTTGTATGTTTTTTCTCCATCCCTCTGTTGATTGAAATTGAATTTTGTGCCCAGAAATGAGCCACTTGGCCTGCGTATCTGTTTCCATTTGTCACATAGTCATTTCCTGACTTATGTGCTGGGTATGCCCAGACGTGGGTCCCTTGCTCACTGTGCCACTGGATTCAAGCTAGCCTGGCTGAAGAAGGGTGACATACCCTGAAACCAGTCCCAGGATGCTTGTTTCCGGTCCAGGGAGGACCTGGTCTGGTAGTTCGGTATGGACTGTTCCCATGGGGCACAGGGTCAAGACTGATTTGCATATGGCTGGGTCCAAACTGGGGTGGCGTAGTGGGAAAAGAACGATGGATTTAACCCAGATCTTTTGACTGGGGGAGAATGTTTGCATTGTCAGCATTCCGTCCATCATTTGTTTGCTGTAACACTTTTTGCCCTAAGTGGGATGGGTATGCCCAGACGTGGGTCCTTGCTCACTGTGCCACTGGATTCAAGCGAGCCTGGCTGAAGAAGGGTGACATACCCTGAAACCGGTCCCAGGATGGTTGTTTCCAGTCCAGGGAGGACCTGGCCTGGCAGTTCGGTCTGGACTGTGCCCAAGGGGCACAGGGTCAAGACTGATTTGCATATGGCTGGGTCCAAACTGGGGTGGCGTAGTGGGCAAAAGAAAGATGGATTTAACCCAGATCTTTTGACTGGGGGAGAATGTTTGTATTGTCAGCATTCCGTCCATCATTTGTTTGCTGTAACACTTTTCGGCCTAAGTGGGATGGGTATGCCCAGACGTGGGTCCCTTGCTCACTGTGCCACTGGATTCAAGCTAGCCTGGCTGAAGAAGGGTGACATACCCTGAAACCGGTCCCAGGATGCTTGTTTCCAGTCCAGGGAGGACCTGGCCTGGCATTTCGGTCTGGACTGTTCCCATGGGGCACAGGGTCAAGACTGATTTGCATATGGCTGGGTCCAAACTGGGGTGGCGTAGTGGGCAAAAGAACGATGGATTTAACCCAGATATTTTGACTGGGGGAGAATGTTTGCATTGTCAGCATTCCGTCCATCATTTGTTTGCTGGAACATTTAACCACAGCAATCTTTTTGGGCATTTGTAATGCATTCAATAAATCCTTCAAATTTTTACTGTTCCGGATCGGAGATCCTGAAGAAGTCAAAAATCCTCATTGCATCCACAACTGACCAAAATCATGCACCACCCCAAAACCATTTTGACTGTCAGTGAATATGGTTACTCTCAGATTTTTGCCAATTATACATGCTCTAGGCAAGGCAATTAGCTCAGAAATTTGAGCAGAATTTATCCCCTTCAGACAGGATGCTTCAAGAACCATAGCCACTGTACATACTGCATAAGCAGCACTCAATACACCTTTTTCATCTCTCAGGCAAGATCCATCCACAAACATTACACTATCTGATTCTTCTAGTGGTGTATCTTTTATGTCAGGTCTTGGTTTCGTGCACAATTATGTCACATCCAAACAATCATGGTCTGCTTCATCCTTTACTTTTTTTTTTTAAACAAATTTTTATTAACATTTTTCAATGATATACAATACAGACCCAATTATGCTTTAAAACACATAAGATGGCACCCTCAGCCTTGTAGTCTTTATCTTTGTGCCCTATACAATCAAATTATTGTGCCTCAAAAAATGGTATTATTATTATTATCACCTTTCTTAGTTTACCCACCACTCGGACAATCCGTGAAGAAATCACTCCCGCAATATTAACTACATGCCTATCAATGTCCTGGCACTCACGACCACTTAGCCGGGTTGGAAATACTCGTCACATAATATCACAGTCTACAATAATAAAACCTAACACTCCCAACTAAAATTTCCCTCCCCCCTCCCTACAATCCTATATTCACAGTCTAACAACATCTTTTAGGGTGATCGCCCGCACGAAGCCAGGCTAACAGTGTTACATTTGTAGACCAATATTCGTATAGAAGCAACGCTTCGCAATATACAGCCTCAGCCTGTGAGATATTATCACATTTGTATTAGTAACGTGTGCAAGTCGGGTTCAATTCGGATTCTTGGAATCCACAGGCATTATTGCGAGTTGCTACGAGAGTCCACAATTTCCATCTCCTGCTGTTTGAGGGATTCTAACATTATGTCCCACTCCATTGCTATCGGGTTTTTTCGCAACCCTCGGGCCTCCTCTCGCCTTAGGGCCGCACTTTCTGCACTACCCCACCTGATCACCTCGCTATGCCACACATGTATGCGGGGTGGTTTCTTGGACTTCCATCGCATAGTGATGGCTCGTATTGCTAGGATTAATGACAGGTTCGCAAATCTGTATTGTACCTTATGTTTCGAGGGGGACTTATGAAGACCCAGGATACATTCCTCCATCGTGTTGTCTACTTCCTTCTGTATTACTTCAGAAATGAGCCGTCTGATTGAATCCCAGTATCTCCCCAGTTTAGGGCAGGACCACAGCATATGTGCCAGCTCAACGCCACCTGCTTGGCATCTAGGGCAGTGGTGTTGTGTTTGCGGGTACATTTTGTCCAGTCTGTGAGGGGTAAGGTAAGCCCTGTGAAGCACCATGGTTTGAATAAATTTAAATTTTGCGTTTCTGGTAAGCTTTCTAGGGTGTTCTATAATTTTTCCCCACTCCTTTTCTTCTATGGCCCGTCCTACGTCTCCCGACCATGCATCTTGTAACTGGGTGAGGGCTCTTCCCGCATGTGCACGAATCCCCACGTACAGCCATTTCACTAAGTGTCTACCTTGTCCCATGTAATATAGCAGTTTGACTAATTCGTGTGTTTCAGGTTCCTGTCGGTGCGGGGCCCAATGCGTTTTTACATATCGTGACAGAGCCGCATTTAGAATGTACAGGTGATCCGGCACTCCCGTACTCCTGACAAAGTTATCATAGTCTAGCAATTGTCCCTCATGGAACAGGTCTGATACCATGCTAACCCCTGCTTCGGTCCAGGGGGCAATAGTGCGTCGTGTTATGCGCCCCACCGTCAATGGTATGCCCACCAGTGGAATGTTACCTGCATAGGCAGGGTGCGTGTGCGTGTAATGTAGTGCCGCTTTCCAGCACTGCAGCGCTGTACGCAACAATGTAGGGAGTACTAGTGGGAGTTTACAGCGTGGTAGCAATAGTGTATGTAGGGCTCCTGACGCCAGATCGCGCTCGGTGTACCCTATTTCTTGAAGATTGCGTCCGGCCATCCAGAAGGATAGCCACTGCAATTGACAAGCGTAGTAGTAGGCTCTAAGGTCTGGGACCCCCAGTCCCCCTTTGTTCGTGCCAAGTTGGAGCTTTTTGAGACTAATCCTCCGCCTGCCTGACCCCCATATGAGATCGACGAGCAAGGTATTTAAAAGTTTAAACGTACGCTGTGGGAGTAGTACTGGCAAGTTCGTAAAATAGTAAACTAGCCTCGGGAGGACTACCATTTTTGTAATAGCCACCCTACCCATGACCGACAGCGGTAGCGTAATCCAAAAGGCAATACTAGCTCGAAGGGCTCGAATTGCCTTGTGTAGGTTGCCGTCCAGCAGATCGATGGGGGTCCGGTAGACCTGTATGCCCAAGTATTTAAATGTATGTGACGCAACTTGTATCACCATTTGCCCGAAAGGAACAGTCATCAGTTGTGCCTGTTCCCGAAAGAAAAAGGCGTGAGATTTCGTTGGGTTAACCGCAAGGCCTGATATACTTTCAAAGACAGTAAATATCTCCGCCAAAGGTGTTAAATCAGCCCTAAGGTCGTTGACATAGAGGATAATGTCATCCGCGTATGCCGAGAAAAGGTGCAGGGTGGGCCCGATCGGAATACCCATCCCACATGCGTCCGTTCGCAGTTTAATAGCCAAGGGCTCCAGAGCCAATATAAACAGGAGTGGCGATAGTGGGCACCCCTGCCTCGTCCCCCTGAATATTGGGTATGCAGCGGATATATGGCCTCCAGTACGGACGCGCGCCGTGGGGGCTTGGTATAACAGGCGGAGCCATTTAAGATACTCCTCCGGTAGTCCAAATTTACCCAGTGCCTTAAACAAGTATTCCCAGGTAAATGTGTCAAACGCTTGGCGGAGGTCTAACGACACACAGCCAGCGTGGGAGTAGTGTGGAGGGGCAGCCGACATCAGGTAATGCAATCTCCTGGTGTTCAAAGAGGTGCTACGGGCCGGCAAGAAACCTGTTTGATCTATGTGTATTAGTTTATGCAGAAGGGGTAGGAGCCTATTCGCCAGAATCTTACTAAGGATTTTATACTCCGTTGTCAGTAGCGATAATGGGCGGTAACCGGCCATGTCGGTGGGGTCCCTACCCGGTTTCGGGAGTGTGACAGTCAGCGCTTGTGCTGTAGTGAGTGGTAATTCGCCTTTTTCCAATGCCGTGTTGTACAGGAGTTCCAAGTGGGGCAGGAGGGGGTCCTTAAAAGTATCGTAAAATTCTGCTGGCAACCCGTCCAGGCCAGGGGTTTTATTACGAGGTAGCCCTTTGATCGCCAGTTTTATCTCCGCTGTGGTAATCGGGCCTGAAAGTTCCTTTAGGGCAGCTGGGGGAGGTTGCGGGCACGTCAGGGTAAGTAAGAAGTCATCAATGCGTGTGCCCATGCTATCTGTAGGCTTGCTGTAAAGCGTGGCATAGTAATGGTAGAAGGCTGTGTTGATGTCATTTTGTGTATGTGCTGTACCACCCTCTAAGGTAATAACCTCCCTAATCACCGTGGCCGGGGGGTCATCCTTCAATATTTTCGCCAACAGCGCCCCTGTTTTGTCCGCTTCCGTGTGTGTTCTCTGTGTGTATCGCCGGTAATCTATAGTGCGAAGGGATTCCAGCAACTCCGCATGTTGTATGCGGACCTCTTGGAGTAGCCCTTGCTTTCCCCTATCTTGCGCTGCCTCCTGTTCTAGGCGATCCATCTTGTGTTCCGTGTCAATGAGGGATTTATTAACCTCCTGTTGAGCCCCTACAGTCGTGCTGATGGCCCTTCCGCGTATTACTGCCTTAAAGGCGTCCCATTCGATTAAACCACTAGAAGCTGTTTTACTATTTTCGGTAAAGTAATGGGAAATGGTGTCGGCCATAGAGGCACGGAACACTGTGTCCTCTAACATGTATGGCCATAATCTCCATGTTGGCACCGGGGTAGGTACTCTGCCCCATGTGATCGTTAGCTCCAGTGGGTTGTGATCTGAAAAGGTTTTTGCAAGGTACGTAGTATGCGTCACCTGCATTGCGATGTTATTAGAGCAGTAAATTCTGTCTATTCTGGTGTGCAACATGTGAACCGGGGAGTAGAACGAGTATTCTCTGTGCGCTGGGTGTCGCATCCGCCATACATCACACAGAGCCCAACCAGTAGCCCAGCCACAAAGTGCCTTTGCCTGCTTAATTACTCCCGCACCGTTCAGGGGGGATGGGACCTATCTAAGGAAATGTCCATAATAGTGTTGCAGTCCCCACCTATGATCCAGGGATGTGTTTCCCATCCTGCCAGTGCCAGGTTCAGGGTGGCAAAGAAACTTTCTTGGTCAGTATTTGGTGCATATATGCTCCCCAGCACTACCATTTGGCCGTCCAGGGATCCACGTACAAATATATAGCGCCCTTGTTTGTCTATTCGGTGTTCCAGTGACGTGAAGGGCACCCCGTGTCGGATCCAAATAGTGACTCCCCGTGCATACCCCGAGTAGCTAGTGGTGAAAACCTGCCCCCTCCATTTCTTCCGAAGCTTTACCGCCTCCTGGCTCAGCATGTGGGATTCTTGCAAATATACTATTTGTGCCTTTCTCCTTAGTAACTGGGCGTGTATCCTGTGGCGTTTCTGTATGGAGCCCAGTCCCCTAACGTTCCACGTTACAATGGTAAACTGATTAAGTGTGTGCATTGATAGTGTTTATTGGTCCTGCAGTCAGACCAAGACTTATGTGTGACAATGACCAGCCTACGCGGGACTAACAAAGAAATAGGACCGTACCCTCCCCCCAGAACCCCCAATACTCGGTCCGGTCGTAAAACTATACCGGACCACAAAACTAATCGCAGTGAACAGAACTATACCCTGGACCACCACAGCATTCGCAGATTGGGGGACATCGCCAACGCCGCCCATAGAGCGCGGGTCACACTCCATTATGACATCGAGTTCCGAACCTCACGGAACCCGGGCTCAAGAAACTATAAACACGTTCCATAACGCTGCACCCTACATATAATTTACCACAAAACCAAAAAGGATATCTCATCAGCTCCCAGGTTCAGTTCGTATTTGATGGCCCCATACTGTTGTCAGTCAAACAGTCCATCCGCCGTTTGAGGAGTTACTGAGGGAAACAGAGCCACGCTACCCTCGGAGTCCGATTTGTTCGGGTCTTCCACGGAAGAAGCTGAGTCCTCCACACGCGCAGACTGTCGAAAAGCAGCAGCCGCCAGCAGTGCCTTCTCCTTGCCCTGTTGTTGTTGCTGCAACGTTGGATTAGGTCGTCGGGAGTCTCCACGTAGACGTCTACTTCGGCGGACACCGGGTCGTACCTCTCGATTGGCGCTATGTTGAGTACTTTGGGAGGCATTATCACCGGTCTCCGCGGGGTCCACCACCTCCAGCCACCCCTCAGCGTCTTCTGGGCTTTCAAAGAAATGTGTCTTGCGGTCGTGGATGACCTTCAAACGGGCGGGGAAGAGAAGGGCATACTTGAGGTTCAGGTCCCTCATTTTCCTCTTGACGGCCATGAAAGAGGAGCGCTGTCGCTGTACCATTAGTGTGTAGTCCGGGTACAGCGAGATCCGTGCATTCTCAAAGTGTATCTGGCCCAGCTCCCGTGCTTTTTGTAGTAGTATGTCCCTGTCCCTATAATTTAACAGCCTGACAATGAGGGGACGCGATGGTGCGCCCGGTTTGGGCTGACCGGTGGGTATTCTGTGCGCTCGTTCCACACAGTATTGGGCAGAGAGACCCTCCGGGGCAACGTGTTCCCGGAGCCATTTTTCCATGTACGTAGCCGAGTCCCGTCCCTCGCAGCGCTCCGGCAGCCCAATGACGCGGACGTTGTTCCGTCTTGTCCTTCCCTCCGCGTCTTCCACCCGGTCCAGCAAGGTGGTGACTTGCTTCTGTAGTTGCTGCACTTGCGTCGTGGTCTGAGCCTGCTGCGGGGAGAGATCCGCCAGCGCCATGGCATTATCCCTCACCTTGTTCGACAGCTTGGCGTGGTCCGCCCTAAGCAGCGTGAGACCCGTCGTGAGGGCTCCTATTTGTTGTTCAATGGCTCTCCTCGAATCCCTGACCTCCTGCAGAATCAGGTCTAGTTTATCCACAGGCTCCATCACAGCTGTGGGCGGGATGCAGCTAGGCAACTGTGATACTCCACTAGGGTCCACCTGCTCCATTGCGGGGTTCGCGCCGGGCCCAGCTTCCTGCTGCTTCCCTTTATTGCGGCCCATCACCGTCTGGCGGACCGTAGGAGGCCACCCGTGCGTCCCTTCCTCGCGTATTTTTTGCAGGCGGGAAATTGAGCGTATTACCGCTCATCAAAGTCTCGCAACCACTGGGGCCTATTCCATATGTAGAACACAGCCAGTGCCTGGGACAGGCCTGGTCACGACGCTCCCCAGAACAGGACTCCGCGAAAACTCCAGCATACTCCGGCAGCACTACATGTGCAGGGATAGGCGCCCCATCAGGGCCGAGACCAGGGCCACCCAGGAAGCATTGCATACAAATGTCCACTGCCCCACGCAGGGGGCCCCCTGTGATCGAGGACACAAGCTCTCCACGAGTGCGGCCTACAACACACTGCTTCCTCCCTTTCAGCAGGGGCAGCCAACTAGCCCAGTTTCAGCATTCCCCATGTGTTACTTTTTGCAATTGCGGGCGTTCCATATATCAGGAATACTGTCCAGGAGGGGGGCCCACTACCAGCAAGCCTGTCTCCTCCCGGGAGGGGGCGCCGCAATCCAGCACTATCAAAGCAGCTCTCCCTCCCAGTGCGTCAGTCTTAGGCCGCAATACAGCCCCGGGGTCTGCGTAAATCCGCCCCGGGGATTACTCACAGTCCGCGGCTGCTGCCCGCAGTCACATCCGATCCGGTCTGCCACAGAGTACAGAATTAGCAAGGGAGCACTCCGCCCCCGTCCGGACACTTTCCGCCGGCCCTCTGCTGCAGAGCAGCCACCGCCCGGGCCCGGCCTCGATCGTTATCTCCAGCGGGTGGGTTCCCGACCGCAGGCCCGTCACAGCTCCCTCGCAGCTCGAAAGACCCCGGGCACCAGCGGGTCCCAGTGCCGGGCAGCAGACTCGCCGAAAGCCGGCCCAACGATCGTCTCCGCTCCGCCGGTCCTAGGGTGCACCGAAAAAGGGCACTTTGGTGCAGCGCAGGTCTAATAATCTCAGGATGTAGGAGCCCGGGTCCGGAGCTCCGCTAAAATGCAGCCGCCATGTTCGGCTGTCGGCCACGCCCCTGCTTCATCCTTTACTTCATCACAACTTGAACTCCACAATAAAGTTGCTGGATTCAATGTTGTGCATCTTGTTACAGTCACATTTTCAGCACCCAAAATCACTCTTTCATATCTAGTCAGCCGACTATAAGTCATATGCTGAGTCTGAATCCTTGTTAATAGGATCTCAACAGAATGTGGCACATATACTTTCACTGGATGTCCCATAACAATTGCTTCACTCTGCTCTAGACTCACACAAGTAGCAGCCACTGCTTTTAAACATCCTGGCAATGCTGCAGCCACTGAATCCAAAGTAGCAGAAAAATATGCTACTGGGCGACGTGCCATTCCATATTTTTTTGTCAGGACTGAAAGTGCACATCCATCTCTCTCACAACAGAACAATGCAAAATCTTTTGTATAATCTGGCATTCCCAGTGCAGGTGCTCGGCAAAGACTATCTCGCAATTCAATAAAAGCTTTCATACACTCTTCATCCAACTCAATCGGGTCAAACACATCTTTATGAGTCAACGTCTGTAAAGGTTTTGCGATCAGCGAAAACCCACTGATCCACTGTCTACAATATCCAACCATTCCTAAAAACATTCGAACTTCTTTTTGAGTCTTAGGAGGACCCATTTGCAAAATCACATTAATTCGGTCTTGCGTTACTTTTCTAACTCCTTTCTCAATTTTGTGTCCCAAATATTGGACCTCTTTTTGACAAAACTGTAATTTTGCTGGTGACACTTTATGCCCACCTTCTGCCAAATGATTCAGTAAGGCAATTGTATCTGTCACACAGGCCTCTCCTGTTTTTGATGCCACTAGCAGGTCATCAATGTACTGCACTAACACTGAATTTCCCGGCATGATCAATGACTCCAAACATTTTTTCAAAATCTGATGATTAAAAATCGAAGGACTCTCTGTATACCCTTGAGGAACTCGGCACCATGCCAAAACACGGTCTCTGACCCGGAAAGCAAATAGATATTGGCTATCCGGATATAAAGGTATTGAGAAAAATGCTTGACACAGATCAATCACTGTGTACCATTCTGCATCACAAGGAATTTGATAAAGAATCACTGCTGGGTTTGGCACTATTGGACAGCAAGGTACCAAGATCTTATTAATCTTTCTCAAATCTTGTACTATTCTGTATTTTCCACTTGGTTTCTTAATCCCCATAATAGGTGAATTACAAGGACTACCTAATATTTCTTTTAGAATGCCTTGCTCAATCATTTGATCAATTACAGGAGTCACTCCTGCTGTGATCTCAGGACTCATCTTGTACTGAGGTTTGTTTGGATGTACTGCACCTGGTTTAACTGTAACCTGAATAGGATCCACACCCTTCATCAAACCAATGTCTTTTCCTGTAAAATCCCATACATCAGATCTTACTGCATTTCTCAACTCTGCAGGTAAATCGTCTTCTGTAAGCAATGAATACAAGTCATTCACTTCTGTCCCTTGCTTCGCTAACATCATTTTAAAAGCAACATCCTCATCTGGTGTTTGAAAAGCAATACCATCTGGCATACAATAGATGGTGCAATTCATATTGCATAATAAGTCTCTACCTAAAAGTTCACCGGACTTGTATTACATACCACAAACCGATGCATGTCTCTGAATCTTCCAATATGAACTTCTATTGGTTTTATTATCGGAGTCTTAATATATTTATTTGAGACTCCTACAACTTGGATAGTTTCTCCAGAGAGGGTTAGGTTTGGAATTTCTGCTGCTCTCACAGTAGAATGGGTAGCACCAGTGTCCACAAGGAATGTAACATCATTACCTATCACTTTTCCATCAACAAAACGACCTGATTGATCTACCTCTAGAGATGCCCCAAGCACGGACTCTTCCTCCCCCCTCAGGCACCGTCATTGAGATGAGTCTGATTCACTCTCTGAACATTGCAACAAATATTGTGAAACCACTTGTACATTTTGATTCTTACTAACTTGTTCACCTGCGTGAAATCCAGTATTCGCACTGTATCTCTGCACTTGAGCATTCACATTATTTGGCATAGGAGCTTGTGGCACCTGTACTTATTGTATCTGTGGTGTAATTACCTGCTGCTGTTGTTGCTGTTATTGATTCACAACCACCTCATTCTGCATCTGCGAATTGAAATTTTGATTCATTCTATTATTTCTTAGTAAGGATTTACACTCATTCCTCCAGTGTCCAAGCTTTCCGCAAGCATGACAAGGAAATTTCTTTTTCAATTCTTCTCTATTCATCCTACCTCTACCTCTACCTCCATTTGGTACCTGATCATTCTGGGAATTTTGATTTTGCCCTTTCATTTGAAAACCTGTTTGAGAACTATTATTTCCATCTTTCTGTTCTGCCACTTTCACCTGTGCCCACATCATTTTCTCTTTCAGCATTTTATGCCTTGATTCAATATCATCACTACAATATTTAGCATATCTCAGAATCTCATCAACTGTTTTACTCAGCCAACAAATCAAATGTTGCTGAATCATGTTACTAATCTCGGGTTTTAATCCAAAAACAAACCTATATACAAAATGTCCCTTATCTTTGTCACCTATACTCTCAAAACCACTATACTGTTTAAATACCTGTAACAACCTCTCATAATAAGCATGTACCGATTCTTTGGGTTCCTGTGTTGTCCTGTCAATTTTAACCCAATCTGTTTCTTTTGGAGAAATTTTACATTTCAGGAAAGTAATTACTTGATTATATTTTTTCATCACTTCTTCTGAAGGTGCTCCTGTTTTCACATCTCTAGGATATTCCTCTTTTGGCCAATCAACAGTGATTTTACACTCAGTCCATAAATCAGCTGGAACTACTATTTCAAAAAAGTAATCTAAATATTTTAACAAAACTTTTGAAACTTTTACAAACCTCTCTACCTGTTTGTACCACTCAACAGGTTTCTCTTTCAACCTGGGAAAATCATTTTTAAAGGATACTAGATCCTGTCTTGACCAGGGAACGTGAACATATCCACCACCTGGAACTTCTCTCATTGGGCATACCATTTCAGCCTGTTCTGTTTCCCTTAATGGAAATAAAGATGCATTTTTACTTGCAAGCATTTCTTCCTTCTTTTTCGCCCATCTGCCTTTCCACCGTTCTAAATCACCCCATTTCTTCAAAGTATTCATTAATTCTTTTATTTGCAATCGTTTGCCAGATGTGTTCAAACTCTCCAAATCTTTATCAGTAAAATCCAGTCTATACGTTTTTTGCAAAACTTTAGACTTCTCTATGTCAACTCCATATTTGTGTGCAGCTTCTGCCAACCTCTCATGTAGATTCCTTGCTTTACATGTAATATTTTTACACCAAAATAACTCTTCATCTTGATACTTACTCAATCTCTCTGGACTTATTGTACCAATAATCATTTCTTCCAGATCCACTCACAATCTAACTACATCTATACTCGATTGAGACTTATTCTTTTCCATTCCTCTTATCCAGTCATCTAACTCCTCTGGAGAAGGACCCACTGAACTCCCTGACACTGAAGTTGTTCCTCTGACATTCTGCACTATTTTTCTAGTATCCATCTGTACACTTCTCTTTGGTGTTTCAGTTACGTTTTCACTTACTGGAAGATCAATCAATGAAGTACTCATCGCAACTTGTCCCGAACCACTATCATTCCTGATATTATTCACAGGAAGTGTCAATGCATGTACTCTCGATATATTTTTACTTTCCCCATACAATGGAACTATAGGGTCAATTGTTACTGGTACCGATAATGCTTCTGCATTCAGACTCATCTGACTAATTCTCTGAGTTAACTCCTCTCTTGTTTTATTCAAAATGTCAATCTCACTCTCCTGCAACACTCGAGTACCTAATGAAACTTGTGATGCTACCGGAACTTGTGTAACCTGTGAAACTTGCGGAGTTTCTGAAGCTTGTAGAATCTGAGGGACTTGTATTTCAATTAGTAGTGTATTTCGAATTGTTTCCCCTGAACTTTCCTGATATGGTGGAGGTCTCTTTGATATTATTTCAACCATTAACTCATCATCAATCTCATCCGAGTCTATATCTAGTTCTGAAGACTCTGGATTATTCTTTTTCTCTTTACATTTGCCTCCAGCCTGATCTTCGGCAACTATCACTGGATATAATCCATCTGCAATTACACTTCTCCTCCATCTTTTCATTTGATCATCCCATCTAGCCTCAGAATACCTTGATATTATGTTCCTGTACTTTATTCCATTCCTGTCTGTCTCTTGTTTATATGCCTCATGTTCCCATTCCTCAAGTGCTTCATATTGCATAGGTCTAGGATTTGGTTTCAATGAATTCATTTGTTCCCTCAAATTCTCCAAAATCCTTGCGTTAAATGTACCATGCTCTGGAAAAGCTAAAACTCCATCATCTTCCGTATATCTCATCCAATTCTCTAACCATGTACACATATGATACCCATGTTCCAACATCATAAAAGAAGCAGGCGTTCTCGGAGGAGGTACAGGAAGTCCCTCTCTAGTAACTATCAACTTGTCCTTTTTAAAGAAATCTTTTATTCTTTTTACCATCTTCATTTTAAGCGCTCTTTCTTTTTCATGCTAAATAAACAAAACAAACAAGGGAAAACTTCTGAAAATCCTCTCACTCTGTTAGCTAAATCCTAACCATCACCAGCGCAGCTCACACCAACCAACCAATCACGGCTCACTATGTATCCACTATGTCGACCAATGCCAGCGTGGCCCACAGTAACCAACCAATCATGGCTCACTTCACGCCCGCTGCCTGACCAATGCCAGCACGGCTTTTTGTGACGTCAGTAATACTCCTGCTACTGACCCTCCCTTTACAAAATAATATGGTAATGTATTTCTAAGTTTTCTTAACTAAATTCTTGTTAGAAACAACACAAATCAATGCTACTTTGTCTGTTCCACTAATAAAAAAGAGATAGTTCGATCATCCGAAGAGTTTTCTTTTACTTCTAGTAAAATAACGACCAGCGCTACTCTACTCTCAATCAAGTTAAAAAAGGTCTTGGTACTCCTCTAGGGATACTAGCCAAAGTTTCGGAAGAGGACTTTCCTTTCAGAAAGAGGTCTTGTTACTCCTTTGGGGATGTAAGGCCAGAGTTTCGGAAGCTGACCTTTCACTACTTCATGCAATCTTCTTTTACTCAAATAAATCTTTAAATAACATCAACAGCCTTTCGCTGTTCGATATTATGACAACAGACAAAGTACTTCTGCAGTGTGATACCTTTCCGCACTATTCCTCTGCCATTTAGGCTAAAATAACATCATCCTAGGCGTTAGACCTGGCATCCTTGGCGTGGGTCTCCCTTCCATTTTTTTCATAATGCCTCCACTGTTGTCGATATGTTTTTGCTGGACTAGATGCTCATGGGCACTTTGCCACTGCTAATCAGTGCCAAAGTGCAAGTGCTCCCTATGATAAATTGTGTTGTGTATTAGTGACTCCATGATTGGATGATTGGTTTACTTGTCAGTCCCTAGTACAGTGCACTGAGTGTGCCCAGGGCTTGTAAATCCAATGCTGCTGGTGGGCTTGCAGCACTGGTTGTGCCACCCACAGGAGCAGCTTGTAAAGTGTGTCTCAGGCCTGCAATTGCAGAGCCTGTGTGCAGCCTAGGGCTGCCATGTCGACTTGGTAAGTACACCCACTTACCAGGCCCTAAACCTTCCCTTTACTGCATGTTGGTCACCCCTAAAGTAGGCCCTAGGGCAGGGTGCATTGTAAGTATAAGGTAGGACATGCCCTGGTGTGTGTGGCATGTCCTAATAGTGAATTACAGCCATTTTCGTTTTTCACTATTGCAAGGCTACCTGTTCTCCATAGACCAGAATGGGCAGTTAGATTAATACATTTTATAATCCTAACTGACTCAGGGAACATGGTGGAAATTCGAGTTTAGTATGCCTGAACTCAGAATGATAAAATACATCTTTTAGTGAAGTTGGTTTTAACATTCTGTGTTTGAAAATACCACTTTTAGAAAGTAGGTATTTTCTTGTCTAACTATCCAAAGCCTGCCTCTGCTAGGTTGTGTATTCCTTGTCTGGTGTTTTTGAGTGACAGGGCTGGGGATTCCAGGAGACAGAATGAGTCAGCCCAGTGGTGAATAGAGAGATCTGCATCTAGATGGGTGGGAGGAGTTGCACCTGGGACCTGAATAGGACAGTGCCTGCCCCCCACAGTGCTGGCTCTACCCCCTGTGGTGCATCTGATGTCTCTGCCCTGCACAGTGAAAGAAGAGAAGGAATCATGTCAACAAAGTGCTCCAGGGCTGGGCTTTCCCTCCACAATGCTGGCTCCACCTCCTGTGGGGCGTCTGATGTTTCTGCCCTGCACTGTGAAAGAAAAGAAGGAGTCATGTAAACAGAGTGCTCCAGAACTGGTTTGGACTGGGCAAAGGCCCCTCTGCCCTCAGAGGACAAAGGATTTTGGGGTATAAATATTGGGACCCTGATCCCAAGAAATTAGATCACTTTTGGGAACAAGAAGAAACCTTTGCTGAGGAGCGGAACCAAGAAGAAACTGAGGAGAGACTATCCCTAAGCTGAAGTGCTGCTTGGGGGATTGGCCTGCAGTGGTTTGCCTGACTGCCAAAGAAAGGAGAAAGGAACTTTTGCTTTGCTGTGACTTTCATCAACTTGTGAAGGATCTCCAAGGGCTTGGAAGAGAGCTTGCCCCCTGATCGAAGTCCCATGACCATTGGACTTCACCCCCTTTGTGAATTGCTGCTGGAAACTCTGTTTCAGTGGCTACAGAGGTAGGGAGCTGTGACCGACTCTCCCGACCAGCTCGGTGTCCAGTTGGCACCGCATCGAGCAACGCCTGCATCTTGCAACGCACGGCCTTGGTCTCACCGACTCCGTCAACGAGCCGCTGCCTGCACCGTAACCTGTGAGCACCGCACCTTGCAACGCCTCGCTACACCGAATCCATCTGGTCCGACCGACACGGTCACTGTTGCTGAGGTCGAGTCCTGTGACCGCACCGGAGTTGGGCACCGCCTCGCAAGCTTCGTGACGCACCGCCCGACTTGCACCGCTGTCCGGACTGATCGACGCCAGCTCCTGAATCCGGCTCCGTCGCCGCACCGCAACCTGCCAGCACCGCATCGAAGCACCGTCTCACCCCGCAACGCACGGCCTTGGTCTCACCGACTCCATCTCGACGACATCAACGAGCCGCTGCCTGCACCGCCTCGAGGGACAACGCGTCCTGCAACGCTTCCATTTTGCATCGCGACCGCGACGTACAGCCATCCGGCTTGCACACCCGTGCCTGCCGCTTCAAGTAAAAGGTACTGTGACCGAGTCTGTCTACGCTGTGTTGGCCCGTCTCGACGTGGTCAGCTGGATTTGTTAGACTCTGTTTGTTCTTGACATCGCCGTAGCCGGAGGAGGCTACCGACTCGCACAGAACCTTGAATTAAGCCTTTTTGATAAGAACTAAGTATTCTTGACAGTATTGTGGATTATTTTTGTCGTTTATGGTCTTGTGGTAATTCTATATAAAATATTCTTATTTTTATAAATATACAACCTGTGTGGTGTCCATTTGTAGTGTTGTCACTTGATTACTGTATGTGTTCACAAATGCTTTACACACTGCCTCTGAACTAAGCCTGTCTGCTCGTGCCAAGCTACCAAGAGGGTGAGCAGGGGTTATTTCAGGAGTGTACCTACTTTCCCTGACTAGACTCAACGGTCCCTATTTGGACAAAGGTACCTACCTCTGCCAACTAGAGACCCCCAAATCTAACATTGGTGGGCAGCGGTGAGGATTCTGGACTTGCATTTGTGACTCATGTACAGTAATTTATGAACACTACTTAGTGAGTGCAGACCAAGACGCAACCACATACTCTTTGATAGCAATTTTTCTGGGATTTCCTATTTTTGCAACTGCCAAGTTTAATCACCATGGAGAAACCAGCATCAGTAGCCTCTGTTGAGTGTGATTGGGAAGAGGAGAGGCTAGAATGCTACACCCTCAAGCAGCTCAAGAATTTCTGCAAAAGTTTAAAGTGTCCATGACCGGGCTCTCCAGGAAGGAGGACCTCCAAAAGGCGCTGAGGGCCTGGGTCGAATCAAGGAGTGCCCCTGTGGAGGGGGCTGAGAATGCAGAAGGGCAGCTGGAGGGGATATTGGGTCTAGGGGCTGGAAGACCACCTTCCCCAGTAGGTAACAGTGTTTCTGCCAGAGGTCTGTCTCCAGAAGAGTTGGAGGACAGGAAAGAGAGTATGATGCACGAAATGGAGCTGACCAAGCTCAAGCTGAATGGGCAGTTAGAATTTGAAATGCAAACTAGGAAATTAGCCCTAGAAGAAAAGAAAATGCAGTTTGAACATGAGAAGGTTTTGAGGAGTTGGAATTGAAGGCCAAAAGCTTAGAGATTACTCCCTCTGGTGGCAGTGTACCGCCTGTGCCTGTTGAAGCTAGGGTGTATATTCCCAAAGATGTGGTGAAGGAATTTTTTTTAAATGATGACATTGGGCAGTGGTTCAAAGCCTATGAGGTAGCCATGTCTTCCCACCGGGTCCCTGAGAAGGATTGGGGAGCGGGGTTGTGGGGGCGGTTCCTGAGTGAAGGGCGGGATACCTTGTTGGATTTGCCCTCTGAAGTCTATAATTCATACAGCCACATGAAGGATGCTTTAATGACTAGGTATGGTTTGACCCCTGAGCTTTCTAGGCAGAGGTTCAGGAACTGTAAGAAGATTGAAGGCAGTACCTGGGTTGAATATGTGACCTTTTTTTGCAGAGCCTTGGATGGTTGGGTAAAGGGTAGCAAAGCGACTGATTTTCAGGCGCTCTTTGATTTGATGGCATGGGAGCACTTGTCCAGTAATTGTTTTCCTGAGCTACGCCAGCACCTGATTGATAGTAAGCTGACTAACCCTAGGCAGCTTGCTGAGGAGGCGGACCGCTGGGTGAGTACCCGGGTCCACAAGGGTCACGTGGGAGACTCCGCCAAGGGTGGGCAGGGTCCCCAGCAGAAGAGTGGGGGGGCAAAGGTAAACAGAGGGAGTTCCATAAAGGGCCCCAAAGCAGACCCCAAGGGAACCAAGGGAAAGGTTCCCAGCCTCCCCCTGAGAAGAAGCTAGTGGCCCTGACAGGCCCCCCTGTTCACCAGGGACCACTGGTGTGTTACAAGTGTGGCGCCCCTGGCCACAAGGCAAACGATCCTCGTTGCCCTTTGCATGGAAAACCAGCACCCACTGGTGCCCGGCAGTTGGCTAGTGTAGCCCTGGGGGAGGAGTGGGGTGCCCAAGGTGGGGGGATCCCACAGTGTTTTCCCTTGTCTCATTAGGAGACTCTGAGATGGTCCCTAGGACCCAGCTGCCTGATAACACTAAAAAATACAGGCAGTGGGTGACCATCAATGGCCATAGGGTGGAGGCTCTGAGAGACACAGGAGCCAGTGTGACAGCTGTCAAGTGTCACCTGGTGTCTAAAGAGCAGGTTGTCCCTGATGCATTCTATCTGGTTGTTGCCGCTGACAACACAGAGAGTCACTGCAAGGTGGCTCAGGTTCCCTTTGAGTGGGGGGGGTCTCGGGTACTCTTCAAGTAGCTGTGAGGCCAGCCATGCCTGTTGACTGATTGTTAGGGAACGATTTGGAGAGCTCACCTTGGGCTAAGGTGAAGCGGAGTGCGCATTTAGAAATGTTGGGCTTGCCTGATTGGGCATGTGTGACCACCCGGTCAATGGCAGCTAAAGGTGTTCAAGAGGACCTGGAGCCTGAGAGGAGGCCCAGGTGCCTGCCGGAGAGAGAGGAGGCAGGGGGCGTGGGAAACCGGCCCCGAAGTTCCCACGGTCCAGGAGGAGGCAGACCCTGAGGGGATGCCCTTGAGCCTACAGGGGAACAGGTAGCTGAACTGGGGGACCTACCTGAGCTGACCCATTGGCAGCAAGAAGGAGGACCCTCCAGGGAAGAGTTCTGCGAGGAGCAGAACACATGCCCTTCTCTCGTGGGTCTGAGGCAACAGGCCACAGACCAGGCAGCAGGTGATCAGTCTGGGTCACATTGGATTTACTGGGAGAATGGTCTCCTGTATTCAGAACCTAAGGTTGCTGAGCCTGGGTCAGCCCGTGTGCTGGTGGTACCCCAGCGCTTCAGAGCCTTCCTACTGGGGTTGGCTCATGATGTACCGTTAGCAGGACATCTGGGGCAGGACAAGACCTTTGAAAGGCTTGTCACCCATTTCTATTGGCCCCAGATGCGCAGGAGTGCCACCACTCACTGCAGGACATGCCAGACTTGCCAGGCAAGTGGAAAGAGTGGGAGGAAGCAGAAGGCTCCTCTCCAACCATTCCCTGTGGTCAGCACCCCCTTTGAACGGGTGGGTATTGACATTGTGGGGCAACTGGACCCCAAGACAGCCATGGGCAACAGGTTTATCCTGGTCTTGGTGGACCATGCCACCCGGTACCCTGAAGCCATCCCTCTCAGGACAGTGACGGCCCCCGTGGTGGGACGGGCACTGATGGGAATTTTCTCACGTGTGGGATTCCCTCAAGAGGTGGTGTCTGACAGAGGTACCAACTTCGTGTCCAAGTACATGAAGTTCCTGTGGCAGGAGTGGGGTGTAACTTATAAGTTCACCACTCCTTATCACCCTCAAGGAAATGGGCTGGTTGAGAGATTCAACCGGACCCTCAAGGGCATGATTATGGGTCTGGAAGAACCCATGAGGCGTAAATGGGACGTCCTCTTACCTTGCCTGTTGTTTGCATACCGGGAGGTGCCACAGAAGTCTCTAGGGTTCAGCCCCTTTGAGCTCCTCTATGGACACCCGGTGCGAGGACCTCTGAGTTTGGTCAAGTAAGGCTGGGAGCAATCTCCCAGGAAACCTCCCCAGGATGTATACAGTTACATGCTGGCCTTCAGGAACCAGACTAGGCGTTTCAGAGAGCTTGCTGAGGCAAATCTGGAAGCCAGCCAGGAGGAGATGAAGCGGTGGTACGACCAGAATGCCACTCTGGTCGAGCTTCAGCCTGGTCAGAAAGTGTGGGTCATGGCCCCAGTGGAGCCTTGTGCGCTCCAGGATAGGTGGACCGGCCCTTTTTCGGTGGTGGACCGCAAGAGTCCAGTTAGCTATTTGGTGGACTTGCAGTCTCCCAGGAACCCCTTGCGGGTCCTGCATGTGAACCGCCTGAAGCCCCACTTGGAGAGGTCCCAAGTGGGCATGCTCTTAGCTACAGATGATGGGATGGAGGAGGAGACCGAGCCTCTTCCTGACCTCCTGTCAGCCCGAGAGCAAGATGGATCAGTGGAGGGAGTAAACCTCTCTACCTCCCTGACACCTGAGCAGCAGGGTGACTGTCGCCAGCTGTTGGGACAGTTCCCTGACCTGTTCTCCCTGGTTCCCAGTGTCACTCATTGGTGCGTCCATGATGTGGACACTGGGGACAGTCTTCCTGTGAAGCACAAGGCTTACAGGGTGACTGACAGGGTCAGAGCCTGCATCAAGGAGGAGGTCTCCAAGATGTTTGCGCTAGGGGTGATTGAGTCCTCTAACAGCCCTTGGGTCAGCCCAGTGGTCTTGGTTCCAAAGGCTGCCGTGCCTGGTGCCACACCAGAACTCCAGTTCTGTGTGGACTACAGGGGACTCAATTCCGTCACCAGGACTGACGCACACCCCATCCCCAGAGCTGATGAGCTCATAGATCGGTTAGGGGCTGCGCGGTACCTCAGCACGTTTGACTTAACGTCTGGGTACTGGCAGATCGCCTTGACTGATGGGGCAGAAGAGAGGCCAGCATTCTCCACACCAGATGGGCACTACCAGTTCCGGGTGATGCCCTTTGGGATGAAGAATGCCCCTGCCACCTTTCAGAGGTTGGTCAACCAGGTGTTGGTTGGACTGGAGGATTTCAGTGCCGCCTACCTGGATGACATCGCAGTGTTCAGTGCCAGTTGGGAAGAACATCTGCGTCACCTCTGGGAAGTGTTGATGGCACTGCGGAGGGCAGGCCTCACAATCAAGGCAAGTAAGTGCCAGATTGGGCAGGGCTCTGTGGTGTACTTGGGACACCAGGTTGGGAGCGGCCAGGTGGCACCCCTCCAACCGAAAATTGATACCATTCTGGCTTGGGAGCCCCCAAGACCCAGACAGAGGTGAGAGCCTTCCTAGGACTCACCGGGTATTACAGGAGATTCGTCAAGGGGTATGGCAGCATTGTTGCCCCCTTGACAGAGCTGACTTCCAAGAAGCAGCCCAGGAAAGTGATTTGGACTGACGCCTGTCAAAAAGCTTTTGACACCTTGAAGACTGCCATGTGCACGGCGCCTGTGCTCCAGGCACCCAACTTCTCCAATGAGTTCATTGTTCAGACGGACACTTCAGAGCATGGTGTAGGGGCTGTTCTATCACAGATCAATGAGGAGGGCCTAGACCAACCTGTAGCCTTCATCAGTAGGAGGTTACTTCCCGGGAACAGAGATGGAGTGCTATTGAGCGTGAGGCATTTGCTGTGGTCTGGGCACTGAAGAAGCTGAGACCATACCTGTTTGGGACTCACTTCCGGGTTCAGACAGACCACAGGCCCCTCCGATGGTTGATGCAGATGAGGGGTGAGAATCCAAAGCTGTTGAGGTGGTCCATTTCCCTACAGGGGATGGGCTTTACGGTGGAACACCGCCCTGGTACAGAACACGCCAATGCTGATGGTCTGTCCAGATTTTTCTGCCTTAGTGATGAGAACTCCCTAGAGGTAGGATAGTTCTCCCCACATTTCAGCTGGAGGGGACACGTGTTAGACCTGGCATCCTTGGCGTGGGTCTCCCTTCCATTTTTTTCATAATGCCTCCACTGTTGTCGATATGTTTTTGCTGGACTAGATGCTCATGGGCACTTTGCCACTGCTAATCAGTGCCAAAGTGCAAGTGCTCCCTATGATAAATTGTGTTGTGTATTAGTGACTCCATGATTGGATGATTGGTTTACTTGTCAGTCCCTAGTACAGTGCACTGAGTGTGCCCAGGGCTTGTAAATCCAATGCTGCTGGTGGGCTTGCAGCACTGGTTGTGCCACCCACAGGAGCAGCTTGTAAAGTGTGTCTCAGGCCTGCAATTGCAGAGCCTGTGTGCAGCCTAGGGCTGCCATGTCGACTTGGTAAGTACACCCACTTACCAGGCCCTAAACCTTCCCTTTACTGCATGTTGGTCACCCCTAAAGTAGGCCCTAGGGCAGGGTGCATTGTAAGTATAAGGTAGGACATGCCCTGGTGTGTGTGGCATGTCCTAATAGTGAATTACAGCCATTTTCGTTTTCACTATTGCAAGGCTACCTGTTCTCCATAGGCCAGAATGGGCAGTTAGATTATTACATTTGATAATCCTAACTGACTCAGGGAACATGGTGGAAATTCGAGTTTAGTATGCCTGAACTCAGAATGATAAAATACATCTTTTAGTGAAGTTGGTTTTAACATTCTGTGTTTGAAAATACCACTTTTAGAAAGTAGGTATTTTCTTGTCTAACTATCCAAAGCCTGCCTCTGCTAGGTTGTGTATTCCTTGTCTGGTGTTTTTGAGTGACAGGGCTGGGGATTCCAGGAGACAGAATGAGTCAGCCCAGTGGTGAATAGAGAGATCTGCATCTAGATGGGTGGGAGGAGTTGCACCTGGGACCTGAATAGGACAGTGCCTGCCCCCCACAGTGCTGGCTCCACCCCTGTGGTGCGTCTGATGTCTCTGCCCTGCACAGTGAAAGAAGAGAAGGAATCATGTCAACAAAGTGCTCCAGGGCTGGGCTTTCCCTCCACAATGCTGGCTCCACCTCCTGTGGGGCGTCTGATGTTTCTGCCCTGCACTGTGAAAGGAAAGAAGGAGTCATGTAAACAGAGTGCTCCAGAACTGGTTTGGACTGGGCAAAGGCCCCTCTGCCCTCAGAGGACAAAGGATTTTGGGGTATAAATATTGGGACCCTGATCCCAAGAAATTAGATCACTTTTGGGAACAAGAAGAAACCTTTGCTGAGGAGCGGAACCAAGAAGAAACTGAGGAGAGACTATCCCTAAGCTGAAGTGCTGCTTGGGGATTGGCCTGCAGTGGTTTGCCTGACTGCCAAAGAAAGGAGAAAGGAACTTTTGCTTTGCTGTGACTTTCATCAACTTGTGAAGGATCTCCAAGGGCTTGGAAGAGAGCTTGCCCCCTGATCGAAGTCCCAGGACCATTGGACTTCACCCCTTTGTGAATTGCTGCTGGAAACTCTGTTTCAGTGGCTACAGAGGTAGGGAGCTGTGACCGACTCTCCCGACCAGCTCGGTGTCCTGTTGGCACCGCATCGAGCAACGCCTGCATCTTGCAACGCACTGCCTTGGTCTCACCGACTCCATCAACGAGCCGCTGCCTGCACCGTAACCTGTGAGCACCGCACCTTGCAACGCCTCGCTACACCGAATCCATCTGGTCCGACCGACACGGTCACTGTTGCTGAGTTCGAGTCCTGTGACCGCACCAGAGTTGGGCACCGCCTCGCAAGCTTCGCGACGCACCACCCGACTCGCACCGCTGTCCGGACTGATCGACGCCAGCTCCTGAATCCGGCTCCGTCACCGCACCGCAACCTGCCAGCACCGCATCGAAGCACCGTCTCGCCAAGCAACGCACGGCCTTGGTCTCACTGACTCCGTCTCGACGATGTCAACGAGCCGCTGCCTGCACCGCCTCAAGGGACAACGCGTCCTGCAACGCTTCCATTTTGCATCGCGACCGCGACGTACAGCCATCCGGCTCGCACGCTCGTGCCTGCCGCTTCAAGTAAAAGGTACTGTGACCGAGTCTGTCTACGCTGTGTTGGCCCGTCTCGACGTGGTCAGCTGGATTTGTTAGACTCTGTTTGTTCTTGACATCGCCGTAGCCGGAGGAGGCTACCGACTCGCACAGAACCTTGAATTAAGCCTTTTTGATAAGAACTAAGTATTCTTGACAGTATTGTGGATTATTTTTGTCGTTTATGGTCTTGTGGTAATTCTATATAAAATATTCTTATTTTTATAAATATACAACCTGTGTGGTGTCCATTTGTAGTGTTGTCACTTGATTACTGTATGTGTTCACAAATTCTTTACACACTGCCTCTGAACTAAGCCTGCCTGCTCGTGCCAAGCTACCAAGAGGGTGAGCAGGGGTTATTTCAGGAGTGTACCTACTTTCCCTGACTAGACTCAAGGGTCCCTATTTGGACAAAGGTACCTACCTCTGCCAACTAGAGACCCCCAAATCTAACACTAGGATCTTAGGTAACTCCGTACCCGTACTTCCATACAACATAAAACAAAGACCCTAACTTTTCATATTAATAACCAATAAATCAATGCTCAATAATTATTGCTAAATTAATCAATAAGTAACCATCCTCTGCTACCAAAACTGATCCAGCAATCAGGGATCAATAATTCTACACAAACATAGGCCCATTTACTTTACCCAACTAATCCCTTCACGCTGGGTTCAGTGTGATGCAAAATTTATGCCTAACTCACTAAATACACATTAGAACTTGCATTTTTCCTCTCTATAATATAAATGTGGTGACAGGCCTTTTTAGGTGTTGAATAGTTGATGACAATAATATGTACTTATTCTATACTACTAAATAACAGACTCAGGGGCCGATTCCGATTCAGGCCGGAAATCTCTCCGACTAAGCCGGACCCGGAGAGATTTCCGACCGAATCGGACCCTAGCAGTCCGACCGGACGAGTACGATGCGTTCGCATGCAATCGGACTCGATTCGGTCGGACTCCCATTGAAGTCAATGGGAGACGGTCGTACAACGCGTACGCGGGTTCCCATTGACTCAATGGGTGCGAGGCGAACAAGGGCGCCCCCTACAGCGGGTACGCGTCGATGCGGTATGCGCCGCACATGCACAGGTAGGGGGGACCCATGGGTCCCCCCTGTGTGCGACTCGCACGGCTACGCGTACTGGGGGGTCTGACACGAACCCCCAAAGTGCGGCTCCGACTGCTCTTTCGAGCCGGACGGCGCGAGTCAGTCGGACTGCTCGAGGCGCGCATCGTACTTACCCGGCCGGGGATCATCTCCATTGCGTGGTGCGAGTCGTATCCGTGCGAGTCGGTCGGAGCGGTTGGGTCCCGCGAACGAGTCGGTCGGCATCGCATCGTACTCGCTCGCCCGGACGCACGTCCGAATCGGTCAGGAAACAGGGCTCCGAATCGGATCCGGTAATGCCGAATCCGATTCGGAGCCCTACCGGCCGAGATCGGAATCGGCCCCTCAGTGTGTAATTTATAATGTTTATCGTAAATAATGTGAAATAAATGCTCATCAAGTACCGTCATACATTGCAATACATAGATTATCACAGAGAAAATGTATTAGCTTTGTATTGAAACAAACTCATATCAAATAAACAATGCAATGAAGGAATGGATAGGGGAAGAGAGAAATGTTTCAGAGATAAAATACATTTGCAAATGAAAATGCAAATTCAGGATTATATCAATACTTACCCAAGTAAGAATCAAGGAAATCTACCCTCTGGCCAAAAGGGCAGTAAGGCCCCTCAAGTAGAGTTGAGTGGCAAAGATTAAGTCAGGAATAAGGAAACAGGTAGGCCTCTATCTGGAAACAGCAAACCGACGACAGCGACGATCTCCCACTAGCTGACCAACACCTACTCCAACCCCCGCCCACCGGGCACCTCAATCATACCCTAAAAATCCAAATGTCCAACCCACATTTGTTTCAAACTGAGAATAAACTCCGTTTCTCATTGGCTAAGGATGGGGGTGTACTGTCACACCACTCTCAGCATGACCATCTTATTGAATGTCCTTTTGTCTTAAACTTTCAGCATTACGACAGACTCTTCCCAGGAAACAACTTTGAACACAATCATAGTACATATTTCCTGCTGCATATTTCATGTAACACGTCTTTACGCTTCCATTGTTTGCCTCTGCCATCTCATGAAGGAAGTCGCTTACTTCCACTGTTTCAGTTTTCTTTTCCTTAGCTTGGCAGTCATTCAGCACACTACGAAGGTCATGAATAACTTTTGCGTTCTCTCTTCTCTCTCGAAACCATCTTTTGGTCATTTTTATTTTCTACCAAATATTAACCCCAGACTGGCATGCAGACGTGTAGGCCCATGCTTGCTTTTCTACAGAAAACAAACACAAACATTATTATTTGTATGAAATGTAATTTTATTGCACACCATCCCAGCATTGCACTATCCCATGCGCAACCTGTGTTATTCCTAGCAAAATATTATTAACGTGCACAAAAGCAGCATTAGTCTTTTTTATCTACTTTAGCTTAAGGCATTTGCGGCCTAGTTCCATGCATTAGTACACGCATGCGCAAAATCATTTTTCCTTATTTTAGCATTCTTTAATAAAATTTTCACAGCACACTGTTAATGAATGTTACTGAGGGTTCAATCCGAGCAGGTTTTATTTTCTCAAAACCCTGCTCCATCAGTGTCACCAGACAAGCTGGGGCCAGGGCATCGAGGAAAGGGATGCTTGACACCCTAGGGGGGGGGGGGGGTAGAACCATCTAGAAACTTTTTCTACTTCAAAGTGGGCACCAGGTATCAATATTGAACCTCAGACCCCAACACTTCAGCACAGATCTGGACCTGTGGAAGACTCAGACGAAGGACTGCTGTGCAACTTTGCTGCATGAAGGACTGCCACTCTGTCACCCTGATGTGCTGCCCTGGTGCCCTCCTGCCTGAGTATGAAGGCCAGTACCTGCATCTTGAGCCCAGGGCCATCAGATGGACCCAAGGGTTAGATGGCAGGCCTCCTGATCAGAAGCCTCAGGGACAGAACAGGCTTTAACCATCTTGAACCCAGCAACAGGAATCAGCCTGCTGTGAGTCCTGTCCCCCAAGTGGTACCTGAAGATCCTCTGCCAGCCCATCTCTGGTCCCAGCAGACACTGCATTACCTCCCAGAAACTATGCATTGGAGCCGTTACACAACACATCACCTCTTTAAAACTCCACATCGGAACAACCACTGCACAACGCATCCTCGACACAGGTCTTCGCATCGCAAGCCCTTCATCGATGGCAGCCTTGACAACAATGAAATACTACACATCGAAAGCCCCAGAACTTCTTCTGAACCAGCCGTTGTGTGGAGCATCTTCGAACCAGGACTTCGCATAGCGAGACCCTTGTCAACGGCATCCTTGAAGACGATGCAGGACATCAAATCGTAGCCTCACAGTTCCCTCAGAACTGCAGCTGTGTGATGAATCTCTGCACCAGGACCCCGCACATCTTCGGCTGCGCAACTCGTCTTTGAAGTAGGACCACTCAATACTCCGCAACCAGAATTTAAGGTATTCTTGCTCGGTGGGCCTAACTTGATCTCCACAGCCAGCCCGCACTCCATATTGGTCAGATTGATCTTGTGACTTTGTCCCGGTCAGGCACGACCAGATAAACACAGTTGGGCATCCAGAATGTTTTAACTACATTTTCTAATGCTTGCAAATCCCAGGGTCTGAAAATTAATTGTACGAAAACCAAGTATATGGTTTTCAACCCCTATAAATCTGCCAAGGGGAAAGTGCTGTTGGAAGGCCAACCTTTAGAGCAGGTCAATGCCTTTGACTATCTAAGCGTTAGAATTAGTGATAACTTGGCATGGTCCCCTCAAATTTTGAAAAGTGCTTTGACACTCCAACATGTGGATTGTGCATTAGTGAAAAGAGCCAAACGCTCAGCGTTTCGCCCTATTTCCCCCATGTTAGAAATACATAGGGCAAAAGGCTTGGGCGCAGCACTCTACAGGGCAGAACTATGGGGTCTTGAGGACATCATCAACTAGAAGTTGCTGAAAATATGTTTTTAAGAGCTCTTCTAAATATTCCAAAGAACACACCCCTATTGCCACTATGCTTCGACCTTGGGCTAAAATCGATTTCCCACTGTGCTGTCCTGAGGGTGCTTTTGTTCTGGGTGAGGCTCTGGACTAGTAATCCCCAAGTACCCATAAAAGAGGCTGTGGAAGAATTACTATCTCTCCAAAAGAAATCAGGTCTTTTGCCCTGGTTTGGGAAAGTTAAGGGGTGGCTCTTTAAACTAGGGTTGGGTATCCTGTGGGATGATCCACGTTCCATAACAAAAAAAATATTCCCCCAGTTGAAAACAATGTATTGGAATTTTATTAATACTGGTTGCACTGAATCTAGGTCACTAGGCACTTTAACTACACATTTTTTAAACGTTAAAAGTTGTTCTAGATTTGAAACGTATTTGGATGATGTAGAACCACCGCAGGCACGTGCACTTTAGATACAGTTCAGATTTGGCACTCTCCCATTAAACGCTATTAGAAGCAGATGGACAAATTCAACTGTTACACCTATGTGCCCGTCCTGCAACTCTGCTGTTGAAACCATTGATCATTATTTGTTTTTCTGCCCTGTATATGCCACTTTGAGGAAAAAATGGATTGTTCCTGCATGCTGGGTGCTGTCATTTTCCCGTCCTTCAGAAGCCTTGCGTGTATTTAGCTCCGACACAACCAAATGGATTGTCTTTACTTTATCCAGATATCTTTTTTATGCTTGGTGGTTGAGGTCCAAGGCGGTTAGAAGATCTCTTCAAACTGAAGTAGGGGGAAACCTTAGTGAGGGCCATGACCCAAGTTTAGTGTCGTAAGCTAAATATTTATAGCTCTCATCAGTATATAATTGATCCTGCATATTTTAAATCCACATTTACTTGATTTTTTTTAATCTTTGGAAAAGTGACATATCCTGCCATATTTTAGATACTGTGCCTAATGTTATGCTGTTAATTCTTTTACTACTTGTATATATTAGTGATGAATTTATGTACTGAGATTTTTTAATATGTGTTGTGTTTTTATGATATGTGTGCATGATCATGTTAATGATCGAATAAACAAATATATATATATTTCACAGTTGGTGTTTGTGCTTTTTGGCGCTATTTTCACTTGAAACTTTAAAATTGTGTATCTCAAGCTCTACTGATTGGATCTTTGTCGTTTTTGTCTTAAATTATTAATTCAATTTTTCTCTATATGTTTGTTTTAATTGGTGAGGGCTTCTTCTTGTATTATGTTTCACTTTATTACTGTGTGAACTGCTGCATAAATACTTTACATACTGCCTCTAAGTTAAGCCTAACTGCTCTGTGCCAAGCGACTAGGGGATTGAACACAGGTGAATCTAGGGCTTGCTTCTGACTTCACCGTAAAGGAGAATTGTGGTTGCTGCTTGAGTAGGGTGTCACCCCCCACAACCAGTAACCCAATGTCTCACATTGGTGTTCAGTGTTGAGGATTAGGATATGTGTCTGTATGGTACAATACAGTGATTTTGTGTTACACTGAAAATCCCGGATAAGTAATTTGAGACTAATTTGAGCCTTTTTAAACTCTCCCTAGTTTTCTGATTGGCTGTTTTTGCTTTTTTCTAAATTCAGTTCACTACCTATTTGTTTTGTACCATGGAGATGGAGATGCTCAATTTGGACAACCTCAGCAAAGTTGAGCTGCAGAAACTCTGCACGGAGAGAGGGCTGCTTGCGGAAAAGAAGGACCTTCAAATAGCCCTACGCACCTATAAGGTCACAAGGATGAAATCCAATCCTGAGAAGTCTGAGGAGAAGGATCTTCATGAGGATGTTCCTGATGAGGGAGAAGTGTATTTAGGAGTGGAGGATGCCCTGGCTGTGGGCCCTGAGCAGGAGCTCCCAGAGGAGGGAAACCATCTGCTCACTGAGAGAGAACCCAGTGTTAGGGGAGGAAGCAGTGTGTCTTCAAAGAGCATGTCCCCAGAGAAGTTAAAGAACAAGAAGGCAGAAAAGGAGCTCAAGCTGCAATTGGCCAAAATGAAAGTGGAAGCAGAAGAAAAGGAAGGCTAAGGCTGAGGGTGAGAGGGCCTTGGTACAAAAGGAAAATGCTGCTGGAGCTTGAGAGGAGCCTGAAGGAACTAGGGTTCAAGGCTAGGGAGGCCTCAGCATTCTAGCAGCAATCGCGGCAGCATATTTGCAATGTCTGAGGGAGTCAAGAAAATCTGCACCCCTGCAGAGCTAGTGCCTAATTTTGTGGATGAAGATGATATAGACAAATGGTTTTCTGGCTCTGAGATAGTTCTGATGGTACACAAGATTCTAGAGGAGGACTGAGGGGTAGCTTATGGAAGCACATGCCTACAGTGGAGAGGGACACACTTCTCACGCTTGAGGTGACCGACCAGACAAAGTATGCCCCCATGAAAGCCATACTTGTTGCTAAATTTGGGCTGAACCCTGGGAAGTACAGTCAGAAGTTCAGTGAAAGCCACTAACTCTGAAACCAGTCTTGGGTGGATTGGCTAAAAGGCTGGGTGAGGGACAGCAAAGTTGATGATTATGTTGGGCTATAGGCCTTAATTTTCAGAGAGTGCATACCCAATACTTCGTTTACAGAGCTGCACCAGCACCTAGTGGATAGCAAGCTGACTGATCCCAGGAAACTTGCTGAGGAGGCAGAAGTCTGGGTCAGTACCAGAGTTTCCAAAAAGGCATCTGGGGGACTCCTAAAAGGGTGGTCAGTGTTCCCGCCAGAAGAAGGAGGGGGGGATAAAAACAAGAAAGATTTCTTACAAGGCCCCCAAAATAGCTCACGGCAGAAAGGGTGCTATTCTCAATTTGGCCACCAAAATAAAGTTTTTCTGGACATAAAAGTACTAGTAAGTTTGTTCCTAAGTACAATGACTGCTACCAGAATGGGCACACCAAGGGAGATGCCATGTGTCCTAAGAGGGCACAGCCCCCAGTGGTGGGCAGTCCTAGGGGTTGGCCAGTATAGCACTTGGGGAGGAGATGGTCCCAGTCTGTATGGTGGGGGGCAGCTGAGGTTTCTTAAATGTCCCTGGGTGACAGAGAGATGGTGCTTAAAGCGCACATGCCTTCCAATACTTCCAAGTATAGGAAGAGGGTAATCATCATTGGGCAGAGGGTGGAGGTTCTGAGAAAATCAGGAGCCAGTATGACTACTGTCAAGTGTCATCTGATGTCCTCATGGCAGGTGATGCTCAATACGTTTCACCTGGTTGTAGTAGCAGACAACCACGAGAGCCACTACCCAGGGGGTCTGGTTCACTTTGAGTAGGGGGTCTCAGGTTCTCTTAAGGTAACTGTGAGCCCTGCCATGCCTGTAGATTATTTGCTAGGGAGTGACTTGGAGCACACTGGCTGGAAGGAAGCAGAGATCAGGTCACCCCTGCAGATGTTAGGGTTACCTGAATGAGACTGCATGACCACTCAGTCCATGACTGATCAGAAGGGGAGGGAAAAGAGCCAGGAGCCTGGAAGAATGGCACAGGTAGCTGCAAAGAAAGGAAAGGGCAGGGGTATGGAAAACCAGCTCTTGAAGCTCCTGCAGTACCAATGGATGGGGAGTCAACCGGGGAAGACATTGCCTCCCTAGGAGGCCAGTCTGAGTTTGCTGGATGGAAAGTTGAGAGTGGGTCCTCCATGGAGGAGTACTGCAAGGTATAGAGAGAATACCCAACCCTAAAGAGGCTGAGACGGCAGGCCAAAACCCAGGCGGCTGGTGACACCTCTGGAGATCACCTTATTTACTGGGAGAACAAACTCCTTTACAGTGAGCCTAAGGTACTTGAGCATGGGACAGCATGTGTGCTGGTGGTCCTCCAATGTTACAGGACAATCCATGTATGGCCTAGGAGCCCCCCAAAACTTAAACAGAAGTGAGGGCCTTCCTGGGTCTCAATGGATGTTACAGGAGGTTTGTCAAGGGGTATGGCATTATTGTTGCCCCCTTGACTGAGTTCACTTCAAAGGTTCCAGCCTAAGAAGGTGATCTGGACAGAGGCATGTGAAAAAGCCTTTGGCTCCCTCAAACAGGCCATGGGTACAGCCCCTGTACTCAAGGCCCCTGACTTTTCTCAGGAGTTCATAGTGCAAACGGATGCCTCAGAGCATGACATAGGAGCAGTATTGTCACCGTTCTATGAGAAGGGCCTAGACCAACCAGTAACCTTCATTACTAGGAGGTTACTTCCCCAGGGACAGACTTGGAGTACTATTGAAAAAGAAGCATTTGCCGTAGTGTGGGCACTGCACAAGCTGAGACCATACCTGTTTGGGACTAACTTCTGGATTCAGACAGACCACAGGCCACTCAAATGGTTGATGCAGATGAGGGGTGAGAATCCCAAATTTTTGAGGTGGCCCATCTCCCTACAGGGAATGGACTTTCAAGTGGAACACTATCCTGGTTCAGAACATGCCAATGCTGATGGTGTCTTTAGTTTTTCTGACTTAGTGATGAAAACTCCCAGAAGGTTGGGTAGTTCTCCCCACTTTCAGCTTGGGTGGACATGTGTTAGACCAGTCAGCCTTGTGGTGGTCTTCCCCTAAACGTTTTGCCTTCACCTCTGTTAGTTTTGTTTATCTCAATTTTGTTGGCCTCAGGGATTTGTGCACTTTACCATTGCTAATCAGTAATAAATTACTAGTACCCTCTCCCCTAAACATGGTAGAATTGGCTTGCACCCAATTAGCACAATTAGGTTACTTATAAGTCCCAAGTAAAATGGTACCCCATGCACCCAGGGATAGTAAATTAAATGCTACCAGTGGGCCTGCAGCACTGATTGTACCACCCAATTAAGTAGGCTTGTAAACATTTCTCAGGCCTGCCATTGTGGTCTGTGTGTGCTGTTTTAACCTGCCATTTTGACCTGGAAAAATAACCCTTCTTCCAGACCTAAACCTTCCTTTTCTATACCCGTGGGTAGGCCCTGAACAGCCCAGTAAGCAAGGTACAGTGTTTTTAAAAGGTTGGACATGCATGTTTAACTTTTGTATGTCTGGTAGTGAAAAACTCCTAAACTCATTTTCCACTGCTGTAAGGCCTACCCTTCCCACAGCATAACATTAGGTTACCTTGTTGCATTTAATATGTGATAACCTTCAATGGGAGCAAGTGGACAGATCGAGTTTGGTGTCTAAAGGATTGTAATTAAAAACCCTCGTTAATGGTAAAGTCAAATTTGTATTCACAAATCTGAAAATGTCACTTGCTTTTCTAAAATTGGTATTTTCTTGAACTAACCATTTGGTGTCAGCAGCCTGTCTCTGGATCACATGACTAGGTGTAGCTGGCAGTTGGTCTTTGTGTATTGCTTTCAAACAGTAATACTAAGGGAAGCTAAGTGTTCGTAGAATGGGTCACTTTGATGACTTAAAGAGGGGAAGGAGTTGACACCTACCGCATCACAAAGGCTCTTCCTGAGCGCTCTCACAAAGTCTTTTGTGTCCCCAGACAATCTGTAGATAGGGCAGGGAGGAAGGGGATGCCTGACACATCAGGGGGATAGAAGCCTGTAGAAACATCAACTGGTGGGAACAGGTATAAATATTGGACCTCAGATTTTAACTCTTCAGTAGACATCTGGACCTGTGAGAGAGTCAGAAGAAAGGTTGCTGTGCTACTTTGCTGCAAGCATGACTGCCACTCTGCTGCCCTGCTGCCCTCCTGCCTGAGTGAGGAGGACTGGCCCTGCACCTTCAATCCAGGACCACCAGAGTGACTCTAATGACTAGTTGGCTTGCCTCCTGATCAGAAGACTCAGAGACAGAACAGGCTGTAAACATCTTGAACCCAGCACCAGGACAGAGCCTGCTATGAGTCTTTTTACCCAAGTAGTGCCACCTCAATCCTGGGCCCTTGGAAGTGGACCTGAATGTGCTCCGCCAGCCCAACTGTGGTCTCAGCAGAACCAACGCAGTGCAACACATCGCCTCCTGTGACTGCATCAGAGCTACTGCACAACGCATCACCTCTTGAAAACTCTGCATGGGAACTGCAGTGTGACATAACACCAAATCAGGATTTCACATCACAGCTCGCAGCCTCATCGGAACCAATCCTGCAATGCGCATGCATACTCGACACAGGTCTTTGCTTCTCAAGCCCCTCTTCAACAGCAGCATCAACAACGATGCAGGACTTCGCATCACAAGCAATGCAGTTTCTTCAGAAGCAGCCGGTTCGAGATGCATCTTCAATGCAGGACTTCACATGGTAAGCCCCTCATCACCTGCATCCTCGATGATGACACAGGATCTTGCATTGCAGTCTCGCAGACGCAGCCTCCTTGGAAGTGTGTCTTGTGATGCATCTCTGACTATGACCTCGTATCACCTTGAGTGCACGACGCATCCTCGATGTGGGACCTCAAACTCATGGTGCTCCACAATCAGATTTAAGGTACTCTTGTTTAGATAGCCTAATAGGGACCCTGTAGCCGGCCCCCGCTCCGTCATGATCGGCCTGAATTTGTGATTTTATACTGGTCCGTGGCGACCAGGTCATCACAGTAGCTGCTTTGTGCTTTATGGTTCTATTTTCAATTGAGACCTTAAAATTCCATATCTCTGGTTCCACTCATTGGATTTTTGTTGTTTTGGTCTCAAGTTATTCATTCAATTGTACTTTTTTAAATTGGTGTGGGGTTTTTCTTGTGCTGTGTTTCACTTTATTACTAAATGAATTGCTGCATAAATACTTTATACATTACCTCTAAGTTAAGCATGACTGCTCTGTGCCCAACTACCATAGGGTTGAGCACAGGTTAATTTAGAGTTTGCTTCTAACTTCACCCTAATGAAGAATTGTGTTTGCTGCTTGAGGAGAGTTTTGCTCCCCTCAACCATTAACCCAAATTCTCACAGGGTCTATAAACCCTTCTAAAGTAACAACCACAATCCTTGTCAGGGTGAACCACAAAAGTCACAAAATTAACCTGTGCTTAAAGCTTTAGTAGATTGGCACAAAAAGCAGTCAGGCTTAATTTAGAGGCACTGTGCTAAGTATCTATGTAGTATACAAACAGTAAAAAAGTAAAAACACAACACAAGAAAAATCCCACACCAATTTAGAAAAATAGAGAAGACTCTAATAAATAAAATGAGACCCAAATGAAAGAAAAAAATAATCAGTAAAACCAGAGTTATTCATTATCACAGTTTTAGGTAGATATAGCGCCTTAGAGAACAAAGCGCTACTCGTGGTCATCTTGTCCTCCTGGAAAGTCACATTTTCAGGCTGACCTTAATGGAGTGCAGGCCGGATACAGGGACCTGGTTAGTACCTTCTCAAAGTCCGGTGCAAAGAGTCCAGTTCATGACAGTAGAGGAAGCCGAGAAGATCAGGGAGAGTGGCCCAGATGGTCATTGCTGCAACACGAATAGCCGACCTGGCATCACAGTCAGTTGTCGCTGTAGCATGAAGATCATGGATGGTCATTGCTGGAGTTTCCAGTTGGCAGCCACCACAGGTTGGCTTTGCCGTGACACGAAGTGCAGAGATTGTGTTACTGGTTGCCCCTGGGTGTCTCTGTATCAAGAAGAGTAGGGTTTACCGGAGCCTTACATTGGCGGTTGTCACGGACAGTAAAGTCTTGTCGTGACCGAGCCCATTTGTGGTCACGAAGAGCTTAAAACTTCAATATATCTCCTTTTCTTCAAGAGAAGTGCACTCTGATGCCCACCAAGGGGAGGGCCCTCTTGGGGTTCAGGAACTCACTCTAACAGATGGCAAAAGGGCTCAGGCAGGTCAAGTTGCATGTCCAGACAAGTTCAATTGCAGCCGATCAGCTGGAGCATTGCAGGGAGTCCTCTGGAGCTTTTTGTGTCTCTGTAGCTCAGAAAAGGAGATCAGCCAACTAACACTCAAAGTCACTCAGGTTAGCCTGAGATGAAGGGAGCAGGTTCAGTCTTTCTTCACAGAGAGCAGAGCAGGCCTCAAGCAGCAGGGCAGTCATCTGTAATCAAGGCATGCCTCAAGCAGCAGGGCAGTCCTCTGGGGAAAAAGGCAGTGCTTTACTATAGTCCACAGGTCCAGGATTATACTAAGGAGATGGTTCATAAGGTCCAGTATTTATACCCGGTGTCAGCTTTTGTAGTGAGAAAAATGTCTGGGCTACCCCCACTTCTGGTTCTGCAGAGTTCCTTCCTTCTCCTGTACAGGCACCAAGTAATCTAGGCTGATGCAAGACTGGTGTCAAGTTCCTTTGTGATGGTGCTGGAGGTAGCCATTTGAAATGTAAGTGGGGCATGGAACAGCTCTGCCCTACCTATCCTGGTAGGTTAGCCCATCCTGCCAACAACTAGTCCTCCTTTGTCTCACTGTTTGGGAGGAATACACAAAGGCCAACTGCCAAGCTATTCACAGTCATATGACCCAGGACAGAGGCAGCAGGTACCAAATGGTTAGGAAAAAAAATGCCAACTTTCTAAAAGTGGCATTTTCATAATTGTGACTTAAAATCTGACTTTACCTTTAAAGAGGGTTTTACATACAATTCATTTGAGTCCAAACTTGACATTACTATATGTTCCCAATCAAACATTAGCAACCAAATGAAAGCGATCACTTATTAAATGCAATAAGGTAACCCAAAGTTATCTAATGGCAGAGATAGCCCATGCAGTAGCGAAAAACAAATTTAGGAGTTTTACACTACTAGGACATGTAAAACTTAAAAACACATGTCACTCAATCAAACAGGATTTATAAAGTGCAGCTAATCACCAAAGAGGGTATCCAGGCACTGAGGACTGCTGCTGAGGGTGGATCAGTTGAACAGCCAGGTCTTACCTCCCTTCCTGAACTCTAGAAGAGACGGTAAGGGCCACAGGTGAAGGGGAAGGCCGTTCCAGGATTTGGCAGGGAGGTTGGAGAATAAGTGTCCTCCACTGTGTTTTGGCAGATGCAGGGGAAGTGAGCGAGAGGGAGGGAGGCAGAGCGAAGGCGTTTGGAGGGTTGGTGGATGTTCATGCAGTGGTTGATGTATACCGGTCATTGATCGTGGAGGGCTTTATAGGCGTGGGTCAGCATCTTGAATAGGCATCTCTTCTGGATCAGGATCCAGTGGAGTTTCTTGAGGTGGGGGTGAAATGGGTGCATTTGTGGAGGTCAAGGATGAGTCTGGCAACTGCATTCTGTATGGACTACAGTCTCTTTAGGAGGTGATTGGTGATTCCTATGTAGAATGTGTTGCTGCAATCCAGCCATCTGGTGACTAGGGCTTGAGTGACGATTTGTCTGGTACTGGTGGGGAGCCCTTTGAAGATTTTCCAGAGCATGCGAAGTGTGAGGAAGCATGCAGAGAAGACTGCATTGATCTGGTTTTCCATGTTGAGTTTCCTGTCCAGGTTGATGCAGAGGTTGCAGGCATGGTCTGTCGGTGTGGGAGAAGGTCCTAGTTCAGAGGGCCATCAGTAGTCATTCCATGGGGATGTCTTGTTCCTGAAGGTTAGGACTTCCATTATGTCCGTGTTGAGTTTCAGGCAGTTGTCTTTTATCAAGTCAGAAACGTTTGTCATGCACCTATGGAAGTTGGCTCTCGTGGTAGAGGGGCACAACAGATGATACTGTTGGGTTCAGAGGTGAAAGGTGGAAGGTGGAAGGCAGATTCTCTGGGTTCTTCTGGTGAGGAAGGAGGTGATCCATTTGAGGGCATCACCTTGGATTCTGATGTGGTGAAGCCTCTTTATCAGGGTGTGGTGGGATATGCTGTTGAATGCTGCTGAGAGGTCAAGGAGGTTCAGGGCTGCGGTTTCTCCCAGGTCCAGAAGGGTTCTGATGTCATCAGTGGCTAAGATCAAGGAAGTTTTGGTGCTCTGGTTGGCGCTGAATCTGGAGTGGGAGGAATCCAGCAGGTTGTTGTTCTCCAGGTGTTCAGTGAGCTGCCGGTTGATTGCTTTTTCACTGGAAACGGGACAAGAGAGATGGGGCGGTTGTTCTTGAGTTCATTAGGGTCAGCGGATCCTCTGTTTGGAGGGTTTGACGAGGGGGACTCTGCCAGCACACTTGGAAATCCAGGCGGAGAAGTTCTTCACAGCTTGTTCCAGTTTGGTTGTGGTGTCTGGGTAGGAGGAGTTGGGGAAGTTGGTTCACTGGCTCTTTGATACTCCAGCTACAGTGAAGAGTGCTGGGCAGTTTCGTGGTGGTGCGAAGGGGTCCTGCAATAGGGAAGTGAATGATGGTGTGGTCTGTCGGGGTGAGCTGGTGACATGACTGTACTTGACTCTGTCGCTGGCCAAAAAAATAGGGCCAAGAGTGGCCAGCAATGTGGGTGGGGTTGTTGCCAAGTTGTGTGAGGACGATGTTGTTCATGCACTCGAGGCAGTTGATGGAGTTTGTGTCATTTGGGTTGTCTAGGTGGAAGCTAGGGTCCCCGAGGAAGAAGTAGTATTCGGAGTCAATGGTGAGTGGGGTGAGGAAGTCAAGGATGGCATTGCAGAAACTGGGGCATGACCCTGGCAGTCTGTAGGCAAGGGTGCCTTTGAAGGTGGTTCTCCTGTTGATGTGAAGTTGGAAGTTGAGGTGTTCCATGATTGGGGTGGTGTCATCTGCAGTGGCTGTGCAACAGATGGATTCTTTGTGGATAATGGCAATTCCACCGCAGTGTTTGTTGGTGCAGTCCCGGTGTACTATCTTGTATCCATCAGGGGTATCGGGAGTGATGTCAGGAGCAGCGGCAGGATTGAGCCAGGTCTCAGTGATGAACATGATATTGGGTGTGAGGGAGGTGATTGTGTCCTTAATCTCGGAGTGTGCTTGCAGAGTGATCATGCGTTGAGTTGGAGACAGTGGAGTAGCTCTGGTTTAGGCGTGGTGGGTGTGGTAGTGGTAGTCAGCTATGCAGGTCTCCGGTGTTGCAAGAGAAGAGGCAGTGTTAGCAGTTGAAAGGTCCAACCATTGAGTGCAGAGAGGTGCAGCAGCAGTTGATGTTGTGGGGACTGGGGTCCAGGGCTCAGAGTTCGGCTGCAAAGTATCTGTGGGTGGCGAGAGGGCCGGGGTTCCTGGCGCTGGGCATGGGCCAGACACGAATGGGCACAGACAGACTTGCCTTTGGCATGCCAGCAGGTGTGCTGGGGCCCCCATTAAGTAGGTCCTGGGAGGTGCACAGTTAGACAGGAGCAGAAAAAAACGGGCAGGAAACAAGCAGGCAGTGAGGCGGCTCTGAGCACCAACAAAGTACAATTAAAAACTTACACAGAAAGAAAAACGAAGGACATATAAGCTAACCACAACAGGAAATGGCTACAATTTTGAAGGAAAGAAGGATCTGCTTTCATGGTTAACCCCACTTTTTGCTGGTGTCATACTGTTTTTCTGCCTAGTCTGACTGGGACCCTGCTAATCAGGACCCCAGTAACTGTGCTTCCTCCCTAAGCTGACTATGGTAATTACTTTGGTACATTCTTAATTGGCTGCTGGGGTACCCTTGTAAGTCCCATGTATATGGTACTAAGGTACCTAGGACATAGGTACACCAGGGGTCCCCCATGGGCTGCAGCATGTATTATGCCACCCATGAGGGACCCTCCAAACTCTGACTACAGTTCTTCCATTGCAGCCTGTGTGAGTTGGTACTCAAACCTCTCATGAAAGATATACGTTTCCTTATATCTAACATCATTGCACTTTAAACCTATGTCACCCCTCTAGTAGGCCTTTCAGTCCCAAAGGCAGGGGGCTTGGTTATAAGTGTGAGGATGCCCCTTTATGAGCAGGACATCCAATCACACTCCAAGGCCATTCTCTAGGCTGTGTAAGTGAATCAGCCATTATGAGACATAGAGTGGACATTAGTTATTACGCAATGACCTTCTCTAAACTGACTGGAACGAACCTGGGCATGTTTGGTATCAAACATGTTGGAAGCATACCCCAACAACGTAAACAGTGTTGGAGGTATGATTCCATCCACGGTAGGGCCTCTCCGGGGAGCCCTCCATGTTCCCGGGACCGATTTTCAAGAGCCTGACAGCACCCTAGGGCTGCTGCCGACCACAGAGACCATTATGCCCTCCTGCTGCTGGGCCAAGCCAGAGCAGAATAAGGCAGGTCAATAGGTTTCTTGTCACAGGGAGGTGTGACCAACTCCCGAACAGGAGTTCATGTATTGGGCCGAGGTGGGGGCGCTTGACAGCGCCACCAGACTGCTTTGAAGGGCACATTTGGTGCCCTCCTTGCATACTCCAGTTAGAACCATGGGCTCCCTCACTGGTGCGAAATTGGACAAAGGACATGGGAGTAGCCTCCCCTCTGTCCAGCCCCTCCTGTAGAAGGGAACCCCTGAATCATCCCCACCCTCTCCCCAGGTTACTTAAGGGTTTATCTGAGGTTGGCTCACCAGATTCTTCATGGGACATGATTCAGATCAAGATCCACCTTACTTCAACCGTCTGTGCACTCTGGACTTCGCTGGACTTCATTGGGAACCAAGACTACACCGGGAAGGCTCCTGCTGCTCCTGCTCTAGCTGTTTCGCTAGTTGTCTGCAACATATGTGCCTCATCCAGGAACCTCTCCAGGCCTGTGGGCATCAAAGACACCTGAAGAAATCTCCCTTGGAGTGAAGGAGTGACTCCCCTGCACCCACAGGCACCTCAACCTCACTGGCCGGTCTGCTGATCCTGGGCTCCTTCAGACTCCAAAAAGCTCATAAACACAGGTGGTGGTTCTTCAACTCCCTCGAGGCCTGAGCAGTCTTCCCAGCAAGTCTGAAGTCAGCATCCCTAGTTGGAACCACTGGGACCAAACCCCTGTGCACTGCGTCGACTTGCTGTTGCCAAGGCTTGGCGACTCTCTCCTCCAGAGATCTTCGGGCTCTAAGTAGCTCCACCCTCCAGCAACTCCTGCTCCCAGGATCACCATCCTCACCATATCCTCTGCACCGGGAGCCTGTATCCTTAGTGAGTTGCTTAAGGTCCTCTGCAACTCCTGTGCTTCCGGCCTGTGGGTACGTCCGAGGGTCTTCTTTGCCTCCAGTGGGCCTCCCTGCTTGCTCGGGGCCTACTCTCACTTACCTCATTGTGGTGAGTCCCCTGACATTGCTGGCCCGACACTGCACATTTCGTCTTCTTCCACGTTGCTGGCGCTACCAAGGCTTGTTGGTGCTCCCGCTAGACACCGACCCACTGGTCATCGACATCCAACGTGGGAAAGCTCATACACAGCTCCTGGTTGTCCTCTGCATCGCCTGGTCCTCGCACCTGCAAAAAGAAGGGCACCGTCAACTCTCCTGCAACAGCCGACATTGGTGGGTACTCGACTCCTGTGCCTTCTGGTCGCTCCTAAGTGACATAGAGACATAGACTCTGTCCCCTTTGCTTGCGGGTACTCCTCTTCTTGAATCCACCCTTGGATTCCACTGGACTCTTCCAGCTTCTTCGCCAGCAGCATCTTGCTCGAAGTCCTCCATTGGCGACAACGTCAGTTCCCGACGCAACTTCGTACCTATGCACCCGACTCCTCTGGGGAAGGGAACCTGGTCTCCTGGGTATCCTCAGGTGGGGTGACTCTCGAACCATCTATCTTTCATGGGGTGTCTTCCGAGTCCTCTGGGAAGGGTCCTTTTTCCTAAAAATTGCAACCGCGACTTCCCCATTGACTTACCTTGAACTCTGCACATGGCTTCCGTGGGGTTCCTGGGTACTTACCTTGGGTGGTTCCTTGTGTCCAAAGCACTTCTACGTCTTCTGGGTCCATTCTCGACTTCAGTCGTTGGTCGCATTCCACTATTTTAGTATATGGTTTGGCCTCACCTGGAGTCCACTGTAGTTTTGTGCTACTTACCTGTCTTATGATCAAAGTATTGTGTGTATTGTAGTTATATCTCTGGGTAGGAGATATTGCATTGTGTTAGTGGGTGTCTGTAATAAATAACAATTTTTATAGCTATACTGTGTGGTTCTTTTTCACTTAATCTACACTATAAGATTAGATACTGGTAAAACAAGCAGCTTTACACTCCTCCTAGACTAAGCCTGAAGGCTGCTCTCCACAGCGACCACTTAGAGAGCTTTCTAAGGTTGTGTAAACCACTAAAATCACCGCTTCTACCTGCCACAAGGGGACCACTGATCCCAGACTGCCCTGCTGACCTTCGCACCAGGAGGTGCCGCCATTCTCCCGCGCCCGGAGGCGCATAAAGGCCTGCGCGGCTCCCGCTCCGCGGGAACCGCTTCTACCTGCCGCAAGGGGACCACTGATCCCAGACTGCCCTGCTGACCTTCGCACCAGGAGGTGCCGCCATTCTCCCGCGCCCGGAGGCGCATAAAGGCCTGCGTGGCTCCCGCTCCGCGGGAACCGCTTCTACCTGCCGCAAGGGGACCACTGATCCCAGACTGCCCTGCTGACCTTCGCACCAGGAGGTGCCGCCATTCTCCCGTGCCCGGAAGCGCATAAAGGCCTGCGCGGCTCTTGCTTCGTGGGACGCGTGCGGGCATGCGCCGGGCGAAGCCCGGGCCAAGGGCGGGCCCGTCTGAGCCCGTCAGAGTCCGGTAGAGGCTGGGCTGGGCCCCCTCTCTAACATCAGCGATGGGTAAGAGGAAACATCATTGTACTCAGGACCAGGGAGTTTTAAGAGCTAAAATTCCTAGAAAGTCTTCCTCTATCATTTCATATTTAACATCAGCGGTGGGTGTTTTAAATAAGGAGATAGCCAATGCAGAAAAAGCATTGGGTATGGATGAGAGACGAGACCCGGAGGCGAAGAATGTGGTAATTGACTCCTCGATTAAACCTCCTGTACCCTTGGAGCCAAAGGTGACGATAAATACTACAATAATAGGGAGTTAAGTAGTTAACTCTGATGTGGGGCCAGTAGGAGGCGCGGAGGATCTACCAATTGAAGTTACGGACGATTCTGAAAGAGCTTCAATAGGTGCGTTATTGGGGCCTCCTGGGAAGAAAAGGTCAACTAGAAAAGGAAACAAAAAGTCCAAAGGCCCAACAAAGCATAATCTTATCCGGGGCTCTGCTGCTGATAAGAACTCTCAATTAACATTATTAAATCTGATAGAGGATACTTTAAGTCCGAGGTTGGAGACGACACTGACGAGACTTGCTAAAGATATAGTTGACACTTTAAATACTTGTGTTAAAGGCATTCTGGATAAATGTGAACGTATTGATTCCTTTTAAGGGATCTGAGAACAACGCATCATATTCCCAATCTAACCAGTGTTCCTAAGGCAAAAATAGATCCCAGGCCCTATATTGGAGAATCAGAGTCTGGTTCTCAACCCCAAAAGTACCAACAGGCCAACTTAAAATCCAGTCTCCTAGATAGAACCAAGGTAAGCGAGGGTCCCTTTGCAGGGAGGGGATTATTGGTTCAAGGTTCCCAGAGTCTCTCAAATGTTCAGGCTCTGGCCACTGGTGGGAACCCTGCCCTCCTAAAGGGGAATTTAAGGTTGAAAAGCTGTAGACTTAACCTCCCTCTAGAAGCCACACCCTTGGTAGCGGTTCTTGTAGGGGTACCCCCACTGAGCGACTATGATAATGAATCAACTCCGTCCCTGCTACGAAAAATTATGCATTGGTGTGACCTACGATGTAAGGATAATGCGGAGACTTCATCACATATTATAATGGCTAGACGGGTGGGATGGGTGGGAAATTCCATCAAACAGGTCGATGGCGATTGTATTATTGTTAATTTTAACAAGCGGGATATAGCGGGCAGAATGTTTGGGGATGCTTCCCAGTTGGAAAGGGGGGGTATCAGGGCTCTGCCACTGGGCTTTTTCTATCCCCCTGTAAGTAGATTATCAGCAACGGCTGGTTTTCATTATGAGTTACACTCCTCAGGGCTCCAACGGAGCGATAACCATTTCCCTAGACATATAGAGCCTGAATCCCACGCTGTAAGGTCCCGTTGGAATGATGTAACAGCTCCACATCGACTACAACCATCAGTAGGGCAGGAAGGAGGCGGTCTAGCTCTGACAAATAGATTTTTCCCTTTGTCCAATCTTGATGCGAATGATTGACTAGAGTCGCCCATTGACCTCCTGCCCGAGCTTGACCAAAATGTCCAGGCCCCAGATGTAGAACCTGTTTCTAACTGCAAGATCATTAGCTGGAATATAGCGGGCCTACGAAGTAAAAGAGATGATCTAAACTGGTTTAAATTTATAAAACTATATGATATAATTGGCTTACAGGAAACTTGGGATAAGGAGAGCAATTTTTGGTTCGATGGGTTTAAGTCTTACTTCTTACCTGCTCGCTCTTCCTTGGCTGGTAGAGCTAAGGGAGGCCTTATGCTCCTTTTTCTTTAAAACTAAATTGGTCCCTAAAGAGGTTGGAGACGGATTCCCATAACCTTCTAATAGTAGAACTAACTACTCCCAATTATCCTTATATACTATTTGTTAATTTTTATAATTCGGGTGAAAGGGATTTTATAAATCAACATTTAATTTACTTGAAATGTTTTTGGGAGGATTACAGGCTAAAACAAACCACTTTTTATCATATTATACTTATGGGCAATTTTAATATACATTTGTGTAACCTTATGTGTCATGTTGTTGACCATTTAGGGCCCGATCACTCAGTCCTACCCCATTTTGAGCACACGCATCAGGGGGAGGCCCTGGAGGACCTCCTGGCTGGAGCTGACCTTTTTGAACCTGGTTTTAATGATCGATCTGACCGGGTCCCTACATTTAAAGCTAAGGCGAGGGACACTGTTATTGATTATATATTTATGTCCCCTTCACTGTTAGCTAAGGTAATGTTTTATAATGCTACGTTGTCTACCTTTAGTGATCATAACCCTGTTATTTTAGAGCTTGATAAAGGCTGTGGCCTAATGGGAACAATTGGAAAGAAAATCAAAGCTAATTGTTTGGTAACAACTGCCCAGGGTAGGAGGCTCAAATGGTCCAAGGTAATTCCCGAATCTTTTGTTGCGGACCTTCGTGAGAAGGCCAAAGTAAATATTTCTAAATGTGTAGACTTTAAGACCCCTAGGGCTGAGGTTCTTCTGGCTTTCGAAGGAATTTGCTGCCAGATAGCCTCTGATCTGACTGTGATAACAAAACCCAGTCTCAATATGGGCGAAAGGTGGTTTGATACCAACTGCTCACGGGCCCATCGAAATCTGGTTCAAGCCTTAAAAAAGTCTCCTCGAGATAGGGTTGCGATAGCCGTCTTAAGGAAGGAGTACAAGTCTGTGGTTTATGCACGAAAAAGGGAGATTAAGGAAGAGGCCTGGAATGCACTTTTATCAGTGGAAGTGTTAAAGAACAGTTCAAGATTCTGGGCTATTGTTAACACACCCTTTTTCGCTGGCACAGAGATTAGCACTATGGAAAGTAACATCATAGAGGCACAGTGGCTTACCCACTTTGAGGCTATTTATGGCTCTAGTGGAACCGCTGTTCCCTGCTCTAGCTTAGAAAATGATAGAGCCTAGTCTCTGTTGGTTTTTAAGGAGGAGGATGTTGAAAGGGCAATTACAGAGACATCCAGTAATAAAGCACCCGGCCCAGATTGTGTGCCTGCAGACTTGTATAAATGCGATCCCAAATTTTGGGCTAAGATATTAACTAATGTTTTTAATGCCTCTGGTTCCCAGGGGTTTCCTGTATCGTGGTCCTTGTCGACTATTGTACCAATTTTTAAAAAGGACCAGAGAGGGGATCCACGGTGTTATAGACCAATATCATTGATTGACTCTGCAGTCAAAATCTTAGGTAAAGTGATCCTGGTTAAAATAACGGACTGGGTGAACAACAATGAGGTCTTATCAGATTTACAATATGGCTTTCGACAGGGCAGAAGCACTATGGATCAGTGCCTTAACTTATACTTATTAATAAGTAAATAAACCATAGCAAAAAAGGGTTCCCTACAAATGGCTTTTATGGATCTCACTTCAGCGTTCGATCTGGTGAACAGATCGAAGCTGTGGACTATTTTACTTGATAGGGGTCTTGACCCTCCTCTGGTTCATTTTCTGGCAGATTTGCATAGGGACCTTTCAGCATCAGTTAGGGTAACCCAGGATGGTAAATGCACCAGGCATTTTAAATCGGGCAGAGGTGTCCACCAGGGATGTATATTGGCGCCACTACTTTTGACTTTATATATTAATGCCCTAGACAAAACTTTGGATCAGGCCAGTTTGGACATTCCGCGTGTAGGAGAAAGGACTATTCCGGTTCTCCTATACGCGGATGATGCTGTCCTATTAGCCCGTACTGCCCTGGGTCTTCAGAGGCTTTTGGATGCGTTTGGGGCTTATATGAAGTCTCTGGACCTGACAGTGAATATTGCAAAATCACATGTCATGTCAATGGGCCAAAGAAACAGAAAAACAAATACGTTTTTTTGTAATGGATTAGAGGTGTCCAGGGTGACCTCTTTTACATACCTCGGGGTCCTATTTGATGACAGATGCTCCTGGGTCCCCCAAGAAAAGGTTAAAAAGCATGCAGTTTTAAGATCAACGTCAGGCTTATTAGGGTTTGCGCAGCGTTTGGGAGCAAGGCCATTGGAAGCCATGCTTGGTATCTATAGATCCAAATGTTTGGCTATTGCATTGTACGGGTCAGCCATCTGGGGATATAAACATCTGGCTGGGGTTCAGATAGCAGAAAACAGATTTCTACGTGCTCTTCTGTCTGTACCTCAATCAACCCCGACCTTTGTTATCCATCAGGAATTGGGGTTGGGTTATGTGTCTGACCTGTTGAGAATAGCTCCATTGATATGCTGGCTTAAAAACTTGCTCAACCCAGCTTTATCGCTGAATCACTTAATTATGAGGGATTGTGTCACCTTGGATAAAGCCAGCAGCATTCCATGGCTATCCTATGTTAAGTCCATGCTTTTGAAACTGGGGCGCCCTGAACTTTTTGATGCTCCTGAAAGGATTAAAAAGGAGGATGTGAAATGGGCTAGGTCACAATTTATGACTATTTTAATAATGGAACGTGAAGAGCAGGAACTAAAGAAATCCACTATTAGGGCTCATTATTTGACAAAATCCTCACTATTAATGGAGCCATATTTGAGAATTGTAACTAAGCCTTTTCACCGCTGGCTCCTGACCAGGTTCCGTCTTAATCTAATCCATTTCTCGCTTGGTAATCTGACGAGTTGGTGCAAACCAGAGGATTTAGGCACATGTCAGTGTGATAATTTCTCACTACAGGACACGCTACACTTCATGATGTTCTGCGAATATTATAGTGATATTCGTAGGAGGTTCCTGGTCCCCCTTTTGAGGGATAGGGGCTTCCTACAAGTTAGACCTGCATTGCTTTACCTCCAGATGCTGAATAACACTTGGGTCATTTTTAATGTTGCTAATTTTTAGTTGCTGCGGTTCGCCTTAGGAAAAAGAGACTCCCCATGCCATCTGTTGTATGAAATTCCAAATTTTATATTCTTATGCAATTTTACCAATATTTCTTGATTAATTCTGATGAATTATATATTTGTTGCTGATGTTTTTTATGTTTAATTTTATCATTGCCCACATGTATTGTCTGATAATATGCATTGCCTTTTATGGATCTTTTTGTTTTATACTTTTGTGATTTTAATTAATCGAATAAAGTGGTTATGTCTGTCTGTCTGTCTGTCACTAAAATCACCATAAGGGTTGTCTGGATTGGTGCAGGGTGCTTCACTTGAATAAGTGTGCACCATATACCAAGCCAGCCTCCTACAAATTTAAACATAAAAAGCTACAGTTTAAACACAAGGAATGGCTATGGTATAAACAGGAAAATGGATAATTAACAACAGAGGTAAAATGGCTTATTAACAACAGAGGCAAAATGGCTAATTGACAACAGAGGCACAGAATATGGCTACAAATATACAGTCTGAGTGGCTACTGTATAAGTACGCTATAATAACAACAGCATGAGTGGCTGAAGTGCACCGTGAAGAATGCAGAAGATGCGGCAGGGAAGCAGGGCACAATCAGCAGAGTTCGGAGACCTGCTGAGTCGAGCGGCAGTGAGGGGGAGCTAGATCAGAGACCTGTCCTATTTTTTAAATACAATGCACTCTGCTCTATGGCCTGTCTAGGGCCTATCATAAGGCTGACTTTCATGTTTTAAAAAAAGAAGGATTAGGCCAGGCAAAAGGTTCATATTGCCAGGTCAAATTGGCAATTTAAAACTGCACACAGGCTGCAATGTTAAGCTTTACCATTACACATAATGGGGCAACCCTGTGTCCCTCAAAACCTGGGTATAGTAGATTTGTTCTACAATTGGTTCTGTTGGGTTTCGCAATTACTTTATCACAATAGTAATTCGTATTCAATTTCATCAGACAAAATGAATCAAAGATACACCACACAATATACTTATATTAACATATATATATATTATGTGAGCTTCTTGTCATAAATATGGCTGCTATACAATCAAATTCATAACAACAAACATTAAAAAGACTTTTTAGACAAACCCCAAAAATATTTGTGACTAAAATAGTGACAGACATGTGCAAAATGATCCCATTTCACAACAACATAATAAGTTTCACGAAACTCACGGTGTTCTGTCTTTTTAGATTCCAATGTGGTTCAACTCCCACCCTACACTACTTTCACAATTGTTTTAGATAGTGGGAGTGACTAAAGACGTGAAGTGGCTGTACGTCGACGTTTCGACCCAGGATGTATGTGTTACTGTAAAGACATCACAGAGGGTCTTCCTCAGGACTGGCAGCAAAGCATATAGACAGCCTATAGAAAAGCAGGGACAGAAATTAATAAATGTGGTGTACCAGAACAGACAAAATTGACTGGAACATCTGTTTGGGAAAACTCACTAATGAAGGTAGTGAACTCGTCCACTGGTTGGATTGAGCCTGATTGCAATTATTCAGATAAGGTCCTTATTCAGTGAAAGCAGTGTGTTTGTTATCCATGTGTGATTTCTAGGGGAATACATGATGGAATTACTAAATAATCACATTGAGTCATGCCTCAGAGAGGTCCGATTATAGAAAATGGGGGGAGACTCACCCGCCTGGTCAATTGATTCCAGTACTATTGAATCCAGTACGGACAGCCTGCGATTATTCGAGGAAATGGCAGTCCCATTGCTAAATGAATTGGCATGGACATAGCCTATTGAACAATACATATGTACAAGCGTTGATGACTGTGGACATGCATATTCATCCTTACATGAGCGCTCATGGTGCTAGAAAACCAGCCCTGAAAAAAGTGATCACATCCAGTGAACAATATGACTTTACCGATACCAAAGGCCGTGTGCGTTGGGCTTGATCACCGAACGTTACACATCATAATGAAATAGAAAACTAAAATGACTCTAGACCCTTACACTTAAGGGTAGCCGTATCATTGTAATATTAAGGGGGTTGTGATATAAGATCAGGCATGCATAGTTACGGAGGTCTTTTACATAGAAAAATTACAAACTCTCTGCTCATATCTTATAAAAAGAGCCTAGCGCGATCACTAATGCCGTCAAGGGGAAGCGTGCATTAAACTAATCAGAACATCCAAAGCAATGTCCTTAGTGAAATCCTGTCTCCAAACTAAATAGTCACGCATGGAAAGGAGGCAGACTTACCCTCTGATTGTCTAATTCAGGACTGCAAAGATGAACCGGTTGGGCGGAGGATCCCGCTCGATTTAAATTGAACTTGATCGACGGTGGCCGCTGCGTCAGCGTGCACGCCACTGTGGAATTCCAAAATAGCTGACTCATGACGTCTATAACGCTGTGCTTGTCGGCAGCATGTCAGGGGAGTGAAAGCTGCCAACAGTGAACCGCTCCTGTGTTTGTTGCTATGTCAGTCAAAGTATCCGAATGAAAAGCAAAACAGTTTGTGACAGGTAATCTACTTCCCAGAAAAACAACAAAGCCACTGTGTTTTGGCATGCAACAACAGCATATAGATTCCATACAATAGCAAGGGTCCCTAACCTAGTAAGTGTTCAATCAAGGCTTGGACCTCAGATCTGTGTGCATCTGTACCACATTAATTCTGCTAATAAACATGTCATAGTATCTATAATGCTATATTATAGCCACAATTTGGGAGCCATATTTATGCTTCTCCCAATCCTGGGAGAAGCCCTGTCCTGGTATGGCAAAGACTCTGTTAACATTCAAAAACAATTACTGTTTACGTATCTTCATCACAGAACTACTGCCACATATAACAACAGTAGCAGAATCAACCTATACATTTGAGCATGATTATACCAGTGCTTTTAAGACGGTGTAGATACAATAGTCAGCACGGTGGAACATAGTATGTATGATGAAGCACAACAACGTCATTTTTCGGCATTATGAGTGCTAATTGTCACCAAATTGTACAATTTAACAATTATGTATATTTACATCTGTGATTATATCTTGAACAATTGTTGTATCATGGCTTCATCTCGGCACTCCCGTGGCACAGTCCTCCTAAATATTTGTTCATGATTACCTCAGTGCTGATGTGAAGATACAGATACAGTGGTCAGCACAGTGTTATACAGTACGCATAATAAACAAAGGAAAGCGCTTTACAGTAATGACATCTGTCTATTAATTTCCTCTGATTCGTTTAAGCCATGGGCTACTGTGTCAAGCATATGTATCCATCGGCACTCACAGAAGTTCAGTCTACATTGCATGTCACCACCCCTGTGACTAGTGTTGATTTTCTCCACTATCCACCACTTCAAACTTTCTGCACTATGTCCCGCAGACCTGAAGTGTTCCACCAATGGGGCCCCGGGTGTCCTGCATCTAATTCGACTGCAGTGTTGTAAAATCCTCGTCTTAGCCTTCTGAGTGGTTTGGCCTACATACAATTCACCACATGGGCACTTAATTGCAAAAATGACCCCAGCTGTATTGCAATTTGTATGGTGTCATAATGTGTACAGTCTGTCATTATGTAGAAATTATTTTTGTTCCACTGTAAGGCTGCAAGCTTTGCAATGACCACATCTAAAATGACCCAGCAGCGGGAGAAGATTCAATTGTGATCTGATATCTCTTGTATTGTCACTTTTCAAGAAAGAACTAACCACATAGTCCCTTACATTCTTACCTCTTTTAAAGGCAAATAGTGTTTTTTCTGGCATGTCAGTTTCAGTACCGACGAGGTTCCAATACTTGTTGATCACTTTCTTTATTTCATTACTCCCAGTATTGAATGTAGTGACACAGTCTACTCTGTCAGTTCAGTGGCAGTATCCTTAGGTTTCACCTCAAGCAGGGTATCCCGTGGACAGTACCACACTCTTTTTCTTGCTCTTTTGAGAAGAACCTTGGGGTATCCCATTTTTCCCAGTTTAACCAGGAGTATATCAGTTTCCCTAAAGAAGTCTGCTCTGTGTGCGCAGTTGTGTCTCCACCTGAAAAATTGTCCATAAGGAAGATAGTCATAGAGATTTCTAGGATGCTGTGAATTATCGCTCTAAGGGTGTTCCGTTATTGGACAAAAGTAGTGTAAATCTTGGATTCCTCTATTTTTACAGACAGGTCCAGGAGGCTAATAGCCTCTCTGTCGTATGTCATGGTAAACTTGATGTCTGATGATCTACCATTCAACCAGGATTGAAAGTCAATTAGGCTCAACTCATCCCCTGTCCATATCATTAAAACATCGTCAATATAACGTTTCCACATTGAGATGCTTTCCAGGAAGGGATTCTCTGAGTCATAAATATGTTGGTCCTCATATTTTTCCATGAATAGATTCACCAAGTTTGGCGCAAACTCTGCCCCCATGGCCACACCTTTACATTGAAAAAATAAATCACCTTGGAATAGGAAATAGTTCCTTCTCATGGCTATGTCGAGCAGTTCTACTATAAATTCAGTTGGGACGCAGCACGGATTCTCCCTTTTGTTGAGAACATCCCAGGCAACCTCCAATGCAACATCTTGTGGAATGCTCGTGTTTAGGGATGGCACGTCTAAGGTCACCAGAAACTGTGTCTTATTGTTGTATTGTTAGTTCTCTACCAATTGAATGGCATGCATCATGTCCCTAAGGTATGATTTGGTCTTCTCAACCCATGGTTTCAAAAAAGTGTCAATGTACTTACTCAGTGGCTCCAAAATAGAACCGCATCCCGAAACTATGGGTCTGCCTGATGGGTGCTCAAGGTCCTTGTGGACTTTCGGGAGAGTGTATATGGTGGGTATATACAGGTTTTGCTTGTTTAAAAAATGGCATTCGTGTTCAGTGAGGAAACCCTCCTCCAGTCCCCTTTGTGTTAGAATGCGAATCAGCTTAGCAACCTCCGGTGTGGGATCTTTAGCTGTCTTGCAATAGATTTCCTGTACTCCTGTCTTTTAATTTCATCCACATAGTCATAGGTGTTCTGCATGACTATAGCCCCACCCTTGTCTGCGGTCTTTATTGTTAAGCTTGGCACATGTTTTAAAGGGCTACTTTAGTGGGTTGTACAATAAGAGCTGCACTGCCACTACTGGCATTTAATTTACAAATCCTGGGTACATGTAGTTTCGCTTTACTAGGAACTTACAAGTAAATGTAATGTGCCAATTGGGTATAATCCAATTTTACCATGTTTAAATGAGAGAGCACCAGCACTTCAGCACTAGTTAGCAGTGGCAAAGGTCACAGAGTCCTAATGCTACCAAAAACAACATACAGACAACAGAAGAAGAGAAGGCAAAAAGTTTCGGGGAAGACCACATCATGGATGTCAGGACTAACAGTGGTTCTAAGTTGGTGGTAGATCTGGATGGCTGCTTTGTGTGTGTGTCTGAGTCAGCGTCTTGGGTGTGTCTCCAATGGTATTCTAAGTGTTTGCAGTGGCATTTGAAGAGTTGGAGGCCTTCCATGTACCAGCTTTTGTGTGGCTTATTCTGTGCTGTGAGGGCAGTTCTGAGCGGTGCCAGGGTATCTGTGAGGAAGTGATCCAAGTGTTAAGATTCGAGTAGGAGAGGGCAAGTTTGTTCTGGTGTTGCTGGCTTTGAGATAGGGGCTCTGAGGTCCAGATTTCCTTGTTGACCATGTTGCAGTTGCTTTGGGAGGTTTTGATGAACATGGTTCTGTGTTTATTGGAAAGGTGTAAACTGAAGCAGACGAGGGCGTGTTCAGTCCACGTGAGGTTGTTTGGCTTGACTACAGTGATGTCTGCTAAGTTGGTAAAGACAGAGTCAAGGTGATGTCTGGCCATGTGCGTTGGGTTTGCTTACTCTGTGGATGAGTCCAATTATGTTCACATCTTTCTGCTGGTAGGTAATATTGGGGTTGGTGATATGCTCATGGTAAAAGTTGAGGTCTCCGAGAAGGATGAAGGAGTTGGAGTCGAGCAATAGAGGGGTGACAAGGTCCATGAACATGGTCCTGAAGTTCGCCCTGGGTCCAGGAGGCCGGTAAAGTAGGGTCCCTCCTAGGGTGCTGTTGCTAGTTGTTCTGATTTTGAAGGCCATGAGCTTGAGGTGGTCACTGGAGTTGGCTGATGAAATGGCGCAGATTATGTTTTCTTTGTATATGATGGTGATTCCTCTTGCTGGTCTGCTAGTTCTGCCGTCTTTCAATATTTTAGCCAGGAGGAATGGCTACCTCAATGTCCGTAGTGGAAGACAGATTAAGCCTGGTCTCGGGGATGAAGAGTAGGACCAAGAAGAGATTGTGCAGGAGGTCCCAGATTTTTATGCTGTGTTTGACGAGTGAGCTGGTGTTGAAGCGAATACAGGTCAGGGTGGGTTGAGTGTATTGTTGTCTTGAGAGGGATGGTAGTGTGTGAGTTAAGGAGTCTAGGGAAGTGAGCTCAGTGGTGTGCAGGACCAGCGGCATTCAATGCAGTGCTTCTACTCATGGTATGAATTTTGTGGAGCTGAATTTGATACTTTTGCACGTCCTTCTGGTATGTGGTTCGCCACATTTTCATAAGAAAAACACGCAAATATGTCACTTATCTCATTGGTTGAGAGCTTACCCCAAGGTCTTTACTTCTTACATCTCAATAGGATGCCAGTCAGGTGTTCTTTCATAAACATTTTGCGCATCTTTTCATCAGTGATAATTCTTTATTGCTTGAGAAAGGATTCCATTGGTCCTGCTTTATTGTTAGGGAAACATTGGGGTTTTTTACACTTCCTGCTATTGTTAAGGCTTTGAATATAACCTAGATGTGAGTGCACTTGTTTGGTACTTCCTCTTTCGTTAACTTCATTTTGAAGATTCAGTTCCTCCATGTTTGGCAAAGGCTGATCTCCACTGCGTACATTTTTTAGCCAAATAGATTCCAAAACAATTCTGTAAGGTAATCTCATTCCATTACATAATATGACTCTTTTTGAGATATTTGCCTTCCAAAATACTCATGATGTTAACTACTGTTTGTTTGAATAGGATGCATATTTTATGTCTGCCAATGTTAAAGATATCCTACATGCATTTGATCACTCTTTCATCCTTCCTAGCTTCACCCAGCGTATGTTTGTTTTAGTTAACTTTATTTGTTTTGCTTAATATAAAGTCTAATAATACCCTCAACATTATTTTATAAAGAAAATCAGCACTTTTTTAATCATTGGGCTGACTCTTTGATAGTATAGTGCACACGTTTATTGAATGAATGAATGAATGAATGGATAACTTTATTGTTCAGTTAATTACAATTTAAAATAAAGCAGATTAAAAAACACAATCACATTGTTAAAAACCACAATAAAAGTCCAACTTTCCTTATGCTTTTGACTCCTCAGTACCCGGGTCTATATCCCCGTCAGTGGCGTTTATCTTAAGATGTTCTTACTTTCGTTGCATGAAAGTGTCTAGTGCGTAGTAAGCAAGCTAAAATAAGTGAATAAGTATGGATGGGGTGCAAACAGCTAACTGTAAAGTGCCCGAGCCCATATCCCTGTCAATGCTGTTTATCTTAAGATGTTCTTGCATGACTACTGGGCGACAATAAGATGGGATAAGTATGGACGGGGTGCAAACAACTAACTGACAGATTGCACTCATAATATTAGAGGCTCACTCAATAAGGTACTGATTTTGTTTGTAAGTGCCACAAAAGGTAGGTAAAAAGAGCAAAGTTCAATCAATGCATTTAGCGATAAGGCATGCTAAATAAGTGCTAATTGCTTTTACAGGTTACAAGGTTGATGCAGGGGCACAACTAGACCCGAACTTCGGGGGGGCTATTATGCCCAGCCAGGGCTGGCCCTAGCATTGGTGGCACACGGTGCAACAGTCTTTTTTGGCACCCCTCCCCTTTTCTTCCTTCTCCATGAATTCCCTCACTACCACTCACCAACAATGCACCTCATCTCTCTATTGCACTGTAGGAAAGTAGGATCTGCTTTCTTGGTCACCCTCACTTTTTGCTAGTGTCATTATGTTTTTCTGACTAGCCTGACTGGGATCCTTAATCAGGATCCCAGTCTCTGTGCTTCCTTCCTAACTTGGACATGGTGAGTACTTAGGTACTCCCTGTAGGAGAGTAGGATCTGCTTCACATGGGTACCCCCACTTTTTGCTGATGCTTCACTGTTTTTCGACCTTAGTCTGGCTGGGGCCCTGCTAATCAGAACCCCAGCCTAGCTGCTTCCTCTCTAAAATGGTTTCCATGTGCCTTAGGCACATCTCTGATTGGAATCTGGAGTGCCCTTATAAGTCCCTAGTATATGGTATACTATGTACCCAGGGCATAGGTACCTCAGAGGCCTACCAGGGGCTGCAGCATGTATTGTGCCACCCCTGGAAGGCCATCCAAACTGACACCACAGGTCTGCTACTGCAGCCTGGGTAAGGTGGTGCATGCACCCCTTACTGTGATATAGGCTACCTATATCACTATATACATACACACATATAAACCTATAAGTCACTCCTATGGCAGGCCTTATCAATCCTGAAGGCAGAGTGCGTGGTTCCTATGTGAGAGGGTGCCCCTGCATGAGCAGGGCCCCTCTGCAGCGTTCGGAGACCCTTCTCTGATGCTGTTTGTAGTGCAACCTGACCATATACTCTTAAGCGCATTATAACCTCGCGTTAAATGCTAACTTTGGGATGGCTGCACGGAAACATGTCGTGTTTGGTGTCAAACATCTTGGAATACTACCCCCCCGCCAGTTCTGGCTGCGGGGGTAGCATTCCACCCTTCTAGAGGGAAAGACATGCACACACCGGTATGCCCGGTACTGACTTTCCAGAGCGCTGGCATCACAAAATGGATGCCGCTGCCACAGACACGAGTCTGGCCTCCTGCTGCTGACCGAAACTCCGGCAGGGCAGGCCTGGACAATAGGTTTCCTGTCCCAGGGAGGTGAGACCACCTCCCCAGACAGGATAGTGTGTATTGGGGCTGGGCGGGAGCACTCTCTGGTGCTTTGAAGTCCTGCACTGGGGGCACATTTGGTGTCCCTGTGCATACCCAAGTTCAAACCGGCTCAGGGGCTTCCAGCCCCTGCTCTGTCGCGAAACTGGACAAAGGAAAGGGGTGTAACCACCCCTCTACCCTGACCCTCCCATAGGTGGGGCCACAGAGTATGTCCAACCCCCTACCTTAGTATAAGTAGGGGAACCCAGTCCTTACGACTTTAGATTTACCTGGACGAAACTCTGACATAGAATCCTGGACCTTTGACGCTCTACATCAAGATTAGAGGACTGAAGAATCTCCCTTGGGGTCAAGGAGAGACTCCCCTGCTTGGCAGGCACCAAAGAAGCAATTGTCCGGTCTGCAGCGCTGAAGCTCCCGTCGGACGCCAAAGTCTTTGCATCACCAGAGGTGGATTTCCAGACTTCCCCGAGGCTGCCCTGAGTCCCCAGCAAAGCTGAGGCCCGTAGCTGTTGTGGGTAACGTGGAACCGTGACCCCTGGACACCAAACGCATTTGCAAGTGCATCCTCTTCTGGGTCTCCCACGAAGTCGTGCTTTGGGCTCCGAGTAGCCCCAGCCTCCAGCACCAACTGCACTGAAGATCACTGGCCTCCACTCCACGAGTGTCCTGTGAGCCAGCTCCACGTGCACCGCCTCAAGGCTCCTTCGCGGTTGCTAGTCCGTTGGCTAGTAGGCCCTCCTGAAGGCCAATCTTTTTCTGCTTGGGCTCCCTGGTTGCTCCAGGTGTGCCCTGACTTATCCTCGCTGGGTGAGTCCCCCAGACCTTGCTGGTCTGCAACATCGTCCTTCTTCGAGTTCCACGAGACTTGCCGTTGCCAAGGCTTGTTGGGTCCAATCCGGTCGCCAACACCCCTGCAATCGACAGACGTCGTGGGACAGCTCGAATCCAGCTTCTGGTTTCATCGACGCCTCCTGGACCTCGTAGCTGAAGAGTCAAGACGACCGTCAACCTTCCTGAAGCACTCGACATCGGTGGGCATCTGCTCATCGCCTTCCTGGTCACTGGCTAGTGACCCAGACTCTGTCCCCTCTGCTTTCAGGTTCTTCAGATCTTCGATCCACCTTTGGATCCACCTGAACTCTTTTGACTTGGCCGCCAGCAGCACTTTGCAGCAGATCGCCATTGAAAGCGACGACGAAACCCGACCCCGAAAGACACCTATGCACCCGGCTCCCCTGGGTGAGGTAACTCGAGTACTCCGGTGCTCCCGTGGGTATTGACACTAGAACAGCCTAGTTCTCAAAGGGTTTGCTCCAAGTCCTCCTCTAAGTGTCCCTTTTCTTTTAAATTCTAATCACGACTTTCCCCATAGAAGTTAACGGTGGTTCGCGGTTGTGTTCATACACTGCACGCGTCCCCCGTGGGTCCCCTGTGTCACTGCCTTGGGTGGTTCCTTGTGGTCCAAGCACTTCTACAGGCTCTAGGCCTTGTGTCTAGCTCAGTCGTGGTTCTTATACCACTTTATTGGTATATGGTTTGAGTACGCCCCTGGGGCTCAAACGTGTATTTGTGCTATTACTGTAGATAACTAACTCGTAACGTATGTACTTGAACTCTAGCCTCATAAAGAGACTAGAGGGGTGTGTTTAGTAATAAATACATATATTTTGAATATATACCTGGTGTGGTCCTCTTTCATTTGGTCACTCAAGAGATTATAGACTGGTAAAACAAGCTGCTTTACATTCCTTCAAGACTTAGCCTGAAGGCTGCTCTCCATAGCTACGACTAGGATAGCTTTCAATAAAGGTTGTCTTTAACCTATCTCCAATAAGGGGTTGTTTGGACTGGTGCAAGGTGCCCACTATAATTAGTGGACAGCATATGCCAGGCCAACTTCTCACATTGGTGTGCAGCGTGTGGGATTCCAGCTTGCTATTGTTTTACCAGATAATCTCAATTGAATTGATCAACTGAAAACCACTAAGGGTACCTAAGGTACATATAAATCAAGCTTAGTAATACAGTAAGTTCTACTGAACTTAGAGTTGTGTGTTAAGGGACAGCACACCCTTTCTACAACTCAAGAGAGTTTAGTAGGCCACACTAGAGTAGGTAGTGCATACACCACACCTCACTAGTAATGTCTTCAAAGCCAGGACCCAGTGAGTCCTTGCCAGAAGCCAGTGGGCTTCTTCCCTCCAAGTATGATAAACTCCCATTCTTGCAATTGAGAGCATTATGCAATACTAGGAAGTTGAAGGCAGGCAAAAGTGCCAGCACCCAACACCTCAGGGAGGTGTTACTAGCTGATGATCTCAGCAGGCCCCTAGGGTCTGAAGGGGTAGGCAAAGAGGGTGGGGCAGAAGATGAGGAAGGGGCCAGGGGTGAAGAAATCCTGGCCCCCCCTCTGAAACTGGCCAGGAAGGTGAAAATGACTTTGTCCTGGAAAACCCAATTCCTCCTGTGGAGGAGGAGGAGGGAGAGGATCAGACTGACCTCCCCTTTGTCCCCCCAGGAAGAGTTCTGAGTGTGCCCAGAAGGTCTAGGTCTCCTTCTCAGGAGTCTAACCACTCTGACACCTCAATAGGGACCTCTGTCTCCTCTCATAGGAGGGAATCCTCTCATGAGAGGAGAAAGAGACTGATTCAATATGCGCAAGCTCAACTTGAACTCAGGAAACAGCAATTGGCTATAGACAGGGAGTCCCTAGATCTCTATAGAGAGAGATAAAAGTTGGGACTAGAGTCCCATGGTGGCAGCAGTTTCCCCAAAGATAGGGAAAGGTCTTATGGCCATAGAAACCTGAGCAAGATTGTCCCTCCCTACCAGAGTGGGGATGATATCCACAAATGGATAACTGCTCTAGAGAGGGCCTGTAAAGTACAGAGGGTCCCTCAGGAGCAGTGGGCAGCAATCTTGTGGCTCTCCTTTGCAGACAAAGGTAGAGACAAGCTCCTCACTGTTAGAGAGGAGGATGCTGATAATTACAAAGTCTTGAAGAGTGCTCTAATTGATGGGTTTGGCCTAACCACTGAACAATACAGGTTAAAGTTCAGGGATACCCAAAAGCACAGACTCAAGACTGGTTGGACTTTGTTGATTGTTCTGCCAAGGCTCTGGAAGGTTGGTTATTGGGCAGTAAGGTATGTGACTTCACAGGATTGTACAATCTGATAATGAGGGAGCAGATTCTTAATAACTGTCAAAATCAGCTGTTGCATCAGCACCTGGTAGACTCTGATCTGACCTCTCCCCAAGAATTGGGAAAGAAGGCAGACAAATGGGTCAGAACCAGGGTGAAGCAGAAGGTACAGAACCAAGGTGGTGACCCTAAGAAGCAAGATTCGAATACCTCTGATAAGGGTGGGGAGAAGGGTAAAGATCAAAAGTCTTCACAAGGCCCCCAAAAATCTTCTTCAGGTGGGGATTCACAGTCTACCAAAGGGAAAGGCCAAAGAAAACCATGGTGCAAGGTCTGTAAGCAAAAGACCCACTGGACCAGTGATTGCACCAAGTCCAAAGACTCGACTCCAGCCCCCACCAATGCCCCTAAGGCACCTGCTCCCCCTAGTGCAGTTACAGTTGGTGGTGGGACTACACAAGCCAAGGGTTTAGTAGGGTTGACCCTGGGTAAAGAGATGAGCTCTGACCTAGTCAGAGAACTCACTCAGGCTGTCCAAGTCTGTGATGGAGGCATGGATATGACCTCCTCTGTGAGTCCCAGTAATCTGGGCAAGTACAGACAACAGCCTTTAATCAATGGAAGAGAGGCTTTGGCATTTAGGGACACAGGGGCAAGTGTCACCATGGTGACACAAGACCTTGTGAATCCTGGGCAGATAATACTTGGTGAAATGTACCAAGTGACCAATGCTAGCAACGTCAGAACAGACCATACTCTGGCAGTTGTTAACTTCTCCTGGGGAGGGGTAACTGGCCTTAAGAAGGTTGTGGTAAGTGCAGACCTACCCGTTGAATGCTTGCTTGGCAATGACTTAGAAACTTCAGCTTGGGCAGAAGTGGAGCTCAGGACCCATGCAGAAATGCTGGGGATCCCTGCAGATGTGTTTGCTGTGACCAGGTCACAAGCCAAAATGTCTAGCACTGAACAGGCCTTGGATTCTGGAATAATGGACCAAGTGCCTTCCAAGAAGAGGAGTAGTAGGGTAAAGGCAGTGCCTTCCCCCTTGGCTCAGAAGGAAGATCAGTCCCCTGAGGGGATGATCTCAGTCCTGAGGAAGGAACTGTCCCAGAGAAGCTTGAACCTGAACAGGTTGAGTTCTTGGGGACAGGGGGACCTTCCAGGGCAGATCTGAGCCAGGAGCAGCAGAGCTGCCCCTCTCTTGAACCCCTCAGAAAGCAAGCTGCTGCTGAGGCTGCTGGGAAAGCAAGTGGTCCCCATACTGTGTATTGGGATGATGGACTCTTGTACTCAGAGTGTAGAGACCCCAAGCCTGGTGCCACCAGGAGGTTGGTTATACCTCTGAAGTTCAGGGGCTTCCTATTCACCCTAGACCATGATATTCCCTTAGCAGGTCACCTGGGCCAGAACAAGACTTGGGACAGAATTGTCCCTCACTTTCACCGGCCCCACATGTCTGAAGACACCAAGGAGTTTTGTCGTTCCTGTGTAACCTGCCAGGCCAGTGGCAAGGCAGGTGGCACTACAAAGGCCCCCCTGATACCACTACCTGTGGTGGGGGTTCCCTTTGAAAGGGTGGGGATTGACATTGTTGGTCCCATGGATCCCCAAACAGCATCTGGGCACAGGTTTATCCTGGTGGTAGTGGATCATGCCACCAGGTACCCAGAGGCTATACCCCTTAGGACCACTACAGCACCTGTGGTGCAAGGGCCCTCCTGGGAATTTTCTCAAGAGTGGGCTTCCCTAAGGAGGTTGTATCAGACAGGGGTGCTAACTTTATGTCTGGATACTTTAAAGCAATGTGGAAGGAGTGTGGAGTGACTTACAAGTTCACCACACCCTATCACCCACAATGCAATGGTTTAGTTGAGAGATTCAACAAAACCTTGAAGGGCATGATTAAAGGGCTCCCAGAAAAGCTTAGGCGAAGATGGGACATACTCTTGCCCTGCCTTTTATTTGCGTACAGGGAGGTGCCTCAAAGGGGTTGGCTACAGCCCTTTTGAACTTTTGTTTGGTCACCCTGTCAGGGGTCCACTGTGCTTGGTGAAGGAAGGATGGGAGTTACCTCTCAAGCCCCCAAAGCAAGACATAGTGGACTACGTACTTGGTCTCCGCTCCCGGATGGCTGAGTATATGAAAAAGGCAACTAAAAACCTTGAGGCTAGCCAGGAACTTCAAAAAGCCTGGCATGACCAAAGGCTGTACTGACTGTTTACCAGTCAGGACAGAAGAGTGTGGGTGTTGGAGCCAGTGGCCCCAGCAGCTCTCCAAGACAAATGGAGTGGACCCCACACCATTGTTGAGCAGAAGGGTGAGGTTACCTACTTAGTAGACCTAGGAACACCCAGGAGTCCCCACAGGGTTCTCCATGTCAACAGGTTAAAACCATATGTGGACAGGGCAGACATGGGCTTGCTCATGGCTACTGATGAGGGACAGGAGGAAGAGAGTGACCCACTCCCTGACCTGCTCTCACAGAACCCTGGTGATGGGTCAGTGGATGGTGTAGCCTTGGCAGGCAGCCTCACTACCCAACAGCAGACTTATTGCAGACAGGTGCTCAATCAGTTCAGACTACCTGGTGCACTCATGAAGTGGACACTGGGGACAGTCTGCCTATTAAAAATAAGATTTATAGGCAACCTGACCATGTCAGGGACTGTATCAGGACAGAAGTCCAGAAGATGTTGGATTTGGGAGTTATTGAACCCTCAGATAGCCCTTGGGCTAGTCCAGTGGTCCTTGTGCCAAACCTCACACCAATGGTGGGAAAGAGAGATGAGGTTTTGTGTGGACTACGGGGGTCTCAATGCAGTCACTAGGACTGATGCCCATCCAATACCAAGGGCAGATGAGCTAATAGACACTTTGGCCTCAGCCAAGTATCTAAGCACATTTGACCTGACAGCTGGCTACTGGCAGATCAGACTAGCTGATGATGCAAAGCCAAAGACAGCATTCTCAACCCCTAGTGGGCATTATCAATTTGTGGTGATGCCCTTTGGTCTGAAGAATGCACCTGCCACTTTTCAGAGGTTGGTGAATACAGTCCTTACAGGTCTGGAAGCCTATAGTGCAGCATATCTAGATGATATTGCTGTCTTTACCTCCACCTAGGAGGATCACCTGGTCTACCTCAGAAATGTTTTACAGGCCCTGCAGAAAGCAGGCCTGACTATCAAGGCCACCAAGTGCCAGATAGGGCAGAGTCAGGTTGTGTACCTGGGCCACCTTGTGGGTGGAGGCCAGGTTCAACCACTGCAGAGCAAGATCCAGACCATCATGGACTGGACTGCTCCAACTACCCAGACTCAGGTGAGAGCCTTCTTAGGCCTGACTGGGTACTATAGGAGATTTGTCAAGGGGTACGGATCAATAATGACACCCCTGAATGACTTAACTTCCAAGAAAATGCCCAAAAAGGTTCAGTGGACAGTTAGCTGTCAAAAGGCATTTGATGACCTGAAGCAGGCCATGTGCACTGCTCCCATTCTACAGAGTCCTGATTACTCCAAGAAGTTCATTGTTCAAACTGATGCATCTGAATTGGGGGTAGGGGCTGTACTGTCACAATTGAATGATGAAGGTCAGGATCAGCCAGTAGCTTTCATTAGCAGAAGGCTGACCCCTAGAGAGAAACGTTGGTCAGCCATTGAGAGGGAGGCCTTTGCTGTGGTCTGGGCTCTGAAGAAGTTGAGGCCATACTTGTTTGGTACTCACTTCCTTGTTCATCATCATCATCATAAAACTTTATTCGGTCGTTAAGACCATCAAAGTGCATAGGCGTACAGAAGTATAGTAGTTAGAACAAGATTTTCATACTGAAAATTGTAAGCCAAAATAGATGACATTATTTATACAGTGACAAAATGTATTAAAAACCCGAGCCATTAAAATCTAAAAAACAAATTAAAAGGAACTAGCTTCCAAGATGATAAAACCAAACAAGCTAAAAACACATAGAAAGTACATAAAGTGCTAGTGCATAGTTAGCAGAAATACAATATTGCACAGTCTTCTGTAATTTAAACATGAGGCATATATTAACATGATCATAAAACATCAAGTGTAGACTGGATACTTTGTGAGGAATGATACTTAATCTAATGGTATACTCAGTTCATTTTAGCATCTTCCTCCTAATGAACCAAAACCTCCCCAGGAATTTGGCCATTGCACATACTATTTGTGGCCTTGTATCTGTCCTGAGGATACGTAGGGCCTCTAAATGACTACGGGTTCCTAGTTGTCTACAAGCAGGGGCTAACCATTTAGATCTTGGATTTTTATACAGAGGGCATATAAAGAGAATGTGCTTAGTCGTCTCCTCTATCTCGGGGCAACATGGACAGTTGGATGATTTAACTTGGGAGCCCCTATTCCACGACACAGTAAAGGAGTTTAAGGGAAGACATCCAAATCTAAATTGGATAAATAACTTCCTCTCTTGCGGGACAGTGATGAAGTCCATATAGGGCTCGTACACACCAACCATCTTAAACTCCATAAATTCTGTCGTGAGTCGACCTCCTTTCACTTGTGTGACTGTTCTCTCTGCCACCCATTTCCAATAGTAGGACTTGACCCACTCTCTACTAGGCAGTAAACTAGAGTCCTTTTCTTCCCAAAGGTTTCCCAGGCCTATTTCCAAAAGCAATTTTTTGATGTTACAGAACCAGCCAATTTTTTAAAAACGATCCAACTTAAGAACCACCTCAGTAGCAATCGCATAATGAACAAGCTCAGGGTTTTTTTTAATGCGGAGCCAAAAGAGAAGAGGTCGAAGTCTCGCTTTATCCATTATTGTAGTTCTGCCCAAATCTAGTCGCAAGGGAGTGAGCGGGGTACTCTGGGGGATTGAGCAAAGTGATCTTAGGAATTTGTTCTCTGTAAGAAGCAAGCCCTCCAAATGATCAAATCCCCAGATTTCGGCCCCATAGAGAGCCGAGCCAACCAACAACTTCCTTGTTCAAACAGACCATAAGCCCCTCTTATGGCTAAAACAAATGAAGGGTGAAAACCCCAAACTGCTTAGGTGGTCCATTTCCCTACAGGGGATGGACTTCACAGTGGAACATAGACCTGGGAGTAACCATGCCAATGCAGATGGACTCTCTAGGTACTTCCACTTAGAACATGAAGACTTAACTGGGCAAGGTTAGTTTAATGTCCCTACGTTGGGGGGGGTTGTGTAGGAGAGTAGGATCTGCTTCACATGGGTACCCCCACTTTTTGCTGATGCTTCACTGTTTTTCGAACTTAGTCTGGCTGGGGCCCTGATAATCAGAACCCCAGCCTAGCTGCTTCCTCTCTAAAATGGTTTCCATGTGCCTTAGGCACATCTCTGATTGGAATCTGGAGTGCCCTTATAAGTCCCTAGTATATGGTATACTATGTACCCAGGGCATAGGTACCTCAGAGGCCTACCAGGGGCTGCAGCATGTATTGTGCCACCCCTGGAAGGCCATCCAAACTGACACCACAGGTCTGCTACTGCAGCCTGGGTAAGGTGGTGCATGCACCCCTTACTGTGATATAGGCTACCTATATCACTATATACATACACACATATAAACCTATAAGTCACTCCTATGGCAGGCCTTATCAATCCTGAAGGCAGAGTGCGTGGTTCCTATGTGAGAGGGTGCCCCTGCATGAGCAGGGCCCCTCTGCAGCATTCGGAGACCCTTCTCTGATGCTGTTTGTAGTGCAGCCTGACCATATACTCTTAAGCGCATTATAACCTCGCGTTAAATGCTAACTTTGGGATGGCTGCACGGAAGCATGTCGTGTTTGGTGTCAAGCATCTTGGAATACTACCCCCCGCCAGTTCTGGCGGCGGGGGTAGCATTCCACCCTTCTAGAGGGAAAGACATGTACACACCGGTATGCCCGGTACTGACTTTCCAGAGCCCTGGCATCACAAAATGGATGCCGCTGCCACAGACACGAGTCTGGCCTCCTGCTGCTGACCGAAACTCCGGCAGGGGAGGCCTGGACAATAGGTTTCCTGTCCCAGGGAGGTGAGACCACCTCCCCAGACAGGATAGTGTGTATTGGGGCTGGGCGGGAGCACTCTCTGGTGCTTTGAAGTCCTGAACTGGGGGCACATTTGGTGTCCCTGTGCATACCCCAGTTCAAACCGGCTCAGGGGCTACCAGCCCCTGCTCTGGCGTGAAACTGGACAAAGGAAAAGGGGTGTAACCACCCCTCTACCCTGACCCTCCCATAGGTGGGGCCACAGAGTATGTCCAACCCCCTACCTTATTATAAGCAGGGGAACCCAGTCCTTAGGACTTTAGATTTACCTGGACGAAACTCTGACACAGAATCCTGGACCTTCGACGCTCTACATCAAGATTAGAGGACTGAAGAATCTCCCTTGGGGTCAAGGAGTGACTCCCCTGCTTGGCAGGCACCAAAGAAGCAATTGTCCGGTCTGCATCGCTGAAGCTCCCGTCAGACGCCGAAGTCTTTGCATCACCAGAGGTGGATTTCCAGACTTCCCCGAGGCTGCCCTGAGTCCCCAGCAAAGCTGAGGCCCGTAGTTGTCGTGGGTAACGTGGAACCGTGACCCCTGGATACCGAATGCATTTGCAAGTGCATCCTCTTCTGGGTCTTCCACGAAGTCGTGCTTTGGGCTCCGAGTAGCCCCAGCCTCCAGCACCAACTGCACTGAAGATCACTGGCCTCCACTCCACGAGTGTCCTGTGAGCCAGCTCCACGTGCACCGCCTCGAGGCTACTTCGCGGTTGCTAGTCCATTGGCTAGTAGGCCCTCCCGAAGGCCAATCTTTTTCTGCTTGGGCTCCCTCGTTGCTCCAGGTGTGCCCTGACTTATCCTCGCTGGGTGAGTCCCCCAGACCTTGCTGGTCTGCAACATCATCCTTCTTCGATTTCCACAAGACTTGCCGTTGCCAAGGCTTGTTGGGTCCAATCCGGTCGCCGACACCCCTGCAATCGACAGACATTGTGGGACAGCTCGAATCCAGCTCCTGGTTGTCATCGACGCCTCCTGGACCTCGTGGCTGAAGAGTCAAGACGACCGTCAACCTACCTGAAGCACTCGACATCGGTGGGCATCTGCTCATCGCCTTCCTGGTCACTGGCTAGTGACCCAGACTCTGTCCCCTCTGCTTTCAGGTTCTTCAGATCTTCGATCCACCTTTGGATCCACCCGAACACTTTCGACTTGGCCGCCAGCAGCACTTTGCAGCAGATCGCCTTTGAAAGCGATGACGAAACCCGACCCCGAAAGACACCTATGCACCCGGCTCCCCTGGGTGAGGTAACCCGAGTACTCCGGTGCTCCCGTGGGTATTGACACTAGAACAGCCTAGTTCTCAAAGGGTTTGCTCCAAGTCCTCCTCTAAGTGTCCCTTTTCTTTTAAATTCTAATCGCGACTTTCCCCATAGAAGTTAACGGTGGTTCGCGGTTGTGTTCATACACTGCACGCGTCCCCCGTGGGTCCCCTGTGTCACTGCCTTGGGTGGTTCCTTGTGGTCCAAGCACTTCTACAGGCTCTAGGCCTTGTGTCTAGCTCAGTCGTGGTTCTTATACCACTTTATTGGTATATGGTTTGGTACGCCCCTGGGGCTCAAACGTGTATTTGTGCTATTACTGTAGATAACTAACTCGTAACGTATGTACTTCGAACTCTAGCCTCATAAAGAGACTAGAGGGGTGTGTTTAGTAATAAATACATATATTTTGAATATATACCTGGTGTGGTCCTCTTTCATTTGGTCACTCAAGAGATTATAGACTGGTAAAACAAGCTGCTTTACATTCCTTCAAGACTTAGCCTGAAGGCTGCTCTCCATAGCTACCACTAGGATAGCTTTCAATAAAGGTTGTATTTAACCTATGTCCAATAAGGGGTTGTTTGGACTGGTGCAAGGTGCCCACTATAATTAGTGGACAGCATATGCCAGGCCAAATTCTCACACTCCCCAGATTGGCTACTGATGTACCCTTGTAAGTCCCTAGTATATGGTACTAAGGTACCCAGGGCATAGATACACCAGGGGTCCTCAATGGGCTGTAGCATGTATTATCCCATCCATGAGGTACCACTCAAATTGTGACTACAGGCCTGCCATTGCAGCCTGTGTAAGCTGGTGCTAGCACCACTTACGACTGATATAGGTTTCCCTATGTCTGAGGTCACTGCACTTAAAAGCTATGTCACCCCTCACCCCTAAGGCAGACCTTTCAATCTTGAAGGCAGGGTGCTCGGCTCTAAGTGTGAGGGTGGCCCTGCATGAGCAGGGCACCCCTAAAACCTTTGGAGTCCATTCTCCTGGGTTGTGAGTGCATCAGCCATTATTATACATAGAGTAGTCATGCGTCATTACACAATGGCCATCTCTAAACTGGCTCTAACGAACCCTGTCGTGTTTGTTATCAAACATGTTTGAATCATACCCCCAACACCATAAACGGTGTTGGGGGTATGATTCCATGTACTGTAAAGCTCCTCCAGGAGGCCCTCAGTGCTCCCGGTACCACTCTTCTAGACCCGGTCAGCCAGCTATAGCTGCTGCCGACCAGAGACACGATTCTGCCCCCCTGCTGCTGAGCCACGCTCGGGCAGGGGAACGCAGGACAATAGGTTTCCTGTCACAGGGAGGTGTAACAACCTCCCAGACAGGATTCAGTGTATTGGGACAGGGTAGGGGGGTTTGCCAGTGCCACTGAGACTGCTTGAAGGGCACATTTGGTGCCCTCCTTGCATACTCCAGTTCAAACCGGCTCAGGGAGCCGTTGGCTCCTGCTCTGGTGTGAAACTGGACAAAGGATATGAGAGTATCCTCCCCACTGTCTAGTCCCTCCTCTGGGAGGGACCCCTGAATCGTCCCAACCCTTTCCTTAGGGTACTTAAGTGCTTACCTGTGGGTGGATCCCTAGCTTTGTCGTGGGACAAGATTCATATCCAACTCCACTTCATCTTCGACTTTCTGGGCACTCTGGACTTGGGAACTGAGACTGCGACTGGGAAGACTCCTGCTGCTCCTGGTCTCGTTGTTCTGCAAGTCTTCTGCAACATCTGTGCCTGTGTTCCATACATGTTCTTCACAGTGCCTGTGGACATCCAAGACACCCAAAGGAATCTCCCTTTGAGTGAAGGAGTCACTCCCCTGAATCTGCAGGCACCACAACACAGCTGACTGGTCTGCTGATCCTGGGCTCCCACGGACTCCGAAAGGGTCAGCAACACAGGTGGTGGTTCTGCAACTCCCTCAAGGCCTGACCTGTCTTCACAGCAAGTTTGAAGCCAGTATCCCTTGTCGGAACCGCTGGAGCAGTACCCCTGTGCACCCCATCGATTTCCCGTTGCCAAGGCTTGTTGACTCTCTCCTCCAAGAAGCTCCAGCCTCAAGCATCTCCTGCAGCCAAGATCTTCGTTCTCACCACAGCCTCTGCATGTGGCCCTTCATCCCTGGCGAGCTGTTCGAGGTCCACTTAAGACTAATGTGCCCCCGGCATGTGGGTCCTCTCAAGGGTCTTCGTTGGCTCCAGTGGGCTCCCCTTCCTATTCAGGGCCTGCTCTGACTTACCTGATCGTGGTGAGTCACTTGGACCTTGCTGATCCCGATATTGCACCTTTTCAGAATACTGTGCCTGCTGCTGTTGCCAAGGCTTGTTTGTGCCCCCGGTGGACACTGACCTCTTGGCTCTCGACACCGGGCGTGCGACAGCTCATAACCAGCTCCTGGTCATCCTCAGTGTTGCCTGCTCCACACAGCTGCAACTTCAAGGGCACTGTCAACTCTCCTGTATCTACTGACATCGGTGGGCATTCGTCTTCCGTGCCTCCTGGTCACTCTTAAGTGGCATAGACTCTGTCCCCTCTGCTTGCAGGTTATTCTCACCTTGAATCCACCTTTGGGTTCCACCAGACTCGTTCACCTTCTTCGCCAGTGGCATCTTTACTGAAGCCCTCCATTGTGGTCAACGGCGGTTTCCGACGTCACTTTGCACCTATGCACCCGGCTTCCCTGGTGTAGGTATCCTGGTTCCTGGAGTATCCACAGGTGAGGTGACTCTCCAACCTTCCATCTTCCATGGGGTTATCTCAGGCTCCATTGGTATGAGTCCTTCTTCTTTAAAACTGCACCGCGACTTACCCATTGACTTGTATTGAGCACGCGGTTGTGTTCCCACTCTGCACATGACCTCCGTGGGGTTCCTAGATACTCACCTTGGGTGGTTCCTTGGGTCCCCAACTCTTCTATGTCCTCTGGTCCAGTCTTGACTTAGGTTGTGGTTCGCATTCCACTATTTTAGTATATGGTATGGTCTCCCCATGGGGCCCACTGTGTATTTGTGCTACTTACCTGTTCTATTACTGAAGTATTGTATGTATTGTGGTTATATCTCCAGGTAGGAGATATTGCAATGTGTTAGTGAGTGATTATAATAAAAATCTATTTTTATAAGTACACTGTGTGGTTCATTTTCACTTAACTCACACCATAAGATTACGTACTGGTAAAACAAGCTAATTTCCACTCCTTCTGGACTAAGCCTGAAGGCTGCTCTCCAAAGCTACCACTTAGAGAGCTTTCTATGGTTGTCTAAGACCACTAAAATCGCCATAAGGGTTGTCTGGATTAGTGCAGGGTGCTACACTTACATAAGTGAGCACCATATGCTAAGCCAGCTCCTACAAGCACCTTTCTGACAAACATTTCATTTTTTTATAGCACTAGTCATAGTTTACTCACACTCAGTTTTGTGATCTGCATGGCACACATTCTTTGTAGCAGGCACATTAACCCTTGGGCTGTGTAGGTGGCAGGAGTGCCCATGTGAGTGCACAGTGAGCGATGCAACAGTGTGAGAGTAGGGTAAGAGCAGTGACTGCAGGGTGAGTGAGGTGACCATATGAATTTGGGTGCTGATGTAAGTGCAGAGTGGGATGAATTAATGCATGGTTAGTGATGGGCTTGTTTGAGTGAGATTGCAGATTGAGCAGTGAGGGGGACAGGTGAGTGAAGTGTCACACGAGTGCAGGGTGAGTAGTATGCTCCTGTGACTGCAGGGTGAGGTACAGGGTGAACAGCGCAAGTGCATTGTGAGTACAGAGTGATCACTATGAGTGCAGGGTTAGCGGGTGAATAGTGTGAGTGCATGGTGATCAGTCTGAGTGCATTGTGATCGCTGTGAGTGCAGGGTGAGCGTGAAAGTGAAGGGCGAGAATGAGGAGTGAGTTATCTGAATGCAGGGTGCATTCCCAGACACTTGAAGTAACTCAGCATGCGATTGCTGGTGGCATAGGGTTTCAGCTATAAGTTAAACTATTGCTATTATGGCACTAATCAGGGATCAAGGGTGGAGGAAATAAATAATGTGCTGATCCTGAAAAAACTTCCAGTCTTATGATTAGGGTTGCCAGCTCATTATTTTGATGTCCCAGACGGTACAAAAATAAGCAGTCACCGAAAGCCGTATTTTCAGCACTTATCTGTGCATACTTCCAACAGCAAATATAAATAGAAAGCACTTTTAATTGTGTTCTAGGGCTGCCTGAATGATCCATGACTGATAATTAAAGGGAACCAAGAAACACAAATCACATTACAAATGAATACATACTTTTTTATTTATAACCCTATTTAGTGTCAAGACAAGGGGGCATATTAGCAAGAACAGCGTTAAAATTATCGCCGCTTTAGCGGCAGAAAAACTGCTGCTAAAGCGGCGATAATGGGCTTGATAATATGCCCTTGAGAATTCCAATAGAAGCCCAGGATCACAGCAGAACATGGGCTTCTATTGGTATTCTCAAAGGCATATTATCAAGCCCATTATCGCCACTTTAGCAGCAGTTTCCTGCCGCTAAAGCGACGATAATTTTAACGCCGTTCTTGCTAATATGCCCCCCAGTCTTTGCAGGCTCGTTAAACAACACATGGCTGGCATTTTTCTTTTGGCAACCCTACTTTACATTCCTTTTCATGAAATGCATTCTCACACTATGGCAGTAAATGTAAAATGCAAATGTAAGGAATAGGCAGAGTGGGGGCCCAGGGGGTACTGGAACCAGAAAAAAAACTAAGCCTCTGTAACCAGTTTACAAAGACCTGTGAAAACCTCAGGTGCCAGAGATAAGACTCCAGACACTGCTCAACCAAGCCCACAGCAGCTTGAGCTGCAGCAGCCCTGGCTGAAACACATGACGGGGGGGGGCTGAAGCCCTTTTAGCCCTATGGGTGTTGTGCACCTGGGTAGATGGGCAAAGTGCAGTTAGTGCATTAGCGATAAAAGTTATATCCTGCCATTGGAACAAAGTGCAATCAGTGCATATAACGGTAATGCTTCCTAAGTAAAATGCTATTGCTTTTACAGGTTACAAGATAAATGGGCAAAGATAAGCAAAGTACAATCAGTATACATTAGCGATAAACGTTATATTCTGTCACTGTGTGTCCATGTAAGCAGGCTGTTACTGCATGTCGGCATGTGCACATTCCATTCCTTAGGAGGTGCTGTTACAAAAATCTCTTTCGCTCTTCCTTCAGTGTTGGGCAGATACAGACAATGTGGCAAATGTCTTCCTTTTCATATTGGCACACCCGGTATGCAGTCACCGTAGTTTGTCTCAGCCAAGCAGGGAGTTGCATAACATGGTGAAACTGCACAGCCAATAGCTCAGCGGCTTTAACTTTTCCCTTAACCCAAACAGTTCTCCTAAATATGACTGTGGCTTGAGGAGGCCATATGAGCCTATTATCATCCATGCATGTGATCTTTTTGATAGCAAGTACTTGTCAGTGAGGGAAGATAGCTTCTTGGCTGCTGAATTGATGCCTCTGTTAAAAGCAGCTTGAGTGAGAGATGAGGCCCAGAATGGCTCAGCCTTCAATGTTGTTAAAGCTAGAGTTATGTAATCACATGCCTGGGTGTTATCGGGCTCGGATTTAGCACTCCTCACAATACTGCTTAGTGTGCCTCCCAACTGATTTTTCAGTTTCATCAAGTTTTTCAGTAAAAACCAAGGCTAATAAGGTTCTGCCGCCATAATCCAAATTCACGCCTTATTTGGGCTGGACATGTCTGCCAGGGAGGCTGAATAGGTGCCTGCCGTCATGTTTTCAATTACTTTATCTACTCTCCCCCACAGAGCTTCAACTCCATATGTTATTGAGGGTACATATTTTGCGGCCATGACTTGCGGTAATGGTTGGAGAGACAAGCCCTTTAAGGTTTTCCTCAAAGAGTAGAAAGCAGACATTAGGGAGTTACATTTTCTTTGAATCAAGCGGCAGTGCCTAGCGGATATGCACTTGAGTCAATTATCATTCCCAAGTACTTGTACTCTGTCACTGATTCCAAGTATGAATCTTCTAGATGCAAAATTGGTGGTGGGCATCGTCTAGCAGTGACTAGCAAAGTTTTTGTTTTATTAAGATTAAACTTGGAGCCCATGCTTTGCCGCGTATGTACCTGTGGCATTAACTATCCTTTGCAGATCAACCTTTGTGTAGCTAATGAGAAATACATTGTCAGCATACAGCATGTGTGAAGCATTAAACCTGGTCAGTGTAGGTGCACGTGAGTTACCTTTGTTAAGAATTCTTGTCCAGTAATATTTGACCAGGAATCTTTGTCTTGTTGGTATTTTGTTTTTAAATCTGAATTCCAATCTTATCTGGGCTTGAGAAATGTGACGTGGAATTGAGGATAGTTTCTTAAAAAGGCAAGTTTGTGCAGTGTTTAAAACTGTTGAGTCCTTAGTATTTAGCATTTCTGCTCCATACAAAATGGATAGCAAGACTTTTGCTGCTAAGACCTTTAATAGGTGGTTTGTTGAACAATTGCTAAGTTTTTTCTGCAAGGTTTTAAATGCAAATAGCAGTTGTTTTGCTTTTGCTTGCCATAGGTCCAGGTGTTGCTTGTAGTTAAGATGGCGGTCTAGTAGTACCTCCAGATATTTGTATGTTTCCACCTAGGACAAGATGTTGTTGTTTATCATCCATGTGAATTTAGGGTGTTTTTTGTGGGTACTGGAAAAGCACACAACCTTTGATTATTGGAGTTTGATTACTAATTGAGCTGAGGATATGTATTCTGCTAGTTGGGTGATCAGCCGCTGTAGGCCTCGAGGCGTTTGGGAGAGTAGGCAGTGGTGGCTGGTGACATTTGAAAGTGGTGGGGCGTAAAAGTCTGGGTTGAGTGCCCAGTGGTGAGAGGGGGGCTCGGGGGGGGGGGGGGTTCTCCCCCTGAAAATGTTTTGAAAAAAAAGAGTGGCTTAATGGTGCGTTTTCAAGTGCATATTTGAGAAAGCACGAAGGTTAAAAAAACAATTAAAGTGTAGTTATGACATCAATAAAGACATTTCATATGATAATGAAGTTTGAGGGTTTTGGGGGGTAATGGCCATCTGAGTCTCGATGTAGAAGCCAGAGAAATGTTGTGCATAGTTAAGTAGCATCTGTCTCTTACTGGAACCTGTGTTGTGTGCAGACACACTGCACTAAGCCCTGTACTGAGATCGCCTCTAGAACCAACCTGCATTGAAACTGAATTTACATGCCTGGGAATTCAACACACCCTGATTCCCGGATGCTCATTTTATAACAATTCAGTTGTCAGCTCCTTTTTTATGTTGACTCTTTCAGATCAGAGTCTTTGATCCTGGAAAGTGGATTTCTCTGGAGGACATGACATGTAAAACACAGGTCTATGGTGCATACATCATGACACACTGAGCCCTGCTTATTGCAGCTCACAGTAGGATAAAATGCTGGTCGGTGCCTTTGGGCAGTTACAGAGAAAGCGTTTGACTCGAAGCCCCTCTCCCATACCTTCCGTCTATACCGTACGCGCATCCAATGAACGCAAATATCACATGCCACAAGTTTTTTCCTGGAAACAGACATTATTAAGCAGTTTCACTAATCACTTGAGTAAACACACTTCGTATTCCGGCAACCAAACGTTAATGTGAGAAACGGATGCACAACATCAGGGTGATACTGGCGAACACACTATAAATAAAAGCGGCTCTGACCCCGAGATAGCTAATAAACCGGCCCACATCATTGGGTGCAAATTTGAACTTAAGACAGTAGATACGGTGACGGTGTAGCTATAATTTTGCAAGGCTAGGGTTGATATGGTTAGGCAGTTTCACTTTCACGCTTTCCGGCAACAAAACGTTAGGTGGGAAAACCAGATAGACGCACAACATCATGATCACCTGGTCAATGAATAGCAAAAAAACCGGCCCACATGATTGATGACAATGACGTGCAAATTGGGGCAAATTTGAACTTGTAAACAGTAGAGACACACAGTGATGATGTAGCTATGAATTTACAATGGTATACTGCATGCATTTGTGTTTTGTAGCCGGTGTTTGAGGTAATATCAGGGAACAAGTGCACAACTGTAAACACCAACCGATGTGGCCGCCGGCAGCAGCAGAACACAAATCAGGCCACATTTGACAGCGTTGCAGCTCCTGTGATCTTGTAGAGAATTTTATGCCCATTATATGGCAGTTTTTTCACTGCATTCCGGCAACCAAACATTAATGTGGGCAAAACAGATGCACGCACAAACAACATCAGGGTCAGACTGGCAAACACAAAATAGATAAGCTCCACCTGAGCATGTCGGACACAAAAATAAAAGCGACCCGAGATAGGTAAAACACCGGTCCAGCCCACGTGATGATATGTGCAAATCGGGGCAAATTTGAACTTGGAAAGACACGGTGACGGTGTAGCCATTATTTTACAAGGGTAGACTGCATTCATTTGTCTGACTCTTTTGAGCTGTAGTCGATATTTGTGCCAGTAATATCAGGGAACAACACAACAGAAAACACCAACCAAGGTGGCAGCAGCAGAACACAAAACAGCCCTGGCCAACAAATGGTAGTGTAGTTCGGCGGCTTCTGTGATCTTGTACTTGTAGACAATTTTATCACCATTAGGCAGTTTCACTACTATCACACATTCCGGCAACCAAATAAATGTTAATGTGAGAAAAACAGATGCACGCAGCCTGGCCCTTCCTCAGCAACAGGCGAACAGTGACTGCATTTTAATCCCTTAAAAGCTGCTGGCGATAAGAAGGTTGCAAGCCGCCGCTTTACCCCTCTTGATTCACGTGGCATTAAATGCAGTCGCGGCTCGCAATACGCGCGGGGGGGCCGCGCGAGGGTGGGGGGGTTTAAAAATAAAGTTTAATAAATAAAAAAAACGTGAAAACTTACCTGACGCCGGGTCCGCGCCGCCTCTGATGTGTGTTCCTGTGCCGGGGTCCGCCGCCGCGTTGGCACCTTCGTGAGTGGCTGGTGCACCGTGGCAACCCTCTCAGCCAATCCAGACGCTGCTCCAGCAGCGCCAGGATTGGCTAGGGCATGGACTGTCCCCGCCCATAGGAGAGCAGGGGCTGCGGCCCCTGGCCAGTAGCAGCCCTCGCTCGTTCTCATCATAATGCAGGGCACTGCAGGCTATAGTAGCGCGCATGTTCGGGCTGGGCACAAAAATGACCATCCCAAACCTGAACATGCGCACTGGGCCTGCCCTGCTGCTGCTGTCACTCAGTCTGTGTCTGAACAACAAACCCAACCCTCCGACTAGTGCTGCCCCACCCCCTTCAGCAACGCGTCCTCCTGACTGACTCTGGCCGGACGGATTTCGAGTCAGGACGCCGGCGGTGAAGACGTCAATCTTCCTCCGTGTCCATGTGGTTAGTGGGGCAATGCCCCGACTCCCCAATGGACGCACCGCCCCTGAGAGTAGGACAATGTCGTCAGCATATTGGAGGCTTGCTATTGGGACATTACCCAATTTTGGAGGGTCTCCTTGAGTTGAGCGAAGGTTGTTCTCTAAATCAGCTGTGTAGATGTTGAATAGATAAGGAGCCAGGACGCACCCCTGTATTAAGCCGTTGATGGTCGAAATTTTATTAGTTAGACTTCGCCCGTTTCCCTTTTTTATTTGGACCCATGTTTTTGAGTAAAGATTGATGATTGCCTCTAACAATTTTGTGGGAGCTCCCCATGATTTCATTTTCACCCACAGCTTGGATCTGGGCACTTTGTCGAAGGCTGCTTTGAGATCTACAAAGCACGTATAAAGGATGTTTGATTTGGCGATAGCTTGATTAGCCAGGAGGGTGACTGCGGATATGTTCGCTAAAGTGCCCATCCCTGCCCAAAATCCTATTTGCATTTTCGGGATTAGGTTTGTACTACTATCTCAATCCTCTAGGTCTGCCAACAAGTTTGATGCATAGATTTTTGCCTCAATATTGATGAGCGATGTCAGTCTATAATTGGATTGGTCATAACGCGCCCCTGATTTGTATATATGTTGTAAGATGCTTCCTCGCCAAGAATCTGGAATGATGCGAGTCTCTAAGGCATCTATGAACAGAGAAGTTAGGTGGCCGGACCAAAAGGATGGGTCTTTTTTAAATAAGGCGTTAGGCAGGCCGTATGGCCCCGGGGCCCCATCATGTCTCAGATGTTTTATGATGTTCAGTACCTACTTTTGTGTAATCTGTAGGCGGTGTTCCGTTGGATCAGTCCTTGTTGTTTCCAGTACTTCCGTCTGAGAGTTGTCATCGGATTGATGTTTTTTGGGGTTGAGGGTGTTTTTCGGAGTTGATGAGCCGAATTTAGTATCTATTTTCTGGATGTTGCTAGGTTTTGAGGCATTAGGACTTGTAGTCTGAAAGGCGGCCATCCGGATCTCTTTTAGAGGTTTGGAGATGTTTGGTACACTTGAGTGTAACGTCTTATTGTATGTGGCTCCTTTGTGAGCTCTCCATGTATGTTACGTTATGTCCGAATTGAAATGTCGATTTTTACCATTTAGTAGAATATTGATGTTTGCCCAAAACAGTTTGGAGTTTCTTTGCTTTCTGGTGTGGAGCATTTTTATCCAGAATTGTTCATTGTATGTTCGCTTTGCCGCCATAATTTCCTTTTTTAAGACTCTTTTCTTTTTTGCTGTTATTGTAAGAGAATATTGAGTAGGTTGTGAGCCCTGGGTTCGCATTGATCTTAGGTGTTTGTTTAGGTGTTTTCTTTTGTCCTTAAATTGTGTGTATACCAGGCTGCCCCGATGATACTGGGGGCTGTATGGCTGGTAGAGCGGTTGGAATGTTTTTTATTTAAATTATTGACAAACAACTCTCAGGCCTCTATCCGAAGTGGCTGTGCTTCCGGTGATGCCAATAAGGAGAAACACATCTCCCTGATGGTGTCTATATTATTTTTTTTCCATGTGAGTCGTTTTAAGTTGTAGGATTGAGTTGGTAGTGTAAGAGCCTTGGCTTGCCGAGACCTTTTTAGAATGTTGGTTAATGTAAAAGGTTTGAGGATATTGATCATTTTCTGCTCTTTCCTTTATTTGGAAGTTGGAGATAGAAGGGAACAGATCGGATTCCGCCAGGGTAAAATCTATGGTTTTGCCCGTTTTGTTCGTCACTGTTGTGAATTCTGCGGGACTGTCCAGAGGGCCTCGTCCGTTTAGCGTGTACAGTGAGAGTTCGTCCAATAAAGCTGCACATATCTTGCCCCAAGTGTCACGTCTGCTTGCATTGCTCTGTCATGCCTGTATAAAGCCTACTAGGTTTTTTTCTTGAGCTTGCAATAAATTCATATTAAAAGCCCCGGTCAATAGTGTGTTGGCATGTGGATACGTGAGTTTTAGAGTTTTAAGTGCGGTGATCCATTGCTGGATTCTTTGCCCCTTTTGCTTGTGTGCTGGATGGATGTAGATGTTCAAAATTAACAAGCTAGTCGAGGGCAAAGCTGCGAGTTTGATACATTGCATCCAGGGAGAGTCGAGGTCGATGACTTCATCTTTCCAAGTAATATCCGATGAAGGTCGATAGACCGCCTTTTGCCCTTCTGTGCTTTGCGTCCTTTATGGCTGGGTTGAGATATTCTTTGTAGCCTATAATTGGTGAGTTTATGGTCTGCCAAGTTTCTTGGAGCAGCAGTATGCCATACTGTAGGATAATCTCTGCAAGGTCAGCATCTTCGAGTTTTGAACCTAAGCCGTTCACGTTCCATGAGCAGATCTTGCAACCCTGAGCTTTTCTGGAATCCTTACAAGCTTTAGTTCATGCAGCTCCATGGATCATGTTTAGGGCTATCGCCTGCGGGTTATCCTCGAGTTTGGCTGCTTCTGAATGTGGTATTGTGATCGTGATTTGACTTGTTGTTTGGCCATCATCTTTCATTATGCTGAAATTGTCAGGGCCTTTTGCTCCTTTTAAAACGCCCACAGTTCGATTGGGCTGTTGTAACGGGCTTGGGTAGCGGGGAAGCTCCACCTTTTTTAGATAAATACCCCATTTTGTGAAGGACTCCCTGTGCCGCAAGATCTGTTCTGTGAAGGAGTGATCTTTCCAAGTTGCTATTGTGATTTTGGGGCCGGTTTGATTAGGATTGGATTTAAACTCGATTCTTTCCAGATCACTAGATTTGATGTGTCTCACGGCTGGGAGGGCTTCTAGTAATCTTAAAATTGCGCTTCTATTCAATATGTCATGAACTCCCCTCGAGATGTAATGTGGGACCAGCTCTATCTTTTCGTGACATTTGCTGAGAGAATCAGTTTGTTGTATTTTGCCTCGGTCGCTCGGGATATCAATTATTGCTTCGATAGACTCTTGGTACTGCAGGGCTAAATTTGGTTGATGTCGTACACTGTTTTGTTGAGTGTTTTGAGGGTTAGTTGCTGAATTGACCTCCATGCCTCCCGAGGGGTATGCAATTGTCTTGACTTCTTTGGTATTGCGCCTCTCCTCTGGAACAACTTTCCAGTTGATGTTGGTCCCCTGTGGCTAAGTTTGCTCGCTTTGTTCATTGTTCCTTGATGAGTTGAAGTGAAGTTTGTTTTTTGAGTGACCTGGATGATTGTTTTGTTTGGTTCCCGCCTATCTGAAGGATTAAATATGCTATATATTTTCCTTGGGGCCGATTCACAGGACTAACTTAAGACAAAATCCTAAACTTCTACCATTTTGGTATTCACAGAAGGCACTTACTCATTTTGGTATTCACAGAAGGCACTTACTTACTCATTTTGAGTAACTTACTCATTTTGAGTAACTTACCCATTTTGTGTAACTTACTCATTTTGGTATTCACAGAAGGCACTTACTCATTGATGAGTAAGTGCCTTCTGTGAATACCAAAATGAGTAAGTTACACAAAATGAGTAAGTTACACAAAATGAGTAAGTTACTCAAAATGAGTAAGTTACTCATTTTGGTATTCACAGAAGGCACTTACTCATTTATGAGTAAGTGCCTTCTGTGAATACCAAAATGAGTAAGTTACACAAAATGAGTAAGTTACTCAAAATGAGTAAGTAAGTGCCTTCTGTGAATACCAAAATGAGTAAGTGCCTTCTGTGAATACCAAAATGGTAGTAAGTTTAGGATTTTGTCTTAAGTTAGTTCTGTGAATCGGGCCCCTTGTTGGTGGGTTTTCACTTTTTTGTGGTTTGGGGCTTCTTGAAGTGGCAGCCTCTTTCATGGGTTAAGTGGTGTGGTCCAATTTGCAGACAACGTTCCTAATACTTTGTTCAATTTTGTCTTTCTCAATTTTTTTGTCATTCTCGGTGGGCGTTATATTTTGTAGCAAAGGTTGGGTTTGACCCTTGTTTATTTAGTTTGCTTTTCCTTGCTTTCCTCAGGCGTTTTCAGCCCCTCTTTGTGGGGGAAGTTGTAGAGTTTGCTTGTTTGGGGCATTCTTCTGCTGTAGTGAATTGTTTTGATTGGGTGACGTGTCTGGTGCTCCTGATTGAGATTGTTCGCTCAGTTGCTCAAGCTCATTCGTGGCGTCAAGTATGGGTGAGCTTGAGCACTCGGGAGCCTTGTGGGTCTCCTTGTCTCTTAGGAGATGGCTCAGAGGGGGCTGGGGACTCACCCGGACTCCTCCCTTGAGATCCTCATGTTTGCGGACTCTTGCCGGTTTGGACATTATCTTGAGGTTCCCTGATTGCCCCCCAACAGCTCTGCCATTAAAGTTGGTACCAATGCCAGTTTGACGAATATTTGGGGGCAGTGACACTTATGGTATGTAGTGTCCCGATCTTGCTGTACCTTCACCATCATGGTGTTGAGAACATCCAACATTCGTTCTACCCCCTGAACGTGGATGGCTAGGATGTTTAATAGCTCGGCTTGGGTGTCTAGCTTGTCAGCGTGGTATGTCACTGCGGTTCCAATGGTTTCCATGGTGTTTAACAGGTGGGGCCATACGGAGGTAGTTGGGGAGCAAGTCGGTGCTTTTGTCAAGGATCGGTCTGATTGGTCTGGTTGGTCCGATTGGTCCTTAATCTTTCTTGGTTGTTCGTTTTTGCGTAAGTCATGGGGTGTAGTCACCAAAGCTGGCCTGGGCTCTTTAACTTCATATAGCGGGTGCCCTTTTGGTTTTTGTTGTGGTGATTCCTGGTCCATTTGTTGTACAGTTGTGTATGGTTCAGGTGTTAGGGCAAAGGTATCGCAATCTTGTGCACAGACTGTAACAGACCTCAGTTGTTTCACTGGTTGTGGGGCTGCCAGTGAGAAGGGAGAATGGGATGGCGCAAATGGACTTAGGATGTTGTCTTGCCAATGCACTGAGTCGTCCTTGGTTTTTTGGGATGAAATTTGAGATTGCTGTTGGACTGGTTGGGACACTTGGCTGATTAGTAAATCCCAGCTCGAGTCTGACTGAGTATGGACTAGAGCCTCTACAAGCTGAAGGTGGTGCCCTTGGAAATTGGCAAGTGAATTTAAATCATTAAATGTTGGTAAATCTTGATTGGTTAATTGCATGCTTAAATCTTCTCTGATGGGGAGAGAAGGTCATTTTGTTCCGTGCGATAAATATCTTTGTTTTTTTTGTTGCGACGGCTGTGGAAGGGTGTCTCGATGCCTTCACATTGAGGGTCAATATTGTTGTTGCCTTGGTTGGCGTCCTTATGGTCTGTGTGGTCCTTATGGCTCTCGGGCGCTAGCCTGCGGCATACTTTCAGAAAGTCTGTAATCAGTGCCCGCTTGCTGGCTTTGGCACCTGTGCAGTGCACAATGATTGCGGTCGGCTCTCCTTCTTTGGCTCCTTCTTTGACTTTGACAGTGTCAATGTCTGAGTTGGTCTCCGTCTCTGCTATGCACGATGGTTGTGGACAGCTCTCCATCTTTGGCTTTATCTGTGTCTAGGTGGGTCGCTGGCTCTGACCCGGGCGATTTGTTGGTGTGTTCCATGCCTTGTGGGTCCCCCTTTTCCCTCTTGGGCATGCTTTGCATTTTTTTTTCTACACCTCTGGCTTTCCCTGATCTCATGGTGGGTGTGCTTTCGCCCAAACCCGGGGGTGGCTTGAAGCGTGGATGCTTACTGGAAACTTGCTGGAACCTGCCTGGAAGCAGCCTCGTCAGTTACTGCCGAGGGAGCACCCTTTGGCAAAGCTGGCCGAACTGAAGGTGAGATTGAAAAAAGAGCAGGGACGGGCTACCACAGGGTTTTGTTTTTCTCCTTTTTTTTCCATATTCCTTGTTCCTTTTTTGATGTGTCCCTTTTCCTTTTTCGCTTTTTTCCTATTTTTCCTTAGACCCTTTTGGCCCTTGGACTCTGGTCTGCTGTCCATTGTCACCACTCCCCCTTGCATGTGCGCTATTGTACCTGTTTGTTTATTGTGCTGTTGGCAGGGGGGGAGCTGAAGGTTGAACTGATAGTGCTGGGTGTGCTGCTTTATGTGTTTACATGTGATTGCAGGAGGGGAGCTGAGGGTGAGGCTAGGGGGTAAGCGGGGCACACAAGGCGGATTTTGCAGGCTGTGCCCAACCTATGGTTGGGCAGCTGGGCCGTCTCCACAAAGCCGCCAGGGGCTCACACTTACTGCGGCCGCCCACTAATGGCGGCCGCGCTTGCCGCTTACCACAGGGTATTTGCCCAGGTGCTGATCCCGCAGTCCCACAATCGCCTCGGTCGTCTGGGGCCTTCTTCCCGCTCTGTCCTTTCCGGTCCGCTCCTGGCATGACCGCCGGCTTGCCAAGCGACTCGTGGGGGAACGGTCGCGGAGATCTGGAGATCTGGGAGGTCTGGGAGTCGGAGGACGTAGAGCATGCCCTGCTGTAGAAATAAAAACCTTCTTAGGAGTTCACTGATACATCTGGTCCTTAAGACCAACAAGGAAGAGATTGGCACAGAAGCTGTAATATCAAAAAACATGTTTTATTAACCTCAGATGAGGGAGATTGCATCTTACGGTACCCGCAGGCCACTGTAGGAGGCATTCTAATGAGTGCAGAGAACAGGGTCCTTATATATGTATTTGTTACATAGTCAGCATAAAATCAAGGGGAGGTCCTAGCACATACAAGCATGCTTATTGACTAATATGGGTATACAAAATATGCTTGCTCCACAAAGTGGGAGGGGAGACTAAACTGCTTACATGAGTAAGAATAGCCTGACAGTTCTATACTAGGAGCAGGTGCATTCTACCAGCTAGGCCTCTCTGAGCATGTGCAAGACTCTGGAAGAGGGAGAAAGCACATGGCGAGCACATGGCTAACTAAAATGGCTGCCAAGTACAAAATGGCTTTCAGCTCATGCTAACAGCGATTCCTGCAATCTTTAACAGATGATCCTTTTAGCATGAGCTAAAGACATTCCCATGATCTAGTAGAGACATAGAAAATATTTTGCACATTTTCTTCTCATAAATTCATCAATATCCTATGCTAGGTGGGCATTTACATTCTAAACATTTCATTAAGCAGGTATATACAAGGTATAAGCAGGAGTACAAAGTGAACAGAGCATTGGGTCATACAGGTAGCAAGAGAGAATAATGACTATTATCTCAAACAGAAATCTCAATATTTTCCAATCCTAAGCAGAAAGCAAATACCAAAACCATCTAGTCTAATTTTAAGTTTCAGGGCTCTGATGGGGGCTCGTCAAGTCAATTTCAAAATAGCCAACAGCACATACCTAATAAAAACATTTTCAATAGACTTTCTCAGTATTTTTATGAGGGCTAAATTATCAATTAATATACTTAAGGAAAGAGTAAAGTAACATGCTCAGATGAACTTTTCTCGTGCAGAATAAACATTACTCTTAAAAAATATTAAAGCAATCAGACATATTATTACAAAAACAATCCTGGCTCCGGGGGACCAGGAGGACCACACAGGGCCATAGGAATTAGGACAAGGAGCCGCAAAGGGCTGCTCCTCCAAAAAAATGGGACGACCAAAGGGGTACATTACTAACAAAAAAAAGAGTCCTTGGGAATTTCTAGAACCACCAGCCAGAGGGGAGTCTTCTCCCTGTGTCCGTTTGAGCCTCACAGGCAGGCTCTTGTTGTTCCCACGGTGGAGCTGCACAACTCGCAACTCAAGAATCACGGAGAAGGAAAAGTCTTTCTTTCAGGATAGGGCAATCACCCCCCAGGGCAAATACCCTCAATGATCCTGTCCAGTGTCTCAGGCAGTGCACCAGTTTTCTTCACTTTAATCTAACAGGCACCAAGGGCACAGCACCTGTACCCTAAACTCAAGTCCTTCCCTAACTCCTGTATTGCACCTCTGGCGCACTGCTCTTTTGTTAGGGCCACAAATTATACCCAGTGTGCTCGGGCATCTCTTGATCAACAAACAAAGGCGTAGACTTGCATTCACTTGGGACCAGGACTCAAAGGCCTGAAGCAACCCTTGTTTCAAAGGGGGTCACCTCAAGCAAAAGCCTCCTTGCCGTCCTTGTCGTTCTGTGACTCTCTCAGCTGGGCATCAAAAACTGGATCCACACAAAGATTTCTCCATCCTGATTTGTAACCCCGTCTTTCGCCCAAGACAGTGGCAGGGGTACACACTTCACGTCCCAGTGCTTCCGCCTTCACTGAGGTCCTAGTTGCCAGCAACGCCTATGCTGGTTCCTTTCACTTTGGCTTCAAACTGGAGTGGCGCTGACTCCCCAGGCTGGATCTGATGTCCGGGCCCCTCTGGCAATGGTTGTAAGGCAGCAAATATCTATTGGTGGACAGAACAAGAGGTCTTTAGACAAGGCACAGAAATAATCTAACAACAGAGAGGATAGTCTCAGAATACTCTCTTAGTCCTGGGGCGCCCCATACATTAGCAAGGCACCCAAGAGCCACTTCATCTATCTGAGAGTAGAAAACCCTGGACCTATTGGCAAGTATAAAAGGAACGTTTTGGTGAACTGACAAGAGTAATACATCACCCAATCCCAAACAGCCAAGGAAGTCTGTGTTCATTTACTAAATTCTGAGAAAAAGAGAAAAACAATACAGACATACTCCAAATACTTACATTGGTGTATTCCTATATTACCAATCTGAAGAACCCTCAAGAAAAAGGAAATGTTCTACACTTTTACTCATAGATTTTACATTACTTGTACAGGACTGCAGACACTTGTAAAATAATTTCTCTTACATGTTATGCTTAGGACCATGCTCTCATGTTATAGGTGCAGCAGGAAAATCTAAAACTGCTAATTTAACAGGGATTCTTATTGCAAAAAGAACTAAACTTCAACATAGTGAGTACATTTTCTCCAGCAGAACATGTTATGACAAACAAATTCCTATAAAACAATATTTTCCTTCAAAATGTTTGCTAAGGATCACATGAGCGTCTTTCCTGCATTGTACTTTTCACGATCTGGACTATGCAACATCATTTTCAAAAGGAAAAAAAACCCTATCTCCAGCTCTAATAAGGGCTGTCAGCTTATTGACAGAGACTAGCTAATAAAAGACTAGCAATGCCCTTGCAAAACTGTATAGAACATGAGAATAACATAAACAATAATAGTGTTGCCACCTGAGATTTTTGAACAGAAACCGCCACTATACAGTTCTCCTTAAAGATCAAATAAGGGAACATCAATCTGTTCTACTCATTCTTTCATACAGGATGGGCAGTAACATAGCTTATGTGTTTCATCTGTTTATTAATTCTAACAATTTTAAAACAGTATTACAGAATAGCCAATAACTATCTCATGGCTATTTCCTAGACAGCTTAGACAGACTCAAAAAAAAGTGAGAAAAAGAAGAGAGAAAACATAATTTTGCCTACCCTTAATTTGTAGAGGAGCTAGCCTCCTTCCCCCATTTTGACAGTAGGAAAACCTGAAACAGGTTTTACTTCTGTCAACACTTTCAACCCCTATTTGTAGCAACTGGGCACAAACAAACTTGTAGGAGATATCTTAGAAAGTGGCTATTCTCTGATTCAAGCACATCGAGTACTGTAGAAAGCGTCAGCAACAAATGTATCAATTCCTTGAGCAATTGTACTTGATTAACATGAGGGCGCATGAATGCAAACTAAAATCCATTTCCTCCTTATCGTAGCCCCTACACAGTATTCTTTAAACTAAAACCATTATTTTGATATACATAGCAGATCAATGCTCAACTGAGGGCTGTTTTCCTTTGTTTCATATGACTGCGCTAAACGTGTGTTTGCCAAAAATAGGAAGCAAAGCTTCTCTTTCTCTCTTTGCGCTATCATCTCGTCTTTCAAAAACTTTTCGAAGGTCGAAGTGTCCCAGCAAACATTACCCTTCACCCTGCTAAGTTGCTAAATGCAGAACTCCGACCTTTGACCCGTTCAGCAGCTGCTCATTTTGTTTGTGCAAGGCTTGCCATGCGGTTTTCGTAATGCAAAGCAACTCTGGAGAATCACAGCTAAAAGGCAGTCCTGTCCGATCCGTTTGCCAGTAATTTAAAGGTAGGATAATAACGTCTGCTCTTCTGTATACTTATTTTCATTTATGTACAGTGGTGTGCAGTCTAGTAATGCAGAGGTCAGCTGTTTGTTTTATACTTGCATATACTTTATGGAAGCCTGAGAGCACGTTAAAACTGCCTTGAGTGGTAGAACTGCTTGTAAAATTGTGAATTTAGCTCAATTTCGACTTTGGTGGTAGGGGCACTTAAAAATGAATATCCTACAATATTTTTGCATAATAGGAACCCCCAGAGTGTTCTCTAGATAGCCCAGGAATGGGAAATTAGAAATGTATAAGATATACCCTTATAAAAATGAGTTTTGTACGGCTGGGTAAAGTGACATTTCACATTTAAGTTCCCTTCTTATTGCGGTACAGCACTGCTTAAATTCAACTTTGATACTAGGAATTCACAGTATGATGATTAGGCTTTATAAAGATGAAAAAACGAATTTAAAGCATTTGTGTTTAACAATATATTTTTTTCATATAATTATTTGTATTTATTTATTTTTTTAATCAAAACCAACCATTTTGATGATTCCACATTTGAAAAGCAAGCTTCATTCGTAGCCTATCATATTTAAACGCATTCATTCATAACCCTAAGCACAGAAGCCTTACTTGAAACAGGAAAAGTCTGCGCCACTTTTTAAAAGGACAGTTATCATTTAACATCAGAACCACAGATGTACTTATGAAAAAAAGGCATTAAGAAAGGAAATCCCTACTTTCAATTTTGTTCTCTGTTATCCAAAATAATGAAACTGGTTTTTTGAAACTTTTAAAATAATGCAGGCCCTTATACCAGTTTTACACTGACTTAAAATTTCGCTGACTCAGCATTCCTGTCTGTGGCCGTGATCAGGAATAGCCATATGCTATTTATGCAGCTGTTGTTTGTCAGCAGGCGTCGAATTTTCACGCCTTTCTCAGGAAAAAAACCCTTTATTATTTGAAATACCCTGACAGAGTTAAATCCCCATTTGCTGTGTCAAACAGTTTCTTTTCAGTTAGTCAGTTTAAACACAGCTGTTGGAAAGCTTTTTTCTCGGGTGCTGAAAGAAAAGCATGTCACAGTCTATTTAAAAACTGAGGCATTTCAATGCAGTCAAATCTATCTTTCTATAATGTGTATTTAGTTCAGCAACGACCAAATTCACTCATATGATGTGCATGCCTTTTAATGTCTAATACAATGTATTTAAGGAAAATGCTGTAACATGTATTTTAGTCTATTGATTACAAAACACACAATTTCGTTTTTATTCCTCTGTATGAGGCCTATTTTAATCCTATTGAATACGAATTCTAATTTTATCTTTAGCATTGTGGCAATTTGCACACATGTACAGTGTCGTACTCTGTCAATTTAATAGTAACATGCAGCTGTTTAGCATATGTCATATAATTCATTTCTGGATTTTTATTTAATATGTAAGTAACTAAATGACATTTTGCATAACAGAATGATGACAGCAAAAAACATAAACAAACTCATTGAGCTCATTCAGACAGTTACAGAAGGGGGTCATATACGCAGAGCACACAACACAGCGCGCTTAAAGCTAGACATTCTTTCACAAAGAGTACTCACACAAGTATTACCAATGTCAAACCACAAACCCCACATAGACATTGAAACACATATTTAACCCACAAATCAATACTTAGGACAGCTTACAAAGTGTACGCAAGACCAACCTATTTGTAAATACTAATTGTAAGTCATATTTACAAGAAGAGCTCTCAAAAGTAGCCCAAAAAACTGTTCCATGGTCAAGAAGCCAAAATACACCAAATTCGCCAGTTTTGGCTGGTAGAACACTCAAAAAGTGCTCTGCATATCACCACTTATGAATGTTACTAAGTGCGCAGATCCGGATCCGTTTTATGTACATATTTAGTTCCATGGGGTACTTAGTCACCAAGGAAGAAATATCTTTTTACTATACGTAAACCTATTTAGGTATCCCCTCTGAGGGGAGTCAACTAAGTACTTACTAAATCCATATCGGTACCTCCAAAACAGCAACACTTTCAACAAAAGTGTGCTAGAAGCAGGCATGCCAAAAATATTATAGCATATATAATATTATACTCCAAGTGACACTTAACACAATGTGTGCCGTTCAAGTTTTCAAAGTTAGAGAAAAATCTCCTCATTACCTGCCTATATGAATTGCAATGCATATATAACTTACAAAACAAATTCCAAAATTGGCCAATCATACAAACAAAGCCACAGTAAGTGTTACTAAAACTACCTTACCAATCAAAGGCATCAAACCAACAGCAAGTGCCGCAAAACGGCTCTTACCAATCAAATGGTGTCCAGGTTCCAACTGCCAAGTTCTGAGTGACCTAACGGTCGTTTTAAAATACTCACGCCAAAGAAGTTCTCAGTCAGGAGCGGCAAACACTTGGAGGATCAGATCAGGAAGACCAGAAATATACTGGGCTGGAAGACAAACAATCTCCGTGCGCAGGGTACCTCCTCAGTAGATTCCTGTCCTGTACTCCTCAGTAGATTCCTGTCTCCCTTCAAGACCACCCCTTGGATAGCCGCTGCACTGATGAGGTCCACTTTCGGGCGCCATTTGTAGAAATAAAAACCTTCTTAGGGGTTCACTGATACATCTGGTCCTTAAGACCAACAAGGAAGACATTGGCACAGAAGCTGTAATATCAAAAAACATATTTTATTAACCTCAGATGAGGGAGATTGCATCTTACGGTACCCGCAGGCCACTGTAGGAGGCATTCTAATGAGTGCAGAGAACAGGGTCCTTATATATGTATTTGTTACATAGTCAGCATAAAATCAAGGGGAGGTCCTACCACATACAAGCATGCTTATTGACTAATATGGGTATACAAAATTTGCTTGCTCCACAAAGTGGGAGGGAGACTAAACTGCTTACATGAGTAAGAATAGCCTGACAGTTCTATACTAGGAGCAGGTGCATTCTACCAGCTAGGCCTCTCTGAGCATGTGCAAGACTCTGGAAGAGGGAGAAAGCACATGGCGAGCACATGGCTAACTAAAATGGCTGCCAAGTACAAAATGGCTTTCAGCTCATGCTAACAGCGATTCCTGCAATCTTTAACACTGCCCTGCCTTGGCTCGCCTCAATGCCACGCCCCTGCTCGTCAAGGGAAGAGGATGTTGTGCTGTACCACATTGAAGGCAGAGCGGGAATCCGCAAAGCAGCGGTGTGGGTTTTGAAAGCAAGACCCGACTTTGTCAATCAGGAGGCTGAGCATTTAGATGTTTGTAATTGTTCCTGTGTTTTTAACTAAATCTGTTTGGTTCACCAGGACCAGTGACTTTGCGCTGCCCATTCGATTAGTTCGACCAGCAAAATTTAGGTGAAGTATTTTGTCCCTTAATCTAACAAAGCAATTAGCCAATAGATTGATGGTAATTACTTTTTTCCTGTTTTGTAGTTCAGGGAGATAATCGACCCCCACCAGTTGTCAAGAATAGCCCGATAAAGAAGAGCGTAGACATAAAGGTGGCACAGGTGTTCAGCCCAGTATTGAGCATTTTCTTTGAAAATGGCCTGTGGTACGACGTTGGGGCCAGGGGATCCATCACGCTGCCCTGTTGTGATTACTTTTATTATGTCCACCGACATGATGGGATCGTGTGTTTTTTGGCCATCATGTTTGTAGGGGCACTTTCAGGTTTAGCCAATACAGTCTTACGGCCCCCGAACAGTTCCTGAAGGTAAGCAATACATGCTTCTTCCGAGATGTTAGATGATGCAGGGGGACGCCTTGTCCCTGTAGCGTGGTTCACGAGTCTCCAAAAGTCTCTTGCATCCTTTCCTCTAATACCTATGAGGAGCTTATGCCAAAACTGGTCTGTCTTTTTGTTTTATTTTTAGAGTTTAAAATAGCACAAACTAGGCCCGAAGCTATCAGAGCCCTCTACATGAGCACGAGTTGCGTTACAGACAGACACATTCATTTTTCTGTTGGGCACGGGGAGATTAAGTGATTTGCCCAGAATCACAGGATGTTGAGCTTTCCTGCCGAGACTCGAACCCGGTTCCCCAACTTTGAGGTCGACCACTCTAGCTGTTAGGCCACATCCGCTTCCCAACTTAGCAGACTCCACATCCTCTCGTCTTGAACTTAACAGACTCCCATGCTGTTTTTTTGCACGGGTTCTCAACTTGGATAAAGCTGACCTCGGTGTTGTAGAACTTGGAGCATTTTGAAGGAGCCTGACAGCATGGTTTAGTTTATTTTTTGCTGTGATAAGTTGGGCTGAGGGCCTCTTAGGGCAGTTCCCCATTGGAGGGTTTGATTTCCTAGAGGGGTCCCTTGATCTGCCAGAAGGAGGACCTGAGAGCTGGGCCCATAGCTCCAGCAAGTCAGAGGATGAGTTGGATATGGCCTCCCATTGATTCCTTGCTTTGGCTGCCAGGCAGGCAATAGATCTTATCCAATTTAGTCTCTTATAGTTTATAAAGGAAACTGTGCCCAAGTCCTGTTGATCTTGGTCATGGATCCTACAGTGTAGGCTTAGTAGGATCCTTTGAGGTTGGTGGTCACTTTACAGTTGAGTTCCAATCTCATAGAGGCAAACCATATGGAGCAGAGGAAGGGACACCAGCGTATAGTATAAGATCGAGTTCGCCATTGCCGAATAAAAAGTAGACTGAGCAGGGATGTCTGGGTTAATTCTTCCATTTAAAGCTCTCAGCCCCAGGTGCTCTAAGGTCGTCGCCAAAGGCCAAACACCTAAGGTTCCTCCTTTGTAATCATGGGTGGAATGAGGGAATTAACCAGATCTGGTTTTGGTTTTGGGTATCCACTATTTGATCATGCATGGCTATCTGCAGAAGATTCATATTCAAGTCTCCTGTCATTAAAACAAGAGGAGTTGGATTGGAAGCCATTTGATCAGTAATAACTGATAGTAGGAGATCTATTGTTTCCTTCTTCTTAGCAGGCTTAGGGTGGATGAAGGTCTTAATTATCAGCAATGGCTGTTTGGAGATAGTTTCACCTCTTGCAGGTTGGGGTAATCCATTTGTCACTCTTTTATTTTAGTGTTGATGTCGACCATTGCGCAAATGCTAGGCCCCCAGTGGGGGCACCAAGCATGTGTAGTTTTACAGCTGGTGTGCTAAAGCCAAGAAATGCCGGGATATCCAGGGGGCCCAATGCCCATGTCTCTTGGAATATTACCACGTGAACATTTTTTATATAAACTAAAAAGTATGTATCCTCGTTTTGGCTTTGCAGACCCTCAATATTCCAGGAGCAGATTGCTAAAGCTTCACTCGGCAATGCGTCAAGTGGCTGTTTTGTTTGTCAGTATATTTTGTTAGTGTTTATCTTCGGCTGCAGCTTGCCCGGAAGCCATGCCCAGTCAGTTGGTACTTGACTTAGCTTCCGGATGCAATCACTGTCGCTACCACATAGCCTTGGGGCTTGATGATGTCATTGATTGACTCTTTACCCCTCTAAGCACTGACATTGTCCAGAGCTGGTTGCGCAAAGGGGCCAGAGTTTTGTTTCTGCTACTTGTTCTTGGTACAGTTGTTGGAGGGAGCCTTTGGTCAGAGTTGCTTAAAATTGAGAATTGAGGATGTGCTGTGTTTACTTTAAAGGAGCTTGTATTCTTACGTTTTTCCTGTTGTTTACCTTGGTGCTTGATGGTATCGCAGAGTGGCTCCTTGCCCTTCTAAGGTCTGACATAGTCTGGAACTGGTCGTGGAATGGGGCCAATATTTCTTTTCTGCTCATTAGTCTTGGCAAGGCTGTAAGAGGGGGCATTCGGTCAGAGCTGTTCAGTATTAAAAATTGGGTCTATGCTATGTCCTCAGGATGAGAGATCTAGATCCCCAATTTTCCCAAAGTCATTTTCTCCTTCCACACCTGTTGTGCAAGCAGTGATTTTGCCCAGATAATTACAGTGGATTCTTGCAAATTAGGTGTCGGGCTACGGCAGAAAGAGACTGATTGAATATCAGTTGACTTAATGTGCCTCAAAGACGGAATTCCCTGGACCATTCAGATCATAGTGCCTCAGTTGATTATATTATGCTGCCCACAGGATTTGAATTTTGGGGTAAAGAATAATTTTTATGGCTTCTGAGGATTGTTGCAATCCCTTAACTTTGTTTTCTTGCCTGAAATAGTGCTGGACTCAGAGCAGGATAAGAAGTTTATAGGCACCAATTGGTCCGTTCTTGTACTGCTGGAAAGTTCAGTCCAATCCTTAGTAGAGGAGAGAGGGCTCTATGGCTGTGAGTAGATCATCTGATTTGCCCTTTTGCTTGCTTCAGTTTGATAAGACCGTAAGGTTACTTTTGGAGATTGATGACCCAGAGATTTAGCTGCATATACCAAGGGATGTTTACCCTCATCTGTGGCCAGTGCTCTAGCAGGATTGGTCGAGGCCTCCTAAGATGCCTGCTTTGCCAGTTGGTCTTTCCATATAGTTGGTAATTTCATTTGCTCAGGTGATGCACAAAGAGCTTTAGGACGCTCATCATTGCCGGTGTCTGCTTCAACAGAAATTCTCCTGCTAGTCGAAGTCGGTTTTGCACGTGATCCATTAGAGGTCTCCACAACGCCATTGTCTACAGTAATGGAGGTTGGCCTGCTAGGCAGAGTCCCTTAAAGGCGGGATTCAACTCCCTTCTGTCGCGGTTCATTTGCTGTAACTGTAAATCTAGCAACTGGTCTGAAGAGAGAATATATTTGCTTCTGTTGTGTGGTTGAGGCTCCTTTAATGAGCTGTTTGTTATGAGCGTGTCTAAGCCTTTTATGCTCCTTTCTTGATGTTAGCATTTTTCCAGCATACTGGGAGATGACTGGCCGAGGATTATGTGCCTCCATCTTAGGGGGGGGACTGGACACTCACATCGCCCTGGCGGCAGATACCATTTGTTTCCACCACTTGCTGCTTCCTGTTTGCAGTGCTATCCATAGTATACTGAGCAGCTGATACATGTGTTGCAGTAGATCTCGAGTTTAATTGGAATTTTGTTTCTGACAGCACCGTGGCTACAGTAGCAGCGAGACATGCAAGTTTGTCTAGCACTGGGCCACATGAGCAGGCTAAGGGCAGTTGGTCTGTTTTGGACTGTGCTCGTTGAATCAGCGAGTTTAAGGCACCTAATTTGGAGTCAACTGCTGTAATGTAAATTTTCCAAATGCTAAGAAGACCCACCTGCATTTCAAGTTTATTTGACTGATATGTTAGTGCGTTGACTACTAGTTGGAAAGACCCTAACGGAGCGTCCCAAGTGTTTCCTGGCCCTTCTTTTTGTCGTGAAACTGGGCTCTGGAGATCATCTGGGTTATCTGGCTGATCCATGCAGAGAAGAGGGGATTGAAAGAGTCTGCTGGGAATCTGTTTAAGTCAGAGGCTACTGGACTCGATTCATGAAGTAGAGGAGTCACTTCTAGAGATAGGATTGATGATCTTTCAAGATGAGGGGGGCCGTTCCTATTCCAGCTGAGGACTGCTACTGATTTGTTCAGAGACCGGTCAGTGAGTCAAGTGGAAACTTTAGGGACTCTGTAGCTGGTGCTGTTTGCATAGGGACAAAATACGGATTTGTGGGGGGACACCCATCATCACCCTTAGTGTCAGAGCCTATTTCTTCCCAAGTGGCGTCATTTCGTATTTTTAACTTATTGCGCACCGTGTCTCATAAAGATACACTAAACATATGCGTAAATCGCTGTGCAGCCACCTTCCCCTTCTGGAACGCGCCATCTTTGAATGGTGTTTCATCGTAATTATATTCAATGGAATACCTTTTGTTTTCTAAATTGTTTAAACGGCTCGATTTTTTAACTATAGTCCTCGTGTTTCTACATTGCGCATATTATCTAAGGCAACCGAGTAATTGCCTGACAGGAAAACGTCAGGAAAAAGTAAACGGCGTCCATGTTAAGGAACGCGCCATCTTTGAATGGTGTTTCATCATAATTATATTCAATGGAAGACCTTTTGTTTTCTAAATTGTTTTAACGGCTCGATTTTTATAACTATAGTCCTCGTGTTTCTACAATGCGCATATTATCTAAGGCAACCGAGTAATTTATCCAAAATTGAACAAAAAACTCTTTCCTTTTATATCACAACACCCTAGAGAATTCTTGCATTAAATGAGTTACCTTAAATTTATAACACCCCTAAGAATTCTTACATTAAATGAGTTACCTTAAATTTATAACCTATCTAAGGACATTCCTGCGTAAGATGGTATACTGCTTCCACATCCCTATGGTCTACACAGTTAGTTTCATCCAATCCTCTCTAGTATTAAGCCCCCTCTGTATGGAGTCTAATATGGAAATGTACCAGAGTTCCCTATTTTTCCTCTTCAGTTCTACATTTCCACCTCTCTTGTTACCAGTGATTTTTTCTATGATGAACCACTTAAACTCCATATGGCTGTGTTTAAGTGCGGTGTAGTGGTCCACCAGGGGTGCATTCTGTTTATGTGTTTTTAGGGCTGATCTATGTTCTAATAACCTCAATCTTAATTCTCTACCTGTTTCTCCCACGTAAGCTAACCCACATGGGCAGAGCAACAGGTAGATCACGTTAGAGCTCCTGCAATTATTGAGGCTTTTTGATGTCAAAGTGTAACCATTGTATGTTAGAGTTTTTGTACCAAAGCAATGGTCACATATCGTACAATTTCCGCATTTGTTGTTACCAAGGGCTCACCCTTTCTGGAGTGTACCTTGTATTAATGGTCCGGTGTCTCTATATGTATGCACTAACTTTTTACGAATGTTATCATTACGTTTAAAAGCAAAAAGTGGCTTACTTAATTTAGTTTCTTTATTTTCATTTAGGATGTTCCAGTTTGAGTTGACTACGTTCTTTATTTTATTACTCACGTTGGAAAACTGACTTACAAATACTATCCTATCTTTTGTTGTGTCAACTTCTTTGTTGACCCTGGTTGGATTTTGATCCAACATACTCTCTCGATTGTAGAATCGTGCTCGCTTGAAAGCATGCTTTATACGTTTTTTTGGGTAGCCCCTGTCTTTGAGTTTACCCTTCAGTTTCTCTGAGTGTTTGTAGAAATCATCAAGAGATGAACAGTTCCTTCTTAAACGAAGGAACTGTCCAAAGGGGATGTTATCCCTCTGGGATCGCGGGTGGTAACTCCTATAATGTAGGAGTGTATTTTTATCTGTGGGCTTGGAAAAAAGCTCGACCTCCAGTGTCCCCTCTATATTTTTAATGGTGATATCTAAAAAATTCACTGATGTGTTGTTATATTTAGCTGTGAATTTAAGATTTTTATCACCCAGGTTAAGCCAGTCCAAAAATTGTATTAAATCGGCTTCCTCACCTTCCCAAATGAAGACAATATCGTCAATGAAGCGGCCATTGAATATAATTACGATGAAACACCATTCAAAGATGGCGCGTTCCTTAACATGGACGCCGTTTACGTTTTCCTGACGTTTTCCTGTCAGGCAATTAAGAGGAAGTGACCCCGCGCACATCACGCGATATAAACCGGTCACCAATGCGAGTTTGCGTCTAATTGAACCACAAAGGAGACCAGTCGCTGGAGTAAGCTAACCCCGTGAGCATAATAGGTAAGCGAATCGTGAGGAGAATGACGCGGCTTGAGCGTGTACGAGGAGTTATTGTAAGACAAACCTATTACAGAATGTAGTATATTGAGGGAAAATACCTCACGGGAAGTTAGGACTCTAATTATTTAATGTTGGTGCAATCGGCGATGTTGGTAATGTGCACTCCTGTCAACAGTAGGGGAAGGCGGCTGCACAGCGATTTACTCATATGTTTAGTGTATCTTTATGACACACGGTGCGCAATAAGTTAAAAATACGAAATGACGCCACTTGGGAAGAAATAGGCTTGTTTCTTTCAAATTTACTACCCGTTCTGATATGGCATAGTTGACTAATATATGAGGGTCAGAAATGAATATTGAGATCTACATAATTAATGCAGGATTTAGGTTTGCACGATATGATGCAGTGCGAACAATGAGATAATGAAATTTGAGGACTCTGTGCCCCATATTGTGTATTTAATACACATGTTTATACCGTGATCACAGCTAATGTTATGCGCTCCAGTAACAGAATTTGAGGACTTTGTGCCCCAGATTATGGGGCTTATTTATGAAAAATGACGCATCGCTGCGTGAAAACAGCGATGCGTCACTTTTCATTGCGCCCTCCTTGCGACACCAATGATGCGTCATATTTACAGTATGACGCATCATGTCGCAAGGAGTTACAGATACGTCAGTATTTCTGACGTATCTGTAGGCGCAAAAATGATGCATTGCTGGAGTGTGTCACAAAAGTGACGCAACTCCAGCAATGTGTCCTTTCACATGGGGCAAGCCCCATGTGAAAGGGCCTGCGTCAGTCTTAAGCCTGCCATGAGGCAGGCGTAAGATATTGACGCATTAGGGTCAAAGAAATGGCGCAGTGAAATCTTATAGATTTCAGTGCGTCACTTCTACGGCCCTTTCTTGCGTCAGAACGCCCCCCCCTGCATACATTATACCTGGCGCAGGTATAAAGTGGCGCAGGGGTTTACAAAGTGACGCATCTACCTAGATGCGTCACTTTGTAAATATGACGCACCATGGCGCATTTTTTACACTGCTGGTGCGTCACAAAAAGTGACGCACCAGCAGCGTAAAAGTGACGCAAAGGCTCATAAATATGCCCCTATGTATCTAACACACATGTTTATACCTTTATTATAGCCAAGGGTATGCGCTCCAGTAAACAGAACTAAATTATAAAAATCAAGTGGATTGAAACCAGGTGAGATATTTGAGACTTAAAACCTGGGGAGGATGGGAATAGTGACGACTATATAAATATGGCCCAAAACTTAATAACCCCTTTTTTATGTATAGGGTGGAACTTATCATTATCAAACCACGGATTGAACAGTGGCTACATGCAAATAGGACTAAAAAGGAGTCCCACAGGTAAACAGTGGGACGATCAAAGCTAACAATAAATTTTGATTAGAGTTAATAAAAATGAGATGACAATTATGTAACCCTTATGTCCCCATTTTAGAGAATAAAACGATAGACATTTGGTGCATCGTCATAAGGGGAGATACATAACCTTATGGAATGAAATCCAACTGAGTGCTTTTGCACCGGTAAGTCACTAAACGAATGAAGGAGTGAATGGTTGAATGGGTTATAACTGGAGGTGATTGAATTTTGTTGGATCTCTGCTGGGATGTTTATAGCACTTATGGACCTTTGGTTAATATGGAGCACACACAAAATTGTATTTCCATGTAAAACTTGTCATGGTTTATATATATATAATTTTTAAAAAATGTATGCAAATGCACGAAAAAATCTTTTTAGGTAGGAGATATTAATTATGTTAGATATTAGGTGTAACTGTTCCCCACAAACACCTATATGTTTATTTGTTTCAACCTAGGTGTGTGGAACACTCAATTGTGGAAAGGAATGAACCAAACCCCTTGTCCTGAAGAAGGTGACTTTAATGATATTATGCCACTGAAACGCGTCGACGCTTAAAAAACTGTGTTAGATCTGTGGAAAGACAGCAGCAATACAAACAATTTATTCTTTTGGGTTGTGGTGTTTATTACTCCAGGATTAACAGTGTCAAGACAAATACAATTGTCTCACCATATTCCTTTCCAGGAATCTTTGTAGTGTAATGAGTTTGTTTGATTGTCCTACCTATGTAATAGAGATGGATTTTAATATGTTTTGAAAAATTATTTTTATATTAATTGTTCATTTGCACATGTTTTTAACATAATGTGTGATTTTGTAATAAAAATATATTTTTTTAGAATAAGTGCTTTAGCATCCCGAGTCGAATTTTAACCTAATACTGTGTGAATGTTGCTTGTGGTCAACAGGTCAGTGATTTAGATGTGCAATACCTCCAAAGGGAATCATTATTTTTAACCTTCCGGTTTTCAGTGCTCTGTCCCTTTGGTACGTTTGAGCCCCTCTCCTTGTTTTCAAGGCCTGCTGTTCTGCACCCTAAAAGTTAGGCACCCTCCGCCTAAAGGTTTGGTCCATTCTAGCAGCCACTCATGAAGATGGCGGAATGATGAGCGTCGGCCACGTGGGGTCAAGGAGGTGGTAGGGCAAAAAGGTAAGCAGTTCGCATCCATCGATTTGAAGCGCTGATGTTTCTCAATGCGGCAGGCAGCAGGCAACAGGCAGCACCAGCAAGCAGGACAGTCCGCAGCAATATGCAAAGCCAAGCTGCTTCGGCCACTGCCTCGATCCTCAAGCCTCCAGCTCCCAACCACTTCGCCCGGCTCAGCCTCCTCAAACCCTCCTCAGGGGCAGCGATGAGTGAAGGCGTCTCCGATCTGACTTGTGACTTGCTCCTCAGCTGGCTCCTCCTCCAGCATACGGCATACAGCGTAAGGCAAGGATCCACAGCAGCAGTCCTTTGATGGGTTGAATGTCACTTCCCGCCAGTTTAAATTTGGTGTATGTTGCATAAAATATATCCTTTACAATTTTGTGTAATAGTAACAATAGCAGCCACTATCACAATATCAAAACCTTTTATCAGTGTTTCTACAAAAGGTTGTATTACAGAATCAAAAACCCCACAAAATTGTGGCCCAAACAAGTGGAGTTGGTACATTTCAAATAACGTAATACGCGGTAATACGTGACACATATTGATCGGAAGAAACATAGGGGCATATTCACAAGGAGCTATCGCCGAATTAACGGCACTTTATTGCAGCCAAAGTCGTGATAAATTTACCCCCCCATTCACAAGCCCATGTGAACAGCCCACAGCACCAGTTTACCCGCAATAGCAGCCGCAAAATACATCGCCACAGAGGACACTCACAAATATCGCTAATGAGATGCAGAGTAGGTGTTCCCGTGACAAAAGCAGAGACAACAGCACACCTCAATATTCATAACGACCAGCCACATCCGCGATAAAAGTACAAAACAGGCGATAAGGCGCGTTAGCACCAGGAAATCTACACCAGTTCTGACCTGGTGTCAAGTCGGACGGCAGCCAGCACCACAAAAGGGAGCACAGCCCAGGGCCACATCCGAAGGGCAACAGATGCCATGGAGCCACCCATCATGCGGCCCGGACACCCAAGAGGGCCATAACACCCACCGCCACCACCCCCAGGACCCCATCCCACACCCGGAACACCCCCCCCCCAGGACCAACACAGATGCAGCGCAGACAAAGACAGCGGAACCCCAGGAAACGTACCAGCCGCACAGACCCAACACCTGACAATGTCACCTTCCACTACAGGCTGAAAGGGACAGCCAACCTACGCTTCCTGACCATCATCGCCTAACAGGCCTACGGCAACAACAAAGCGGACAACCAACATCCCACCCCACACAAAGCTGATGGCGTGGCTGCACCTGTTGGCCCCTGGGACCCCCCATCCAACACCCATCAGAGTCGGAGGAGTCTCACAGCCAGCCACATACAAGTCCCCCACACCTGCCCTGGACATCACCGTCACCCTGGTACCCCAGTCCCCATACGTACAACACAAGGCGCAGGATCCGCTGGAGACCAAGCAAGGACCATACGCCATAGCAGGATGCACGCACGTGTTGGGGGCAACACACAGCACACATGTACTACCTGTGCCCCCTGGTGACACAGCACACAATCAACGCAACAGGAAGCACACGTCTCACACCAATGTGCAGGCAACAACAGAACACCGTGGAACACCCAACAATGTCGCCTCCAAATACACAGCCAGTGTGCATGATACCTTCATCCTCCGACAGTCCATCATCAACCAGCGTACCCAGGATGGCGACAAGGGAAATGTACAGCCCCTTGGCAACATACAAATGAACATCCCACACACCTCAACACCACAACCATGCAACTCACAACTCTGGCAATGCGCACGTCACAAAATCACATACAACAGGCACAACAATATGCCCACCCACTAGACACAACAGAACAACTTACAATGTCCACATGGGCAAGCCCTGAACATGAGCCAGCAACGGCATGGCACCTCAGCCACACAATAGCCCAATGTGGGGAGAGGTGGCAACCAGGCATGTGTTAAGGATGCAGTAGAACCATGATTGGGAAAGTACACAATGCCAACAGTGCCGGAGATGTGCTGGACCCCTCGCAGTAATCAGAACACACCCATATCCATGGCGACATACACCGCTTGTGTATGGAGTGTAGTGGACAGTGGATGCCACCATGTCACCACAGCCAGTGGGGGACACCGCGGAAATGTTGCCTGTTACGCCCCCCTAAGCGTCAGTGGAGTGGGATGGCCCGGCGTACACCACGCCAGCGTAGGGGTGTGAACAAAAAGCACGTAGTCCTGGGCGTGGTCCCCTTCCGGAAAGACCAACGTCTCTGCCAGGGCGGCACCTCCCACCCCGCCATGAGGCCGACACCGTCCTCGTGAGCCGAGTTGCCTGCGATGCAGTGCACCTGCCGGTCCCCGGCACGCTGGACCACGAACACGTCAGGCCCGCCACACTGATCACCTTCCGATACCGGCGTGTGTCAAGGAGGGCCCACCACTTGCCGGCGCAAGCTCCAAGCCCGAGTCCCGCGAACTTGGCAGTCAGCTCAGACCACCAGGCCTCCACGACACAGGCCCGCTTTATTCCCTTATCGTTGACGTACTCCACTGCCGCCCCCAGACTACTCTTCGGACCAGTAGGTCCCACATGTGGAACTGTGTCTTGAGTCATGAATGACAGTGACCCCATATCCCGGCCAGCGGCCACAGCACCAGACCCCCCAGTTCAGTGAGGCATAGTTCCATATGGGCATCTTGTGACACGTGGTGCCACTAACCCTGTTCAACACCAGCCTGCTACACGTCGTGCCACTAACCCTGTTCAATGCCAGCCTGCTACACGTGGTGCCACTGAACCTGAACTACGCAGGCCGGTGGGGCCATCCAACCTATGCCGGAAACACAAGGTGAATGGGCCGTGCTGACCGCTGCCTCAGGCCTACACCACGGTCAGGTAGGTCACACATTTGGAACTGAGTCTTGATTACACCATGGCAGTGAACATTATTTAAGGCAAAGAACTATTCACCATACACCCTTCGATGTGGTGGCAACAAGTCTGTGCATGGCATCACAACCACACGTGTCTGTGGGCCTACGCGGACCACTGCCCTCGGCCTACGCTGCGCTCGAGTGGGGTCACAGAATTGGAACTGAACATCAGTAATTCAAAAGGCTGAATACATGTCTACGCACGCACGGAGGGGCGTAAAAGAATGACGCGTTGCAGGCCGGAGGGAACAGTATCATCGTCACGGAGGTGATTGGACACCACCGACAACTGCCACTGTGCACTAACTCTGTGCCCCGCGAGCCAACGACAGGTGGCTGTGGGCCCATGCTGACCGTTGCCTCCAGCCTACACTGCGGTCCAGTAGGTCACAGTACCTTGATTTGGCAATGTCAAAGTACACATCTTTACCACCTGTGCCGCTAAGTGTGTTCCCTGACATTCATGGACACTCACTGGTCGTACATTGGTGGCGTTCGTGTCAATGTAATAGGGGCTAGTTTTCATCCTCATGTAGCTGATCCCGAATTGTTGGTGACAACGAGGGTTGCGCTTTCCACTCCTCAATTTGCTGCTTCCGGATAACATCAGACCTTCTGCATCATCCCCTGGAGGACACCTTCCACTGTCCCCCGCAACACTCCGCAACATACACCTCGGACATTGATGGGGACCCGCTCAGGTCGCATGGCCCATCTGACTGCATTGCAAGTCACTGTCCCGTGGCTGGGTGCCTGTGCCGGCCGCAGTGCATCCGGGGCCACTAACTCTGTGCTGCTCAGGCCTGGGACCCCTTCTTCTGAGACATTGAATGGCCTCTGTAGCGATGGTCTTGGGGTCATCAATGCCATGTGTCTGTGGCCCTGTGCTGTCCGCCTCCTCTGGCCCCAACTGCGGGCCACAAGGGCCCACACATGGCATCGGGTCTTGACCGGCCCGGACGTCGCATCACTGCAGGAGGCACATGCCACCACGGCAAGGACAAACTCCAACCGCCATCTGCCAGAGTCGAAAGGGTGGTCCTGACAGACCTACGGAGTTGCCCAGACCTGTCGTGGATGCCATCATCGGCCTGCTGCCCTGCTCAGCACTCCAGGTGCCAGTGACTCAGTGCACCGCAAGCCATTGTCCGTTACTGATTGAGTTTTGTGCTGTTGTGAGGTTGCGCAGCAATGTCACCTCATGCAGTGTGGAAGACCTGGGACCATGAGGAGGAGGATGTGTCAAGTGTGCGGACGGGAGAAGGCACAGACAATGGGAGGGCAGGTGGCAGCAGCCCCAAGGCAGAAATGCAGACTGGTGGCGGTAGTCAAGCTACACACCCGGTACTGGGTATTGCGCTGTGGACTGCGGATGCAACTGTCACCTCAGGCAGTATGGGAGACCTGGGACGTTGATGAGGAAGTTGATGCAGGTGTACCACACCCCACCACATCTGCATCAGCACTAACCCGAAGGGACACAATCCTAGCAATTCCTTCACATGAGCGTGCTCTTCTCTAGTGCCCCTACCTCAGTGCACTGCAACTCACGGAATGTCCAGACTGTATATTGGGTGACCTCTGTCCTTACTCCGGATCCCTCCATGTTGCTCTGCAATTGACTCTGTTATGCTGGTGTTTTCTGTTTCCATTGCACTGGTGTCCACTGTTCAGGTTGTTGGCAGCACCAAGCACTCCGTGCGGGCTGGCTTATACTCACCCCACACACATCCAGCACAGGCATCACTGTACATGTGGCCCTGCCAATAAAGGGGCCGGGCACACGTGCCCGTAGCCAGTTCAACATGATATGTGCATGTGTCTCTGTGGAGGTGTGGGTCTCCTTTGTGGGGTGTAGGTGGTCCCTGAAGGGTATTGGACACCCACGTATGTGTTCTACTTCGCATTCCATGGGTTAGGCAACACCCTCACCTGTTGGGCAACCTCCTTTTGGCGTTCGGCCACCTGGCATTGGGGTGCCATGTGTGGGTGGGTGAGGTGTTGTGAGGCAGCCGTGATTGCGGGTGCTTCATGCTGTGTGGTCTGTTGCAGAGTCTGGGTTCTCCTCTGAGTAGCTTGTCTGCCCTGGTCCTGGTAGTGGGTTGTGTGGGATGTCCATGGGCTGTTGTAGGGCGTCGGGGTCAGGGGTGTGGTGTTCGTCTCGGGCATCACTGATGGACCTGCTGGAGGTGTTGTTTGTCCCTCAGCATTGTGAATGGGAGGTGCATCTTGGCATTGTGTTGGCGCCTTGTTCTTGTCGACATGCAGACTGTGTGACAATGTACATTGTGACTGTTTGGGCGGTGGTGGCTATTTGAGTTGGGGCAGTATACATTTGGCCTACATGGCTGATGTGGGGTTGTAGGGGCAGATGTGCATCTCACAGTTCCCTGCTCTGTCCAATGTGATTGTTCTGTTTCTGCACCTGGGTGGACCCAGTTGTGTCCCATGTTCTGCAGTGTGGGTGTTGCACTTTGTGCCACATTGCCATGGTATGTGCTGTGATTGCTATGTGTGTGTGCTGCAGTGTGCTATGGGGATGGGGGACATGTCCCTGGGTGCTTGTGGATGTGCAGTGTGCTACACCTCATTGTGCATGTGTGGCATTGTGCCCATGACCCCCTGTCCCCCGAGTCCCTGTTGGATCCTCACCCTGTTGTTGTTGTGTCAGGTCCTGTCGAGCTGTGTCCGTACTCCCTGCTCCTTGCACCCTCTCCACACTGATGACTGTGGCCTGGCTTTCCTCCTGCTCCTCCTGTGTCGCTGGACTGCCACCTCCTGTCGCCGTTGCTGCCTTCCTGTTGGCAGCGGGTTTGTGCCTGGTTTCGGTTGTCACGTCCTGGCGGAGCCTCTTGGCCTCCTGGGCTCTGCGAATGCATTCCAGGTGGTCTGCTTGTGGGTCATTTGCTGGTAGTGTTCTGTCGCCTCCGTGGCTTTGGTCTTGTTTTCCTGCGGTCTGCACCCCGTCTTCCTCTCCATTTTCTCCTTGGCCTTCCCCGAGCCAGTTGTTCCTTGCTGGTGGTCTGTGGGCGTTGTGGGGTTCACATTGCCCTCTGCCCTTGGTCAGGGTGCATGGATGTTGCTACGTGCTTTGGCTTGTTTCTGGTGTGTTGTGCCTGTGCTTTTTATGGTGCAATTGCCCGCCAGACGCGTGGGAGTTGCAGGCCTGAGGCTGCTTTTCGCAGCTTTTTGTACCGCGATTGGCTTCTTCGCATGATTTCTCGCATTTCGCATTTTTTGGGCGTGGTGTTGATTTACACGCTGGCATTTGACGCGTTATCTGTTGACTATTGCATGCTACCGCATTGTTGTGAATCCCACGTTGACACGGGGTTATTTTCCCGTGAAAGGCTGCGTTATTGGAAGTTGCGTTACGCTACTCTTGTGGTAGTTATCACACATTCTTGTGATTATACCCCATAATCTTGTTACACTTTTACTACATGAGGTTACTGTTGTAACTGTGCAAATGTGTTCTGTCCATTTAGTACACCGTGGGGCATATTCACAAGAACATGTGATAACCACCGCAAGTTTAGCTTAACGGAACTTTGCACATCGCAGTCCATCGCGGAAAAACAACGCTGTGTTAACGTAGCATTCTCAACCTGGTGTCACCATGCGATAGTCCCATGATAACGCGTCAAATGACCGTGTTAAAAATAACGCGACGCCGAAAAAATGTGAAACACCAACGCGAATAAAGTTGTGATGAGGCCAACCTCAGAAAAAAAAAACAGCAACAACCAGCGATAGGCCTGCAATTCCCACGCGTCTGGCGGGAAAATGCACCATAAAAGCTGAACAAGAAAAACACACCATAAACAAATCAAACTGCGCAGCAACATGGATGCACCCGGAACGAGTGCCCAGGTCAACGCGAACCCCACAAGCCCCACAGACCACCAGCAAGGAACCTCGGGGTCGGGGAAGGCCAAGGAGAAGAGGAAGACGGGGTACAGTCTGCAGGAAAACCCGATCAACGTCACGGAGGTGACGGAGCACCAACAACAACTGTCCGTCACCACCACCGTGTCATTGACAATACAGACGGAAAAATGGCATCCCATCGTGAATGCAGTCTGAGTGCCGAGGAGGCCAAGATGCGCTGGCACGATGTCAAAAGCCAAACCAAGCAGAAACCCGCTGCCAACAGGATGGCATCAACGGCGAATGGAGGTGGGAGTCCTGTGTCACAGGAGGAGCTGGAGAAAATGGTGGCCACAGTGAGCTGGAGAAAATGGTGGCCACAGTCATTACTGTGGAGACGGTGCAAGGAGTCTGGTGTCTGGACCCTGCTCGCCATGACTTGACACAACATCAACAGGGTGAGTAACGAATAGGGACTGGGGGACGGGCACAATGGCACACATGCATAATGACGTGTAGCACACTGCACACCCACAATGACCCTGGGTATTGTCCCTGATCCCCGTGGCACACTGCAGCACACATACAAACATCAAGTAGGCCCCCGTACACCATGTGCCCGAAGGGGTCCCACCCCACCCCACACAACACCAATTCCACAACACACACATGCACCAGTGCGAAACACAGCAAAGATGCGTATGCGAGAGCCACACTGACAACGCAAGTGACACCACATGACGAGCAGTATGGCCGGAGTACAATCACCATGACACTGTGCATGCCACGAGACTGAGGTGGCTGATTGTGGACCACATCCGGAAGGAGCAGGTCACACTCTGACACATCCACGTGCACAAACAACCACTGACTTCAACAATACATCTGCAGACAAACAATGCACAAGAGTACAAAAACCTTCCAAGAGCACAAATGACCCAAGTCGCCAACATCACAGCACCTTAAAAGCACGAAAGCCAAAGGCACACCGCCTCCAAGGGATAAGGGGCAGCAAAATCACAGCTGCAGGTGCGACTCTCACACAATGCAGCACACACACATAGCAATCACAGCACATCCAGATGGACGACAATGTGGGACACAGTGCAACACTTACACCGCAGAACAGGGGACACAACTGGGTCCACCTGTGCGTAGAAAATGGCCAATCACATCTGACATAGCAGGAAACTGTGAGATGAAAGTGTACGTGTACAACATCACCCACCTCATGTAGTCCAAATGTCCACTATCACGCATCAAATAGTCCGCCCCTCCCAAACAGTCACAATGTACATTGTCATGCAGTCTGTATGTAAACTCGAACAACGCGACAACATACATGCCAAAACAATGTCAACAAGCATCTCCCCTTCACATTGCAGAGGGACAAACAACACCTCCAGCAGAGCAGACTTGACAACCCATCAGTGATGCTGAAGAGGACCTCCACACTTCCGACACCGACGCCCCACAACAGTCCATGGACATCCCAGGCAATAGAGATCCAGGAGCTGGGCAGCACCGCTGCATCGAGGATACACCACCCCCTGCACGGACAACACAGCTGGACACTCCCACCACTCCGGCTGGCTCCCAGAAGCCCACCTAAGCACACATCCCATTCCAAGGCCAGCTGTCAGACTGCCAGAAGGGGCTGGCAAAACATGTGCGGGTGGGGTACTACCTCATGGAAGATGAACTAGATCACATACGTGGGTGTCCAAGTCCCATCAGGGACCACCTACACTCCCCACACTGCGACAGAGACACATGCCTTTGCACATTTCCAGTACTGAACCACACCCAGAGCCTCGGGACAAACACCCACACCCCCACGCCGGACTGGCATACGCCGGCCCAGTTCACTCCACTTACGTATTGAGTGGGGGACGATAATGCAACATGTGCAATGTCCCACCCTCTGCCTGCGGAGACATGGCTGCGTCCTCTGTACACGGCACAATGTAAGGTTGTGGGGCCGGGGCCCTAATGCATACATCATGAGCACACGGACACACACAGATAGTTCGTTGAACTGGCCACGGGCACGTGCGCTCGACACCTTTATTGACATGGTCACATGTACAGTGACCCATGTGCTGGATGTGTGTGGGGTGAGTGTAAGCCAGCCCTCATGGAGTCGTTGGTGCTGGCAACAACTTGAACAGTGATCACAATTGAAGCAGAAACATAAAACACCAGCACAACAGAAGCAACTGTGAAGCATCATGGTGGTAACCGGAGGGAGTACAGTGTTCACCCAACACGCAAGCAGAATGTTCCTTGATATGTGGGGCACTGAGTTAGTGGCACCTGAAGAGCTGAGCAGGGTATCAAGCTGATGATGGCACCCACGACAGGTGTGAGCAACTCTGACAGTCTGGCAGTAAGACACTTCCGACTCTGGCACCTGTCGTTTGGAGTTGGTCCTGGCGGTGGTGGCATGTTTATCCTGCGGTGATGCGACATCCGGGCAGGTCAGGACTCGATTTGATGTGTGAGCCCAGGTGGATCGCAGTTGAGGCCGGAGGCAGCGGACAGCGCAGGGCCACAGACACATGGCGTTGATGACCCCCAGACCATTGACCCAGAGGCCATCCAACATGCCATCAGACTGGGGCCATGGTTTGAGCTGCACAGAGTGGCCCCGGATGCACTGCGGCCGGCACAGGCACACCGCCATGGGACGGTGACTTGCAGTGCAGTGAGATAGGGCCACGCAAGGTGAGCGGGTCCTCTTCGATGTCAAAGGTGAATGTAGCGGAGGTTTGCGGGGGACAGTGGAAGGTGTCCTCCAGGGCATGATGCAGAGGGCAGGAGCCGGCCGGAAGCGGCAAATGGAGGAGTGGAATGCTACAGCCTCGTTTTTGCCACATAGTCAGTATCACCGACATGATGATGATGAAGACAACCCCCAGTCCATGGACTCAGTCACCAACAAATCTCAAGAAGAAAGTGTCCATGGTTGTCGGGGAACAGACTTAGTGGCACCGGAGCTGAAAGGGGATGCAGTCTGCGACGAGGACAGTACAATGATATCAGGTCTGCCATAAATGAATCATGACTGAGTTCCCAATGTGTGCCCTACTCAACCGATGTGTAGTCCGGAGGCAGCGGCCAGCACGGGCCAACCGCTGTTCAGCAAGCTCCTCCTGGAACACTGACACACAGCATTGAAATGGCATGTGGGGATGACTCATGGTTGACAGAGGCAGTAGCGACAGAGCTGAGCAGGTGTTTAGCCAGCGACAATGCCGTGTCTTGCCTGGTACGGACTGGCATGGATTTGTGTGGGGCCTGCAGGACCACAGTGTAGTCCGAAAGCATAGTCATCAAGGGCCCACAGACACGTGTGGTTGGGATGCCATGCACATACTTTGTGTCACCACATCGAAGGGAGTATAGTGAGATAAACTCGGCATTGACATGTGTACTCGGCCATTGTGTAATCAAGACTCAGTTCCAAATGTGTGACCTACTTGAGCGTAGTGTAGGCCCGAGGCAGCGGTGGAGTACATCAATGAAAAAGGAGTAAAGCGGGCCTGTGTCGCGGAGGCCGTGATGGTCTGAGGAGGCTGCAAAGGTCGCGGGCCTCGGGCTTGGAGCTTGCGCCGGCACGTGGTGGACCCTCTTTGACACACGCAGGTGTCGGCAGGTGAGCAGTGAGGCCTGGCTGCGCAGGGGCAGGCATGACGGGTCCGGGGACCAGCGGCCCGGGGTGCAGCAGGCGCACAGGATCACAGGCCACACCGCTCACGGCGACAGCATCGGCCTCGTGGCGGGGTGGGAGGCGCTGCCCTGGCAGACACGTTGGGCATTCCGGAAGTGAACCACACCCAGAGCTGCGTGCTTTTTATTCACACCCCTATGCTGGCCTGGCGTACGCCGGGCCAGCCCACTCCGCACACGTTTACAGGGGGGGGAAGTCACAAGCTACATTTCCGCGATCTTCCCCACTGGCTGGGGTGACATGGTTGCGTCCACTGTCCACTACACTCCAAACACCAGCAGTGCATGTAGACATGGCTATGTCTGTGGTCTGCATACTGCAGTCTGTCCAGCACATCTCCGCCACACTTGGCATTGTGTACATACTCATTCATGGGTCACTTGCCTCCTTCGCACATGCCTGGTTCCCACCTCTCCCCACATTCCGGTATTGTGTGGCTGAGGTGCCATGCCGTTGGTGGCTCATGTACATGGCTAACCAAGGTTGCCACAGTAAGTTGTGCTGTCATGTCTGGTGGGGGGGCATGTTGTTTGGCATGTTGTATGTGATTTTGTGACGTGTGCAGTGCCAGAGTTGTGAGTTGCATAATTGTGGGGTTGAGGTGTGTGGTGTGTTCATTTGGTACTTGCCAACGAGCAGTGCATTCCCATGGGTGTCATCCTGGAGGCCCTGGTTGATGTTGGACTGTCGGAAGATGAAGGGATCATGCACACTGCCTGGGTAGTTGGCTATGACATTGGTGAGGAGTCCCCTGTGGTCCACTATTGCCTGCACGTTGATGGGATGCGTGTGCTTTCTGTTGCGGTAATTGTGTGTGGTGTTGGCAGGGGGCACAAGTGGGACAAGTGTGCAGTCGATTGCCCCCGACACGTGCGGGGATCCAGCTATGGCGTATAGTCCTTGCTTGGTCTCCAGCTGTTCCTGCGCATTGTGGGGGACGTATGGGTGCTGGGGTCCCTAGCTGATGAGGGCATCAAGGACAGGTGTGAGGAACTTGGATGGGGCTGGCTGTGAGACTCCTCCGACTCGGGCGGTTGTTGTTTGGGAGGATACCAGAGGCCAACAGGTGCAGCACAGCCAGCAGCTTTGTCTGCAGAGGGATGTTGGTTGTCCGCTGTGTTGGTACCGTCAGCCTGTGGGCAATGATGTTCAGGATGCGGAGGATGGTTGTCCTTTTGGGCCTGTAGTGGGCATTGCCATTGTCTGGTGTTAGGTCTGTGGGGCTGGTGCATTTCCTGAAGGTCCACTGTCTTTGTCTGTGCTGCCTCTGTGGTGGTCTGGGGGGGGTCCGTTGGGGGGGTGGTGGTCCTGGGGGTGGTGGCGGTGGGTGTTGTTGCCCTCTCGGGGCTCCGGGGTGCATGGTGAGTGGCTCTATGGCATCTGTTGTTCTTCAGGTGTGGCTGTGGGCTAGGCTCCCTTTTCTTGTGCAGGTTGACGTCCGACTTTGCACCGGGTCAGAGCAGGTGTTAATTTCCTGCTGGTAACGCGCCATATCGCCTGTTTTGTGTTCCTATCGCCGATGTGGCTGGTCGTTGAGAATGTTGCGCTGTGGTGTTGTCGCGGCTTTTTGCTCGGGAACGCCTACTCTGCATCTCATTAGCATTAGTTGCCGGAGACATCTGTGGCGATGTTTTTTGCGACTGCTTTCACAGGAAAACTGGTGTTATGGGCTGTTAGCACCAGCTTGTGAATTGTGCGATAAATTTAGCGCGACTTTGGATGCGTTAAAGTGCAGATAACTCGGCGATAGCTCCTTGAGAATATGCCCCCAAGCTTTTTGCTTTGGATCACACAGTTTTAGAAACTTTCTTGTGGATGAGGCTCCCCACCTGAGTCTCACTCCCAATAATTTCATTGTAAATTGGACTGTGCATGTTCACCTCCATTGTTTGCCTTTTAAGATAAGGCCACTTCAATGCAGCTAGGGTAAAGGGCTGGTTACATGTGAGCATGTGTCCACACGCATGTGCAGACGAGTGCAGGCTGAACTTGAGAGACTAAAGTTGTGTGCAGCTTGGTAGCTGCACACAGGTAACCTTCCTGTGTCACTTTTAAACTGCAATTTTGACCTGGGAAAATACCCCTTTTGACAAGCCTAAACCTTCCTTTTAATTATTTATTAGTCACCCATATGTAGGTCTTATTGCCCATAAAGGCAGGATGAAGATATCTAAAAGTAGGGCATGTAGAAATGAATGTTGAAAATGTCCATACAGTGAAATATCCCCAAAAATGGTTTTAACTGTAGTAAGATTGGATGCTGCGATACGTAATCATTGGGCTCCATTCTTACATTCATTAATTGATGAATTTGATTGGTAGCAGCTAGAAAAATACCTATTATACTCTTTTGAATTTTATTTTAAAGTCCTTTTTAATGGTGAGGTTGGATTTTAAATTATTATTTTAAAAATGCCACTTTTAGAAAGTTGCAATAACAAGGTGATGGATGGAATGCTTGAATTAATCTCAGCCACTGGCAATCACTTGGAGCTGCATCCCAATGCATAATCTTTCACCCAACATGTCATCTCAGATTGGACACAGCCATATGCAAATCAGTTTTGAACCTGTTCCAATGGGAACAGTCCAGTCTGAACAGCCAAGCCAGGTCCTCCCTGAACCGGAATGTAAGCAAACTAGGACCGGTTTCACCCTGGTAAGGGCTCATCAGGCAGGCTTGATTCCAGTGGCACAGTGAGCACAGGACCCACATCTTGACATACCCTTCACACTTAGGCCATCAACTGCAACAACAACAACAAGGTGATGGTTGAAATGCTTGAATTAATTTCAACCACTGGCAATCGCTCGGATCCACATCTCAATCAATAGTCTTTCGCCCACCATGCTGCCGTATTTTGGACCAAGCCATATACAAATCAGTCTTATCCCTGCACCAATGGGAACAGTCTAGTCAGAACTGCCAAGTCAGGTCATCACTGAACCGGAATACAAGCCAGCTAGGAATGATTTAGGCCTGATAAGGGCTCATCAGCCAGGTTTAGCCTGATTCCAACGGCACAGTGAATGCAGGACCCACGTCTGGGTATATTCGTCAAACGTAGGGCATCAGATGCAACAACAGCAAGCTGATGGATGAAATGATTGAATTAATCTCAGCCACCGGTAATCGCTCAGGCCGCATCCCAATCAATCGTGGGACAGATATACCCCAACGTGGTTCTCGTGCACACTGTGTCACTGGAACCACCTATATCTGGCTAATGAGCTCATAACAAGGGAGAAACCGGTTCTGGGTAGCTCGTGTTCCGTTCAAGGAGGACCTGGCTTTGCAGTTTGGGCTGGATTGTTCCCACTGGAGCAGGGTCAAGACTAATTTGCAAAAGCTGGGCCCAAACTGAGGTGGCATGGTGTGCAAAATAATGATGAACTGGGATGCGGCCCAAGTAATTAGCGGTGGCTGAGATTAATTCAAGCATACCATCAATCCCTTTTTGTATACTTTAGTATTTCACCCTAAATGGGATGGGTATGCCCAGACGTGGGCCCTGTGCACACTGCGTCATAGAACAAAGCTATACAGGGCTGATGAGCCCATAACATGGGTGAACCCAATCCTGGGCTGTTTGTGTTCTGATGCAGAGAAGGCCTGGCTTGCCAGTTCAGGCTGGACTGTTCCCATTGGAGCAGGGTCAAGACTGATTTGCATGCTGCTGGGTCCAATTGTCCAACCTGACATGGCATGGTGTGCAAAATAATGGAGTGGGATGCTGCCCTAAGTAATTACTAGTGGCTGAGATCAATTCGAGCATTCCATCCATAACTTTTTGTATACTTTATTATTTCACCTTAAGTGGTATGGGTATAGCCAGACATGGGTCCGGTGCACACTGTTTCATTGGAATCAATGTATACCCTCAGATGAGCCCATGACAAGGGTGATACAGGTCCTGGGTTGCGTGTCTTCCGGTTCAAGGATGACCTGGCTTGGCAGTTTGGGCTAGGCTATTCCCACTGGAGCGGAGAAAACACTTATTGGCATAAAGCTGGGTCCAAACTGAGGTGGCATGGTATGCAAAACAATGATAGACTGGGATGCGGCCCTGAGTAATTACCAGTGGCTGAAATTAATTTAAGCATTCCGACCATCATTTTTTGTATACTTTGATTTTTGAAAATTAGCATTTTTCTGTCTAATGTTTCTGGTATTTCGCCCTAAGGGGGATGAATATGCCCTGGCGCGGGTCTAGTGCACACTGTGACACTGGCACCAAGCTATACCCCACTGATGAGCTCATAAGAAGGGCAAAACCAGTCCTACCTTGCTTGTGTTCCTGTTCAAGGAGGACATGCTTGACAGTTCGGGCTTGACTTTTCCCATTGGAGCAGGTTCAAGACTGATTTGCATAAATCTGGGTGCAAACTTAGGTGGCATGGTGCGCCAAATAATGATGGACTGGGATACAGCACTGAGTAATTACCAATGTCTGAGAATAATTCAAGCATTCATTTCATCACTTTCTGTATACTTTAGTTTCATCCTAAGACAGGTATGTCCAGACGTGTGTCCCATGCACACTGTGTCACTGGAACCAAGCTATATCTGGCTGATGAGTCCATAACATGGGCAGAACTGGTCCTGGGTTGCTTGTGTTCCAGTTCAGGGAGGACCTGGCCTGGCAGTTTGAGCTAAACAGTTCCCATTGGAGCAGGATCAAGACTGATTTGTATAAAGCTGGGTCCAAACTGAGGTGGCATGGTGTCATGGTGTGCAAAATAACAACAGACTGGGATGCAGTCCCGTGTAATTACCAGTGGCTGAGATTAATTCAAGCATTCCATTCATCACTTTTTGTATACTTTGCTTTTCGAAAGTTGGCATTTTTCTGTCTAATGTTTCTGGGAGTTTCCAGCTGCCCAGGCTGGTGATGACTCGCCAACTGGGAAATGTGTATTGGAGCCAACCCATGCACAAAAATCCTGGATGTAGAGGGCAGTGGGTCGTTCTGACAGGATGGCTGGGCAAGAGTTCAGTCCTGCCCTGATTAAACTTCAAAGGGTGTTTCCCCAGCATACCTAAAGAGACCTGACACCAGACTTTTGTGTCACTAGCCAGGCTGGACCCAAGCCCAGCGAAGCGGGGAGTTCTGACCCAGACCAGTTGTATGTCTTGTTATGTTATTGGTGTTTCTATAGCACGCTAATCAAATGTGAAGGTGTTTAGGTGCTCTGTAATAGGTGTGAGAGATCAGCCTTGGAGATTTTACTTGAAAAGTCACGTCTCCAGCTTCTTGCAAAAGTCAAGGAGAGAGGAGGAGGCTTTTATGTGCTCTGGGAGGTTGTTCCAGGCTTTAGGGGCAAGGTGCTCGAAGGCGCAGCCCTGCTCTGCTTTTGTGTATGCATGGAGTGTGTGCTAGTGAGAGACTGGCAGAGCGGAGATGTCTGGAAGGTTGGTGGAAGTGAATGCTGCTGTTCAGGTAGGCAGCGCTTGTGCAATGGAGTACTTTGTAGGTATCGGTGAGGAGTTTGAAGTGTGCTCATGTGTTTCATCTGCTGTGTTTGGGTCTAAATCCTGATTGTGCGGCATTGAGAATTTGGTGTTTGGCAAGGTGGTTGGAGACTTTGGCTAGGTAGGGAAGGAGGGATATCGGTTGGTAATGGGCAGGTTTGGTCGGGTCAGCTGTGGTTGCTTTAGGAGGGTGTTGATGGCTGTATGTTTGCATGTTTCCAGGAAGTTGGCTGTACTGGTAGAGATGTTGAGGATGGGGTGAGGGCCTCGCTGATAGGGGTTGCTCCATTGTCAAAGGCATGGTTGGACAGGAGTCCACCAGGGCCCTAGAGTGAATGGTCTTCATGATTGTTGTGGTTTCCACTGTGCTAAAGGTGTCTCATGTGGTGACTGAGTTGTCTTCTTTTATCACTGGGAGACTTCTGGAGAGGGTCAGGGGGTCCAGTTGTGGGGTGGCGTTGCTCTATGTAATTTTTATCTTGCTGCAAAAGAAGTTCAATAGATCGATACACAGATCTTGTGATACTTTGATATTGGGGGTGGCAGCTGTGGAGCTGGTGTCATCTTTGACAATTGCGAATATTTCTTTGCTGCTGGTGGAGCTGGAGTTTATTTTTTTGACTAGCACCTTCCTCTTGGTTTATCAGATTAGCTGGTGGCATCGTCTCTGGGTGGCTTTGAAAGTGTCTTTTTTCCACTTCCCCTTTGGTGATTCTCCCTTTCCATTCCAGTTGTTTGCAATGTTGCTTGGTCATTCTGAGGGCTTCTGTACACTAGCTGGATAGTGTTCTAATTTTTGCTATGTTACTTCATTTGAAGGGGACCAGTGTGTTGATGCAGTTGGTGATCCACTTGTTGAAGTTCTTGATGTTGAGCTCTAGAAGGCCCATGGGTTCTGGCTTGTTCTCAAGGAGGGTGGTAATCCAATCTGCATATTTTAAGTTGTTCCAGTGTCAGCGTGTTGGGCCCACTATGGGTGTTTCTCTGGGTTGTTGGATGTTCTTTGTGAAACTGACTGTAGCATGGTCTGTTAAAGTGATGGATCTTGGTGTGTTGATCGTGAGGTTGTTGAAAGATGTGTAGATGGAGTGTAGAATGTGTCTGGGAGCATGGGTGGGCTCCATGGTGCATTTGATTAGTCTCAGGTTTCTGAGGTTGTCAAGAGGGGGCTGAGTTGGGGTTGATCTTCCCTGCATGGTGGAAATTGAGGTCTCCTAGGAGGATGAAAGCACTGAATTTGAGGACTAGGGTGGCATGAAGTCCATGAAGTTGGCTTGGGGGCTTCAGGAGTGGTAGACTAGGGACCTATCCAGGGTGAAATTTGCTGTGATTTGTATTTTAAAGTTTAATTGTTCCATATATTTTCTTTTGGCTTCAGAGGAGGTACTGCAGATGAAGGTGTCTTTGTAGATGGTGGTGATTCCACCATCTGGATTGGAGCTCTACTTTGAACATGATGATTATCTGGGTGTCATTTACGTGTGAAACTAAATGGAGGTCATAGGAATTAATACATTTTGCAAGAGGAGTGACGCAGAGATTAAATAGCATAGGGCCTCTAGGAACTCCACATTTGAGAGTGTGCCACAAAGAGCAGCAGGGGTACAGCTGAACTGTTTGGGGTTTAGATGTGAGATATGAATTAAACCAAGATAGTGCAGTACCTCGGATTCCTAAAGAACTCAAATGGCACAGGAGTGCATAATGCAATTCTCTATCATAGGCGGTTCTGAGAACTAAGACAATTAGCACAACTTAATACCATGGTCTAAAATTCTGCATAAGGCCTTAAAAACCAATAAAAGAATGGATCCCATGCTATTAAATGGTCTGAAACTGGACTGAGAGGGGTCAAGCAAGAATGAGAATACAATATACTGAGAGGTTTGTATTAAGATGCGGGACCAAGGTAAGTACAAATCTTTTATTCATCAACAGCAGGACACAAAGACCACTTTCACTCTGCACCCAGCCACCAGCCCCAACTGCCACACCACGTCCCCCAGTTCCAGAACCTTTCCCTCTACATGCCATCAATGTATGGCAATAGCAGAATTGCATAGGCACAGCACCAAGTACAAGCAAAGCATTAATGTGCAGGCTAAGCATTACAACCCAACACATCTTCCACTTTTACAACAAAACAAATACATTGAAATTATATACAGTTATATGAGTTCAGCAACAAAGAAAATGCAAAAATAATAATATTTGCAAATTTGAACATCCCTAAAATAGGAGGCTCTTAAATAGGAGAAAATACAGACATGTATTTTACGCAAATAATGTACATATCGGTCACAACACAAGGACATTGGAACATGATGTTACAAAACATAACCCGGGAACTTGTTGGGTAATCTAGTTACCCTGGATGAAGGTGGATGCCCTACACCTGCACTCTCCACACATCTACCATCTGTCTTCTCATGCTTCACATCCTCTCGGTGTCAACAAGACAATGCGACTTTATTTTTGATCCACCATCTACCATTCTCCAGATTCACTGCACTCTTTCTCACTTCTATCACTTTATTAGGCTCTGAAAATTGTGATTATCCTTTGAATATAATTCTGGGGTACTTCACCTCACAAGATTGCCAACAATTACTCTCAGATCCCTGACACCATGCTTCGGCTGTGCTTGAACATATAGACTCTGTGCTTGAACTCTTTTCTTTTCTACCCCCTTATTTTTCTCTTTCAGAATTTCAAACTTGCCCATCCATTCTCTCAACATTTTGGAAGCTGGTACACGACCCCTCAATAGTATGAAAGGGGAAATATCAGTGTTGCCATTTGCCGTGGTACACAGAGCCCACAACAATTTCTTCAGGTCTAATTTGCAATTCAACCCACTAGCTTTAGCCAGTTGCACGTTCTCTTTGTTAACTCTATTAAATCTCTCAATGAGACCATTGCTCCTTGGGTGATATAGGGATGTTTTGGTATGTTTTATACCCATGAACTTCATAAATTCCTCAAATATCCAGATGTAAATTGGCACCCATTATCGGACTAAACCTCACCAGGAATCCCTTCCCTAGCAAAAATAGATTAAAAAAATTCTATTACAGGTAGAATTGGGAACATTCACAAACTTGACCAGTGGCCAACGGCTATAAAAATCTATTACTACAATTCCATATTCAGGAACTCCCTTAGCAAACACCATTGGCCCATTAATGTTAATGGCTAACTTATCCCATTCTCTCTTAGGAACTTTGATTGCTTCCACAGGACTAGGCACAGTCAACTGCGACTTGTCACTGATGGCACAACACATGCAGTCCCTCAAGAAGTGCTCCACATTTTTATCTAGCCCTTGCCACCAGACATTTTCTCTGAATCTTACAATTGCATGCATGCCAATGTGGTCTTCATGAGCCAAAGTGAGTACTTTGTTCCTCATAGCTTCCAGAAATACCACTAAAGTAGCACGAAACAACAGCCAATTGAGTACAGATAGCTTCTCAAAAACATGTTTATATTTCATACCCGATCCACTTTTGACACTACATCTAGACCAGCCCAGACTTATACCATTCATGACATCCTTAATTTCCTGATTTGACATTTACGCACTCCTCCATTCCTGTTCTGATATTGCACCTTCCGAATGGCTCTCCACAGTGCATACAAATTCAGTTTCATCCTCCTTTAATTCTTCTTTGACTTCATCCTTCGCATTTCCAGGTAATCTGGACGTGCAGTCTGCCAATAATTTTTATTTCCTGGCACGTGTTCAACTTTAAAATTGTGTTCTTGAAGTCTGTATTGCCATTTGGCAATTCTGGGTGTTGCTTGTTCGCCACCCTTGGTGGTAAACAACTGTACCAGAGATTTATAGTCTACACGCACAATGTATTTTGAGCCCCACAAATATGGTTTAAAATGGACTATGCCCCACCAACAAGCTAGTGCCTCCCACTCCATAAAAGAATAGGTTGCTACAGCCCACCTCAAACTTCTGAAAGCAAACGCAACCACTGCATTCTTACGCTGAATGAGCACTGCTTTTACACCCTTTTGACTGGCATCAGTCATAACTATGGTCTGATCCTAGTGTCAAAAGGCTTGAGTGATGTTGCCTGTGCAATTTTCCTCTTGATTTAATTAAACTCACTAGCACATTCATTACTCCATACAACCTGGAATTTGTTTTAAGAAGACTCCTCATATTTAGTGTCTTCTCTACACAATTGGGCACAAATCTTGAATACAACTCAATTAACCCATAAATGACCTCAATTGGTCCTTATTATCTGGGGAACAACAATACTCAATAGCCTTTACTAGGCTGGCTTTAGGTTCCACTCCCTTAAAAGATAGCTTGTAACCCAAATACTCTATAGTGGGTGTATTCATCTTACATTTCTCAGAACTTAGAGTTACATTTTTGCTTTTTAGAATGGACAGGACTTGATGCAGTCTTTCATCATGTTGCTTCTGATTCTCACAGTAAACCAGAACATCGTCTTGGAATGCCATTACTCTGACAAAGCCCCTGAACATGCTTTCCACTATCCTATGAAATATAGCAGAAGCTAACCCAAAGGGCATGCATTTGAACTGAAACACCCCTTCTAGAGTGATAAACGTCATGTAGTGCCTAGAATCTAGGTGTAAATTAATTTGGTGGTATGCTGATGTCATACCCAACAGGCTAAATATTTTCCCACCCCTGAGCATAAAAAGCATTTCTGTGATGTTTGGTAAGGGATACTGATCCACCCATATTTGCTCCTTCAAATTGTGCAAGTCAACACATATGCTCAGTGGACCATTGGCCTTTCTAGCTAAAACAATAGCACAACCCAATCAGAAGTTTCAAAAGGTTCTATCACATCATTTTAGCAAAAGTTAGTAAGCTCATTTTTGAACTCTGCACGTAAGGCCAATGGAACTCTGCAGACTTTATGAACCACTAGTTGATCCCCCTGGTTGACCATTATTTGGTACATAAATCCCTTAAAAAAATCTAGACCGTCTTTGAATACATCAGGATATGACAACTCCTATGCTTTCTCCTGCCACGCTAGAACTTGCATATAATCTTTCTTTAGTATGACTTGGTCAGGATTATTGGGGTCCAATAGGATTCCTCTGCGTTCCATTATCATGTGGCAATGGCAGAATTGTGTAGGCACAGCAGAAAGTACAAGCAAAGCATTAATGTATAGACAAAGCTTTACAACCCACCAGTTTGCTGATTCTCTCTGTCTAAGATCCTAGCTGAAGTGACAGTAAAGATACAATATTTTGAGAGGTTTGCTAGCTGATCTCGCATTCTAAGATCTTAGCAAAAGTGGCAATAATGATATTGGGCAAAAATGACTGAGTACCAAAAGGTCAGTTGATGATTTTTTTTAAAGTTGAAGTTTCCAAGAGGCAGACACCACTACTGAAGATATGAATAAATTACCTAGTGATGTGAGAACAGGTGTCACTTTTTGGACACAATGTGTAAGACATAAGGAGCGCAGGGTCCTAAAGGGGAACCAGATTTAATCTGGCCGAGAAGTTGTTTCGTCCTTTCAATCACTAAAGCAGCAAACTGTGAATGCTGAGTGGGCATACCCAAGTTGAGATAGTTGTCCTACTATTATCCAATGTTCCCACCACTAAAATCCAAATGAGAAGTGGTGCTTTTTTTCTATTCACAAACACTCCAGAAGTATGCCTGCAAAGCTGCGAACAGTGCAGATTTACAGATGTACCTTTGGGAATGTCATGTGACATATCATACGGGGTCAATCCTCTTCCCACTGTGCAAATTTCTATATAGCGTAAAATTCAACTCTGAAGGAATGGAGCCTCCTTTTCAAATGCACACTGATTTTCTTTTTCTCTATGGCACAAACATTTTCCGTGGTGAAGAAAGACCTTCTCCTACACTTCCATCAAGTATGGAGTTATGCAACCTCCTTCCCAAGCTGGAACAGGTAACCTTATGATCATTTCCAAGAGTAGAAAAGGGTCAGAATGGAATATGAGAATGCCTACAAACATATGTTTGTTCCCACACTTCATAGTTAAACCACTTCCCACAGCTTGAATGGGATTTTTTATTACTTATTTCTTCACACTCATGATGGAGAAATCTGCAATAGTAAATCCATTTAGGCCTGCCTGGCAGAAGACAATGGAGGTATTTTTAGCAGAAAACAAATGTTTACAGCCAAAAATACCTTTGTGAATAGGTCTCAGTTTGTTTCAGACACTGTTTTAAGTTCATGATATCATGAAACTAAGAAAACATTTGATCCATTAAATAAGTTAATTTTTAATGCAAATAGTTTTACAAAAGACATAAAGGGCATACAGAGCATTTTTGTATATGAACCAATCAAGGTTCTCATTTACAAGCCCCATGCGCCGCTGGAATATCGCTTTTAATGACACTCCAGCGGTGAACACTGCAGAGCCGTAGCTACAAGGCCAAGTAAAGCAACCCTGCGTGGCTTTTCATGGCCTCATAGATGCAGTGTGATGAAATGCAGCGCAAGTCACTGTGTTGCCCCACACTGCGATAGGGAGGCATGCCATGGACATTACGGTGGGTGGGTATTCCCACGTAACACCCATGACATTTGACACATTCCCAGACTTACAACATGCTGTAAACCTGGGAATGCCTCATAAGCTTACGCCTCCCTCAGGGGTGGTAACAGTTGTTTTTGTGAAGGAAGGTGTCCCTTCCTGCACAAAAACAACCTGATGTCAATGCAAGCACCATATCTCATAGATACGGCACATTCCTGACCTTTTCTTTTACTTAAGGCAGCGCAGAAGGAAAGCTTGCGGTCCTACCCTACGCCACAAATACGTAAATGAGGCCCCAAGTTATTACAATGCCAAATTTCTTTGTAGTGCTACAGTTTACCTTAAATAAACATGCTACTGTCCAGAGGGATCGTTTTAGGAAAGAATGTTGCAATCTTTTAATGGTCTTCACTTTTGAAGTTCAATCCACCATTGTCTCCATAACTTGCAGTCAATTTCCTGACCAAACTCCTCACTCCATTTGATAGACATGTAATGCATTAACTCATCTTGCTCTTTAATCGGATGATATAGGAGAGTGGCAGTCGATAAACTTGCTGTTTTACAACTCTCATTTTCAACTAAAGATTGTGAGGAAGACAAAAAGGAACTTTCCTGAAGCCCTTTTACAGCATAGATTTCATTAAGAATCATATCTTGGATGTAAAGATAGATGGAAAAACAAAGTGTCTGTATATTTATATCGGTCCATTTTTGCCAGGGAAGGCGACCCAATTGACACTTAGGGGCATATTTTTAATCCTCTTGCGCCACCAGAGCATCACTTTTTGTGATGCTCTGGTGGCGCAGTGTGCTGGCCCATATTTACAAGGCCATTCAAAGCCAATATGCGTGGCTTTTCATGGACTTGTAAATATGGCCCCTTTCATGCACTACTCTGTGTGAATGGAGCTTTCCATGGGTTTTGTGGAATCTAACACATTCCCAGATTTACAAGGTTTCATAGACATGGGAATGCGTCAGATTCTAACGCCTCCCCAGGGGAGGTGTAAAAGTGGTGCAACAAGGAGAAATACCTTTATTTCTCCTCGTTTTTCCTCTTTCTATATGTCCAGCATTCTGCAGCACACATAGAAGGAAGAAAACACAGTCAATGATTGTTTTTGTGCAGGAAGGTGTCCGTTCCTGCACAAAAACAATCATCCCTGCAATGCAGGCACCTTTGCACCATGCTGCAACGGTGCCGGCGTTGATGCTGGGTAGCCTATTGTGCATCATCGCAGAGGAAAGCACAAGGATGCATTGTATTTGTTGCAAATACGACGCATCCCTGCACTTCCCTAAAGACGCAGCTCGGACAGCAAGATGGCTTGCAGTGCCGCACTGCATCAGTATCTTGTAAATATGCACCTTAATTTTTCAGCTATGCCAAATAGACATCCTTGGTAATTTCTTGTGTAGGTTCACTTTTTACATGTAACAGTTATCGTAAACTTTGATGTATATTTACAAAGAATTGGCGTAGGGCAGCGCCGCAAGTCATTTTGCTGCACGCCCCTACATCAATTTAAAAGGACAGCAATGCACCGTATTTACAAGATATGATGCATTCCTGTCCTTTCAGACAGTGCCGGTGGAAAAATTGCAGCCTTGCACCAACACAGGTACCCTTGCAGCATGGTGTAAAGGTGTCTGTATTGTTGGCATGATTATTTTTCTTCAGGAAGGGGTGCCCTCCTGTACAAAAAAAATCACTGGAGGCGTTTTGCTCATTCTATGTGTGCTGCAGAATGCGGCACACTTGGAAAGAGGAAAAAACTAGGAGTAATGTAAACATTTCTCCTTGTTACACCTGCTTTGGGGAGGCGTACGTTTTTGGCGCTGCCCCAGATTCAAGCTATGTTGTAAATCTGGGGCAGTGTTAAAATCCATGTGAATTGCATGGAAACAACCACAGAAACACCAATGGCACGCCTCCCTGCCGCAATGTAAGGCAATTCATTGGCTTGCGCTGCTTGGCCTTACACCTTATCTACAAGGCCATGAAAAGCCACACAGGGTGGATTTGCGTGGCCTTGTAGATATGGGCCTGCAATGTGCGCCACGGGAGCATCAAAAAAGTGAGTATCAGGTGATGCAAGGGGCTAAGGTTGTCTTTTGAGTTCTGCAAGTCCATTGAATACAAAAACTTTATTAAAAACCGAGACATTTTCAGTATTTAACCACTGCAGATGTTCCGCAGAGGGATGAGGTGAACAAATAAATTCCTACCCAGGATAGGGAAATGCAAAGCCAAACACGAGAGCTGCGAAGAACGGGTCTTTTTTTTCTCCAGCACTTTGCTAGGTGCCATGGCAAGGTTTGCTAAGTTCCACAGAGTCTGCAGGGAGCATTACTCTGTAGGAACAAATGCCCTCACACACCTAGATAAGTGTCATGCTTCATCATTGGGCTTTTGCTCCATGTCGAGCCGGCACTGCAATGCCCAGCGTGCACCTCAATGGGGCTCTTTACTGGAGATCTTTTTATAAGCCGTATGGTGAAATGTGGGTGTGTGGGTAAAAAGTAGATTGATGTATTTTAAGTAAATATGTAAAAGAGTGGGATAAAAAAAAATAGGACACTCCCTTGTGTTATATGCCTGCATATATGCATTGTTTTAGCACCATGGTGGAACTATATCTATACGTATTTTATGCAAGAATGACGTTGGTTCAATAACTACTATTGAAAACATCCCACTGTGTATTCTCTGTAAATTTCTCTGAGAATAAGTGAGCATGAGAGACTGAGCGAAAAGCTCTGTACTGTTTCCACGACCCCTGAGGGGACAGGGTTGTCATGGTCAGTGGTTGCCAGAAACCATTTGCTCCCTGATAGGTTAGGGGGTCTTACAGTGGCACTGTGAAGTAGCTGGTCTATAGGTCAACATATCCTGTGGGGGTGTCCAGAATCAGTCTTGACACCAAGCCACTCATTTATGTTGTACACACAATGCGCAGATCCTATGGATTAGTAGTAACTACACTACATGGCACTGCCAACATTGGATAGGCTTTTATGTAACGGTCAATCTGAGTAGTTGGGTCATGCTTTCTCAGAGACCCCTACTCACATTTAAACTGGAGATGTCCGAAGTGGGAAGGGAAATCCGCCTCAGCTGAGTAGGTTGACCCTCTGTATTGGCTGTAGGTTATTCAAGCTTGGAGGATTAACATTCCCACGTTGTACATACCAGTTCTGTAGGAAAGTAGAATCTGCTTCTTATGGTTACCCCCACTTTTTGCTTGATGTGATGCTGTTTTTGACTAGTCTGACTGGGATCCAGTTAATCAGGACCCCAGACTATCTGCTTTTCTCCCTAAACTTTTGTTTTCAGTACCTCGGTACATCCCAGATTGGATACTAGGGTACCCTTGTCAGTCCCTAGTATATGGTACCCATGTACCTAGGGCATAGGTACCCCAGACGTCTCCCATGGGCTGAAGCATGCATTATGCCACCCATGAGAGACCATTCAAAATGGAACTACAGGCCTGCCATTGCAGCCTGTGTAAGTTGGTGCATGCACCACTTACTAAAGATATAGGTTTACTATATCTAAGGGTCATTGCACTTAAAACCTGTAAGTCACCCCTATAGCAGACCTTTACAATCCTGAGGGCAGGGTGCTTGGTTCTAAGTGAGAGGGTGCCCCTGCATGAGGAGGACACCCCTGCAGCCTACGGAGTCCATTCTCCCGGGTTGCCAGTGAAGCAGCCATATACTATATAGAGGGGCACTGCGTAATCACGCGATGACCATCTCGAAAACGGCTGCAATGAATCCTATCATTTTTGGTATCAAACATGTTGCAATCATACCCCCACACCTTAAACGGTATGGGAGGTATGATTCCAAGCACCGGGAGAGCCCTCCGTTAGGCTCTCAGTGTTCCCGGTACCAACCTTTTAGTCCTGGACAGCACAAAATGGTTGCTGCCGACCAGAGACACATTTCTGCCCTCCTGCTGCTGAGCCAAGCTCGAGCAGGGGAAGGCAGAACAATAGGCATCCTGTCACAGGGAGGTGTGACCACCTCCCAGACAGGATTTAGTGTATTAGGGCTGGGTGGGTGCGCTTGCCAGTGCCTGAAAGTCTGCATGAGGGGCAAATTTGGTGTCCCTATGCATAGTCCAGTTCAAACCAGTCCTGAAAGCCATTGGCTCCCGCTCTGGTGTGAAACTGGACAAAGGACATGGGAGTAACCTCCCCCCTGCCCACACCCTTCCCTGGGAGGGTCCCCTGAATCTTCCCAACCCTTTCCTTAGGGTACCTAAGGGCTTACCTGGGTGTAGGTCCCTAAATTCGTTGTGGGATAAGATTCAGAACTGAAACCACTGCACTTCCACCGTCTGGGCACTCTGGACTTTGCTGGACTTCGTTTGGGCCTGACTTCATCTCCCTTCCAGTCAGCTGCATTGTCTGTGCCTGTGCATCATACAGGAACCTTCCAAGGCCTATGAAGCATCAAGGGCAGCCAAAGTAATCTTCCTTGGAGTGAAGGGGTCACTCTCATGCATTTGCAGGTACCGCAATGAAGATCTCGTCAAAGGAGGGGAACTAAGGGCTTTTGAATGATTTATTACTCAGGTCCGGCATACATGCCCAAATATAAGTGAAAACAGAAGTAGTATGCCGTTCCTAACACGTCGTGCAGATAATGGTATGTGATCGAAGGGTATAACCAGTAAGTGGATATTTAAGATGGGCAGGAGAAGAGTTTCCTCCTTTCGGAAAAAGACCCTCACACACCCAGCATGCTAGGTGTCTTGCTTCATCATCGGGTCTGCTCCTTATCGCAACGAAGATGACCGGTCTGTAGATCCTGAGCTCCTCCGGACTCTATGGGCTCTGCAACACAGGTGGTGGTTTTCCTCAGCTCCAAAGGCCTGCTCTACCGTCTTACCAAGTTTGAGGCCAGTAGTCCTTGTGGGGGTTGCAATAACTGAACCCCTGGGTACCCCATCCCTGTTGCAGTTGCAAATGCTTGTTGACATCTTTGCAATAAGTTCTTCGGGCTACAAGTAGCCCCAACCTCGAGCACCTCCAGTGACCAGAATCTTTGGCCACACCACTTCGTGTGCATTGTGGCCTGTATCATTTGGTGAGCTGCTTGAGGTCTACTTGCAACTACTCTGCCTTTGGCCTGTGGGTCCATTTGAGGGTCACCTTTGCTTTACTTGAGCTCCCCTGATATTTTGGGGCCTGCCCTGACTTCCCTGCTTGTGGTGAGTCTTCTGGACCTTGCTGGTCCCAACCGTGCACCTTCTTGGCTTCCTACATGGGTTGCATTTGCCAAGGCTTGTTGGTTCTCCCGCCGGACACCGACCCCTCAGCACTCAACATCCTTCGTGGGACAGCTCGTATCCGGGTTCTAGTCATCCTCAGCATTGCCTGGTCCCCGCAGCTGCAGAGTCAAGGTCACTGTCATCTTACTTGAAGCAACCGACATCGGAGGGCATCCGCCTTCCAAGTCTCCTCGTCACTCCCGAGTGACATATACACTGTCCCCTCTGCTTTCAGGTACTTCTCTTCAAGAATCCACGTTTGGATTCCTCCGGACACTTTCTCCTCTTCCAGCAGCGGCATTTTCCTGAAGTCCTCCATTGGGTTTGACGGCAGTTTCCGACGCAACTTCACACCTATGCACTCGGCTCCCCTGGGATAGGTAACGTGGGTACCCCAGTATCCACGGGTGGGCTGTCTCTACAGCCTTCTGTCTTCCATGGGGTTTCTTCAGGGTCCACTGGGAAGTGTCCCTAATCTTTAAAAATCCAACTGCGACTTGCACATAGACTTGTACGGAGCGCGCGGCCGTGTTCACACACTGCACACACTCTCCGTGGGGTCCCTATCTACTTATCTTGGGTGGTTTTGTGGGTCCCCAGCAATTCTACGTCCTCTCGACATTGTCCTGACTCGAGTCGTGGTTCTAATACTACTTTTTTAGTATATGGTCTGGTCCCCCCCTGGTGCCCACTGTGTATTAGTGTTATTTACTGTGATTTCTTTGCTAAGGTATTGTGTGCTTTGTGTTTATCTCCGTGTCGGAGGTACTGTAACGTACTAGATAGTGTTATATAATAAATACATATTTTTATAAATACTTTGTGTGGTTCTTTTTCATTTAATCTATACTATAAGATTACATTCTGGTAAAACAAGCTACTTTACACTCCTTCACGACTAAGCCTGAAGGCTGGTCTCCACAGCTACCACTTGGATAGCTTTCTGAGATTGTCTGAGACCTCTTAAATCACCATAAGTGTTGTCTGGACTGGTGTCAGATGCCAACTTACATTAGTGGACATAATATACCAGGCCAGCTTCTCACAACTTCTCTACAAATATTTTTTAAATATTCCTTCTCTGACAATGACCCAACAAACAGAGGACATTGAGGAGGAGGTAGCGGCTCTAAAATATTTCAGAAAATTGCAGACAGGCAGTTAGTATGAAATTACTACAACATGGCCTACCAGCAACGGGTGGAGATGTTACCTTTGTGGTTGAGGTGCACGAAGCATTCAGAACAGAGGTATCCTATTCTTGGGTTAAATTCCTGCCTGCAGATGCACACACACAGTTGTTTCATGAATACAATGAAGTTGAACCACCAGAGGTATATTTTCCATACGTGGACTTAGAAATCCTGTTAAACTTACCAAGAGCACATTAATTGGTTTAAAGGCGCCGTACCCCATACCACAGAAAAAGTGTGACTCGGTCCACTCAGCAGAGAAGTAGCGACCTCGCCGGTCCTAGCTTTATATACATCGCATCCAGACGTTGCTGCCTTAACAGCAGCAGGAATGCGTACACTTTATGGAGACCTAGTAAAAATTTACAGAAATCTTACATAATACATAATGAGAACAGTAATAGACCAACCTAAGAGGGCTGCTTAGTCTGCACAACCACATATGGTTGCTACAGGTATTAGCCCACAAAGACTGAATGCCATTATGGGAAAGATTACCACCAGCCAGGAGCAAATCCCGTTCTGGATAGTGCAAAAACACCACAGCTTGAAGCAGTTTTTCCCCATAAGGGTCCACAGGAAAAACACAGAATACTGACAATTTGCTTGCCAATGGGGACGGCTCCCCCGATAGAAGATTGTGTCACATGGGGTACAATCTTCGCTGCCGTTTATACTAGAACACATGGTACCCCTTCAATAGCATGTATACCAGATGTACTGAAACACATTCAGAACGAGTACGGGGAGGAAGTTGATGGGCAATTTTGCCCAGGTATCGGCCATTATGGTAAGTAACATAAAAGGAGAGGCAGCAGCGGTGGCTTTATGCCAACGCCTGAGGGAATTCAGTCCTGCACAGCAGGAGCGAGAATTGCCTAAGATTATCAAAGATACATATGCTTCGCTTTGTAGAGATAATCTGGAAGCCAGACCTGGGAAACCAATAGTAAAGAGTCATTCTGAAAAGGATAACTCTAAGCAAGCACCTGATTCTTCAAAGAAGAAATGGGATAATAAAAAAACAAACAAAAGAAAGCACAATCACGGGATGGGTCTCCTCAACAGGAGCACACTGAGAGAAAATACAATATGAAAAAACATGACAATATTAGCAAGCCTGACAGGTATCAGGATACTGATACACGCTCCTCTCGTTCCTTTCAGGATTAATCCGAAAAATGTTCGGAGAGAGAAGGATGGTCAGAGCACAGAACAGAAGAGCGAGTCAAGCTGAAGAGGGAGACACATCGCACTTCGGACTACATCATTAAACAAGAAGATAAACAAAAGACTTAAAAACCCCAATTTAAAAAGAAGGTAGCCGGGATTAAGATTATAAATGCCCTGGCTACTAAGTACTCTGCTTCTGAATGGGAAATGGGCAGTGACAATGCTGGATAGCACACCAGAAGTCACAATAGCTCACCGGAACCTGATGGACTTTCTGGCGGTAGCAGCGCTGAGTAAGTATATCATGGTGGAAACATCTGAAACAAGGGTAAGTGTCCCACATCGTTTATATGAAATAACACTCCAAATGGAGGTGGACATACCCAGGAAGGTAAAGGCTCTCTTTTGGGTGAACCTGACATATGGTTACGGCATTCTTTTGGCTAAAAAAGATTGGCCACCTGATTTCGTAATGGATTGCCCAGTGGCTGAAGAAGCTATTTTACATGCTTTCTCCAACCTTGTACCAGAATCAGTTAAAAATTTATATGGGCAGGAGTGGGCATTAGCGCTAGCTCCTGCACTTTACCACAGTCATGTTGGGTGGGATGATGAGTCACCTCATCATGAAACTCTGTTAAAATCAATTCCTCAACCACAGAGACAATACCCAATTAAGCATGAAGCAATGAAACAACTCAGGGAGATCTTAGATTAACTTGAGTACCAGAGTAAAATAGAAAATTGCACCTCTCTTATGAATAATCCCTTGTTTCCCGAAATGAAACCCGATAATTCATATCGGCTGGTCTTAGATTATAGACATTTAATCACATCCACACAGTGTGCAATGCATATAGTGCTACACTAATGAATAACCGTGCGGAAAAAATACAAAACCACACTAGATATCTCAAATAGATTTTTCTGCCAAAAAATAGCACCTGAGAGCAAATATTTGATAGCATTCTCAGCACTAGGTTCTCAACGCCAATTTTGTTGATTACCACAAGGGTATAAGAATAGCCCTGGGCTGTTTTCAGCCAGAGTAAGAGTTACTTCAAAATTTTGATGAGGAGGCATTGTCCTATGTAAATTACATCTATCTGACGGACGATAAATTAATAGAACACTTGTCTAGGGTGAACTACATAATTCTTGAGTTCGCTCACCTGGGGTACAAATTTAATTAAAAAAATTGCCCACCTCAGGGTCCTATTTTTAAGGTAAGAGTTGTCAAGTGAAGTAAAAGCATGGTGGCACAATTTTTTTTTAAATGTGCGCTGCTCCAACCTCTAACAACTCTGAAAAGACTACAATCCATTTTAGGATTTTTGAATTTTGGCAGGACCTACATTTTGGATTACGCAGAAAGGATGAAACCTTTCTATGACTTAATTAGACCTGATTTTTCAGTACATCATTAGACACAGGAACGTACAGATATACTACATTCCGTACAAGCTGACATGATAGCTTCTAAACATTTATACACACGTGTTAACACAGCTAAATAGGTGATCCGCATGGTTGCTGGACCAACTGGGTATACCTATATAACGTTCAATGAAGGTGATACAGTCCCTATAACATACAAATCACATTTGTACATGTACGCTGAAATGCATTTTGCACCAAGTTAAAAAATACTCACAGCAGTACAGACTGCTGTAGTGAGAGAGAGAGCACTAGCCCAGGGAAAAGGCATATTGTAGGGACCTCAGTACCGACCCTAGAGGCCGTTACAAAGGCAAGCATCCCGAATGCTAAAGCATTACATAGACAATGGATTCAATGGTCTACACTCTCTCAGTGCAACAGATGTAGACTACAGATTTGACTCTACATTACAAACACAAGCTTTCTTGCAGTACGAACAAGAATATCCTCTGCCCAATGAAATTATGCCTCTAAATCGATATGAATGTACCATTTATACCGATGGCTCTGTCCAGCCGGCAGTGGGAATGAAACAGCAATATTCCACGGCATGGACAATTGTGAAAGGGAGCATGCATGATGGAAAGTTCAATCCTGGGAAAACACACACTTAATCCCTAGGGGATTGTATGGTGCAGCTGGCGGAACTAAAAGCCCTGATACTGGCACTAAAAAATACGGATCATGATTTCCCCACACTAATTGTGTGTGATTCATTTTACTGTGGCCAATCCTACAACAGATATTTACATTATTGGTGCCAGAATGGATTTAGGGATTCCAAAGGTTGAACAGTAAAGCATAAGATGCTTTGGGAACAGGTAACAAAGCTGAAAGAAGGCTTTCCACAGGCTCATGTTATTCATACATTGAGTCATCAACGTGTTGGCATTCACGTTGAAGGGAATTCAACGGTGGATGAAGCCGCCAAAGCAACATTTCGCACTGCTGCCATTGCTGCAATACCTCGCTCTAGTATGAGGATAGACGGAACAACTATGATAGCTGTCAATGGCACGCGCAACAGCTCAGCCCTGCCAAAAGGCTTTCCACTCAAGTACTCCTACAAGTTAGATGCACAGAACATTCCGCATGCTCAGATTACAGGAGTAGGGGATAGAGTAATACCAAACACTAATCGCAGACTGGGATTGATACTAGTTGTACACGAGGGTCAGGGTTCAGCTCATGCAAGGATCACTGCTACAGTTTCACTACTAAAGCAGTGCTATTGGTGGCCAGGTCTTACTAAGCAGACCAAAGACTTTGTCCTCAAATGTGACATCTGGCAGCAGATGAAGGACTCCACCGAAGCACATCCACCACAAACACCTTTATTGATCTCAGACAAACCTCTTGCGTTTGTGTATTTGGATTACTGAGGCCCCTTACACTCAGACGGGGCTCACAAGTACAACTTGATGGCAGTAGATTCATGCTGCAGATTCCTGTGGGTTTGGCCCCAGCGCTTGGCTGACGCTCGAACTGTTATAAAGGATTTGCAAGTCTTTATCAGCACATATGCAATTGGCACACTACATTCTGACCAGGGTCCGGCATTTAGCTCTCGGGCTTAAGAAGAAGCCATGGGAAGTTTGGGTGTGGCCATGTGGTAATCCTTCCCATAGGATCCAGAGGGAAATTCAGTCATTGAGAGGAAAAATCATGACTCAAAGCAATCCTTGACAGCGAGGGTATTAGGCTTGGATGGCAGTTGGGTCAATCATCCATATGAGGTCCAGAGGGCACTTAACAACATGCCAAGAAAATCCAAGGGGGGGTCGTACACCTTATGAACTCCTGTTTGGGGTGAGGTGGTGGGTACCAGACCTCGATAGTGTCAGCACGGTGGTGGCTGAATCCACATTTGACATCAATGATTGTTTGGATGTTTTATAGGACCTTAAAGAATACCAAGCTTTACAAAGCAACATCCAAATAAAACACACCACCACTGGGGAAGTGAAAATAGTATCGACAAGACCTGCCTGGGTCCCGAAGATTGGGGAGCTGGTCAGAGAGAAAATTGGGCCATATTACAGAGCCTGTACCTGTCCTGGCTGTCGAAGGCACCAGAACTTTACTTCTTTCACTACTTGCTTGTCACCAAGACAAGAGGTTTGTCTCAATTGATCTGATCAAACCACACTATGTGGCCAAATCTCAACAGTAGGCCACGTGAACCCCTGGGTAGCACCGCTCTCTTCTTGCTACCATGCAGGAAGTTCAGATGAAATCTTTAAAACTGACTGAAGACTCCACTTTCCAAAATGAAGCTGTAAACAACAATGAAATGATACTTTTTCCTGTTGAAACAACTACAACGGTATAATCAACAAGTACAGAAATTTCAATTAGAAAAATTGACATCTATGTAAACATGTCACAGATCGAGTCATCTATCAGTTCCTCAAAACCTACTGAGCTACCAAGAATAGACCGGACGGTGTCTGGCTGCTTCGTCCATTATGGCTATTTTTCATCAAATCCAAGTGAACCTGAACTGCCAACACCACCTCTCCCTTTTAAGCTACAAGTTTATGCTTACTATCTTTGGCTGAAATAGACTTACTTCGTTGTTCCCTGGATACACCTCTGGATTACAATTGGATTACTTTTCTTGGTACTTTGGATTGGTATAGTGACTGTCTTTTTCCTTCTTCTGAATGGACACTTTCTCCCAGAATGCTCCACAGTACAACTAGTGAAATTGGTTCTTAAACCACATGCTTCATCACACCGTGAACTAAGGGACTTGTCCCTGGTGAACATTACAGCAGTTCCAGTTCCTGAAGGAATTGTATGGGAAAGGTTATCGTATGATGTGTGTGGTCCTACTGAACTTTTGCAAATTCCTTATTTGTTTAAAATTTCTTCAAATGACATCATCACCTCTAGTACTTTCTCTGATGATTGGGACACTGAAACTGTGCATAATTTGCTTTCAGATTCAGAGCAATCAGCTGCATTTTCTAATGATGAATTGTACGATGGTACATGTAATTTTGGAGACATGTTCTCTTACCAGCATTATGGTCATCCTTTTTTACATAAAGCTAGTATCCCACATGCTGTTTATAATTACACACAATGGGAACACTGCCAAACACAGCTGACAGGTAGTTCAAAAACCTTTCCACAGAAGTTTGCTATTTTTCAGGTTTTGAAACATCAGACCCAGCCTCGTATTGCTATAGGCTTGCACCTACACCTGCAAAGAAAAATATGTTAACAAACACCAAGCTGATATACACTGCTGACTTTATTTCTCAACTGTCTATACAGGGATTCGACTTTTGGAAAGACACGATAGAGACACAATCTGTATGGGGGAAAAAAGATTTGCAGGTTTAGGGAACAAAGGCCTTATTAGGAGCATGCCTCATACCACATCAAATGATTTTCCTGAACAAGACAGTGCAATAAACTTCATATCTTGGTATATCAAAATAAAAGGATTTGAACACACCACGTATTCCCACATTTTCACGTTACGAGAACTGGCAGCACTTCACACACTTCAGTGAGGGTACACTGGATACCATGACACGTAATGGATCTTTCAATTCATCAGACCCTAATTGGAAGGGATAGTTGGTTTGGCCAGTGGACACAAATGGGTGTCAATCTAGATTCCTGGGTAACACCATAGGATATAGGATCTATAGGCGTGATCCACAATGTGTACAAACAGAACATTCGGGGGTGGTGACGTCATCTAGTGTTGGGAAGCTATGCCTAGATTAGCTACAAACTTCAACACCCTCCTAGGTGAAACAACACTTGTCCCTTCTTTCTGATGACATGGATATCAGGGATTTTTTATTAGGCCCCCGGAATCCACTTCAAAAGCGCTTTTTGTACAGAATATACAATGAGTTATGGAAGATTTCTCAACAGGAAGCTGCTGAGAGATTACCCAAGATTGATAGGTTTAACTTAGAAAAGGCTTTGGCTGTGGTTGACAATGGTATGACCACATTATCATCAGAATGTATTCACTAGGCAACATAGTGTCTTCTGCAATTGACATAATACAGCAAGACATGTCTATATTACAACATGGACAGTCACAATTACGGTAAATATTAATATTGAGCTGGACGTTACAAACGTTACATTCCGGCCACGTGCCATGGTGTTACATCAACAGTACAAGTCTGTTTTCAGCATACTATCTAACAGAAAGACAGATAACAATGGTGTGTAGAGTTGCAAAATATACCATGTTGCACATTGAAAAATTAGGTGTTGAGACAGAATATCGAGGCGGAAATGTCGACTTACACAAATATCGAGTTGGAAATATCGTGATCCAGAAATATCGACAGCAAGAATATTGTGGTAAGAAATATAATTTTTTAAATATAGAAGTCATTCATATTGTTTGCAAAAATATAGTTGTTTAAAATATCGATTTTTTAATTGGGGTTATGTATTTTAGTTTATATTTTAAATGTATGTGATATATGTTTTTATGTATAAGTATTGTTTATGTTTTTTAATATATGTGTTACATTTTTATTAGTTATCAATTTTATTTTAAGTACATTTTGCGTTTTTTAGTTCCATAGCAGGATGTGGGTTTATAGGGGAACAGGGTGGGAAGTAATTTAATGATAATAAACAAATGATTATTTTTTTATTTATTTAATTTAGATATTATAGTGTTAATTGTGGGAAGTAATTTATTTTTAATTAATTATTAATTGGTTGTTAATTAATATTTATTAATTGATAATTAATTATGGTAATTGTGCAAATTCTTTTAGCTGCGGGTTGTGGGGTTTATAGGTGTAAAGGGTGGAAAGTAATTTAATTATAACAAATTAATGATTATTTTTTATTTATTTAATTTAGATATTATAGTGTTAATTGCGGGAAGAAATTTATTTGTAATTAATTATTAATTGGTTGTTAATTAATATTAATTAATTTAAAATTAATTATGGAAATGGTGTAATTAATTTTAGGTGCAGGTTCTGGGGTTTAAAGGGGTAAAGGGTGGGAAGTAATTTATGTTTAATTAATTAATAATTAGTTGTTAATTTATATTATCTAATTAATTGATAATTAATTATTGTAATTGTGTGATTTTTTAGATGTGGGTTGTGGGGCTTATGGGGTAAAGGGTGGGAAGTAATTTATTTTTAATTAATTAATAATTAGTTCTTAATTAATATTTATTAATTATTGAAAATTAAATATGGACTTTGCATAATTAATTGTAGGTGTGGGTTATGGCGTTTATAAGGGTAAAGTGTGGGAAGTAATGTATGTTTAATTAATTAATAACTGGTTGATCATTAATGTTAATTAATTAATTGATATTTAATTAGGGTATTTTTTTGTGTGTGGGTTTTTATTTTTCAGGGGTAAAGGTTGGGGAGTAAATTAATTTTACTTACTTAATAATTAGTTTTTATACGTTATTAGTTTTTTAATTGACAATAAGATTTAATTGTGTAATGAATTTTGTTAGTTTAATTTTACCAATGGTTTGTGGGGATTATAGGGGTAAAGTATGGGAAGTTTATTAATTTTTATGGGTTTTAAGTTGTCTTTAATTAATAATATTTCTTTAATTGGTAATTAATTATGTTAATTATCTAAGTACATTTTTTTAATAAAACGTAGTTGTGGGTTGTGAATTGTGTGGTGTTATAGGGTTTTAAATAAAAAAAGTAAATTCATGTAATAATTGATGTTTTTGATTCTAAATAATTTCTAATTAAAAATATTTATTTGTTTGAAAATTATTTTTTATTTTATTTAATATAATATTTGTAGTTATTTGTCATATGCATTTAACAATATAATATGTTTTTTTTATTTAATATTAAATATAATTGTATTTTAATTTTGAATATGTTTTTATTTATTTTGTTTTTTAACCCCTTAACTGCTGGGCCTTTTCCTCCCCAGTGCTGAGCCCTTTTTTGGCTATTTGTAGTAGTTCGCGATTAGGCCTCTGTAACTTTTTGACCACATAAGGTATCCACGCCAAATTTGCGTCCTTTTCTTCCAACATCATGGGGATTCTAAAGATAACCAGGGTTTGTGGATTCCCCTGGAGGGGTCCCAGATTTTAGCCAAAATACAGCTACATTTTGGTTTTTTGGGGAAAAATGGGAAAAAACTCCCGCATATGAAAGCGTCTGGGTTTTTCCCTGCAAATGGTATCAAAAAAGGGTTTGTGGGGCTGAAATCTCCATTTTCCCAGCTTTTAGGGAATGACAGACTTTTGTCAGAAAACCAAAACATTTTACACAGTTTTGGCATTTTTCTGGGACATAGCCTATTTTTGCTATTTTTTGTGCTTTCAACCTCCTTCCAGTTAATGGTAGAAATGGGTATGAAAGCAATAATGAGTCCTGGGAATCTATACATTTTAGAAAAGTAGACAAAATGCTGAATTCAGCAAGGGGTCATTTGTGTAAATCCATCAATGTTTCTTTATAGAAACTAACAGTTAAATATAGGAAAAATGGAAAATTAGTTGAAAAAAACTTCCTTTTGTGTCAACGTTTTCACCTGGAACTTCTTCTAATTATGACTGCTCTTTGAAATCAATATACCGTTACATCCACTGGACCTTACTGGTTGTGGGGATATATAGGACTTGTAGGTTCACTAAGAACCCGACGAACCCAGAGCCAAAAACTGAGCAGTGTCTTGCAATGGTTTTTTATTATGTACCGGGTATATAGCAATTATTCTGGGAAAATGTATACATGGAATATTTGGTATGAAAGACTCCTATGTATTTCTGAAATGGGAACACAATATAGAGTTTAGAAATAGTAGATATTTGCACATTTCTGAAATTGGTAATACTCATACTAGCATGAGAATTATAGGTCATTTTTCAAAATAACTTCTTTTTTACACATTGTTTTTCATTTGGAAGGCAGAAATGCATCGAAAGTCAATAGGTAATAACAGTTGCTTTACAAATCTGAATTACCGTAAGTGTCCCGATAAAAATGGTACCTCACTTGTGTGGGTAGGCATAGTGTCCACGACAGGAAACGGCTCAAAACGCAACGTGAACACACCACATTTTCACAATGAAAAATTACCCTTTTTTTGCAATGTGCCTAGCTGTAGTTTTTGAACCCTTGCTCTGCCGGCACCCAGGAAACCTAGCAAACCTATACATTTTTGAAAACTAGACACCCAGGGGAATCCAGGATGGGGTGACTTGACTGGCTTTCACCAGGTTCTGTTACTCAGAATCCCTTGCAAACCTAAAAAATTGTCAAAATAAACACATTTTTCTCACATTTCTGTGGTGGAAAGTTCTGGAATCTGCATGGATCCACAAATTTCCACCCACCCCGCGTTCCTCAAAGTCTTCCGAGTAAAATGGTACCTCACTTGTGTGGGTAGGCCTAGTGCCCACGACAGGAAATGGCACAAAACGCAACGTGGACACACCCCAATTTCACAGTGAAAAATGACCCTTTTTTGGCAAAGTGCCTAGCTGTAGTTTTTGAACCCTAGCTCTGCCGGCATCTAGGGAAACCTAGCAAACCTATACGTTTTTGAAAACTAGACACCCAGGGGAATCCAGGATGGGGTGACTTGACTGGCTCCCACCTGGTTCTGTTACCCAGAATCCCTTGCAAACCTAAAAAATGGTAAAAAAAAACACATTTTCCTCACATTTCTGTGGTGGAAAGGTCTGTAATCTGCGCGGATCCACAAATTTCTACCCACCCCACATCCCCCAAAGTCTTCCGAGAAAAATGGTACCTCACTTGTGTGGGTAGGCCTAGTGCCCGCGACAGGAAACGGTGCAAAATGCAACGTGGACACACCACAATTTCACAGTGAAAAACGACCCTTTTTTGGCAAAGTGCCTAGCTGTAGTTTTTGAACCCTAGCTCTGCCGGCACCTAGGGAAACCTAGCAAACCTATACATTTTTAAAAACTAGACACCCAGGGGAATCCAGGATGGGGTGACTTGACTGCTTCTCACCAGGTTCTGTTACCCAGAATCCCTTGCAAACCTAAAAAATGGTAAAAGAAAACACATTTTCCCTACATTTCTGTGGTGGAAAGTTCTGGAATCTGCGTGGATACACAAATGTCAACCCACCCTGCGTTCCCCAAAGTCTTCCGAGAAAAATGGTACCTCACTTGTGTGGGTAGGCCTAGAGCCTGCGACAGGAAATGGAGCAAAACGCAACGTGGACACACCCCAATTTAACAGTGAAAAATGACCCTTTTTTGGCAAAGTGCCTAGCTGTAGTTTTTTAATCCTAGCTCTGCCTGCATCTAGGGTAACCTAGCAAACCTATACATTTTTGAAAACTAGACACCCAGGGGAATCCAGGATGGGGTGACTTTACTGCCTCTCACCAGGTTCTGTTACCCAGAATCCCTTGCAAACCTAAAAAATTGTTTAAAAAAACACATTTTCCTCACATTTCTGTGGTGGAAAGGTCTGTAATCTGCGCGGATCCACAAATTTCTACCCACCACACATTCCCCAAAGTCTTCCGAGAAAAATGGTACCTCACTTGTGTGGGTAGGCCTGTTGCCCGCGACAGGAAACGGTGCAAAACGCAACGTGGACACACCACAATTTCACAGTGAAAAACGACCCTTTTTTGGCAAAGTGCCTAGCTGTAGTTTTGAACCCTAGCTCTGCCGGCACCTAGGGAAACCTAGCAAACCTATCCATTTTTGAAAACAAGACACCCAGGGGAATCCAGGATGGGGTGACTTGACTGCTTCTCATCAGGTTCTGTTACCCAGAATCCCTTGCAAACCTAAAAATGGTTAAAAAAAACACATTTTCCCTACATTTCTGTGGTGGAAAGTTCTGGAATCTGCGTGGATACACAAATTTCAACCCACCCTGCGTTCCCCAAAGTCTTCCGAGAAAAATGGTACCTCACTTGTGTGGGAGGCCCAAGTACCCGCGACAGGAAATGGCCCAAAACGCAACGTGGACACACCACATTTTCACAGTGAAAACGGACCCTTTTTCAACAAAGTGCCTAGCTGTAGATTTTGAACCATAGCTCTGCCGGCACCTAGGGAAACCTATACATTTTTGAAAACTAGACACCCAGGGGACTCCAGGATGGGGTGACTTGGCTGGCTCTCACCAGGTGGTTATGCTACCCAGAATCCCTTGCAAACCTAAAATATTGTAAAAAAAAACACATTTTCCTCACATTTCTGTGCTGGAAAGTTCTGGAATCTGCGTGGATCCACAAAATTCCACCCACCCCGCGTTCCCCAAAGTCTTCCGATAAAAATGGTACCTCACTTGTGTGGGAGGCCTAAGTACCCGCGACAGGCTAGGGCCCAAAACATATTGAGGTGACATTAAAATTGCCTATCACAAAACAACCTGGTTTTGCAAGGGGGGTCACCTCGGTTTATGGCCCCGTGTGTGGAAAAAGTGATTTTTCAGCTAAATTCGAGGTTTGCAGGGGATTCTGGGTAGGAAAACGTTGGGGGATCCACGCAAGCCATACCTCCCTGGAACCCCCGGGTGTCTAGTTTTCAGAAATGTGTGGATTTGATAGGTTTCCTAGCTGGCCGCCGAGCACGGGGCCAAAACCGAGGTGACCCCCCTTGCAAAACCAGGTTGTTTTGTGACAGGCAATTTTAATGTCACCTCAATACGTTTTGGGCCCTAGCCTGTCGCGGGTACTTGGGCCTCCCACACGAGTGAGGTACCATTTTTATCGCGAGACCTTGGGGAACGCTGGGTGGTAGGAAATGCGTGTCTGCCCAGCGATGCCACAACTTTCCCACACAAAAATGTGTGGAAAAAGTGATTTTTTCAGCTAAATTCGAGGTTTGCAGGGGATTCTGGGTAGGAAAACGTTGGGGGATCCACGCAAGCCATACCTCCCTGGAACCCCCCGGGTGTCTAGTTTTCAGAAATGTGTGGGTTTGGTAGGCTTCCCTAGCTGGCCGCCGAGCACGGGGACAAAAACCAAGGTGACCCCTCTCACAAAACCAGGTTGTTTTGTGATAGGCAATTTTAATGTCGCCTCAATACCTTTTGGGCCCTAGCCTGTCGCGGGTACTTGGGCCTCCCACACGAGTGAGGCACCATTTTTATCGGGAGACCTTGGGGAACGCTGGGTGGTAGGAAATGCGTGTCTGCCCGGCGATGCCACAACTTTCCCACACAAAAATATGTGGAAAAAGTGATTTTTTCAGCTAAATTCGAGGTTTGCAGGGGATTCTCGGTAGGAAAACGTTGGGGGATCCACGCAAGCCATACCTCCCTGGAACCCCCCGGATGTCTAGTTTTCAGAAATGTGTGGGTTTGATAGGTTTCCCTAGCTGGCCGCCGAGCACGGGGCCAAAAACCGAGGTGACCCCCCCTTGCAAAACCAGGTTGTTTTGTGATGGGCAATTTTAATGTCACCTCAATACGTTTTGGGCCCTAGCCTGTCACGGGTACTTGGGCCTCCCACACGAGTGAGGTACCATTTTTATCGGGAGACCTTGGGGAACGCTGGGTGGTAGGAAATGCGTGTCTGCCCGGCGATGCCACAACTTTCCCACACAAAAATGTGTGGAAAAAGTTATTTTTTCAGCTAAATTCGAGGTTTGCAGGGGATTCTGGGTAGGAAACCGTTGGGGGATCCATGCAAGCCATACCTCCCTGGAACCCCCCGGGTGTCTAGTTTTCAGAAATGTATGGGTTTGGTAGGCTTCCCTAGCTGGCCGCCGAGCACGGGGCCAAAAACCAAGGTGACACCTCTCACAAAACCAGGTTGTTTTGTGATAGGCAATTTTAATGTCGCCTCAATACCTTTTGGGCCCTAGCCTGTCGCGGGTACTTGGGCCTACCACATGAGTGAGGCACCATTTTTATCGGGAGACCTTGGGGAACGCTGGGTGGTAGGAAATGCGTGTCTGCCCGGCGATGCCACAACTTTCCCACACAAAAATGTGTGGAAAAAGTGATTTTTTCAGCTAAATTCGAGGTTTGCAGGGGATTCTGGGTAAGAAAACGTTGGGGGATCCATGCAAGCCATACCTCCCTGGAACCCCCCGGGTGTCTAGTTTTCAGAAATGTGTGGGTTTGATAGGTTTCCCTAGCTGGCCGCCGAGCACGGGGCCAAAAACCGAGGTGACCCTCCTTGCAAAACCAGGTTGTTTTGTGATAGGCAATTTTAATGTCACCTCAATACGTTTTGGGCCCTAGCCTGTCGCTGGTACTTGGGCCTCCCACACGAGTGAGGTACCATTTTTATCGGGAGACCTTGGGGAACACTGGGTGGTAGGAAATGCATGTCTGCCCGGCGATGCCACAACTTTCCCACACAAAAATGTGTGGAAATAGTGATTTTTTTCAACAAAATATGAGGCTAGCAGGGCATGTTGGGTAAAAAAACTGTGAGAACCACGCAAGTCATTCACCCTTGTACTTCCCCTTTGTCTACTACTCAAAAATGTAAAGGTTTGCCTAGGTGACGACTGAGCTAGGGCAGAAAGTCCCCTGCTACCCATTGTGAAAAAAAAATATCTTACAAAAGGCCATTAAACCGACACAAATATAAATCTAACACTCATTTGATAAAGCTAATCCACCACTTACACAGGTTGGTTTTAGCACCTCCAGAAACGCTGGCTTCAAAGCACAAATACTTATCAAAGTATATAAATATTGAAGCCAAGCCTTCTGAAGGGGAGCCATAAAGCCACATCACGGCACCAACCACTTTATGGTCCATTCACACGCCATTCACACACCACACACAAGACTTCCGTACCGCCAGCCACGGGCCCAAACAACCATTACACTTGGACTCACACAAACATACTGCCGCCATGCAAGGGCCCATCACATTCATATGCCACAAGACATAATGACTTTGACTATATTCTACCACCTGTCAAGTCTCCACCTCCTTCTTCCAGAACGTTACCGAACTCATGCCCAGTGAACGTATACTAATGACTTCCATGACAGCCACATGAGGCTCAGGAAGACATGTCTTTCATGCACCTTTAGTGCACTCACTATGTTAAATCCAACTCCTTCCAGTTTGTGGATGCAAGTTGGGGGGTGCTCGAGTATGCCGCAAAAACATTTCTCGAGCTGAGCAAGCATATCTACCTTTGAAACTAAGGCAAACATGCTGGAAATTTTCAAAAGATAACATCATAAACTATGAACGGATGAATGTGAAACAAGGGTAGTCCGTGACAACGTAGCATATGTCCAATCCACCGTTATGTGCAGTGACTGTAATGCACTTATCATACAGCAAACTGACCATCTACTAAGTTCTAACGGAGGATGAACATGGCAAGCAGCATTGACCCATAAGTACTACAGTAAATTCAGTGTGAGTGTGGCAGCAATGGATTTGAATCCATGGGTGAAGAAGAAGTCAGGACGTGTATCTATACTACCTTTACTATCTGCCTTCTACCTTTGCAATATTCCTCGGAAAGCGTACTTACAGTAAGCTGTTCTAACCCGTTCGTGTGTCTGTCCTCAGAGTCCTGACTAACCCTGTCCAATTGTTAAGAGACCCTATACTAATGCCTTTCATCTCTAGCTACTTGAAGCTTGAGTGAACATTTCTGTCACGAGCTATCAATGCTCTCATAATGCTCTATCCAACTCCTTCCAGTTTGTGGATGCAAGTTGGGGGGTGCCCGAGTATGCCGCAAAAACATTTCTTGAGCTGAGCAAGCATATCTACCTTTGAAACTAAGGCAAACATGCTGGAAATTTTCAAAAACTTCCTAAAGAGAACATCATAAACTACGAAGAACGGTTGAATGTGAAACACAGGTACTCCATGACAACGTGGCATATGTTCTGTCCACCAGTATGTGCAGCGTGGGGACTATAATGCACTTGTCAATTGGCGAACAGAACAACTACCACGCTCTGAAAGCAGATAAAGGTGTTGAGAAGTCCATGATTTCATGAAGTAGAGGAAGAAATATCCTGCAGCTGCTTGCGTAGTGAAGGAGTGGCCCACAGACAGTAGGTATCCATTCACACCAATTGAAAGGTTATCCTATTGGCAGCTCCACCTCAGTCAATTTCCCAGTATTTTGCTTTAGTGTGATACAACATAAAGCAAGTAGGAAAACAGAAGGCAGGCTTACTTGGGCACTGGGGACAGTAAACACGAGTCTCCTGTCTCTTTCCCTGCATCGAGCACACTTTACAACAACAACATGGTTGCTCCTTTTTGGGTGTTGCAGGAATTTTATCTGCAAAGTGTCGCTCCTGCAGCCTTGCCACGTCCTCCAGAACACATGAAGTGGAGGCTTCTGCTTCTGTAGCAGTAAGACTTTCAATCACAGACAACTGAAAGTCAAGGAAAGGCATGAGTCTTCCTGTGGTGGTCTCACGATAAACAACATACGCATTGTATGTTGCCATCTGGATCAGGTGCGTAAACAGTTTCTTATACCAAGTGCGAGTTTTACAACTCGCATTGTATGGCTGAAGAACCTGGTCGTTCTTGTCCACTCCGCCCATGTACTTGTTGTAATCAAGTATACAGGTGGGCTTGTGGACTTCGGCCATCTGACCCCAAACCGTGACAGGGGAAGTGCTCTCAGCATGAATTGTAGTGAGCATGTACACATCACGCCTATCTGAGAACTTAACTGTGAGCAGTTCGTTGGAACGCAACGCAGTGCTCTGGGATTTCTGGAGCTTCTTGCAAACAAGCTCCTGCGGGAATCCTTTGCGGCGACAACGAATTGTACCGCAAGCCACAGTGCCAGCTTTATAGAGCTCACTGAACAGCTCTACTCCTGTATAGAAATTGTCCACATAAAGGTTATAACCTTTGTGAAGAAGTGGCTGGACAAGCTCCCATACAATCTTTCCTGTGACCCCTAGCATGGGAGGGCAACCTACAGGGTTAAGAGTTGTGTCCTTCCCTGTATACACTCTCAAGCTGTACACATAGCCAGTCGAGCTCTCACACAACATATACAGCTTGATGCCATAGCAAGCACGTTTGCTCGGAATGTACTGCCTAAACAGCAGCCGCCCTTTATACAAGATCAAGGACTCATCAATGGCTATATTCTTTCCAGGAGTATAAACCTCTGGAAACCTGGCAGACAAATGTTCCACGACAGGCCGAATTTTGAACGACCTGTCATAGTCTGGATGGCCCCGGGGCAATGCAGCAGAGTTGTCATTGAAATGCAGCATGCGCTGCAATAGCAAAAAACGATCTCTACTCATGTATGGTGCGAAGATGGGGGTTAACCAAACCGTGCGAGTAGACCAGTAGGATAGCAAGGTTGGTTTATGCACTACCCCCATTTTAAGCGTGAGGCCCAAAAATATCTTCAACTCCCCTAGAGAAGTGGGAGTCCACTTGCGCGCCCTAGAATGAGGCCCAAGAGTGCCTCCTTGCTCCCTCAGAAATTGTTCGGCACGCAAATTTGTTTGCTGCACAATTTCGTCTAAGAAGTCAACACCAAAAAAGAGATGGAAGTAGTCAATTGGCAAAAAATTTGCCGTATCTACTTTACATCCAGCGTCACCAGTGAAAGGCGGAATTTGGGGCTGAACTAAATTGGGAGGCTGCCAAGACAGCACTCCGTCTGTGCTTGCGGCCGCACGTGCCTGCACTCTGGGTTGCTCTAACCTGTTACGGGTGTCCTGCTGCACAGACTGTGCTGGCAAAGGCACAGCACGACTGACATCGTCTCCTTCAGAATCGCTGGACGATGAGTCATCGGATGGAACTGCGCCGACTGAAAAGTCACTCCCAGATTCGGCTCCATTGTCCTCTCCCTCAGATGCTGTCTCAGTATCTGCTGTCTCAGTCTCTGATCCTGCCTCAGAGCTGGACTCCAGAACCAGATTTAGGGCCTGGGCAGCATTCATCCAACGATGTGCCATCTCTGCTAGTGCCTAAACTATCCTTTTAAAACACAATCCTACGTAGAAGGCAGATAGGTTGTTGGTTTTAAAGTGTAGGTGGGTGTGTGCGTGAGTGAAGTGTTTAAGTCAATATTGACAAAGTCACCTTACCTTTGCAAACTCTGTACGCTCTCCAAAAAGACTAAGAAAGAGAGAAAAAGACACAGTATTACTTTACCTTGCCACATACCCATCATCGCAGCCTTTTAGCGCTGGTGGGAGCCAGTGCGACCATCATTTTGGCGCCAAGATGCCTACGGGTGAACGTGTGCTTTACAATTGCACACTATGACCTCCTTTGATGCGCCCACTACCATCCTTGCAAACGTGCCCCTCATCTCTCCATAGCCCCTCTCTCACATACATTTAGTCTGTTACAAAGTGTTTCTACTTTGTGGCTTTACTAATCCACTTAGCTGTCTACATAATACCGATCTGTTCGTTTCAGCATACCCTTTATGACGTCAAAACTGCCACTACACAAAAGTCAGATATCTCTATCTAGCAGAATTTTTTTTGTACTCTGCAGCAGTACCACACTTTACTGCCTTTCAGGTAACTTCAAAGAGACTCATTATAGTTCTTTCACAGTCTCATAATTTCAGCACTGAGAAATATCTCTGTAAATAAATATTTATATATATATATATATATGTCAGAGCGCTCAATACCTGTTGCAGGCAGCAACGGGTAGAATCCTTACCCGATATTTAAATTCAGAAACACAAAGGATGCCGCACTCCAAGACCGGTTTCAGAGTTGCTTTATTTTCACTACCACTACCACCAGTCGTGGTGAAAATAAAGCAACTCTGAAACCAATCTCTGGAGTGCGGCATCCTTTGTGTTTCTGAATATATATATATAGATATATATATATATATATATATCCAAGCTCTGTTTCCTTGTTTCCCAAAACGAAAAACAGCACTCGCGGGGCCAATAAACTCTAGCAACTGCCCCGCGAGTGCTGTTTTCTTTTGGGAAACAAGGAAACAGAGCCTGGATAAATATCGCGGGCGCACCCCCGCGTTTGTGAAGCACACGTCCGCAAGTGCGCCGTACACTGTGCATCAAGGAGTATATATATATATATACACACACACACACACACACACGGACACATATATACATAGATTTTATCTCTACATATATTTATATATATGTATCTATATACATATATCTATTCATATATATGTATATAGATACATATATATATCATTCACTCTTTAGACTTATGTATATATATGTATCTATATACACATACATATGTATATAAATACATATATGTACATATATCATCTACAGAGAGAAAGAGACTCTCTCTCTCTCTCTATATATATATATATATATATATATATATATATATATATATATATATATTATCTACTGGCGGTCGCCAGTAGATAGTTATAGTTAGGACCTATTTTCCATAGGAAATCCACGACATTCTATTTGAAATAACTCTTGCGTCGGTTGACGAATCTTCGCGAAATTTTCAAACTTTATGGCCCGCTCCGGTCCGCTCCTACCCTGAATGTCTCTGGGTGATTCGTCAAGCGGGGGCCATGAAAAAAGGGGGGTCCCAAAACGTGTTTTCCCCATTCATTTTCCCATAGGAAACTTTAGACACGGCTACAGCCCGAACTGCTGAACGGAATTACACCAAATTTGGCAAAGAGGTAGTTCTTGGTTCAGAAAGAACCCTTTTGTTAAATGGTGTAAATCCGTTCAGTAGTTCCTGTGAAAATCAAAATGAAAATCACATATATATCTATGGCCGCGTCGGATTCGCGCACCCTGAGCGCACCCTGCGCGCACCGTCCCGATCACGAGCTGCATGTTAATTGGCTTCAAGTGGCTGTCAACACTCCAAATCAGGAAGTGTTGGCAGCCATTTTGTCCCTCGGTAGAACCGAGGGACAGAAACAAGTGCGCAAAGCGCAAAGGGGGCAGGGTAGAAACACCCTGACCCCCTAGGTCTGCTCAGGGGTCCCACAAGGACCCCCTGGGCAGAAAAAAGCATTTTTTTTGTTTAAAAAAATCAGCAGGATGCGCTCAGGGTGCGCGGATCCTGCCGATTAGAAAAAAAACCCAGAAGAAACGAGTGCGCAAAACGCACAAAGGGGGCAGGGTAGAAACACCCTGACCCCCTAGGTCTGCTCAGGGGGTCCCACAAGGACCCCTGGGTAGAAAAAAGCATTTAAAAAAAAAAAAAATCGGCAGGATGCGCTCAGGGTGCGCGGATCCTGCCGAAAAAAAAAAGAAATCGAAGCGCGGTCTCCCGCGCTTCGATAGTTAATTTGCCCCCGGGTGGGCCAAGTCCCGGGTGCATGGTGGGGGGTTTAATTTAATGTGGGGGCCTCTAAGGCCCCCAAGCCCTGGGGACCGCCACCCCCCCGGGACTTTGAAAAGATAATGGTGCAGGAGGGCTCTTGGCCCTCCCGCAGCCCCGGGGACCGCCACCCCCAGGGGCTTCTTTTTTTAAAAATTATTTTGACCTGTGTGGGGGGGCTCCAGCCCCCCCACACACCCCGGGGACCGCCACCTCCCCGGGGCACTAAAGATTAGAATATGGGGGTCCGTTACGGACCCCCAAAGCCCCGGGGACCACCACCTCCCGGGGCTGTGAAATGGTTGGGAGGGGGCCGCGCGGCCCCATCCTGGAGCCCTTGATGGCCCTGGGGACCGCCACCCCCAGGGCCGGCTCCTGCAGTGTCCCGGAGTGCCTACCCCGGGACACTGTAGTTTGCTATGACAGGACGGGAGCCTCGGCGCTCCCGTCCTGTCATAGCAATCTTGGTTTGCATTTTGAAAGAGAGAGCAGGAAACCTGCTCTCTCTTTCAAAATGCAAACTCACTTCTTTCCACATGGGGAGCAGCATGTTAGCTGCTCCCCATGTGGAAAGCAATGCCGGCTCGCGCAGGAGGCGGGGAGCCGGCTGGGACTGGGGGGATTGGGGACCCCCACAGTCCCCAACCAGAGGCCAGGCCCCGGGGAATGGGGTCCCCGGGGCCATAAGTGGCCAGGGAGGGGCCACGCAGCCCCTCCCCAAATTAAAAACATTTAAAAAAAAAAAAAAGGGCAAGGCCGGCCTCGGGGATGGGGTCCCCGGGCCTTAAATGGCCTGAGGAGGGGGCCACGCAGCCCCCTCCAAATTTAAAAATACAAATCGAGGGCATGCCCCAGGGATGGGGTCCCCGGGCCAATACAGGCCCAGGGAAGGGGGGCCACACGGCCCCCTTCCCGTTTTTTTTTTTTTATTTAAAAAATAAATAAAATGCTCAGGCCCCGGGGGATGGGGTCTCAGGGGCCAAAAGTGGCCAAGGGAAGGGGGGCCACGCAGCCCCCCTCCCATTAAAAAAAATGTAAAAAACGACCGGTATCGTGTCGGAGGCCCCGCCCTCCCAGCAGTACTCTGCAAACGCGCCCTGGCGCGTTTTAAGAAGGGGAAGTAATTCCCCTTGAATACTGGGGGTCCCTGGGGCCAACTAGCCCACCAGGAACCTCCAGTATGCACCAGGGGCTGCGTTGCAGAGAGATGTACAGAGGCCACGCCCCTTTTTACACCTCTCTGCAACGCAGCTCTGTGGCGCGTTTTAGAAGTACATGGTGGGCTAGTTGGACTCCAGGGACCCTCAGGATTCAAGGGGACTTAATCCCTCAACTTAAAACGCGCCACATGGCGCGTTTGCACAGTGGTGAAGGGAGGGGCGAGGCTTCAGGTGACATGTGTGCAAACAGGCCCCGTGGCGCGTTTTAAGATGGGGAATTAAACTCCTTCAATCCTGAGGGTCCCTGGGGGCCAACTAGCCCAACAGGTACGTCCAGAAAGCGCCACAGAGCTGCATTGCAGAGAGGTGCAAAAGGGGCGTGGCCTCTGAACACCTCTCTGCAACGCAGCTCCCTGGCGCATACTGGAGGTACAGGGTGGGCTAGTTGGACCCCAGGGATCCTCATGATTCAAGGGAACTTAATCCCGAACTTAAAACGCGCCACGGGGCGCGTTTGCACAGATGTCACCTCAGGCCCCGCCCCCTCCCTTCACCATTGTGCAAATATTCCTCTAAAATCAGCCGAACTACGAATTCCTATTTACTCACCTGTTATCAGGAGAGACCTCAGTGCTGCATCTTTCAGCCCAGTACTGATCCTGAAAAGTAATTTTAACCGTACTTACCAGTAACTTGAATTTCCTTCCATAGGCTAACATTGACTTGTTTCACTTGGAAATTCTTCTAAGTGTGGAGTTTTGGAACTTTATAATATTCCTCTAAAATCAGACGAAATACGAAATCCGATTTACTCACCTGTTATCAGGAGAGACCTCAGTGCTGCATCTTTCAGCCCAGTACTGATCCTGAAAAGTAATTTTAATCGAACTTACCAGTAACTTGAATTTCCTTCCATAGGATATCATTGTCTGCTTTTTGCTGAAAAAGTTTCTAAGTGTCGATTTTTGAAACATACAAATATTCCTCTAAAATCAGCCGAACTACGAATTCCGATTTACTCACCTGTTATCAGGAGAGACCTCAATGCTGCATCTTTCAGCCCAGTACTGATCCTGAAAAGTAATTTTAACCGTACTTATCAGTAACTTGAATTTCCTTCCGTAGGATATCATTGACTGGTTTCACTTGGAAATTCTTCTAAGTGTGGAGTTTTGGAACTTTATAATATTCCTCTAAAATCAGCCGAAATACGAATTCCGATTTACTCACCTGTTATCAGGAGAGACCTCAGTGCTGCATCTTTCAGCCCAGTACTGATCCTGAAAAGTAATTTTAACCGTACTTACCAGTAACTTATATTTCCTTCCATAGGAATCCATTGTCTGGTTTTCAGCAGAAAAGTTTCAAAGTGTTGATTTTCACAAACTACAAATATTCCTTAAAAATCGCCTGTATGACTTAAACGCATTCTTTCAACTGTTTACAGGAGATGCACCAGTGGTGGATCCAGGATCCACCACTGAGTAAGAAAAAGTAACGATAACACTACTTACCTGCTAAGTGAATTTCCTCCCATAGGATAACATTGGTGATTGTATGTGAAAAAGTTTCTAAGTGTCAACTTTTAAAATACAATAATATTCCTTAAAAATCACTACTCTAACCAAAACGCTTTTACTCAACTGTTTACAGGAGATGTCCCAGGACTGAATCTAGGATCCAGTCCTGTGGTTAGAAAAGTAATCCATAAAGTAACTAATTGCATTTAACTAGAAACTCACATTGAGCTCAATGTTGCATTGTGTTTGAAATTGTGTTGCCCATTGCAACAACTGTAACTACTGTACTTAAAACTCTATTGCCTATTTGCAAAGTATTTAAACTAAAGTAATTCATTCTGAGAAAGTATATTTTGTAATGTAATGTATAATGTAATTACAATGTTATTTAATAAATAAAATATCTAAAAATAAATAGTTTTAAAAAATGTAGTAAATCAGTATCAAAAAAATAAATATAACAATTAATACATTTAAAAATTGTCATTTACAAAACCTTTGAAATTCACTGAAAAACCATAGGTTTTAGGGGCGTTATAGTTAGAAATTAGCATTTAAAAACCTTTGAAATTCACTGAAAAAACCATAGGTTTCAGGCACGTTATAGTTAGAAATTAGCATTTAAAAACCTTTGAAATTCACTGAAAAAACCATAGGTTTCAGACACGTTATAGTTAGAAATTAGCATTTAAAAAACCTTTGAAATTCACTGAAAAAACCATAGGTTTTAGGGACAGTTATAGTTAGTTGGACATTTCACTCGTACAAAACCATAGAAATTCCCCCGTTATAGTTAGTTCAGCTAACTATAACTCGCGCCTCGCAATGCACTGCTGATGACGTCACATATTACATCACTCATGACATGGTCAGTGACATCACTGATGACATCTCAAATGACATCACTGATGACATCACTGATGACATCATCCACGTGATAATCTGATGCACCTCCTCACACCCTAATATAACCTTTGATACACCCACTCTAAATTACAGACTGCCATTCGCAAAACCATAGATTCTCCAAAACCAATAACTACATACCCACTCACTGATTCTTAGGTCTACACACACATCCACTCACTCACCCGTACAGTCACTCATACTTATGGTCACTCAGTACAGGACTATCATATGCACTCATACTCCTATATAGACACTCAAACACCGCCACTCATCCATAGAGGTACTCACACACCTAGTCAGTCATGCAAATAATTAAACACACTGCCATTTACTAACCTATACAGTTATACACACACCAGCTCACTTACTCATACAAATACTAGCACATTCTTACGCTCTTATACAATCACTGATACAAGCACACACTCATCCATACAGTCACTCTCACAATCACACACTCTCGCTTATAGCTATTTATATACTCCAACACACATATATACTGCCTTTCACATATGTAGTTACTCACACATGTACCACTGGGACATACATTCACTCACTAACACACTCTTACACACACTTACCCACCCATACAGTCTATCACAGATGCACTCTTGAAACCATCCACCCAGTGAATCACCCACTCACACATCTATGCACAGAGTCGCACACACCCCACCCACACAAACACTCAGGCACCCATACAGATACTCAGACAACTAATCAATAACTCATATAGACACTCATGTAGCTATTCACAAACCCATGCAGCCACTTACACAGCAACAGACAGACAGTTACAGACATTCACCCAGTTTAGTCACTAACCCTTGCATTCAGTAAAATACGTTTAATCACTCACTTATAGAGTCAGTCACGCACCTACTAAATCCTTCATCCACACACTTATACACCCACTCATTCTTCAATACACCTTTCCCTATATATTAAAAATATTTAAACTTTACAGAAACACAGTCACTGGATGATGTCATCAGTGATGTCATTTGAGATGTCATCAGTGATGTCATCAGTGATGTCACTGACCATGTCATGAGTGATGTAATATGTGACGTCATCAGCAGTGTATTGCGGGCGCGAGTTATAGTTAGCTGAACTAACTATAACGGGGGAATTTCTATGGTTTTGTACGAGTGAAATGTCCAACTAACTATAACTGTCCCTAAAACCTATGGTTTTTTCAGTGAATATATATATATATATATATTTCAAACACACGGTATTTCAATACGAGCTGCACTCGAGACAAGGTGAAGGTTACCAGCCTTTATTATAGGTACAGATGGATGCACGAGCCAGTGCAATAGACAGCTTTTCCTGTGCCTGACGCGTTTCAGGACCATCCCTTCTTCAGAGGCATAGGGGAAAAGATTGCGCTGCTGGTAGGCAACAACTTACTAATATAATGTCACGCCCCTAATTCACGTCAATGTAATCGTGGGAGTTGTAGTGCCTGCAATTCCTCCCTCAATTTCGGCGCGCTGATATCTGCCGCAGATAAGACCCGACATGGGCCCCAGCTGTAGAATCCATCTTAGAGGGAGGAATTGCAGGCACTACAACTCCCATAATTATACTGACGTGCCCCCCAAGGAAAGCCAACATGTCTACATAAAAAATATGCCCCCACAGGGGGTCGGCCACTGAGCAGGAGGACCGACCCCCTGCCAATATCGCGCACCCCAAACAAAGCCAAACTTCAACAATTTTAAAAATATGCCCCGGGGGGGCTGACCCATTACCACGAGGGCCGACCCCCAAAGACATCCCTGGTGTCTAGTGGGTTTCCTGGCCGTGGATCGCAGCGCTGCCGCGATCCACGGCCAGGAAACCCTTTCAGGAAGGCCTCGTTTGAAAGGGGAGACTCTCCTTTCAAACGAGGCCTCCCTGAAAGCTGGGGAGGCCGCTTTCAGCCGGATTTCCCCATCGGAGTCGAGCGCGGCCTTACCTGCTGCTATCCTCGGCTCCGGTGGGGAAATCAGTGACGTCAGAGCGCCTCACGGCGCGCTGACGTCACAGATGGGCAGGAGGGGGGGCGGGGGGAGACGCGGAAAGCCTTCCACGTCTCCCCAAGGCGGAATAAAAAAAAAAACAATCTCCGGTGCGATGCACCGGAGGTTTAAAGGGGGCCCTCCCTGGTGACGGCCAATGGACGTGCGCCGCACCAGGGAGGTAGTGCTTGCGTCGGCCATTGGCCGACGCAAGCACCAAAGGGGTTAAATATGTTTGTTGTTAATATTTTGTTTGTTTTTACTTTTGAACTGACTGGAGTGAGAATATTAATTGTTACCCCTTTGCAATCCAACATTTTCCTTTTGTTGCACTGATTTGAGTGGGAATAGTAAATTTTATCTTGCCACTATCCATCACTTTCCCTACTGTTGCACTCACTGGAGTGGAAATAGTACATTTTACCCCTTCGCTATCCAACACTTTCCCTACTGTTACACTGATTGGAATGGGAATAGTAAATTTTATCGTGCCACTATCCAACACTTTCTCTACTGTTGCACTCACTGGAGTGGGAATAGTAAGGTTTACCCCTTCGCTATCCAACACTTTCCCCACTGTAGCACTCATTGTAGTGGGAATGGTCATTTTTACCCCTATGCAATTCAACACTTTCCCTACTTTTGCACTCACTGGAGTGGGAATAGTATGTTTTACCCCTCCGCTATCCAACACTTTCCCTACTGTTGCACTCATTGGAGTGGGAATAATTTTTACCCCTACGCAATCCAACACTTTCCCTACTATTGCACTGACTGGAGTGGGAATAGTAAGTTTTACCTCTCCGCTATCCAACACTTTCCCTACTGTTGCACTAATTGGAGTGGGAATAGTAATTTTTACCCCTCTGCTATCCAACACTTTCCTACTGTTACACTCACTGGAGAGGGGATAGTAAGTTTTACCCATCCGCTGTCGAACACTTTCCATACTGTTATACTCACTGGAGTGGGAATAGTAAGTTTTACCCCTCCGCTATCCAACACTTTCCCTACTGTTGCACTCACTGGAGTGGGAATAGTAAGTATTACCCCTCTGCTATCCAACACTTTCTCTACTGTTGCACTCACTGGAGTGGGAATAGTAAGTATTAACCCTCTGCTATCCAACACTTTCCCTACTGTTGAACTCATTGGAGTGGGAATAGTAATTTTTACCCCTACGCAATCCAACACGTTCCCTACTGCTGCACTGACTGGAGTGGGAATAGTAAGTTTTAACCCTCCGCTATCCAACACTTTCCCTACTGTTGCATTGACTGGAGTGGGAATAGTAAGTTTTACCCCTCACCTATCCAACACTTTCCCTACTGTTGCACTCACTGGAGTGGGAATAGTAATTTTCACCTCTCTGCTATCCAACACTTTCCCTACTGTTGCACTCAGTGGAGTGGGAATAGTAATTTTTACCCCTTCGCTATCCAACACTTTCCCTACTGTTGCACTGACTGGAATGGTTAATTTAAGTTGAAAGATTTTTAAATAGTTTAATGTTTTAATTTATATTAGAATGGGTTTTGTTTAATAGATTTTATGTTATTTATTATCTACTGGCGGTCGCCAGTAGATAGTTATAGTTAGGACCTATTTTCCATAGGAAATCCGCACCATTCTATTTGAAATAACTTTGGCGCCGGTTGACGAATCTTCGCGAAATTTTCCAACTTGTTGTGGCGCTCCGGTCCGCTCCTATCCTGAAAGTCTCGGGGTGATTCGGCACGCGGGGGCTGAGAAAAAAGGGGGGTCCCAAAACGTGTTTTCCCCATGCAATTTTCCATAGGAACCTTTAGTCGCAGCTACAGCCCGTACTGCTGAACGGAATTACACCAAATTTGCCAAAAGGTAGCCCTTGGTTCAGGGTCGTGCCTTTTGCTTAAATGGTGTAAATCCGTTCAGTAGTTCCTGAGAAATTTGAAAAAGAAAACACATATATATCTGGTTGGAGCCTAACCACACATGTCATCGTGAGATCTGATTGGCTGTCAGCACTTCATCCTGGAATTGCTGGCAGCCATCTTGGGACCAATATAAATGATAGTACCCCATTGAAATGCATTGTAGTGAATCGAAGATTTTGAGGGTTACCAAAAGGAGAACTATAAAGGGTGATAACAGACTTTAGTTACATTAGAATTCATTTGTTGATGGTACCATACTAATTTCAGGAATTGTGGTGTGTTCTAAGGTGATTTTACCCTGTGAAAAAGCTTCTGCTGGGATATCATGAATCATGTTTGAGAGAAAACTATTTTCACATGCTTGTCCCATACAGTTTTGGAAGGTGCTCCAGAAACTAAAATGAGAGCATATTTTCTGTAAATTCACATTATCTTTCTCAGTCATGTGAGAATGAAGTCTGACATTCTCAGTAAAACATGTACATCCAACAAGGGCAGAGACTGTCAGTTGATTCCTTTGTGTTCTACTGCAGCTTCCCAGAGTGTTCTAAAGAACAACTAGAGTGCTAACAGCCTTACTTATGACAAAAGTATGGCACACCTGAAGCCATCTTGATTGGAATAAACTGGTAACACTTAAAACATTTAATTTAAAAAGGAACAAAATGATGGGGTTCATTTTGTCATAGAAATTATGGTTAGTGCTGTAGAAAGAAAAATTAGGACATGTTTCAAGTGTGATCTCAAATATCTTCCTGTTATATTTCAACAGGAGCAGCCTGTCAGTTGATGCCTTTGTGTTCTACTGCAGCTTCCCAGAGTGTTCTAAAGAACAACTAGAGCGCTAACAGTCTTACTTATGACAAAATTAAGGCACACCTGAAGCCATCTTGATTGGAATAAAATGGTAACACTTAAAACATTTAATTTAAAAAGGAACAAAATGAGGGGGTTCATTTTGCCATAGAAATTATGGTTAGTGCTGTAGAAAGAAAAATTAGGGCATGTTTTAAGTGAGATCTCAAATATCTTCCTGTTATATTTCAACAGGAGCAGCCTGTCAGTTGATGCCTTTGTGTTCTACTGCAGCTTCCCAGAGTGTTCTAAAGAACAACTAGAGTGCTAACAGCCTTACTTATGACAAAATTATGGCACACCTGAAGCCATCTTGATTGGAATAAACTGGTAACACTTAAAACATTTAATTTAAAAAGGAACAAAATGATGGGGTTCATTTTGTCATAGAAAGTATGGTTAGTGCTGTAGAAAGAAAAATTAGGACATGTTTCAAGTGTGATCTCAAATATCTTCCTGATATATTTCAACAGGAGCAGCCTGTCAGTTGATGCCTTTGTGTTCTACTGCAGCTTCCCAGAGTGTTCTAAAGAACAACTAGAGCGCTAACAGTCTTACTTATGACCAAAGTATGGCACACCTGAAGCCATCTTGATTGGAATAAACTGGTAACACTTAAAACAATTAATTTAAAAGGAACAAAATGAGGGGTTCATTTTGCCATAGAAATTATGGTTAGTGCTGTAGAAAGAAAAATAAGTGCTAAAACACTACCCCCAGCACGACACCCTACACTACCCAAACATAACTGCACTACCCTAAACCCTAAAACACTACCACCAGCACAACTCCCTACACTACCCAAACACCACTGCACTACACTAAACCCTAAATATACCCCCAGCATGACCACCCACACTACACAAACACCACTGCACGACCCTATACCCTAAAACACGACCCCCTACACTACACAAACACGACTGCACTACCCTAAACCCTAAAACACTACCCACAGCATGACCCCCTTCACTACACAAACATCACTGCACTAACATAAACCCTAAAACACTACCCCCAGCACAACCCCCTACACTACACAAACACCACTGCACTACCCTAAACCCTAAAACACTACCCCCAGCACGACTCCCTACACTACCCAAACACCACTGCCCTACCCTAAACCCTAAATCTACCCCCAGCACGACCCCTACACTACCCAAACACCACTGCACTACCCTAAACCATAAAACACTACCCCCAGCATGACCCCCTACACTACACAAACACCACTGCGCTACCCTAAACCCTAAAACACTACCACCAGCATGACCCCCTACACTACTGCACTGCCCTAAACCCTAAAACACTACCCCCAGCACGACCCCCTACACTACCCAAACACCACTGCACTACCCTAAACCCTAAAACACTACCCCCAGCACGACCCCCTACACCACCCAAACACCACTGCACTACCCTAAACCCTAGAAAAGAAACCACCACCCCATGCCCAATCCCCCTTACCTCTCACTCCTCATGGTTCCTCTCTCCTCATGGTTCCTGCTTCACGTCATCTCTGAGGGCGGTGCACGTCGCTGTGAGGAAACAGAACAGCCTCTGTTTCCTTACAACGACATGGATCGTCCACATGTTTTTAACGCATGGTCATTTACCATACATACCTTTACAACAAAATTTGTTGTAAAGGCATGCGTGGTAAATGATCATGCGTTCTAAAAATGCGTAGTAATGACTTCGTGATGTACAACGCATGCGTGGTAATGCATGCGTTGTAATGGTAACGCAAAGTAAAAAGTCGTTGTAACGGCTGTTTACCGATCGAAGCTAGCCCCTGTTCTTCAGTGAGACGTTTATTTGATTAATTAGGAGGAAGGAATGTGGGTTTTTACCGAAAAGTGCATTCCCGGCTGTTGTATTGTGAAAGTGTCCGCGTGGCCTGGTTTCACTTCCGGTGAGAGAGTGGAAGAGTCTGTTTGGATCTAAAGGAGTTCTGTTGTTGGACGGGGCCGGCGCGACATGTCATCAGAAAACATAGCTAATGGAAAGCGTCCTCCCTGAAGTGTGGAGCAGTGCCATGAGCGGTCAACGAGTGTGCGTCCCACCGCAGTATGACCATACCGCGTGACCCATGTGCCGCCTCCAGGGTACGGGAGGCAGAAGCGGCATCGCAGGTCCTCTTGAAGACCGTTGTAGCACTAATTCTACATTTTGGTACTAGGGCATTTTAACTTTGTTGTTCCTGCCAGATACAAAGAGAAGATCCTGTGTTATTCAGTGCCCTCGTTACCTTTTTTGTGGGTTGTGGTGCTTGTCACTTCGCTGCCCCACAGGTGCACACGACTGGGCACCCCACCTCGTGTGCCATCTGCAGGGCCTCTGCCCTCGGATCACTGGTTTCGGTTTCTGGAGTGGCAACATAAACAGTTGCTCCCAAAGGACTAGCCTGAACACTTAGGTGAATATCCCCTGCACCAGCATTCCATGGAAATTCTTTCCTAGCTCTTCCACGTCAACGAGCACGGCTCCGCTCACGACACCGTATGACGTCATCGGAGCCATAAGAGGACCTCGTCGGCGTGCTGATGTCAGTTCCACCCATTTTTTCCGTGCCACCGAGGCAAACAGGGGACCGAGACATTTTCACATGTATAGATAGTATAATAAATATATATATATTCACTGAAAAAACCATAGGTTTCAGGCACGTTATAGTTAGAAATTAGCATTTAAAAAACCTTAGAAATTCACTGAAAAAACCATAGGTTTCAGGGGCGTTATAGTTAGTTGGACATTTCACTCGTACAAAACCATAGAAATTCCCCCGTTATAGTTAGTTGAGCTAACTATAACTCACGCGCCCGCAATGCACTGCTGAATACGTCACATATTACATCACTCATGACAGGGTCAGTGACATCACTCATGACATCACTGATGACATCACTGATGACATCATCCAGTGAATGTGTTTTTCTGAAAATTAAATATGTTTTATATATGTATATCTCAAGGTCGATGGAAGAATAAATGGGTATATAAGTGTCTAAATGGATGATTTTTTTGTAAAATTGATTGTATAACTGACTAAGTGTATCTTAGTGAATACATGGGTTAGTGAGTAATGTTTAAATATGAAAATATCTGTATCAGTCTCTCACTTTGTGTATAAGTGGCTGCATGGGTTGGTGAGTAGCTACATGAGTGTCTATATGGGTTATTAGTTGGTTTTTTGAGATTCAATATGAGTGTCTGAGTGTCTGTATGGTTCGGTGGGGGTATTACTTAGTGCATAGATGCATGAATGAGTGACTCACTGTTTGTATGTGTTGAAGACAGCATGTGTGCAGGACTGTATAGGTGGATGAGTATGTGTATGGGTGTGTTAGTGAGTGAATGACTGTCTCAATAGTGTCTTTATGAGTAACTACATATGTTTTAAACTAGTATATGTGAGTATTGGTGTATATAAGTGAGTATATGTGAGAGTGAGAGATTGGAAGAGTTCCTGTACAAATAAGTAGGTGTTTCTATAAGTGATTTTTAAGAGAGTAAGTATGTGTAAGTTTCTGTAGAAGTAAGTGTGGTAGTGTGTGAATAACTGTATATGCAAGTAAATGGATGTTTGATACTTTGTTTGCATGTGTGACTATGTGTGTGAGTAACTCTATGGATGAGTGGCGGTGTGTAACAGGATGTATAGGTGTATGAGTACATATGATGAGTGAGTACATGTATGAGTGACTGTATAGGGACTGTTGGTGAATGAGTGGATGTGTGTGTAGATCTTGGAATTAATTAATAGGTGTGTTGTAACTGGTATTGGTATGTCCATTGTTTTGAAAATGTTAGTTTGTATTTTTGAGTGTGTGTATCAAAGGTTATATTAGGGTGAGAGGAGGTCTGCCACTCTATCACAAGGATGATGTCATCAGTGATGCCATTTGAGATGTCATCAGTGATGTCATGAGTGATGTCACTGACCATGTCATGAGTGATGTAATATGTGACGTCATCAGCAGTGCATTGCACGAGTTATAGTTAGCTGAACTAACTATAACGGGGGAATTTCTATGGTTTTGTACGAGTGAAATGTCCAACTAACTATAACGCCCCTGAAACCTATGGTTTTTTCAGTGAATTTCTAAGGTTTTTTAAATGCTAATTTCTAACTATAATGTGCCTGAAACCTATGGTTTTTTAAGTGAATATATATATATATACATATACATATATATATCCAAACACATATACCGCCAAAAAGGTTGCCGCTCTCCACACAGCGGGTGTCGCAGCTCCTGACAAGAGCCTACCCATAGGTTCCAATATGGTGGAAAGAGGGCACTAAGCCCATGAGAATCACACAACATCAGTTTAAACTAAATGGACACTAAGGAGGTCATTATGATGGCGGGCGGAGAAAGTCCGCCCGCCACCGCAGCGGAATGCGTAACCGTCCGCAAGGGGTGCGGCGGTCCCGCACCCGATATTACGATGCCACCGCCACCGTGGCGGTGGCAAGCCCTATTAGCATCATTGTGGCGGGCGGTGCTCACCACACCGCCCGCCACAATGCTGTGAATGCATCGTCGTGCATTTGCATGCACAACGTGACAGGCACCGCACGGTGCCTGCCACCTTGTGCATACAAATGCAGGGGAGTACCTGCACCCCCCACCCCCCCAACATCCTGGGGGCCCGCAACGGGCCCCCAAATGCAAAGACCGTATGCCTTTCCATGGCGGCAATGCCGCCATGGAAAGTCTGATCTCCGCTGGCATCATAATAAGACACCGCCACCATATTATCCCTGTTTTCCACCGGTCAACGAGTCGACCGGTGGAAAAGCGGCGGACGGTCTTTCCGTCCGCTGCGGACGCCCAGCCATCATAATATGGCAGGGGGGTCTTTGCTTTATGGATGGCGTGCGGATCGCCCCCGCCGGGCTGGCGGTAACTACCGCCGGCCCGGCGGGGGCGATCCGCCCGCCTTCGTAATGACCCCCTAAGTCTAGAAACAGGTTTTAATGAGAGATAAAAAATTGTGTATTGGAACAATGGGTAACCACTATTTAGTATTACGACAATACTAAGACATGCTCTTTAAAATGTCAAAAAGACTATGAGCTCGTTATAACATCCACAGTCTGAGAGAAGTACGACTGTGAAACCACTCGAGAAAGTAACCAATGTTGGTATAAGAAAATTTGTAAATATCTTGTAAATATATGTGGTTATACACTAAAAGCTACCTATCCCACAATGCATCATAATAGGCAACATGGGAGTTTGGTATAAAAGTAGGAAAGCAAAGATGGACTACTGCCATGTACCGTGATCAAGACCAGTTTGGTCGAAACACGTAGGTGGAGTAAGGATGGCTTACTAAAATAAAAGAAAGAAAAACCCTCTGGAGAGTGCTGCGTGATATTTTTGGTGGTAAATATTAAGCCTGGGCGTAGTTCGCGTAGTCGCGCTACGCGAAGACGTCGGAGCGCTACGCGAGCTACGCGTAGCTTCGCGAGCGTGCGTAGCTGCTTGTCGCGCCCGTTCGCGATGCGTTTTTCTTGCTCTGGAACACGTTGTGCGTGTTCGGGACGCTGTTTGCGTGCTCGGGGGCGCAAACTTACCCATGCGGTCGCCTATGGGCGCGGCCATTTTGTTTTTCACTTGTCCCGCCCATTCGCGATCCCTTTTTTCCTGTTCCGGGTCGCGTATAGCGTGCTCGCGATGCGCATTCCTTGTTCGGGAACGCGTTGTACGTGTTCGCGACGTTTTTTGCGTGCTCGGGGACAAATATCGCGCGAACTTACCCACGCGGTCGCGATGGGCGCGGCCATCTTGATTTACCACTCTATGCTATGGTTCTGGGCCTGCTTTTCTATCCTCCCTCAATCTTTGCAATCCTTAGTTTTTTACACTGTTTTTCAATTTTTCTTTATTTCTTATCTATCTCTCTCTCTGCTTAAGTCTATATTTTGCATTTTTTTCTACTTTTTACTGTGTTTTTTTACTTTTCAACTGTTTTATATAACTTTCTTCTTTAAGCTCCTACTTCTTCCCCTAACTTTATTTTTCCCTTCTAACTTTTCTTTTTCACCTCCTCCCACCCCAGAACCATGGCGAAGGGTAGCAGCAGCGGCTCAAAGGGCAAGGCGCGTGCGCCCAATTGCCACCTGCCTTGCGGCAGACTGCGCCCTGCAGGGGTGCAAGCCCGCCAGCTGTTTACTGAGGCGGAGGTGGCCGCCCTTGTTTTTTTATTCAGCGCCACCTCTCCTTGACCTTGGCAGCAGGCGGCAGGCCAGGCTCCGGATACCCGACCCAGGAGCGACACCGCCGGTGGGCGAAGGTGCGTCGGGCAGTGTTTCGCTGCTCCGCGGTCCGGCGCACCCATAACCAGCTGGCCCACCGGTGGTCAGACATCCTTGACCGGGAGCAGGACCTGTTGGACCTACTAGGTGTCGAGGTCGTGGGGCTTGGTGAGTAGCCAATATATATAGTAGTATAAGTATTGTGATTTGTGTATACATTTTTTACAAATAACAAGAATACTGCTGCTTACATTGCAGGTAAATTACGTTTCAAAATCTTCTGTGATTGTAGGACACAGGTGCTGGGCGGTACTCTTACTTTTTGCAACTTTGCGCTCGCTTGTCATTATTATGTAAGAGTTTACTTTAGAGAACTTCAGTTAGGTAATGCTATTGCTAGAGAGACTGTAGTCCTTCCTTTGTCCTCCTGTCAAATAGTGGTGGATGCATTTGATACTAGGTTTAGTTACTATTAGTTGATAATTTTTGAGCGGTCTGCGTGACGCATCCTCTGTCACTGAGTGCTGCTTACCCCAGTCCTTAGAACCTTTTGTAGTTTGTTTAGTGAGTGGTACTGGTAAGCTTAGCTTAGCAGTGTCAGTCAGCTGCAGAACATCAGACGCAACCAACCAACAATTTGGTGTATGCATTATGCACTTTATGCATGTGTCCTCCTTCTCATCTATGCATTTTTGATGGCAAAAAAAATGGAAATGCAGGCTTAATGAACAATTGGCCCGCCTGGAATAGGTGGGCTAGGTCAGGTGGTACTTAGGCTTAGTTAGTGTTCTGGATTTTATTTGAATCAATCAGAATGGAACACTGAATTAGTGTTCCCAAATAAGTAGACTGTCCGTGAATCCCGCAAGCCAGTAGTCGATCGGATTAGATAGGTCAATTTTATTGCAATTTTTGTTTCCTAAAACGTTTTTTGAGCGTTTTTTTAGATAATTTATTTGTTTCACAGCAATCATTAATGTTTGTGTCTTTCTTTTTCTTTATTATTTCTTACATGATCACTGATGTGCAGCACCCAGGGGCAAGAAGACGGGGTCCGAGTCGGCGGGACAACCACCAGAGGACCGCTCCTCTACCGAGGGCCCTGCTGCTGGTCCCAGTAAGTCCTCCAGTGGTTAATATTAACAATTATATTGCCCTAACTTTTACTGCACCTTATTTTTTCAGAACTATTAATTCTGGCTCCACTCCCTAATTCTATTTTTTACAAAAGATTCTTTGATCTTGACTTGACTATCTGTTTCTAAATTCTGGTTATCCCTGCCTCTAAGTTCTAACTGCCTCTGCTATGAATGTCTGTACTCTGTACTACTAATATTAGTCTGTCGCTAAGCTTGCCCAGTTTGCATTGCCACTCTTTATTGTACGGTTTTGAATAAAACTCAGATTGACCAATACTAATAGCTCTAGCCACTGAGTCCAGTCCTTTCGGTTGTCCTCTTCTAGGCTTCTTAATCTTGAGGCTTTGACAATTACCACAAACAAAATGCCCAACCAGATATTTGACTATTTTTGATAGGATATAGTACATACTACTTGGATTCTGCACAGCCCCATGCAGAACTATGCACAATGAAATAGGATGTTGGTGATGCGAGTTTGGAACTTGGACGTTCCTCACACCTCAGTCAGAAGTGAACCCACAATCCCCTGAACGACTAGCTATAGTGTCTCATTAGGTCCCCGAACCCCCACCCGAAGATACCCAATGATTATGATTACACAACCCAGAACATAACACCCTTTCGCTCACTCACTCGTGTAAGTCCACCACCACCACCACACCAAATACCACAGAGTCTATGTGTAAGTTCAAAAGGTTTATTTTCAACTAACAAGCTCTGTATGTATGTTGTTCTATAAAATTCAGTGTACTCCAGCCAGCTCCAACAGCAAAATGCATAAGATTAAAACAATAAACAGTGTTGCAACAAGTGCATGATCATTGATGATATAAGACAAAAGATCTGTGCGAATTCTGGGCGACTCCTCACCGTAGAACGTAGAATTACTGGTTACATGCATCATTCATAAGCTCTGCAAATCTCTGGTTCGTAGAAGGGAATCCTCTGCCTGAGAAAAATGGTGCGTGTTATATAGTATAATGCAAGCATTTCTCAGTCCTGCCCAAAAAGTGTAACATGTTACCTATGGCTAAGCAATACGGACTAACCGAACTCCATAACAAAGTGGCTTGTTTTTCGACCTCTTGTACGCAACGCTCAGACAGTAGCTGTATGTGCTCATGTGGGCTCAAAAGGCGTCTTACTGTTACTGCACAACAAGCTGCGAGGTAACATGCGCAAAAGACATGAAGCGGAAAATGGTTGCATGGCTCAGGCTAACTTTGCAAAGAGTAGAGTATAGTATAATAATGACCCTAGGGACCATAACACTACTAGTGTCTACTGACTGTACTCTAGTACCCGATTTGGACTATTGAATGTGATTTATAATAATATGTATGTATTAACTTTTTTTTCAATCTTGCTAGTGAAAAAGAATAAATAGGGGGAGGTGTACAGGCATCTAAAAATGTGTCATGTTTTTATCTAGGCGTACTAGCGACCACCAGTGGCGGCGGGGCCACCGGCGATTCTAGCATTCCGGAGGGGGCAGGAGAAGATGCGGCACCTGCAGGAGCTACACGGGGGAGCCAGCAGCAGTGGCGGGCGGTGGTAAGTTATATTCATGACTTATTGACATTGCACTAGCTGGAAGGGTGTGTGGACTTCACTCACTGTACTGTTGTTGAGACTTATTAGGTATGAAGTTGTAGTGAACATTATACAACGGTTAAAGAAGACACCCTTTACTTAGCATGAGCAATGCAGTAGCAATAGCATTACCAGCGTGACTTGATTAACCAATGGCCTCTTATATCTGACTCCAACTCAGCTGTGAAAGTTTTATGGAGGAGACTAAAAGTCAGATCAGATGACCTTGATGGATGTGTTGAACAAAAAGGGAAAGAAGTGTGGAAGGAGGAAGGGCGGGCGAGATTTAATATGATGACTGGCAGAGAAGGATACGTTGGAAGCATGGATAGGTGGCTGATAGGAATCAGATGCATGTGTTGTTGAAGGATGGGTGGAAGGTGAAAGAAGAATGGATGCCTGCCTGGGTGGGCGACACAGTATGGGTGGATACTGTGGATAGCAAGAATCATCAGCGGTGTTTGGGTGAAACTCAAAGCCAAGGCAAGTAACGGAGTGAGTGGATGCATGCGTTGTTGTTGGTGAAACAAAGTAAGGTTTGTGGAGAGATTAAGAAGAATGATTGACATTTACTTAGAATGGATGGATGCCTGTATGTATTCATCATAGACAGCATAGGTGGAGACTGTCACGGGATGCACAGTTTTAGGGAATGTAAAAGAAACCGCGCCAGAGTAGCAAAGCCGATGTGGGGAGGGGCAGGGTGGTGGGTAGTAGTAAACAATGTATTACACGGGCAAATACAGGTAACTTTACTGTAAACATACAAATAAATAAAGCAAATTTCATTGTGCGCACTGCACCGCCAAATGCGATGCAGTGTGCACAACAAAATTAGTTTCATTTATTTATATGTTTACTTACCTGTAATTGGCCGTAATCCATAGTTTACTACCCCCCATCCTGCCCCTACCCACGTCACTGCCCGGCCGAACTCCCCGAGTCCCACCACCGACCGCTACTGACCTTATGTCGTTGTCCCATATAAAAGCAATGATCATTGGATCAGATATATAATCTGCCTTTTTGTAGTAGCCAAGGCACTGTGAAATTGAGCAATTGCCCTCCATGTAACAGAGAGAGTATGGCCAGTGCCACCCGTAATAGAAAAATACGAGCTTCCCCACCTGCAAACAGTAGTAAATCAAACTAACGTGAGTCTGCGTCATGACTCGTATGTTTGTCTTGGGTGCAAGCATAGATGACCGAGCTGGCAATGCCGGCTACAACCAGGTTATGTCATTTCGCTAAACTAGAGATAAGAAGAACACTGGTGTACTGTGTACTGGTTGGAGTCCATAGTGCTAGTATAATGCCTGAAACTCCCACAAATGTTAGAGGCCGAGGAAGTGGGAGGATAGATAGATTATTACCACAAATGTTATGTACTGTGCTTCTTGCTAGTGCTACTGTGCCATTATGTGTTGAATTAATTTTGTGTTACTGTTTAGCTAAGAGTACTGGTTACAACAATATTTTTTTTCTTTCTTGATATAGATAGTACTCCTTCCCAAGACAAACCATCGCGGAAGGAGTTGGCAGCCAGGGCCCGGCGCCGGAAACTGGAGGCCATATGCCAGGAGTACCGGCGGCTGGTGGCTCAGGCGGAGGAGGAGGCGGCAGCAGCAGCTGCAGCCTCGTCCGATGCCCCGGGCCCCAGCCAGGCCACAACTCCAGCGGTACGGCGCCGCGGTCTGGTAGCCGCCCGCCGCCGCCGCAATTCGCTACCAGCCAGCACTGCTGTCCCCCATCCTGGATGCCACTGCAGGGCATTTCGCAGGAAGATTCTCCTCCGGATGTCACGGCTAGAGGAGCAAATGGAGGAGCGGGTAAAAATACTGGTGGACAAACACCTCAAAGCCCGCTGAATTTAACATCGAGGACCCTGTTGCTTTGCCCCTTTTTATTCCTTGTTTTGGTGGGTGGGAATTGGGCGTTGGGGTTTCGCGACATTCTTTGGACTTTTTTCGTTTTGGACATTGGTTGGGGTTAGGGAGAGGGGTGGGTCAGGTGTGGGATAGTTTATTTTTGTTAGGGTAATAAATTATATTTATACTTAAACATACAATGTTAATGTTTTGTGGGGGGATACTGTTTTACGAATTAACGTCACATTGGTTTCCTTGCTGCTGCAGGGCCGCTGCCAGTGTTTGATTTAAATAATCTGCCGATGATGATGTAACACAAACAGATAGATGCGGTACCCCTCACTGAGTTATTTGTCCTACTAGTACTGTCAGTCTCTCCTCCTAGTCCATTTATACCTCCCACCAAACTTATCTTACCTGTGATTGATGATGATTACGTTCGGCACAGCGATGGCTGCATGGTTTCCAGAGAGAATGTAGAAGATGCCATGGTTGTGGTGGTAGTAGTAGAGTAGACACTGGCAGTAGCATTTGCTAAAAAATTAAAAAGAGACAGTCACTTGCCTGAGAGCGACTGTGGGAGGAGTAGTAGAATGAAGTAAAATACAGTACAGAAGAAGACTGCCAAACAAACAATATTGCAGTTGCAACTGCTAAAGTCAAATTAAACATAATGGTGGCGGGGACAGCCTAGTACAAGAAGTTACAAACTGTAGTTGTGTCGAGTGAGTCACTTAACTTAACCCAATCGTAATTCGTAACCTTTACTGCTGTGTGGTAGGAGTTTGATGATTAATCCAATCAATGACGGCAATTAATTATGATGTACTACTATTAGCCGGTGACGGCTTGCACATAGACTGAGCATGGGTGGGCAAGCAGAAGAAGCTCCTCGCCCTGCCTTGCAATTGAATTAGTGTTGCTTTCACCACATCTGCCCCAGCAAGCGTGTGATCAATTGGTGTACATTTTATGTAGTCACATCACACCTCAATATAAATCACAGCCCGGGGGAAGAGGGTTAGGGTTTGATGAATGGATGGGAAGGGGGTTTGGGGAAAGGTTTGAGAATGAAAAACAGTACGCATGGACAACAAAAGCAAAGCGCAATCTTGGCAGATGACCATGATCTTATACAAAAATCTATAAAGGGAGAAAAGGGAAATGCATGCATGATGATGAAGATAACTTGATGGTTAATGAGTAGTACTTAATAACTCCTACTAGACAATTAGACAGTACAGGGCAGCAGTATATTCTATGCAATTTGCCTTGCCTGTAATATGCCCTCAGAGACCCAAATTCCATGGTGTACTGGGCTTACTTGTAAAGATAGCAAAGACAATTAAAACACAGTTGTAGGGATCAATTAGCAAACAAACAACACACAACACACAGTCCTAATGATTGAAGAGAAAAAAGGATTCAAATTAATTAAAAGATGAATGATGAATGATACTAAAGTTACTGTATTATCATGCTCAAATTGTGGAGTTGAATCTCGTCCTTCCTCTTGGTCCTATCTTCCATGGACGCTCCGCACATCAATCTTGGTGGCCTTCCTGATGCCGATTGGTAAGGTAAATGTGAGTTGTGTCTCCCAGTATAGCAAGCACAGGGTAAAGGCCGGCCTGTAACGTCTAGATGGAAAAACAAAAGGGGTATTGAAAAATCAATGAATAAAAAAACATCAATTACGGTGGAGTCCAAGAAGAGAAGAGAGAACACTTTCAGAGTGAGGCGGCTTGGATATATCGTGTAGATTCTGTTTACAGCATTAAGCTACAACAACAACAGGACAGAACAGGCCCACCACAGCACCAGCCCGTGACCCAACCTGCATTTACCTTAATGTTTGACATAGCCAGACAAAAGGCATACACAGCAACTTAGCATTTTCCTAATTAAGTGACAAAATCAATGCGCCGCTGTCAGTCATCACTACACTCGACTACACACCACTACATGGACATGTAGGTCTGCTGTGTTTACTTTCTTGTTGAATTGTTGTGTTTATGTTTACCTTATGCCACTTCATGAAATGCAGTTATTCCTTGAATCATCTCCGATCCAACTGAATGACTGCGTGCAAAGATAGTATGGTCATCATCATGGTGTGGTACGTGTTGTCCAACTACAACTCAGTCTGTAGTGACTCCGATTAAGTCCATATTCCATATTAAAAAATTGCAACAGATATTGGCCTGCACCTGCAGTAGTAGGAGTACAATTTGGTTATTAAACAACAAGAAGGGAAACATTGACTGTCACTGACTTGAGTCACTTTGTAGATTAACTAGTAGAGTAGAGTTCGACTTCATGCACAACATCAACAACAAACAACAGCAATCGCTCAGAGTCTGCAAGCATCCAATGCATTCCATCATTACCTGTCTTGCTCTTCTCTTTGGCTGTCAGATCATCAGATGCCTAGTTCTGACAGTTGTTTTTTTTTTACGGGGCAGTGGCCTCATCATTACTCCAGTCCACATTCATTTTGAGTGTTAGTCACTGTTTCGGTTTTCGTCTTATTCTTCTGTGGCACTTTGTCACAGTTTAAGTTTCTTCCCATGGTCAGCACTGTGATGATGGGCCGCGGCCTGGGTAGCGCTCATTGATGGTCATTTGAGTTTGCACAAATGTCAGCAAGTTTCTTCAAAGAGTCTCTTGTCTTTCTCTGCCAAGTACCTTCTGTCCTGACAGTGAGGACCTTTGGATGCCTGCTGAGGCTGTAGCCTTCGGACACTGATGAGTTTTGGCTCGAAAACAAAACTGAGGATAGCTATAGTCACGTTTCACTTCTTATGGAGGCGGGACTGGTAAAGGCAACATTTCTTGTACTAATGTCTGGCTTGATGGAAATGTACTTGTGCGAGACAGGAAGATGAAGCAGGACTCTGAAGAGTGGACAGTTAAATGCACAGACATCCAACTCCAATAGGGAAATAAAAAGAGAAGACGGTGGTGATGGATTTGTTGTGATTTGATTTGAACCAGAAAGACAGATACACAGACACATAAAGGAAGGAAGAAAGTAACAATTTGAAAGCCTAGTTGTCAGGGAAGAGGAGCTCGTCCTCAAACTCTGGTGGTTCGGACAGAAGTAGGTCCTGTAACGCACTATTTACGTCATCCAAGTCGCTCTCCTCTTCCTGCTGTGATTCACGTATTTTGTAATCCGGTGGTATAAAGTGCTGATTCATTTTGATCATGGTTAACCTCTCCATGCTTTGGGCCGAGAGACTGTTCCTTTTCGAAGTTACAATGGCACCAGCAGCACTGAAAACACGCTCAGAAGAGACACTTGCGACAGGGGAAGCCAGATACTTTATCGCCAGCCTGCTGAGCACTGTCCATTGGCTTCTTTTCCCATACCAATACACCAATGGGTTTCGATCCATGAAGACCTCTGTTGGGTCATCCAGATAGGCCTGGACCATCCGCTCAATGTTCAGGGGTGCTCCGATGTGCTCGGACTGTTTTGCCTTTGCATCAGCACTGGACTTACCATACCCCTGCCGTAGAAACCAATCAGTTGCACATTGTGCTGTGGATGATCCTGTTCTTGATGTTATTGTTGGTGTAGGTGACTGCTGGGAGGCAAATGCACTGCCCTCAGGCTCCGAAGTAGAACTTGACTCTGGATGCCCTGTAGTACTGGTTATGGCCTGGGGTGGGGGGCCTGTAATTAACAGCCATTCACTTTCGAAAATAGTGGCTTCCTTAGCTATCAAAGTTTTGTAGTTGGCAACATCCACTTCCAAAAAGGAATTACTGCCTTGCTGTTCAGAAATAGTTTGTACCGTGGATCTAAAATTGTGGCACTAATGTAATGTGGTTGTGACAACATTTTATTTTTAATCCTTGTATTTTCCGATAAGCGAGCGGCTAAGGTCTCCGCCAAATGATATGCGTCTTGTTTGTCATCCACACCTGCGTACGTTTCTGACACATCCTTCAGCTGTTGCTCTAGCATGTGCAACAATGGGAGAGCTTGGCCCATAGTACAGTCCTCCCTGCTGACTTCACGTGTGAAGATCTCAAAAGGAAGTAGCATCTCAGTCAGGCATTTAATGAGGTCCCATTGACCCATCTCAACAGTCATGCCTCTCACAGAAGGTTCCCCTAATCTTTGCATGACATAAGCATTGAGTGGTATGTACAGTTCAAACAGACGATCAATCATGTAATAAGTTTTGTTCCAACGTGTTGGCACCTCCTGGATGAGCGCTTTGACTGGCATTTTATGCTCACGTTGAATGACCCTCAGCTGCTTCCGGGCTTTAAAAGAATGGCTGAAATGTGTGCATATTCTTCTGCAGGTGACCAGTAAGTTGCTGACTTTGGATTCATTTTTCAAAAAGTCTTGAACAACAATGTTAATGCAGTGTGCCAAACACGGGACCCTGAAATAGCCACCATTGCGCATGGCCAAAACTACATTACTGCCGTTGTCCGTGGCAACAAAACCAATCGTAAGCCCTCTTGGGCGCAGCCACTCAAAGACCTTGGTGTTAAACTCTTCCAAAATGTTTGCAGCAGTATGAGATTTCTCCATGGCAAACATGGCTACAGTTGCATGTTTGCGAGTGGCATGAAAAATCTCTGCAGTATCAACACCAGCAGATATCTGTTCTCTAACCCCCGCAAAACAGATCCAGTGTGCAGTGATGCACATGTAATCTGTGGCTTGGCAACTGGTCCACATGTCTGTAGTCAGGTGGATACTGTGAACAGCACTCTGCTTCAAGGCCTTTCCTAGCAATTCCAGCACGTCGTGATGTAGTGCTGGAACTGCAACTCTGGCAAAATAGTAGCGGCTGGGAACATGCCATTGTGGGCAGATGGTTGACACAAATTCCAGAAAACCCATCCCTTCAACAAAAGAAAAAGGGAGAAGGTCCAGTGCTAACATTTTAGCCAGCTTCGCATTGTACAAACGTGCTGTTGGGTGGTTGTGTTCGTACTGCCCCTCACCCCCAAACATGCTGATAATGGTAGGCTGCATGGTTTTCCTTTCTCTTAGGCTCAACGCACTTTTTGGTAGTGCGGACCTGGTACTTCTTGGTGTCTCCGGCTGACTCTTACTCTTGTGCCACTGAGATGTTGCTGAAGATGTGTGCAACGTTAAGACTGCACTGCTGGGGTCAGGGACACCTTGTGTACCACTACCAGAGAGAATGTCTCCCTGTCCTTCCTCTTCCACCGTGATCGGATCTTCTTCTTCTACTCCTTTATCCCCACCAACACCAATGGTTGCAGTTTTTTTTCTGCCGCGAAGGTGGTCCTCCCAGCTGATCAAGTGGTGTTTTTTCAGATGGGTCATTTGGCCTCCGGTACCATAGTTTGTACCAAGCTTACCACGACTAACAGAGGTATTGCAAATGGAGCATATAGCAATGTTCTCCTCCTTTTCGCTAACCGTAAAGAAGTCCCAAACTGGGGAGCTTAACTTTGGCCTCCTGCTGGAGGTGCCACTTCCAATGCCGGATGATCTGTAGGGTGTGTGTTGAATTTGACTCTGTGCTGCTGTACCACTACCTACTCCTACTGAGGTGGTGGTTGTGCTGGATGTAGGTCGCTGCCGGGCCTTTGCTAATGCAAATATGGAAGCTGTAGGTTGTGTTGTTGTTACCTGTGGAGGTATGCGTGCTACATCCCTCGCAGCGATTTTGGATAGGGTAATAATGTTGGTCTCCATCTCCTCGGGCCGGGAGTGATGTTCGTGATGACTGGCTCGTCATCATCATCATCTTGCTGTTCTACATCGACCTCCATAAGTGTAAGGCTTTCCGGAACCTTCCTTTTCCCTAGCTTGGTCTTGGAACGTGGCTCCCTCTCAGACTCAGTTTGTGGCTTCCAAGTGGCATCTAGATCATCAGAAGGGGGCTTGGCGAAGAACTTGATGGACTACCCCTCCTTTTCCTTGCTGGGGATTTGGAAGACAATGGATCTTCTGAATGAGTGGCTTCTTCTTCTACCTCTGCATGAGGCTCAATTTCCTGAACTGCCCCTACTTCAGGAGGAACAACAACTACTATTGCGGGCGGTGGTTGCGGCTGTTGTTGTTGACCACTTATCTGCTGTGTTTCCTCCTGCGTTGATTGGGTACTACTTTGAGATAGCGATAAGTTTATCTCAGGCTCAGCATCACTGCTTTCCACCATTAGGCTGGCTACCTCTTCCACACTCATGTGCTTGGGCCTGGGTTGGTGGGTTGGGTCCACTGATGCGGAGGTGCTGCCCCCAGCTTGCCCCCGGACACCGCTGCTGCAGGCGCAATTTTTTTTCCCCAAAAAGGTATTGGCCGGCACACCAGACTTAAGTGTCACTTCCTTCTTCTGTTCCTTCTTCTTCTCAATAGCAACTTTCTTGGTACTGGAGGACCTGGTACCTGCTTTCTTTGGGCCCATCTTCTTCAGATGTCAGCAGCACTCAGTTGCAGAGATGTCTGGTCAGGTCACACGTCACGTTGTGTTGTGTGTACAGCAGCAGGATGTCTGTCTGGCAGTGCAACGGGCAATGATGAGAGACACACCTCCTCCTCAGTCTTTGTGCACCTAAAAGCAAAAAAGCCAGAACATCAGTCAAACATAGCACAAATCAAACAAATAGAATATAGAACTTAGTGTGTGGTGGCCTCAATTATTACATTTCAGAAACTCTGTGAACAACAACACACAGTCTAGCCATTTATGAGACGTTGACAACAAGGCCAGGGCTTTCCTGGCTACTGTGTAGTGCTAGTGTACACTCTGGAAGAATAAGAATAGTAAAGAACAAAAACTAAAATGTAGTGGAGCATGTTTGGCCTAAATTTGTGCATCACGTGGGATGTATTATATAGCAGCATCAGGGAGCTGCAGCTGGCAATGGGGATGGATTTGGAAGCAGTAAGACAAGAGGAACAATGGAAAGACACGCAGGCCTATGTGGCAAAAACAGCACACTAATAACTACCACAACAAAATGGCCCCCAGAAACATGGTGACTCTTAGGCACAAGGCACGGCAAACAATGAACTCAAGCAGGCCTATATATGGGCAGACAAAGGATGCCTTATAAAACACAAACAGCTTTAATGCAAAAACTAAAATCCACATGGCTAAAAACACTTTTGAAAGTTAGACAACCACTACAACAACACAATTATAATTACACAGTACACACGCAAAAAAGGCATTTATTTAACACACCCAAAAAGTGAAATAGTCAGACCCTCCAAAAAAAAACACATTTCGCAATTCAATTCAATGCCATCCATGACCTAAATGATGTCAAAATTCCACAGACTACACAGAAACAGTTTTATGCACCCATGGTGACTACCTCTGGGCCTACTGGCATACTGGGCCGCAAGCTTGGAGGCCTATGGCAAAAGCACAGTGGCTGGCTTTACAAAATGGCCGCCACCCACATGGCCAGGACACCCAAAATAACAAAAAAGTGAAGACAAAGGACAGGACCAGGCAGTTGGAGACTCTGGGCAACTTCCTTCCTCTTGAAAAAAATTGTAAAACAAAAAAAGTGACTCCTTGCTCACCAAACTACATCTAAATGACAACCTGAGGAGTTTTTTGTGCAAAATGAACTAAATCAACATTTTTGAGAAGGTTTTATGATGCTCGAGAGATATTCTTCGCCAGATTGTAAATTCTGCGTGTTCGGCATCGCGATCGTCACAAAAAGTCGTTATCGCGTGCGCGAAAACATACATTGAGCGCGCGAAGAAGATAAAAAGTGTAAGTCCGCATTGTCGCGCAGTGCGGAGTTGCCAAAGTCCGCGAGCTGAACGCCCAGGGTTACCTGCTGGCTGAAAAGGCCTATTTATTTAACAAACACCCAAAAAATGAAATACACCCCAAAAACCACTTTTACCAATTCAATCCAATGCCATCCATGCATGCCCTACATGATGTTTAAATTCAACAGACACCACAGAAACATGCACCCATGGGTACCTCTGGCTCTAGTCCGGGCCTACTGGCTGAAATTCCAATCAAAGAAAAACAACTAGGCCCCTGCCGAAACTACAGGCCACAACAATACATTTTAAAAACTATGGAAATCCCTCAAAAAAATGTAGGTACAAACAAGCCCCAATCAAACAAACAAGTACACCAATTCTCCAACTTACTTGTAAAATCTCAAATCCAAGAGTCCTCAAATCCAATCCAATGATATGATGCAGCAGACAGACACAAAAAGTGATCCTTCCAGCTCCAAATCCAAATGAAAGTGAACAGCACATGGACAAAGCACTGGGAGGAGCCTGCTGGACAGGAACAGGAAGTTTGAGAATCAGGGGCACTTCCTTCCTCTTGGAAAAAAGAAAAAGGACTCCTTGCTCACCAAACTACATCTCTAAATGACAACCTGAGGAGTTTTTGTGCAAAATGAACTAATTCATCATTTTCGAGAAGGTTTTATGATGCTCGAGATATATTCTTCACCAGATTGTAGTTTCTTCGTGTTCGGGATCGCGATCTTACCAACACTGCCGCCGGAAGTCAGATCGCGCGTCCGAATGAGCGTGTTCGCGTTCGCACACTCTCGCGGGATCGTGTGGCCGGATTCCAAATCTCGTGGCGCCCGCGAACGGATAGGAAGTCGCGTCGGCGAACGCAGAATCACGGTAGGTCGTTACTGCGCGCGCGAGAACGTATATTGAGCGCGCGAAGAAGAAAAACAGCTACGCTACGCCACAAATTGCGTAGTGCACGGTAACTTCGCGTTCTACGCGAATCGCGAAGTTACCGAAACTTTGCAAATTCCGCGAGCGTAGCGTAGTTCACCGCCCAGGGTTAGTAAATATATATATATATATATATATATATATATATATATATATATATATATATATATATATATATATATATTAAACAGAAAATGGAAGGTGCACTCGCTCCAAAGTGAAATCAATCTGTGGCAATAGTATGTTCAAAAAATTTTCTTTTATTCAATCAAGCTTAAAAACTGGCGCACAACCAACGCGTTTCGTTCCCATTTCTTTGCCAGGGGAACTTCATCAGGGCTGTAACATTATAGACAAAATACAACATTAATATGACATACCACAACATAATTAAATATACATTTATAACAACATAAATAATATTTGAAATGACCCAACCTCTTCCAACTAACAAAACAACATAATCAAAAACAACATAGTCAAAATAACCAACATTACATTGAAACAACAACATGACTCCACATAAAAAATATTGACATAAATGTCTCAAGACTCAAATATTTACATGACCAATATTAAACACACAAACGACACATATTACAAAAAATCTTAAATATTCTCAAACTCTGACTGTGACCCACATCCTTATTTCTAAAAGAGAACACATATACCCTATATAAATAACATTTGCAAAACACTAAATACAATACACAGACAGATATATAATGTGCTAGCATGAAGAAGGTACCTATTCAAACTCCACTTCATATCTGACCAATTATATAATGTCAAGTACATATTGCGAATATCGAGATATAAAACGTAATTAAAAACATATGCAGATATCAACCCACATCCAAAAAGATTTTTTCATATCAACAGAAAAATGTATATTATATCTCTAAAAAAAGAAAAATGAAGAAAGAAAAAGAAAAAGAAAAAGGGGATAAAGATATAAATAAAAAAAAAAAAAAAAAAAAAAGATAAAAGCCCAGAATGGCCTTAAAAGAGGAGATCTCCATAAGCTTTAAACAATAAGACGGCGAGCTGTTCTCCATAAAGGGATCCCCTATATAGGTAATGTACAACACACAACTCACCTTTCATATGAAACTATCTTTGATAACTTCTATGCGACAGGAAAGAAGACCTTCCTCATAAGTAAATGTAAACAATTTCTAAAGAGAAAGATGAGTGAAGAGACTTTTAAGGATAAAAAACCGCCATAATGGTGAAAAATTGTTAGAAGCAACAAAACCCCGTAACAGAAAAATAGACATAGACTCACCTCACAATACCAAAATTAAACGGACGTATGAACTTTTTGTTGATAATGGGACATAATAGTCGTAACTTTATCCACATCAAAAATATATCTGCGGATAGACGTGGAAACTGTAAGGACAAACAATTAAAATAAGAACCCGAACTGATAATTATCCAGTTCAGATATATATATTATCTACTGGCGGTCGCTAGTAGATAGTTATAGTTAGGACCTAGTTTCCATAGGAAAAGCGTTTTTTGTTTTCCCAATAACTTTGACGCCGGATGACGAATCATCGCGAAATTTTCAAAACTAGTGGGGCGCTCCGGTCAGCTCCTGTCTTGAAAGTTTCAAGGTGATTCGGCAAGCGGGGGCCGTGAAAAAAGGGGGGTCCCAAAACGTGTTTTCTTCATGTTAATTCCCATAGGAAACTTTAGACACGGCTACAGCCCGAACTGCTGAACGGAATTACACCAAATTTGGCAAAAAGGTAGTGCTTGGTTCAGAAAGCGCCCTTTTTTTAAATGGTGTAAATCCGTTCAGTAGTTGCGGAGAAATTCAAAAAATAGAGGTCAAAAAATCAATTTCCCATAGGAAACTTTAGACACGGTTACAGCCAAAACTGCTGAACGGAATTACACCAAATTTGGCAAAAAGGTAGTGCTTTGTTCAGAAAGCGCCCTTTTTTTTAAATGGTGTAAATCTGTTCAGTAGTTCCTGAGAAATTCAAAAGATAAAAGTTTCGATATCTATGGCCGCGGTGGATACGCACACCCTCCCGATCACGAGCTTCATGCTAATTGGCTGTCAACACTCCAAACCAGGAAGTGTTGGCAGCCATCTTGTGCCTCGGTAACCGAGGCACAAGAAAACAGAAAAACTAAGGCGCAAAATAAGAAAAGGGGGCAGGGTAGAAACACCCTGACCCCCTAGGCCTGCTCAGGGGGTCCCACAAGGATCCCAGGGCCCAAAAAAGCCTTTTTGTTTTTTTAAAAATCGGCTGAATTCGCAATGGGTGTGCGAATCCGGCCGTGAAAATAAAATTTAAAAAAAGCGCGGACTCCCACGCTTCATTAATAATTAACCCCCGGGTGGGCCAAGTCCCGGGGGCAGTGACAAAAAAAATGTGTGGGGGGGCCCCAATGCCCCCCACACTGCCCCGGGGACCGCCACCTCCCCGGGGCTTCTATTATGAGTTGCAGGGAGTCACGCAGCCCCCCCCAGCCCCGGGGACCGCCACCCCCCGGGGCTTCTTTTTTAATGAGAGGGGGGCCTCCAAGGCCCCCCCAAGCCCCGGGGACCGCCTCCCCCCGGGGCTTTACATAAATATTTGCGGGGGGCACACAGCCCCAGGGACCGCCACCCCCGGGGCTCTTTTTAAAAAAAACAAAATAACCTGTGTGGGGGGGCTCGAGCCCCCCCACACGCCCCGGGGACCGCCACCTCCCCGGTGCACTAAGAATGTAAATTTGGGGGTCCGTAATGGACCCCCGAGCCCCAGGAACCACCACCTCCCCGGGGCTGTGCAAGTGAAGGGAGGGGGCTGCGCTGCCCCCCTCCTGGAGCCTGTGATGGCCCTGGGGACCGCCACCCCCCAGGGCCAGCTCCTGCAGTGTCCCGGGGTGCCCACCCCCGGGACACTGCTGTTTGCTATGGCAGGACGGGAGCCTCGCGGCCCCCGTCCTGCCATAGCAAACATGCTTTGGATTTTGGAAGAGAGAGCAGAAAACCTGCTCTCTCTTCCAAAATCTAAAGCAGATTGCTTTTCCACAAGGGGAGCTGCATGTTAGCAGCTCCCCATGTGGAAAAGCAATGCCGGCTCCTGCAGGACGCGGGGAGCCGGCGGGACCGTGGGGGCATTGGGCCTCCCCCCACAGTCCCCAACAGATAGGGCCTGCCCTGGGGGATGGGGTCCCCGGGGCTAGAAGTGGCCCGGGAGGGGGGCCACGTGGCCCCCCTCCCCAAAGTTTTCAAAAAAAGGCCGCCCCGGGGGATGGGGTCCCCGGGGCAATAGAGGCCTCAGGAGGGGGGCCACGCATCCCCCCTCCTTAAAAAGTTTTAAAAATGTGGCCATGCCCCGGGGGATGGGGTCCCCGGGGCCGGAATCGGCCACGGGAGGGGGGCCAAGCGGCCCCCTTCCCGTTCAGTTTTTTTTTTTAATTAAAAAAAGGGGTCAGGCCCTGGGGGATGGGGTCCCCAGGGCCCAAAAAAGGAAAAAAGAAAGGGGGCCACACAGCCCCCCTTCTAAAAAGTCAACAACAAAAAAAAAGACGCAATCGTGCCTCAGGCCCCGCCTCCTCCCTTCACCACTCTGCAAACGCGCCCTGTGGCGCGTTTTAAATTGGGGCATTAATTCCCCTTGAATACTGGGGGTCCCTGGGGGCCAACTAGCCCACCAGGTACCTCCAGTGCGCGCCAAAGGGCTGCATTGCAGAGAGGTGGTGCAGGCCATGCCCCTTTTACACCTCTCTGCAACGCAGCTCTGTGGCGCTTACTGGAGGTACCTGGTGGGCTAGTTGGACCCCAGGGACCCTCAGGATTCAAGGGGACTTTATCCCCCAACTTAAAACGCGCCATGGGGCACGTTTGCACAGTGGTGAAGGGAGGGGGTGGGGCCTGAGTTGACATGTGTGCAAACACGCCCTGTGGCGTGTTTTAAGTTGGGGGATTAAGTCCCCTTGAATCCTGAGGGTCCCTGGGGTCCAACTAGCCCACCAGGTACCTCCAGTAAGCACCACAGAGCTGCATTGTAGAGAGGTGTAAAAAGGGGCGTGGCCTCGGACCACCTCTCTGCAATGCAGGCCTGTGGCGCTTACTGGAAGTACCTGGTGGGCTAGTTGGGCCCCAGGGACCCTCATGATTCAAGGTGACCTAATACCCCAACTTAAAACGTGCCACAGGGTGCGTTTGCACAGTGGTGAAGGGAGGGGGCAGGGCCTCAGGTGACATGTGTGCAAACACGCCCTGTGGCGCGTTTTAAGTTGGGGAATTAATTCCCCTTGAATCCTGAGGGACCCTGGGGGCCAACTAGCCCACCAGGTACCTCCAGTGCGCGCCACAGGGCTGCGTTGCAGAGAGGTGGTCCAGGCCACGCCCCTTTTTACACCTCTGTGCAACGCAGCTGTGTGGCGCTAACTGGAGGTACCAAGTGGGCTAGTTGGACCCCAGGGACCCTCAGGATTCAAGGGGACTTATTCTCCCAACTTAAAATGGCCACAGGGCTTGTTTGCACACATGTCACCTCAGGCCCGCCCCTCCCTTCACCACTGTGCAAACGCGCCCCGGGGCGCGTTTTTAGAGGAAGTTTTAATGCCCCTGCCCTATTATGTACTAGGGCCTTACAGAGGAGGTCATGCTAATGATAGGGGTACCCCAACGCATAGTGTTCCCTAGTGTATATAGGTGTTTTCACTGTATTCTAAGTGTCTTTTAGCATAGCACTGGCTCTAGGCCTGGTTAGTCCGAGTCAATTACCACCAGTACCCGTCTGAAAAAGTTGTTGGCACAGGATGATTTTGCAACAAGGCCTCTTTCTGCTCCTCTGTTGGTTCTTTCTGCACATGTCTTGCTTCTTCCTGCTCTTTTCTTCATCTTTGTGGACTTCTGTTGCTTCTTTCTGCATTTCTTTTGCTTATTTCTGTGCGTTTTTCTTCTTTCTTCACATGTCCTACCTCTGTAGGCATAGTTAGAAACTAGCATTTAAAAAACCTTTGAAATTCCCTTAAAAACCATAGGTTTCAGGCACGTTATAGTTAGAAATTAGCATTTAAAAAACCTTTGAAATTCACTGAAAAAACCAAAGGTTTCAGGCACGTTATAGTTAGAAATTAGCATTTAAAAACCTTAGAAATTCACTGAAAAACCATAGGTTTCAGGGACAGTTATAGTTAGTTGGACATTTCACTCGTACAAAACAATAGAAATTCCCCCATTATAGTTAGTTCAGCTAACTATAACTCGCGCCCCCGCAATGCACTGCTGATGACGTCATATATTACATCACTCATGACATGGTCAGTGACATCACTGATGACATCACTGATGACATCATCCATGTGATAATTTGATGCATCTTCTCACACCCTAATATAACCTTTGATACACCCACTCTAAATTACAGACTGCCATTCTCAAAACCATAGACACTCCAACACCAATAACTACATACCCACTCACTGATTCTTAGGTCTACACACACATCCACTCACTCACCCGTACAGTCACTCATACTTATGGTCACTCAGTACAGGACTATCATATGCACTCATACACCTACATAGACTCTCACACACCGCCACTCATCCATAGAGGTACTCACACACCTAGTCAGTCATGCAAATAATTAATCACACTGCCATTTACTCACCTATACAGTTATACACACACCAGCTCACTTACTCATACAAATACTAGCACATTATTACGCTCTTATACAATCACTGATACAAGTACACACTCATCCATACAGCCACTCTCACAATCACACACTCTCACTTATAGCCATTTCTATACTCCAACACACATATATACTGCCTTTCACATATGTAGTTACTCACACATGTACCACTGAGATATACATTCACTCACTAACACACCCATACACACACTCACCCACCCATACAGTCCATCACAGATGCACTCTTGAAACCATGCACCCAGTGAATCACCCACTCACACATCTATGCACAGAGTCACATACACCCCACCCACACAAACACTCAGGCACCCATACAGATACTCAGACAACCAATCAATAACCCATGTAGACACTCATGTAGCTATTCACAAACCCATGCAGCCGCTTACACACCAACAGACAGACGGATACAGACATTCACACAGTTTAGTCACTAACCCATGCATTCAGTAAGATACGTTTAATCACTCACTTATAGAGTCAGTCACGCACCTACTAAATCATCCATTCAGACACTTATACACCCACTCATTCTTCAATACGCCTTTCCCTATATATATTAAACATATTTAAACTTTACAGAAACACACAGTCACTGGATGATGTCATCAGTGATGTCATTTGAGATGTCATCAGTGATGTCATCAGGGATGTCACTGACCATGTCATGAGTGAAGTAATATGTGATGTCATCAGCAGTGCATTGCGGGGGCGCGAGTTATAGTTAGCTGAACTAACTATAACGGGGGAATTTCTGTGGTTTTGTACGAGTGAAATGTCCAACAAACTATAACTGTCCCTAAAACCTATGGTTTTTTCAGTGAATATATATATATATATATATGCATAGTATATATATATTTATATAAAATACAAATTCCCTTACATCCAAGGCAATAATCCAGCACTCCAAAGGGTTTTCTCACTCGATCTTTTTATTCACACGGTGATGGCATCTACGCGTTTCGGCTGCTACACGCAGCCTTGTTCACAATGCAGTACGCCATTTTAATAATCGATATATACTTTTAGTGATACATAGACATTGACAAAGGACAAACCCCATTGCACATCAAAGTAGTTCACAGTGTAAATTCGGGTGTCATTTTGGAACGTGTTGTATTGCATTGCTTATTCAACACTCCGTATGCTAGTGCACGTTATCTTCTTTTAATTCAATTTGAGCAATATAATTCATAATTTACTTAATTAATTGAAACAAAAAGATACATAAAAATGGAAATTTCCTTATTTTTACATAAAGTGCTGTAGTGCATAACGTCCCTTAGCTGCTCATATTTCACTTGAGAATTTCCAAGTTCACTACGAACATATCCTTGTTAAAGTGCTAGTGCATAACTACAATTCTTATTTTTTCCTTCATATTTTTTTTATAATACATTTATTTACTAAAGTGCAAGTGCTAAAATTCAATTCTCTTTCTCTACTAATACCGTATATTAAAATTCATATACTTTTTCTTCCTTTTAAAACATTTCAATACAAAGTGCAAGTGCTTAACTGCTCCCATTAATACTCTAAAGTGCTTGGTGTTAAAGTGCTTGTATCATTTGTCCTTCTCCTTAATTTCATGTCTCTTAACATTTTAAAAAATGGTTCCTTTGAATGTGCAAACTCTAAAGCTGTGCTCAATACAGGCATGTAAACAAATCCTCATCGATGTTCAATCCATTGGGTTCTTTACTATCAAACTTCAGTATAAAATATGTTTCCAATTTACGAGTTCCTTCTCTTTGTTCCCCCCTCTTTTTTCTGGGGACTTCAGCTATACAACTGTAACGCATCAGTGTTGGGTCGCTTTGATGATTCTTCTCAAAATGCCTGGCTACAGGGTAACTCCTGTCCCTATTGATTATTGCTCTTCTATGTTGCAGGATTCTTTAATGGGCAGGTAAGGTGGTAGTCCCTATGTAAACTTTCTCACACTGGCATTTTAGCATATATATTACAAAGCTTGACTTACACGTTAGATATCCCTTTATTGTTATGGCTTTATTAAAAGCTGTTTTCAAACTCATGAGGTTCTCCCCATGCTGACAAGCTTTACATTTAAACATTTTTTAAAACCCTATCTTTGCTGCAGCCCAGTATATATATATATATATATATATATATATATATGCATACTATATTACCTACTGGCGGTCGTCAGTAGGTAGTTATAGTTAGGACCTATTTTCCATAGGAAAAGCATTTTTGTTTTCTCAATAACTTTGGCGTCGTTTGACGAATCATCGCGAAATTTTCAAAACTAGTGGGGCGCTCCGGTCAGCTCCTGTCTTGAAAGTTTCGGGGAGATTTGTCAAGTGGGGGCCGAGAAAAAAGGGGGGTCCCAAAGCGTGTTTTCTCCATGTTATTTTCCATAGGAAACTTTAGACACGGCTGCAGCCCGTACTGCTGAACGGAATTACACCAAATTTGGCAAAAAGGTAGTGCTTGGTTCAGAAAGCGTCCTTTTTTGTAAATGGTGTAAATCCGTTCAGTAGTTGCTGAGAAATTCAAAAAATAAAAGTTTCGATATCTATGGCCGAGGAGGGTTCGCAAACCCTCCCGACCACAAGCTTTATTCTAATTGGCTGTCAACACTCCAAACCAGGAAGTGTTGGCAGCCATCTTGTGACTCGGTAGAACCGAGTCACAAGAAAAAAGTAAAACAAGCCTGAAAAACAAGAAAAGGGGGCAGGGTAGAAACACCCTGACCCCCCAGGCCTGCTCAGGGGGTCCCACAAGGACCCCCAGGGCCCAAAAAAGCATTTATTTTTTTTTCGGCGAAATTCGCGCTGGGGTCGCGAATCCCGCCGAATTTTTTTTTTTAAATGAAGCGCGGGCTCCCGCGCTTTATTTAATTGAGGCCCCCAGGTGGGCCAGGTCCCGGGAGCATTGTCATAAAAGCGGGTGCCTCAAAAAGAAAACTAAAAAACGTGTTTAAAGATTTTGGAAGTTGACGAGTTACGGGCGCATCGTTATTAGGTGCACAAAGGGTTAAGGCTGTGGTGACAGATCAATGCCCCCTCCCTACAATGGTTAAAACACAAATCAGTGGATTCGTTTGTGTGCGCTGAATCAGCCACGAGACAACATTCAAGCGTGGCCAAGACGTCAGGAGTGTGTTTTGGAGGGGGGTGGAGGTCGATTTGTTATTGGACTTAAGCAGTCAAAAAGAGTGTTGGGCCGTCCGCACTGCCGCCCCAGCGGTTACCTTAAGCTCCCAAATCTTGACCGCGGCAGTCAAGTCTGTGTGACATACCTAGCCCGAAAGCGGGGCAAGGCGCCCACAGAACAACAATTGTTTGAGGCCCGTTTTGCACAAGTGCCTAGCATAATATAAATATCATAAAGTTGGGGGTGAGGTGTGCAGTGTATTGTTCAGTTATAACACACACACACTGTCCCTGTTCTAAAAACATGACTTCGGAGTATTGGTGGACCCTGAAGTGGGATTAACGGGCGGGACCAATAAAGTGTGAAAGTTTTTTTTTTTTTTTTTAAAGTGTATACAACAATGCATGGCATAGTGCACATGGGACAAGCTATGCCTATGCCCTGCTTTGGCATTCTTTCTTTTGCCCTCGAACCAAAAATGTAAAGGAGCGGACAGGCGTGTGCCACCTTCCCAAACGGGCAGGTAGACCCGGATCTGCCTACCCGGGTGACCTCTCGGCACAGTCCGGGCTGCCCCCTCCTGCTCCGGCGTCAACTGTGAGGGCTGGTGGCAGCGCACCCTACCCCGGGAAGAGCACAGGCACATAAGGGCAGTGCGGAGCTGAAGGGGGGAAACGTGCCTACGGGGGGGAATCCAAAGACCACCGCCATATCCTCAGCGAACCGCGCTCCTCGCGTCACCTGAGGGTTAATTGTCCCGAGCCTTGCCACCCACGAACCCCGCCTGGCACCCAAGGGTGCCTCCATGCAGAACAGGCGCTCAAACAGCGCACGCTTTCCCAGCAAAGCCCCGTTTTAACGGTCAGAGAAACATGCGAAAAAAGCCTTCCAAAAAACGCCGTAGTCGGGTTTTGCATTGAATAATGGGGCATATTATCAAGGAATAGCGATATTTATCGCTAACCGCGCTTAGCGCGAATTGTTTTAACGCCGCCTATCGCTGGAAAATATCGCTGAGATAACACCCTATTAACAAGGTTTATCTCCATAGCGATAACATTTCCAGCGATAGTGGCAAAATGTGAGAATATCGCTGGAAAAGCAGCGATATTCTCGCATTAACGCAAGGATGGATTTAGCCTAACAATCCACCTCCTATACTTTAAACAGGTAAGTCATACTCAGTAGCAGGTGTTAAAATCTAGCGATAAACGCGCTTAGCGCGATTTATTTTATCGCTTCGCCTGCCTTGTTAATAGGGGTTAGTTGTGTTAGCGACTGTTTTCAGTCGCTATTAGTCGGGAACGCCTACCTTGCATGTCATTAGCGATATTTATCGCTGGCATGCAAGGCGATGGTAAACCCAGCCGCTAACGCATGAATGCTGTCGCTAATGCCTGTTAGCGACAGCTTGCTGATAGGGCGATAAAATTATCGCCGCTTTAGCGGCAAAAAGTGCCGCTAAAGCGGCGATAAAGCCCTTGATAATATGCCCCAATTATTTTTTTTAAGCCCAATCATGTCACCATCGCTCGAATCAATCTGCATACACCCCCCTGCCCTCCTGTAAGTAAACCCGAACCTCCACCCACCTGCCCCCTCCTCATTGACCGCGGCATCACACACACACAAATCTGCATTATTGAAATTTAGAAGTGCTTTTTAGCTAAACAATTCGCTATTCCCTTTTATGCGTTCTGCTGCCACTTTTTAAAACGCCAGCCTCTGCCGTGTAATAGGAGACACTGCAGACGTGGGTTGAGAGGGAAGCCATGCTCTCTCCAAACGCAGAACACGTAGGAAACAGCCTCCAAAAAAGTGTATTCGAATTAAAAAATAAATAAGTGTGCATTTCAGTAAATACGTCCCCGCACCCCGTTCCTCGAGTTCGGTGTAGTTTTCTCAGTTCAGTGCGTTGTTTGTTCTTCTTGCTTGCTGCGTTGTGTTAAATCACTCTCTCCCACTTGTAAATCATTCCTTCCTTTCACAAAGGTGTCAAACTCCCACCCGGACGATAGGACGCTACAAACAGAAGCAGAAGAATCTAAACATATGTATATGTATATATATATATATATATATAAGGACTTACCAGACATTTTAGGAAGAAAGCAGAAAAAAGGCTGGAACTTTCCTCCCCTCCACCGGTGCTTCAGAGGAATTCTCCCAGCAGGGCTGCAGAATTGGAGGCACGATTCTAAAATATAGGGGCATATTATCAAGGGCTTTATCGCCGCTTTAGCGGCACTTTTTGCCGCTAAAGCGGCGATAATTGTATCGCCCTATCAGCAAGCTGTCGCTAACAGGCGTTAGCGACAGCTTTCATGCGTTAGCGGCTGGGTTTACCATCGCCTTGCATGCCAGCGATAAATATCGCTAATGACATGCAAGGTAGGCGTTCCCACTAATAGCGACTGAAAACAGTCGCTAACACAACTAACCCCTATTAACAAGGCAGGCGAAGCGATAAAATAAATCGCGCTAAGCGCGTTTATCGCTAGATTTTAACACCTGCTACTGAGTATGACTTACCTGTTTAAAGTATAGGAGGTGGATTGTCAGGCTAAGTCCATCCTTGCGTTAATGCGAGAATATCGCTGCTTTTCCAGCGATATTCTCACATTTTGCCGCTATCGCTGGAAATTTTATCGCTATGGAGATAAACCTTGTTAATAGGGTGTTTTCTCAGCGATATTTTCCAGCGATAGGTGGCGTTAAAACAATTCGCGCTAAGCGCGGTTAGCGATAAATATCGCTATTCCTTGATAATATGCCCCATATTTTTTTTAAATAGCAAAGACACCAAACTGCTTGCTCCCAATTCGGGCAGAAGGCAAACAATATATTTCGATTATGCCTTCGGATATAAGTTTGAGTTTTTCTCCCCCATGCCAACTATTTAAAACCCGGAGAATCCCTTGATTTGACAATGAACTATTGCGCGATACTTTTAATTTGAATATTCAAAGGCTTAACAAAAAGGGAGCTCTTTTTTCGAAACTCTACTTGCCCCGATGTACCCGAGGGTCTAGGGCAATGGGATCTGGTGACAGCAGGCTCCCCGGCCACTGCCCTGGGGGCAATTTTCACATTTTACATTCTTTTGCCCAAACCGGCCACATGCACCAACAAGCATTGGCATAGCCAATAGGTCTCGCCTTTGGGACCTTATAAGTATTTAATTATGCAGCACAATATCCTTGGTGCAACATCAACTGTTGCATGGCTAAACACTTATAATGTCCCAAAGGCGAGACCTATTGGCTATGCCAATGCTTGTTGTTCATTGGTGGCATTGGCAAGCATCAGGGAGCATGCGTCACAGGACATGAAGTCATGTTTAGACCTCAGGCACCACGGGCAGACGGTGTGCTAATTAGTGACAGGCATCTGCTTTCGATATGGGCAACATGGTTCGAAGCCTGTCATTTTCAGTGGAGACATCCATCCACACTGCATAACTCGCAAGGCTTTGGGAAGAACTGAACTCTAAAAGAGAGGAGCTCCAGGTCCACATCAAACGGTGCAGATAATCAGGCACTGGCGTCAGACATGAAGGGGAGGCGCTCAGAGGCGACACAGGGTCTTGAGTGAGTCCCATGGCGCCACCTACCAGCACGCAGGAGCTATTGCAAGACTCTGTAAGGCATCTGAGGAAAGTCGCAAGTTGAGGAATCTGTGGTTAAAAGTACTCATCACAAAAAGAGTAAACAATGACAACCATTAACCGGTTAACTGCTTAGAACGTTCCGCGCCAGTGCGGAACGTTCTATTAAGCGGGCGGGGCCGCGTCGGCCAACGGACGTGCGCAGCACTACCGAGGTAGTGCTCGCGACGGCCGTTGGCCGACAGAAGCACTTAACGGGTTAAACACGATTTGACGTTTATTACCCAGCTGGAAAAAAGGCTGAATAGTGCCACGTCTGCACATTTAAAAGGTAAAGTTAATGCATTACTTAAGCTCTTGGCTTACATTTCCAACTAAGTGTCACGAACAAAATTAAACCAATTTGTAAAAAGGTTACTCAAAATTTACACGCACATAACCAGGAAACATTGTGACAACATAAGAAGCAGAACGGTAAAGAAAAATAGATGGAGAGAGAGGCTGAGGAGCCTGGACACCGTCATATTGCACCCAAATGAAACAAAAGTTTTTTGCCAGGAACTAAGTACAGCATTACCACAAATAAGAAAAATACAATTCAGAAGGGGAAAATAAATGTAATAATGTCAAAGAGGCGGTTCAGACATTGAAACATTTTCTACATTCATCTTAACACGTAAAGGGTGATACATAGTAATACCTACCTCTTAAAATCTGGTAAATAGAAACTTTGACATGATCAGAGCTGAGAGGTTGAGGGGATACTATAATTTTGTGGAGGTCACTCTGCATCAATTCTGTGACAACGTAGCTTGAAATTGATTGTTAAGGAAAACGAGGTATTCTGGTATGACATTACAGTAAAACCAACATGCAACCGCCATTCTCCATACAGTTTAACAGCGCAGAATGAGTTTACAACAAAACATGTTACAACAGCGCCATCTAGAGGAATCGCACAGAATTGAAATTTGTGTCTACATACCCTCATTTTAATTAAAAAGCTAGTTAACTGAAGATGCTAATGCGTATTGGATATTAAACAAAAACATTTACTGGGAATGATACTCGGGAGCGGGAAGCTCTGATCTTTCAAGAATTCAGATTTCACACGCGGCTATCACCTCTTATTGGCATCTGCAACACTCATGTACGGCTGTTGCTCCATGCCTCGACAGATGTGCGACCATGTTTAAACAAGCCCGGGAGTGGTGCGTGCGTGCGCGCGCGCGCAGTCTGCTCTTTTTGGGAGCACATACTCGTGCTTGTGGCGCGCCCCTGCTCGCTCCCGCAAGGTGGATGCCGCCACAAGCACGAGTATGTGCTTCCAAAAAGAGCAGAGCGACGGCTAAAGGTCCTCCTACGCGGCGCATGCGCGCTGCGTAGGCGGGACCTAAAAAGGTGCTCAAAATTTTGGTGCCAGATTGAAAGGAAAAATCTCACTGTCCTGAAAATTGTCAGGGTGACTGTAGGGGATGTTGTGCAAGGGGTGCTGATTAGATTTGGGGACATTTTGCACGTTTTGGTTTTTTTTCTGACTTTTTTGGAGGAGATGGAGCATTTCGGGGGCGTGGCTTTTGACAACCCCCATATTTGTGCACATGGGGTCTGAAAAAAGTCGACCAGCAGGAGCCCCTCTGTCCACCCAAACACACTGCACCCTTTAATGTGCCACATTTGCGGTTATTTCCCCCTTTTGTGGGTTTTTTTCTGTGCCACATTAGGGCTCTGGGAAAAGTAACGGTTTCTGCCTGCAGTGCACTGCAAAGATGCCTTTCCATCGGGCGTGCACCTTAGCAGCACCGAGTGTGTGTGTGACTCACAAGGGCTCGCTTCGTTTAGATTTATCTACTACTTCATGTTGTGCACTTGGCCCTTAATTTATCGCCTTCTTCCCCATGTACCACAAATGGGCCTTTTTTTCGAAGAAGTGGCACTTTTACGCAAAATTGTTACGCACAGGGTTTTCACTGCCAACAGGCATGTGTGCCCTCCTCGGGGTCCAGTGCAACCTTCAGGGTGCAGGATAACCCCGGGGCTTAGGCTTAAACTTGCCCGTTCCAAATCTGAAAGTCGCACCCGGAGTCCACCCGGCCTGCATCCTCAGTCTGCGCATGTCTGATCGAGCCTGCTCTACCCTGGCATGCTGTGGCGTTGACACGAGGACTCCACAGATTGAGCTTCTGAGTGATCGCACACCATTTTTGCTTGGAAGTGATCGGAGGGAAGAAATTAAATACTTTGAAATCATTTTATTTATGTCTCAGGGACAGCTGGTTTTAATGACACTTCAGTTTCTGATGTTTCAGGCTTACACATTAAATCACTCTATAATATGTGTGTATATATGTATGTGTGTATGTGATTATGTGAGTATATATATATCTGTGTGTATATATATGTGTATATATGTGTGTGTGTATGTGTGTGTGTATATGTGTGTTGGTGTATATGTGTGTGTGTGTATATATATATAATATATATATAATATAGGGCAAGGGTGAAACTCCATGTTAGCATAGTACAAAGTAGTTCAAGTGAGACATCACCGCATTTGCTGTCTTTCAGAACGCATGTTGTAATGACTTGACCCTTGACAGCTGAAAACTACTCAACCAAAAGCATTTTTGGCGTGATTGTATGCCAGTGCTCGAGTTTACCTCATAGTGTCCTGCTTAAATACCTATTTGTTATAGGGAAGAAACAAAAGCATATCATCAAGCATACGTGCAGATGCACATTGAGTAATATGCTATTTTTAAGTGTTGGCGAGGATGGAGCGGATCATCATAAACCACTCTAGGCTTCTCCTGTCTTGAATCACCCCCCTACATTAAGCAATGCAATTAAATACTAGCATATTACACTGCTTCGCAGTGCACACACGCATATGCTGTGGCGCTGAAAATAATGCAGCCAAGCACACTATTTATAGCAACTGTCTTCTGACAAGTTGTTGCTTATTCTTTTATCATGGGATTGGTGTTTCCCTTTTTTTTTCATTGACTAGAAAGTGAGAGGAAATTTTAAAGTCCATTATGTCTTTTTTTTTGCCATACACAACAACATGTTAATACATTTAAATGAACTGTATGTATTGAGCAGTTAGGGAAGAAAAAATGAAATATATATATTTTTTGTAATTCTGAAGAGTGCAGGAAGCAGATTTTAATAGGCTCAAAAGGAAAAATAGACACTTTAATTGGTGATGCACAAATGATAAACCCTATGTCAACACATTATCATTTGAGTGATGCATACCATATATTTTTATCAGTAAAGCTGTATGTCTGTGCAAAGATTATTCCAATTCAATGGAAAATGTACTGTCTGCATTAACAGTGCACTACCACACAATGCTTTAGTTACATAAAAAAATAGCCATTCTTCATGTCCTTTAAAGGTAGGTGGGTCGAAAACTTTTGTCATTCTTAAAAGTGGGTTGTGGTTCTAAAAAGTCTGGTACCCACTGGCTTAAACCGCAGATGCGTAAATTGTTGTATGCCATTTAGTTCCATTGTTGAGTGAGGGGAGGGGTATGAATACTTACTTGAGGACTCACCTCTTGTGAATCATGGCCCAAACAAACGCTCAACAATGGTGATATATAGTACAATACTCTCTCTGCATATATAATAGTTATTCCATGGCAGTGAAAATAAATGTAGCCCAATAACCTATTATTTAAAGCAGCTGCATCAATATGCCTGCATTCACACATTTATTACTACAGTGCAAAGGGCAAATTCAAATTTATTACCACAATTCAACAAAATTGAGATGACAAAGCCATGTTTTACTGCCCCATAGAGAGCAGGTAGCAATTACTTTACACTGTAAAACAGATCTCCTAAAAGTTATGAGGTTTCTTCAATGTAATTTTAACTTTCAGCACAAAGTTAACCCTTTGCATCCAGACTTTGGTTAAATAGCTTTTGTTAAACAAATGCATGAAAAAACAATAGGAAGGCATAAGCTATCTACGGAGAAACAGAGTATAATATGCTATTTAATACCATTGTTAAGCAAGGGGAGGGGCATCATGAGTCACTTGAGTTGTCGCCCCTCATAAGTCATGGTTACTACCCACACTCAAAGAAAGGTAAAACAAAGCATGTTTCCATTATCCATAAGGGCATATTTACATTTTGTTTATGCCTCCGCAGGTATTACAATGACATTGGTGCCATAACTTTCTGCTAAGATATATGTATTTAAGTGCATTCCTGCTACAGGTTTAAACGTGGATATGTAATTTTATAGATCACATTACAATTGTGGCCATGTGTGGTGTGTGTTTGTTATGAGGAGGGTTATCAAGCAACAAGGAAGCTTCACAGGGAAACTGCAGATATCGTTTCTGGTTCTTAAATGAAAGTTTTGAATTCCTAGCTCATTCTGTTGAACGGGGGGTGTTGGGGGGTGGGGGCATACAGCGCTTAGAGCTCTGCTGCTCACATGGGAGAGGCCCAGATGCCTCTCGTGGTCGCTTCTCTCTGTGCTAGGACCCCTTCCGGTGTCGCAGGTTGTGGGGTATTATCTCTGGCCCGTACCCTCAGGCGCTGCCACCACTTCGGACCTGGGAGGCGAGCGCCACATCATACATCTGTCACAAAACAGCAGATTATTTTATGCAAGGCCTGGTTTAAGAGGCACAGCTTGCATTCCAAGATATATGTTTCATGCTGTGACAGTAGGCACTGGATGTAGGGGCGCAGGGATTGCTGCAGCACCCCCAAAAATAATCATGCTGGAGTTCAGAAGGTGAATGAGCAATACAAATGCCTTTATATTTTTTATTTATTTTGTCACATTTACTGCCTGTTCAAGGTCAATTGTCAGACTATGCTGACAAATTGCTGCTCATTTGGAAACCTGTGTTTACTTTTACTTTTGTGACTGCAAAGTGTGGGGATTTAGTAAAAGTGACCAGTTTTGCTGGGGTACAGGAAGTGAAAGAAAAAGCTATAGGATATCCCCCAACTTAAAATGCGCCACGGGGAGCGTTTGCACACTTGTCACATCAGGCCCCACCCCCTCCCTTCACCACTGTGCAAACAGGCCCTCTGGCGCGTTGTAAGTTGGGGGATTAAGTCCCTTGAATGCTGAGGGTCCCTTGGGTCCAACTAGCCCACCAGGTACCTCCAGTAAGCGCCACAGAGCTGCGTTGCAGAGAGGTGTAAAAAGGGGCGTGGCCTTGGACCACCTCTCTGCAACGCAGCTCTGTGGCACTTACTGGAGGTACCTGGTGGGCTAGTTGGCCCCCAGGGACCCTCAGGATTCAAGGGGAATTAATCCCCCAACTTAAAACCTGCCAGGGGGCGCGTTTGCACAGTGGTGAAGGGAGGGGGCGGGACTGATGTGACATGTGTGTACTTATCCAATCACTCCACCAAAACCCAAGCACTTATAAATTCACCATTCACTCTCCTTGCAGTACTCTAATCATCCATTCAGTACCCATGCACTCATGAAATGACCCATGCACTAACTCATGCACTGCTACAATACCCTGAGCACTACCCATGCAGTCCAGCCATCGCCCTGTCAGTATCCATGCACTCCTTCAATCACCCAGCCAGCACCATGTACTTATCCACTCCCTCCACCAAAACTCAAGCACTTATAAATTCACCATGCACTCTCCTTGCAGTACTCTAATCTTCCAGTCAGTACCCATGTAGTCATGGAATGGCCCAGGCACTAACACATGCACTGCTACAATCCCCTAAGCACTTCCCATGCAGACCTCTAACCACCTACACACTACTGATTCACTCCTCCAATTACCCAGGTAGTACCCATGCACTCCAGAAATCCCTCTGTCACTACCCATGCAGTCCTCCAATCACCCAGCCAGTCCTATGTCCTTATCCAATCACTGCGCCAAAACCCAAGCACTTATAAATTCACCATGCACTCTCCTCGCAGTACTCTAATCATCCAGTCACTACCCATGTAGTCATGCAATGATCCAGGCACTAACACATGCACTGCTACAATCCCTGTGTACTACCCATGCAGTCCTCTAACCACCTACACACTTCTCATTCGCTCCTTCAATTCCCCTGGTAGTCCCCATGCAGTCCAGCAATCACCCTGTCACTCCCCGTGCAGTCCTCTAGTCACCCAGCCACTACCATGTACTAATCCAAACACTCCACCAATACCCAAGCACTTATAAATTCACTCAGGCAATCTCCTTGCAGTATTCTAATCTTTCAGTCAGTAGCTATGTACTCATGCAATGATCCAGGCACTAACTGATCACTGTTACAATCTCATATGCCCTACCCATACAGTCCTGTACCCACTTAGACACTTCTCATTTGCTCCTTCAATTCCCCAGGTAGTACCCATGCAGTCCCGCAATCACACTGTCGATCCCTGTGCACTCCTCCAGTTACCCAGCCACTACCATGTACTAATCCAAACACTCCTCCAATACCCAAGCACTTATAAATTCACCATGCACTCTCCTTGCAGTACTCTAATTATCCACTCAGTACCCATGTACTCATGCAAAGACCCAGTCACTAACACGTGCACTGCTGCAATACCTTGAGGACTACCTATGCAGTCCAGTAATCTCCCTGGTACTACTTATGCAGTCCTCCAATCACCCAGCCAAACCTATGTGCTTATCCGATCACTGCGCCAAAACCCAAGCACTTATAAAATCACCATGCACTCTCCTTGTAGCACTCTAATCATCCAGTCACTACTCATGTACTAATGCAATGACCCAGGCATTAACTCATGGCAAATACAGAGGAGGGCACGCTAATCACAGGGGTACCCCAACGCATAGTGTTCCCTAGTGTATGTAGGTGTTTTCACTGTATTCTAAGTGTCTTTTAGTGTAGCAGTGGCTCTAGGCCTGGTTAGTCAGTCAGTTACCACCAGTACCCATCAGCAAAAAGTTGGGGGCACAGGAGGACTTTCTGCTCCTCTGTTGGTTCTTTCTGCACATCTCTTCTTCTTCCTGCACTTTTCTTCGTCTTTCTGGACTTCTGTTGCCTCTTTCTGCATTTGTCTTGCTTCTTTCTGCGCTTTTTTTCCTCTTTCTTCACATGTCCTGCCTTTGTAGGCATAGTTAGAAATTAGCATTTAAAAAACCTTAGAAATTTACTGAAAAAACCATAGGTTTCAGGGACGTTATAGTTAGAAATTATCATTTAAAAAACCTTTGAAATTCACTGAAAAAACCATAGGTTTCAGGGACGTTATAGTTAGAAATTTTCATTTAAAAAACCTTTGAAATTCACTGAAAAAAACCATAGGTTTCAGGGACGTTATAGTTAGAAATTAGCATTTAAAAAACCTTAGAAATTCACTGAAAAAACCATAGGTTTCAGGGAGGTTATAGTTGGTTGGAGATTTCACTCGTACAAAACCATAGAAATTCGGCTGTTATAGTTAGTAGACCTAACTATAACTCGCGCCCCCGCAATGCACTGCTGATGACGTCACATATTACATCACTCATGACATGCTCAGTGACATCACTGATGACATCACTGATGACATCATCCACATGGTCATCTGATGCACCTCCTCATACCCTAATAAAACCTTTCATACACCCACTCTAAAATACAGACCACCAATATAGAAACCATAGACAGACCAATAGTAGTTAGTACATATCTGCTCAGTGATTCATACGTCTACACACACATCCACCCACTAACCCATACAGTCACTCATACACACAGTCATTCATCTATACAGCCACTGATATATCCACTCATACACCCATATAGACACTCACACACTGCCACTCACCCAAAGAGTTACTCATACACCTGGTCAGTCATGCAAAGAAACTATCACACACCTATTTCCTTGCTTATACAGTCATACACACACCACCACACTTATTTATACAGATACTAACACATACTTACTCTCTTAAACAATCACTCATAGAAACACACACTCATCCATACAGATACTCTTGCAATCACTCACTCTCACATATAGTCATTTATATACTCCAACACTCACATATACTGCTTTAAAGCATATGTAGTTACTCACACATGCACCACTGAGACATCCATTCACTCACCAACACACCCATACACACACCCACCCACCCATACAGCTGTTTCCATATGCACTCTTGAACCCATACACCCAGTGAAACAACCACTCACATATCTATGCACAGAGTCACACACCCCCCCACCCACCCACAAAGACACTCAGGCACCCATACAGATACTCAGACAACCAATAAATAACCCATATAGACACTCATGTAGCTACCTACCAAGCCATGCAACCGCTTACACACCAACTAACAGACTAATAAAGACATTCACACAGTTTAGTTACTAACCCATGCATTCGGTAAGACACATTTAATCACTCACTTATACAGTCAGTCACACACCTACTAAATCATCTATTCAGACACTCATACACCCACTCATACTTCAATACACCTTGGCATATATATATATATATAAAACATATTGTTATACTTTACAGAAACACACATTCACTGGATTATGTCATCAGTGATGTCATCAGTGATGTCATTTGAGATGTCATCAGTGATGTCACTGAGCATGTCATGAATGATGTAATATGTGACGTCATCAGCAGTGCATTGCGGGGCGCGAGTTATAATTAGATCTACTAACTATAACGGCAGAATTTCTATGGTTTTGTACGAGTGAAATCTCCAACTAACTATAACGTCCATGAAACCATTGGTTTTTTCAGTGAATTTCTAAGGTTTTTAAATGCTAAATTCAAACTATAACATCACTGAAACCTAAGGTTTTTTTCAGTGTATATATATATATATATATATATATATATATATATACACTGAAAAAAACCTTATATAAATATAAATATAAATATATATTATCTACTGGCGGTCGCCAGTAGATAGTTATAGTTAGGACCTATTTTCCATAGGAAATCCGCAACATTCTATTTGAAATAACTTTGGCGCCGGTTGATGAATCTTCGTCTAATTTTCAAAACTTGTGGCCCGCTCCGGTCCGCTCCTATCCTGAAAGTCTCGGCGTGATTCGTCAAGTGGGGGCCGAGAAAAAGGGGGGTCCCAAAACGTGTTTTCCCCATGCACTTTTCTATAGGAACCTTTCATCGCAGCTACAGCCCGAACTGCTGAACAGAATTACACCAAATTTGCCAAAAAGGTAGCCCTTGGTTCAGAGTCATGCCTTTTGGTTAAATGGTGTAAATCCGTTCACTAGTTCCTGAGAAATTTGAAAAAGAAAACACATATATATCTGGGCGGAGCCTAACCACACATGTCATCGTGAGATCTGTTTGGCTGTCAGCACTTCATCCTGGAATTGCTGGCAGCCATTTTGGGACCAATATAAATGATAGTACCCCATTGAAATGCATTGTAGTGAATCGAAGATTTTGAGGGTTACCAAAAGGAGAACTATAAAGGGTGATAACAGACTTTAGTTACATTAGAATTCATTTGTTGATGGTACCATACTAATTTCAGGAATTGTGGTGTGTTCTAAGGTGATTTTACCCTGTGAAAAACCTTCTGCTGGGATATCATGAATCATGTTTGAGAGAAAACTATTTTCACATGCTTGTCCCATACAGTTTTGGAAGATGCTCCAGAAGCTAAAATGAGAGCATATTTTCTGTAAATTCACATTATCTTTCTCAGTCATGTGAGAATGAAGTCTGACATTCTCAGTAAAACATGTACATCCAACAAGGGCAGAGACTGTCAGTTGATTCCTTTGTGTTCTACTGCAGCTTCCCAGAGTGTTCTAAAGAACAACTAGAGTGCTAACAGCCTTACTTATGACAAAAGTATGGCACACCTGAAGCCATCTTGATTGGAATAAACTGGTAACACTTAAAACATTTGATTTAAAAGGAACAAAATGATGGGGTTCATTTTGTCATAGAAATTATGGTTAGTGCTGTAGAAAGAAAAATTAGGACATGTTTCAAGTGTGATCTCACATATCTTCCTGTTATATTTCAACAGGAGCAGCCTGTCAGTTGATGCCTTTGTGTTCTACTGCAGCTTCCCAGAGTGTTCTAAAGAACAACTAGAGTGCTAACAGCCTTACTTATGACAAACGTATGGCACACCTGAAGCCATCTTGATTGGAATAAACTGGTAACACTTAAAACATTTAATTTAAAAAGGAACAAAATGATGGGGTTCATTTTGTCATAGAAATTATGGTTAGTGCTGTAGAAAGAAAAATTAGGACATGTTTCAAGTGTGACCTCAAATATCTTCCTGTTATATTTCAACAGGAGCAGCCTGTCTGTTGATGCCTTTGTGTTCTTCCCAGAGTGTTCTAAAGAACAACTAGAGCGCTAACAGTCTTACTTATGACAAAATTATGGCACACCTGAAGCCATCTTGATTGGAATAAACTGGTAACTCTTAAAACATTTAATTTAAAAAGGAACAAAATGAGGGGGTTCATTTTGTCATAGAAATTATGCTTAGTGCTGTAGAAAGAAAAATTAGGACATGTTTTAAGTGAGATCTCAAATATCTTCCTGTTATATTTCAACAGGAGCATCCTGTCAGTTGATGCCTTTGTGTTCTGCTGCAGCTTCCCAGAGTGTTCTAAAGAACAACTAGAGCGCTAACAGTCTTACTTATGACAAAGTATGGCACACCTGAAGCCATCTTGATTGGAATAAACTGGTAACACTTAAAACATTTAATTTAAAAAGGAACAAAATGAGGGGGTTCATTTTGCCATAGAAATTATGGTTAGTGCTGCAGAAAGAAAATTTAGGGCATGTTTTAAGTGAGATCTTAAATCCTCTTCTATTTCATTAGAAAATTCTGACATGCAGACTGAAACAATCACTTTCAATACCAGCAGTAGACTTCCAGTTAACTCCCTGGTGAGCAGTAGCTTTACTACAGTGATCTAATGAACAACTAGAGTGCTAACATTCTGAATTTATGGCAAATGTGTGACACATCTGAATGCCTTCTTGATGGAATCAAAGTAAAAACTGAAAGCATTTCCTACTGAGGAGACTGCAGTAAATGACGAAATTAGGAAACTTCAAAACAAATAAGTCTCCCATGATGGCCACCAGAGAAAAAAGAGCCCAAATGTAGCACAAATATCACCCAGATGTAGCCCACATATAGCCCAATGACAGAAGTGTGCAAAACACTTTTTATTTTTTGTTTTTCTGCAGTTTTATATAGTGCAAACTGGTCAGGTATTGGAGCGTTACATCTTACTTGGACCCCTTATTGCGTATTTTGCACGAGTACATGAGATTGATCTTGCGAAACATTGAACTTTACGATTCTGTTAACCTGAAGTTGCTCTGAACCGGTCTTTGTAACACCCATTTTTACCTACTGGTTTTAATTAATTCTCACTGTATTGTATTAGGAAAGAGGATTTACTGTTTTTATGTACACTTTTATGATCTATGTTTCTAAATCAGATCAAATAAAGTTGAATGAATTCTATGGCAGGACGGAGGCGAGGATTATGCATATCTTTCCTCACTTTATTTGCATAGCAGTTCAAAGAAAACGTAACACAACAATCATTAAACAATAGACTACACAACCCATGAACCATTAGGGGGTAGTCTCCAAGGCAACTATAGTCCAATCATATCACAGTCCATCGTATATAATATCGTGACGAACCTTCCGCTTCCTCTTTCTTCACTGCTCGTCAGTTAAGTGCATTCCTTACATTCTTGGCTTAATCTGACGTTGTTGCTGTTTGTATAGCAGTTTCTTGTGCACGTTATTAGCATTATTGCCTTGGTATTGTTTCATATTCCCTGCGCAGCAGGCTCTTGCCCGAGCGCGTTCTCCCCCTCGCAGTTTCTCCTGCTGTGTGCTCTGCGCGCGGTGAGATCTTGTCAGGCGCGTCTGGTCCGAGCGAGGCAGCTCCATTGAGCGCTCCAGCTGGTCTTTATACGTGTTTGGGAATCCAGTCACTCCTTTAGTGTCCGCTTGATTCCTGACCAACACTCGCCTAATTTTGACACCGCTACGCGGTGATTTCCCCACACGGCCACGTTAGTGACCAGCGCCACCTGGTGGTGGTAATTGTATTGCGCCTCAGTCTATTCTTATAACAGCTTCGGGAAAGCCCAGCTGTTGGAGCACCGGCGAGGGGGCTGTCTTAAGGATTTTAAGGGCATTTGTTCTGTGCTCACACCCTCTGCTATCATGTCTTCTCCAGAAGACCATTTTTACTCCTCCTACCAGGAAGTGGAGGAGGAATGGCCCCCCAACTTCTCCCTCCAGCAGTGGACCAAGCCCTCTCTCTGGCTAATGCTAGGGCGCTGGCTCCTCTTAGGGATCATGTTGATAAGCTGGCGAAAAGCATCCCTGGGGTGTTCAGTGACCCAGATCTGGTGGTGGCGGGTCCAAGTAGCTCCCAGATGGGGAATAAAAGGGCCGTTAAGCATAACGCGGGGCACTTGGAAGGATTTGATAAACTTACGGAGACCTTGCTCAAGAGTGTGCGAACGCTAAAACATGCACCCTGCCGGGAGGAGGAGGGGCCCAGAGAAAATTGCGACACTGTCACCACTATTGTAGACCCCGACGGCGGGTTTCCCTTAGAGGGAGAGGGTGTATCGGAGGACGATTTCTCCTCCGATGAGGATAAGGACTCGGGGCGTCCCTAGCGTCCAGAGTCCCACTCCTCTCAGTCCCCGGTTGGGGACGGGGTCCACTCGGACATGTTCAAGACTACCCAAATTTACCATCCTAGGTCGGCAGAGTGGACACCTGACGCCAAAGTGGCAGAGTATGTGGTGGGGAAAATCCATCAACCCCTTGAAAGGGAGGTCAGGAATAGGATGAGGGAGAATGCCCCAGGCCCTCACTGAAGGGGAAGGTGGCACACACGCCTGAAATTGATGAGAAACTATGTACTTTTTTCTCCAAGTATATGAGGGATCCCAAGAAAGGAATTGATAGGTCTTGGACGTGGTAGGGCCCTTGACCCAAATTATTCAATTGACGGAGTGTTCCAAAGAGTCAGGATCCCCTTTGTCCACGGATATTGTGGCTGTTTGGGCACACTACCCTAAACCCTAAAACACTACCCCCTCAACTACCCAAACACCACTGCACTACCCTAAACCCTAAAACACTACCCCCAGCACGACACCCTACACTACCCAAACATAACTGCACTACCCTAAACCCTAAAACACTACCACCAGCACAACTCCCTACACTACCCAAACACCACTGCACTACCCTAAACCCTAAAACACTACCCCCAGCACGACTCCCTACACTACCCAAACACCACTGCACTACACTAAACCCTAAATATACCCCCAGCATGACCTCCCACACTACACAAACACCACTGCACTACCCTAAACCCTAAAACACTACCCCCAGCACGACCCCTACACTACCCAAACACCACTGCACTACCCTAAACCCTAAAACACTAACCCCAGCATGACCCCCTACACTACCCAAACACCACTGCACTACCCTATACCCTAAAACACGACCCCCTACACTACACAAAAACGACTGCACTACTCTAAACCCTAAAACACTACCCACAGCATGACCCCCTTCACTACACAAACACCACTGCACTGCCCTAAACCCTAAAACACTACCCCAGCACTACCCCCTACACTACCCAAACACCACTGCACTAACATAAACCCTAAAACACTACCCCAGCACAACCCCCTACACTACACAAACACCACTGCACTACCCTAAACCCTAAAACACTACCCCCAGCACGACTCCCTACACTACCCAAACACCACTGCACTATCCTAAACCCTAAATCTACCCCCAGCACGACCCCCTACACTACCCAAACACCACTGCACTACCCTAAACCATAAAACACTACCCCCAGCATGACCCCCTACACTACACAGACACCACTGCACCACCCTAAACCCTAAAACACTACCACCAGCATGACCCCCTACACTACTCAAACACCACTGCACTACCCTAAACCCTAAAACACTACCCCAGCATGACCCCCTCACTACCCAAACACCACTGTACTACCCTAAACCCTAAAACACTACCCCCAGCATGACCCACTACACTACTGCACTACCCTAAACCCTAAAACACTACCCCAGCACGACCCCCTACACTACCCAAACACCACTGCACTACCCTAAACCCTAAAACACTACCCCCAGCACGACCCCCTACACCACCCAAACACCACTGCACTACCCTAAACCCTAGAAAAGAAACCCCCACCCCATGCCCAATACCCCTTACCTCTCACTCCTCATGGTTCCTCTCTCCTCGTGGTTCCTGCTTCACGTCATCTCTGAGGGGCGGTGCACGTCTGTTGTGAGGAAACGGAACAGCCTCTGTTTCCTTACAACGACATAGATCATCTACATGTTTTTAGAACGCATGGTCATTTACCATACATACCTTTACAACAAAATTTGTTGCAAAGGCATGCGTGGTAAATGACCATGCGTTCTAAAAAATGCGTAGTAATGACTTTGTGATGTACAACGCATGCGTGATAATGCATGCGTTGTAATGGTATCACAAAGTAAAAAAGTCGTTGTAACGGCTGTTTACCGATCGAAGCTGGCCCCTGTTCTTAAGTGAGATGTTTATTTGATTAATTAGGAGGAAGGAATGTAGTTTTTTTACCGAAAAGTGCATTCCCGGCTGTTGTATTGTGAAAGTGTCCGCGTGGCCTGGTTTCACTGCAGTATGACCGTACCGCGTGACCCATGTGCTGCCTCCAGGGTACGGGAGGCAGAAGCGGCATCGCAGGTCCTCTTGAAGACCGTTGTAGCACTAATTCTACATTTTGGTACTAGGGCATTTTAACTTCGTTGTTCCTGCCAGATACAAAGAGAAGATCCTGTGTTATTCAGTGCCCTCGTTACCTTTTTTGTGGGTTGTGGTGCTTGTCACTTCGCTGACCCGCTGGTGCACACGACTGGGCAACCCACCTCGTGTGCCATCTGCAGGGCCTCTGCCCTCGGATCACTGGTTTCGGTTTCTGGAGTGGCAACATAAACAGTTGCTCCCAAAGGACTAGCCTGAACACTTAGGTGAATATCCCCTGCACCAGCATTCCACGGAAATTCTTTCCTAGCTCTCCCACGTCAACGAGCACGGCTCCGCTCGCGATACCGTATGACGTCATCAGAGCCATAAGAGGACCTCGTCGGCATGCTGACGTCAGTTCCACCCATTTTTTCCGTGCCACCGCGGCAAACAGGGGACCGAGACATTTTCACATGTATACATAGTATAATAAATATATATATATTCACTGAAAAAACCATAGGTTTCAGGCACGTTATAGTTAGAAATTAGCATTTAAAAAACCTTAGAAATTCACTGAAAAAACCATAGGTTTCAGGCACGTTATAGTTAGAAATTAGCATTTAAAAAACCTTAGAAATTCACTGAAAAAACCATAATCAATCAATCAATCACAAAATTTGTAGAGCGCACTACTTACCCGCGAGGGTCTCAAGGCGCTGGGGAGAGGGAAGGGGGGGGGTGCTGCTACTGGTCGAACAGCCAGGTCTTGAGTAGCCTCCTGAAGGTCAGCAGGTCTTGGGTCTGCCGTAGGCTTAGTGGAAGGGTGTTCCAGGTCTTGGCGGCGAGGTGTGAGAAGGATCTGCCGCCGGTGGTTGTTCTTCGAATGCGAGGGACGCTGGCGAGGGAGAGGTTGGCAGAGCGGAGCTGGCAGTTGGGGACGTAGAAGAAGAGTCGTCTGTTGAGGTAGGCTGGGCCAGTTTTGTGGAGTGCCTTGTGTTCGTGGATGAGGAGTTTGAAGGTGATCCTCCTGTCGACGGGGAGCCAGTGCAGGTTCCTCAAGTGGGGGTGATGTGGCTGTGGCGTGGTACGTCGAGGATCAGGCGTGCGGAGGCGTTTTGTATGCGTTGCAGTCGCTTGATGAGCTTGGCCGGGGCTCCCGCGTAGAGGGCGTTCCCATAGTCAAGTCTGCTACTGACGAGGGCCTGGGTGACTGTTCTTCTTGTGTCTGTCGGGATCCACCTGTAGATCTTGCGAAGCATGCGGAGGGTGTTGAAGCAGGAGGAGGAGACTGCGTTGACTTGTTTGGCCATGGAGAGCGTTGAGTCGAGGATGACTCCCAGGTTGCGTGCGTGGTCGGTGGGTGTCGGGGGTGCTCCCAGCGTCGTTGGCCACCAGGAGTCGTCCCAGGCTGAGGGGTTGGAGCCGAGGATGAGGACCTCCATTTTGTCCGTGTTCAGCTTTAGTCGGCTGATCTTCATCCAATCGGCGACGGCCTTCATTCCTTCATAGAGATTGGCTTTGGCAGCGAGGGGGTCCTTGGTGAGGGAGAGGATCAGTTGAGTGTCGTCGGCGTAGGAGATAATGTTGAGGTCGTGCTGTCTGGCGATGCGTGCGAGCGGGGCCATGTAGATGTTGAACAGTGTTGGGCTGAGGGACGATCCCTGGGGTATGCCATAGGTTTCAGGGACGTTATAGTGAGAAATTAAAATTTAAAAAACCTTTGAAATTCACTGAAAAAACCATAGGTTTCAGGGACGTTATAGTTAGAAATTTTCATTTAAAAAACCTTTGAAATTCACTGAAAAAAACCATAGGTTTCAGGGACGTCATAGTTAGAAATTAGCATTTAAAAAACCTTAGAAATTCACTGAAAAAACCATAGGTTTCAGGGACGTTATAGTTAGTTGGAGATTTCACTCGTACAAAACCATAGAAATTCGGCCGTTATAGTTAGTAGACCTAACTATAACTCGCGCCCCCGCAGTGCACTGCTGATGACGTCACATATTACATCACTTATGACATGCTCAGTGAGTGACATCACTGATGACATCACTGATGACATCATCCACGTGATCATCTGATGCACCTCCTCATACCCTAATAAAACCTTTCATACACCCACTCTAAAATACAGACCACCAATATCGAAACCATAGACAGACCAATAGCAGTTAGTACATATCTGCTCAGTGATTCATACGTCTACACACACATCCACCCACTAACCCATACAGTCACTCATACACACAGTCATTCATCTATACATCCACTGATATATCCACTCATACACCCATATAGACACTCACACACTGCCACTCACCCAAAGAGTTACTCATACACCTGGTCAGTCATGCAAAGAAACTATCACACACCCATTTCCTTGCTTATACAGTCATACACACACCACCGCACTTATTTATACAGATACTAACACATACTTACTCTCTTAAACAATCACTCATAGAAACACACACTCATCCATACAGATACTCTTGCAATCACTTACTCTCACATATAGTCATTTATATACTACAACACTCACATATACTGCTTTAAAACATATGTAGTTACTCACACATGCACCACTGAGATATCCATTCACTCACCAACACACCCATACACACACTCACCCACCCAAACAGCTGTTTCCATATGCACTCTTGAACCCATACACCCAGTGAAACAACCACTCACATATCTATGCACAGAGTCACACACCCCCCCACCCACCCACAAAGACACTCAGGCACCCATACAGATACCCAGACAACCAATAAATAACCCATATAGACACTCATGTAGACCTACCAAGCCATGCAGCCGCTTACACACCAACTAACAGACTAATAAAGACATTCACACAGTTTAGTCACTAACCCATGCATTCAGTAAGACACATTTAATCACTCACTTACACAGTCAGTCACACACCTACTAAATCATCCATTCAGACACTCATTCACCCACTCATACTTCAATACACCTTGGCATATATATATATAAAACATATTTTTATACTTTATAGAAACACACATTCACTGGATGATGTCATCAGTGATGTCATTTGAGATGTCATCAGTGATGTCACTGAGCATGTCATGAGTGATGTAATATGTGACGTCATCAGCAGTGCATTGCGGGGGCGCGAGTTATAGTTAGGTCTACTAACTATAACGGCCGAATTTCTATGGTTTTGTATGAGTAAAATCTCCAACTAACTATAACGTCCCTGAAACCTATGGTTATTTTAGTGAATTTCTAAGGTTTTTTAAATGCTAATTTCTAACTATAATGTCCCTGAAACCTATGGTTTTTTTCATTGAATATATATATATATATATATCCAAATTCAAATTTCCAACAAAGAACGCCGCACTCTGGAGTCAGGATTAGATAGTTTTATTCACAAACCCAGTCTGTCACACCGACGCATTTCGGCCATACGGCCTTTCTCATGGTAGGGGGCACTACTGCTCAATCTGTTTTAAACTTTTACCATGTGACTACAACTTCCCATTGACTCCTGGGACTTGTAGTTTTGATGATACATGTTGTTGATACCCTTGTGACATAGTTGTTTACAAATCAAAATTAATAGCGCATGGGTCAAACAATATTAGAAAACATGAACATATTCATCATTATGGTGCAGACATATATAATAGTATAATGTTACATGCTCATTTTAATATTTATTAAGGTTTTACTATGTGTAGTACATATTTAAATAAACATGATTGTATGATTCTTGTGTCTGCAAGATTAAAGGTTCTAATACCCGATTATAGTTTAAGCATTTTTGCTGTCCATGTATCTAGCATAGTTCTTGAAATCAACAGCTTTCAAATGTAGGGTATAGTACCCTAAACTGGCATGAGGGATTATCTAAAATGTCTAAAGTTGTTTACTCGGCTTTTGCATACATAATGATCAATTGGTCATTTTTATTGCAGATGAACATAAAATTCTTCATCGAAGTTCATCCCTTTGGGGTTCTTAGTTCGTAATCTGATAATGTATTTGGATTCGAGTTGTCGTAGTTTCTTCTTTCTGTCACCCATTCTTTCATTTTTTTCCACCATATCTAGACCAAAGAATGTCATGTTGTGCCAATCGCCATTCTGGCAGGCGATCATGTGTTTGGCAGTTGCGTACGTTTGGTCCTTGTTTTTAACTGCCCTAATATGTTCTAAAATTCGTTTCCTCAAAGTGCAAATTGTACTTCCTATGTACATCTTGCCACAATTGCATTGGATGGCATAAACCACATATTGTGAGGAACAAGTTATTCTTTGATTTATGTGGATGATTCTTCCTTTGGGATCCCTGATGTTATTTTTATTCACCCCGATTTTGCATGCTTTGCAGTTATTACACCATTTGAATCCAATCTGTTGATACTCAAGCCAGTTTTTGCTCTTGGGTTCCGGTTTAAAATGACTGCGTATTATCATGTCTTTGATGGATTGCGCTTTCCTGTACGTGATTTGTGGTCTTTCACCAATGATTTTACCAAGTTCTTGGTCTTGTTGTAATATTGGCCAATATTTTTGAATACTTTGTCTGATCTTGTGTGCCTCTTTATTATAGGATAATATGAGTCTCGGAGCTGCTTGTTGGATATTTGCCTTTGAATTGTCTTGATTTTTGTCTACTTTTTTGATTAATGTTTCAGTTCGTGAGATTGATTTGACTTTTTTCAAGCTGGCATTGAGGTCTCTTTCTTTATATCCTCTTTTTTTCAATCTATTTGCACATTTGAGAATTTCCCTGTCAGCTTCTTGCTTTGAACAGTTCCGTCGCATCCTGAGGAATTCTCCAAATGGAATGCTTTTCAATAGAGATTTAGGATGAAAACTCTCTGCATGGAGGATGCTATTATTATATTAGTGGCAGTTTTCTTTCTAAAAAGGGTTGTTTGTATGTGTCCATTCTCAATGAAAACTGTGGTGTCAAGAAAGTCTATCTTCTGCCGGCTGGTATTGCAGGTAAAGGTAAGACCAATGTCATTGTTGTTCAAACTTTGAAAATAGTTCATGAATTCATCCTTTTTCCCATTCCAAATTATAAAAAGATCATCAATGTATCGAATCCACAATATGATCTTATCCAGTGCTGCGGTATTATTTGGTCCCCAAGCTATTTCCTTCTCCCACCAACCCATAGTGAGATTTGCATAGTTGGGGGAGAAGGAAATGCCCATTGCACAGCCACATAGTTGGTGATACATCTCTTGATCGAAAAGGAAAATATTATTGATCAGACACATCTCGATCATAGTTAGGAGCATAGCTGAGTGCTCCAATTCATTGATGTTACGTTGTTTCAGGAACTATGCGCAAGCATTAAGACCAACGGAATGTTCAATAGATGCATATAAGGAGATTGCATCAATTGTTACCATGATGTATGATGGGTTCCATTCTGTATTGGCTAATATGCGCAAGAAATCACCTGTATCTTGGATGTAGGAGTTAAGATTTTTAACCATTGGAGCCAAATAATGATCCACATAAGATGACATGTTTTCATATAAAGCATCACAAGATGATACAATTGGTCTTCCGGGAGGATTGATTAGAGTTTTGTGGACCTTCGGTAGGAAGTATATAGTTGGGATGGTGGGGTTTTCTTTGAACAAAAATTGATATTCTTCCGTGTTGATTAGGTTGTGATTAAGCCATTCATTCAGGTTAGTCTTCAATTCCTGAATCATTTTGTGAATCGGATTGTTGGCTAAATTTTCATATTTGGTGGAATCATGTAACTGGCGGTATACTTCTGCTTTATAATCATTTGTATTCTGAATGACAATATTGCCTCCTTTATCCACAGATTTTATTATTATTTTCGTATTGTTGGCTAAAGTTCCAATTGCTTCTTTCTCTCCCTTTGAGGTGTTTTCCCTATGTTTTTTGTTTCTTGTTCTTTCCATTATGTCAATTTCATGCATTACTGATTCTGAGAAAGAATCGATCTGGTTTCCCGGTGATAATTGGGGGCAATATTTGGATTTTTTTGTCAAACCGCTACTTTTGTGTCGTTTTGTGTCCATTTCAAGGTTTTGAAGCATTTGTATTTCAGAGATGTCATCATCTTTTAGTTCGTTTGCTAGGTCATACAAGGTTTTCAAGTGTGGGATCTCCTCGATTGTTAGACACGTATTGTCCATTGCCTGTTGGTTTTCAGTTTCATGTGTGGCATTGTCCGAGCTAAGTTGTAGTTCATGCGATTGTTTTCCTGCATGTATTTTGGTTAAGTTAAGCTTCCTAACATATTTGTAAATATCAATTTTGGTATTTGTGTAGTTGAAATGTTGCTGAGGACAAAATGATAAGCCTTTGTTGAGTATTTGACACTCTGTAACTGTTGGTGTGTAGTCCGATAGACTAATAATTAGATTTTCATCCATCAGTTCTTCTTGTGTGTTCTGTTCCTCAATGGATATTGTCGTCTTGTGCTTAGATCTTCGGGTTTTCCTTTTGCTTCTGAAGACCTTGTATTGCCTCTTCCATATCCTCTGCCTCTGCCTTGTCCCTGGTTCCTTGTTAGATTTTGATCCAAGTTGACAAGGCGCATTTCTTCTAAAAAAGTAATATTGCTGGGGTTGCTTTCTCCCAAGTGTGTTTCATGTTCACTGCCACTTATGTCTGATTCACTTCCAGTTTCAACACCCGATTTTAGGGCTTTAGTTGCAAGATTACTTTTTAAAACATCAAAGCGTTTCGCAAACGTGAGTATCCGTCCTTGTTTGTAATCTGCTTCGTCTCTACTAAATTTTCTTTGTTTCCGTTGTTGTATTTCATCCTCATACTTCTCTAGTCGGTCATCCATTTCCTTGCGCATTTTGTTTGTTTCCTCTTTATCATGTTTGCTGATTTTGGCCTCTAAATCTTTAATTGCTGTGTGTATTTCCTCCAAGTCTTTCTCAGCATATTTTATAAGGATCCTCATCATATTCTTGCTGCATTCCATATTATTAGCACCCCATTCCTCGAGCATTTCCGTTCGTGTATCGGGATGTGTAGGTATTGTAAATATTCTCAGTCCTCTTGGCACTCTGTCTACTGTGAGGTATTTTTGTAATGCCAGAACCTCCCAACTTTTGCTTATTTCTTTCCTATATTGTTTTTCAATTTGAAAGAACAGTTGTTTTAGAGTGGGATCCAGATTATTCCCCAGTTGTGTTGGCATGCTGCTGGCTGCTCCCTCCTGGTTGCCGGTTTGAAACATTGTAGCAATGATTTGCACGCGTTTGGCTTTGCGTGCTTCCATTGTTATGCTTATGATAATTTCTAATACTTTAGGTTGAAAATTGTTCCTTATGTGCGCTTACTTTGCCGTTTTTTTCCCTGGTAATGTCTGTATACAATCAACCAAATTCCTGAATTCCCCCTTTAAAGTGGTCGAAGCTTGACGTATCGCTATATTGTATGTAGCGATATCCAGCTCCGTCTTTTGCCACAAACAAGTCGCTTCGATGAGAGATAGTGCCGATACAGTCAAAGTTAGTTTCTTATTGCACTCACCATTGGGGAGACTCCTGTACGGTCGGGGCTCTCCGCTCCTTCCTCCAGCGTTCGACCCGTATATATATATATATTCACTGAAAAAACCATAGGTTTCAGGCCCATTATAGTTAGAAATTAGCATTTAAAAAACCTTAGAAATTCACTGAAAAAACCAAAGGTTTCAGGGACGTTATAGTTAGTTGGACATTTCACTCGTACAAAACCATAGAAATTCCCCCGTTATAGTTTGTTGAACTAACTATAACTCGCGCCCCTGCCATTCACTGCTGATGACGTCACATATTACATCATTCATGGCATGGTCAGTGACATCACTGATGACATCACTGATGACATCATCCAGTGACTGTGTGTTTCTGTAAAGTTTAAATATGTTTTATATATATATGCCAAGGTGTATTGAAGAATGAGCGGGTGTATAAGTGTCTGGATGGAGGATTTAGTAGGTGCGTGACTGACTGTATAAGTGAGTGATTAAATGTGTCTTACTGAATGCATGGGTTAGTGAATAAACTGTCTGAATGTCTGTATCAGTATGTCTGTTGTTGTGTAAGCTGCTGCATGTGTTGGTCACTAGCTACATGAGTGTCTGTATGGGTTATTGATTGATTGCCTGAGTATTTTTATAGCAGACTGAGTGTGTGTGTGGGTGGGTTGGAGGTGCGTGACTCCGTACATAGATGTGTAAGTGGTTGATTCACTGGGTGTATGGGTTCAAGAGTGCATGTAGAAACAGCTGTATGGATGGGTGAGTGTGTGTATAGGTGTGTTGGTGAGAGATTGGATGTCTCAGTGGTATATGTGCAAGTAACTTCATATGTAAAAGGCAGTATATGTGAGTGATGGTGTATATAAGTAACTATATGTGAGAGTGAGTGATTGTGAGAGTGGTTGTATGGATGAGTGTGTACTTGAATCAGTGATTCTATAAGAGAGTAAGTATGCATTAGTATGTGTATGAATAAGTGAGGTAGTATGTGTATAACTGTATAGGTGAATAAATACAAGTGTGATTGATTGTCTGCATGACTGACGAGGTGTGAGAGTAACTCCATGGATGAGTTGCGGTGTGCTAGTGTCTGTATAAGTGTATAAGTGAATATGTTACTGTTGTATTGATGAGTGACTGCATGTGTGAGTGACTGTATGGGTGAATGAGTAGATGTGTGTGTAGACCTAGGAATCAGTGAGTGCGTATGTAGTAACTGGTATTGGTGTGGTGATGGTTTCAAAATTGGTAGTGTGTATTTTAGAGTGGGTGTTTCAAAGATAATATTAGGGGATGAGGAGGTGCTTCAGATTTTCCCGTGGATGATGTCATCAGTGATGTCATCAGTGATGTCATTTGAGATGTCATCAGTGATGTCATCAGTGATGTCACTGACCATGCCATGAATGATGTAATATGTGACGTCATCAGCAGTGCATGGCAGGGGCGCGAGTTATAGTTAGTTCAACTAACTATAACGGGGGAATTTCTATGGTTTTGTACGAGTGAAATTTCCAACTAACTATAACGTCCTTGAAACCTATGGTTTTTTCAGTGAATTTCTAAGGTTTTTTAAATGCTCATTTCTAACTATAATGGGCCTGAAACCTATGGTTTTTTCAGTGAATTTCAATGGTTTTTTAAATGCTAATTTCTGACTATAACGTCCCTGAAACCTATGGTTTTTTCAGTGAATTTCAAAGGTTTTTTAAATGCTAATTTTTAAGTATAATGGTCCTTTTACCTATGTTTTTTACTGATTTTCTTGAGTTTTTTAATTGTTAATTTGTAAATTTATTATTTATTATACAATATATGTTTTTCTTAAAATTGTAATTTAATTCTTGAAACTGTAATATTGTATAATTATTTTGTTTTATTTTCTTATTTTAATATAATTATGTAATATCCTTTGTCTTTTAAGATATATTTTTTTTCAAAGAAATATTGGAGTCGCGCACCCAAAGCACACCTAACATGGCGGGTGCGCGTATTCCAGCCGCCATATTGGAAAAGTTGAGAAGGAGCCGCGTATGGTCTGTGACGAGTGCGTGGCTTCGTGTTACGTCATATACGTATAACATCACGTCATGTGCGCGATTGGTATGCGACAGGTGCGCGATGCCTGGTCCCGCGTATTCGCGTCATGTGCGCTTTACGGTACGCGACATCTGCGCGGTGGCGGGACCTGCGTGACGTCATATACGTGCTGGGGCGCGCTGGGTGTGTGACTCCCGTAAAAGTTTTTATATTGTAAAACTATATGTATGTAACTTTAATGTACATATCAGGGCAAGAGATTATCTAAACTATTTTTAAAAATAATATATTTGCACTTGTAATAAACTTATATTATTGTTAAATATATTTTCGCGAAGTCGCGTCGGGTGCGTTCTCCGTGCGCGCTGGGTGCGCGATTCCCGTAAAAGTTTTTATATTGTAAAACTATATATATGTAACTTTAATGTACATATCAGGGCAAGAGATTATCTAAACTATTTTTAAAAATAATATATTTGTACTTGTAATAAACTTATACTATTGTTAAATATATTTTCACAAAGTCACGTCGGGTGCGTTCTCCGTGCACGCTGGGTGCGCAACTCTCATGTGACCTTAAAAAAAAAGCATTTGATTGGTTCATAACATTTCCCACTGTAACAGTTGAAGGACCCCACCCATTTTAATCATTCTGTTTGGAGCCGCTTATGAGAGACATCTCTTCTCCTTGCAGAACTTCTTTGGTTTTTTTTTGGTGTTGTTTAAAAACTTTACAGCAGCAATGGCATCAGGAGAGCAGCAAGTTCATCTTTCTTCAGATGAAGAAGTCTTGGAGGAGGCACCACCAAAGCAGAGGCCTGAATCTGTGGTTTGAATTTTTTTTACTTTTCCTGCTGGAGAAAAGAAGGTGAATGCGAGGAAAGTCACGTGCTTGCTGTGTCAGAGGGTCCTGTCGAGAGGCAGCGATAAAAAGTATTCTTGCGGCACAGCAAGTATGTATAAACATCTCCGCACCATTCACCCCCGGAATCTTGCTCGGGAAGAGCTAAAACGGGCATCAAAGAATCCAGCACCAGGTGTTCCAAGCACTTCAGGAGCATCAACATCTGTACCTCCTTTGGACATTAGGCCTGAATTTGCCTTCCTGCAGCAGCACTGCATTAAGTGCAAGAAAGTGATTTGTTACGGTGAGCAGTCGGTAGATGCTGTTTGAATTTTTTTTTTTTATTGTTTTTGGAATGACATTTAATTCCAAAAGTTAACTGTTTACTCCGTTCCTTTTTTTTCAGTTTTTAAAAAAACACCAAAATTTTTTCAAAATTGTTCAAAAAACACAAAAAAAAGATAAAAGATAAAAGAAGAAAAAAAACAGTTCTTCTCAGAACTACCTTATCTGGTTAAAAAAAGAAAAATAATTGCATGGTAATGTCTGAAAGTTTCCTTGAGTATATCTGTAGAGCATGATTGATTGAAAGAATGCATTAGTAGTGTATGGTGATTATATGAATGCATCAGTAGCGCATGCGTGATTGCACAAGTGAATTTCTAACGCATGAGGAGGATATTAGATTGGAGGTGCTTAGGGGACTGTATACATAGTGCACATTTGATTGTATGGTTGGTGAGTTTATAAGTGCTTGTGTTTTGGCACAGAGATTAGATAAGGACATGGTTCTATTAGGACAATTGCAGGAGTGGACAGAGAGTGACAGTGTGATTGGGGCACTGCATGAGTACTACCTGGGTTATTGCAAGAGTGAATCAGTAATCTGCAGGGGGTTAGGGGACTGCATAGATTGTGCACATTTGACTGTAGCACTGCGTGTCTTAATGCCTGAGCCATTGTACAAGTGCATGGATAGTGACTGGATAGTTAGAGTGCTGGTAGTTGACAGCAGGGTGAGTTTATAAGTGCTTGTGTTTTGGCACAGTGATTAGATAAGGACATGGTACTGGCTGAATGATTAGAGTATTGCAAGGAGACCACCTGAGGAAATTCATAAGTGCTTGGGTATTGACAGAGGTATTGAATTTGTACATGCTACTGGTAGATGACTCAAGAACTGCATTATGAGTGACAGAGTGATTGGTGGACTGCATGTTTAGTACCTGAGGTATTTAAGACATTAATGAGTAGTGAGTAGGTGGTTAGAGGTTTGTATGGATAGTGCACAGGTGAATTTAGTAGTGGATGGATAGTGTTTGCATTACTTAATCTTACCTTTACAGTAGTAGATATCAAAATATTCTAAGACATTTTTCCAGTTGTTTTTTATAATTTAAATTTTAAAAACTTTCAAACTTTAGAATTAGGGTCTGTAAAAGAGAAGAAAAAATACAGTTATAATATATAATGTTATAATTTTAAGAACACAACATAATTTTAGCATTATATAAAATATTTAGTTTGCCTTTTTTGCTGTTCTCAGAATATATTGAATTTCACTATAGATAGTGATTTCAATGTTACTCATCACATAACAGCGGGCAAAAAAAAAACCAATCAATAAGATTGTTAAAACAAAAAAAAAATGTGTGTCAAAAATATTTTCAACGTAGTCAACTATCTCTGCACATTGCGTAAAAAAAACATCCTCAATAACATTGCATATAATACAAATATCAAATATATAAAATGCTTCTTTCTAAGAGAATTTTGTCACTAGAATATGAAAGAACAGAAACAACAATTCAATCAGCAATTCTTCATAACTTCCATATACTCTAAATGATGTTCTTTAAAACATTTGCTGTCAGAATATCCCAGAAAAACTGATTAATTCATATCAATATCTTTCCTCTAGGCCAAATGATATTCCTGAAATCCTTTATACTGAAATTGTCCAAAGTAATCTTATTAATACATATTAACATATTCCCAATAGGCCGAATTATGTTCTTAGAACTTTGGCTTTAAAAATATTAGGTATGAATTTGGTAATTCGTTAGGCAAACAATATCTAAAAACCAAATGAGCATCATTACAATATGTCCATCCTTTATTGCATTTTAAATAGACAGTGTAATGTCCAGATGTTGTAGAAGGTCCATCATGGAAAATAATTGCTACTGCTACAGAAAGTTCTTCCTGATATTGATAGTTGACTTGCTACAAAAATTTTAATTAAAGTTTCCAATTTTCTTCCATCTGCTCTACCAACGTTGTATCATTAAAATTATATATTGTCCAAATTTTTGTATAAATAATGTTGATAACATTTCTGATTTGTATTGGCTACACTCCATGTTTTGATTAGCTGATTTAACTAATTTGTTGAAAGACACTGTTTTACAATCTGGTATTGTCAAATATATGAATCTTTCAGTGTCTATGTTAGTGGTAGAAGTAAATGTACAATTTTCACATTCATGTTCCCATCTATAACGAAGTCCAAACAGATTTTCAATTTCTATTCCTTCATCTTCCAATACTGCAAGCATATACATTAGAAATTCCTGAGCATCTTGTTGCACATTCTGTGTAAATTGCGAAGAACCAGAACATATATCCAGAAGATTCCGAATATCAGAAACACTTTGGATTTTACTTTTATCAGTTGTCAATTTTTCAAAAATAGAATGCAACAAGAAACAAAACCTTTTTTCTCGATTCTCCATAATTTGCTGTTGGACATTTTCTAGAAAAAATACAACATTCACCACTACATTAGCATAGCAGTTGATACCTGAACTATTTTCTAACTGATATCCTACAATCTCTTCAATAGTGTCCTTTTTGTTTTTGTTTGGAATCTCAACATTATCTTGATTTTTTTTTCTTCTTTTCAACTTCACTACAGATATTCTCATATCTTTGTTTTCGACCTACTACACACTTTTCCTATTCAGGATATTCACCTAAATTGGGAGCATGCAGTCTTCTTAACCGATTATACTCTCTTACACAATTTGCATCTGCACTAATCTTTCCCTCATCAAAATCAATCAAATGCAATCCAGATAAAGTTCTGACTCGGGACAAAGCAACATATGCCATACCCTCTTTAAATACGGTACTTCCAATGTTTACCAAAGCACTGTCCACACTTAAACCTTGATATTTATGAATAGTCACCGCACATGCCAAAGAAAGAGGAAACTGTTTTCTACGAACATACAAATCTTTAACAAGAAAAAAACGAACAGAACAACAAGCAATTTGTTTTACTTCTTCAATCAGATCAAATTTGATTTTCAAAAATTCAATTCCATCTCTATTTTGATAATTAACAAAATCAACAACTTTTCCCATTGCTCCATTTACTAACCCTTTTTCCACATCCAAATTACACCGTAAAATTACCTGACAGTTTACACATAGATATAAATTATTTTCTAAACCAGCAGTTTTAGATATAGATTTTTCCAAAGAATCCAATTTTGCTTTAAATTTTTCCGTCAAAATAATAGTAATTCCTTCATGCTCTATTTTATCAATGGCTTCCATTTTTATTATTTGTTCATTTTTGAGCTTTAAAAGTTCTTCATTGAATGTAGAACACTCTCGCAGTGTTGGCATTAGGCAGATTATAGATTTATTTTGTGCAATTTCTTTGTATATTTTTTCAAGGACTATATTTTCATTTGGAAACAAGTTTGTAAGTAGCCGACTTTGCAAAGCTTGTTTGCCATGTTCTGTCAATACTCCCATTCTTATATCATGAAGAATGGTTCCATAATCTACATCATTTGCCTGTCGCATATTTGTAATAAGTTCTTTGTATTCAAAATATGACCAAATGTTAACATTTCCAACACTTCCCAAAGACTTTCTGGTGTCTTCATGCACAAGCGTTTTAAATACTGGTTGCCCTTTTACAGGAGTAAGTTGCAGTACATCACCAAAAACTATCACATGTTTTCCTCCAAATAAGACATCGTATTCTGTTTTTAAAATTTGCTGCATTCTTAAATGCACAAAGGTAAGCATTAAGTTTGAGACCATGCTCACCTCATCAATAATCAGAAGTTTCATTTTCTTTAGCACTCTTGAAACTTCATAACAAGCTTCTCCAGATAGCTTGTGATATTCCAATTTATTTTCATGCTCTACAGGTAGCATTAGTAAATGATGTAATGTAATTCCTTTAATGTTGTGTGCTGCCAACCCAGTTGGAGCAGTTACAACACAAGACAAATGTGAGTCAGTTGTTTTCTGTAGATAACTGGTCAAAACTTTAATTAAGAAACTTTTTCCTGTACCAGCTTGACCACTGACATACATTCGGATAGGTTGAAATGATGTGCATGTGCATTCTTTTTTTTCATGAAGAAAACCATGGTCAATCTGTTGTTTCACTTGCTGATATATTTCTTTCTGTTCAATATTTAGTTGTTCTTCCAAGTTTCCTAAGTCCATAATATCTTCTTGAGCTTGATGCATTGCTGTTTCCACTTCACTCATAGCGATTGCTGCTTCATTTTCAAGAATTGGTTGTCCTAGTGCTTCTTGACTCAGTGGAGTAGAACTTTGACTGTCTTGAGAACTGTCTCTGACAATTTCAGCTGCAATAGTAGCTTCTTGATCAATTTCTTCATTCAACATTTTGAGATAATTCTCAAAAACTGTGCATTCAATGCTATCTTTACATGCATTGAAAGAATCTTCATAGCACTGAAAATCTCCAAGTAATTCCAGTTTCGTACGCCAAGGCTTGAAGAGTTGCAAAAGTGCTAAATAGTAAAATTCTCTTTTATCAGGAGTATCACAACTCAGTTTCCTATGATTAATCAGATTTCCTTTACTATGTTTCACCAAACATCCTTCTGAACCAATCACTGCATATGTTTCTTCATTTATGTTCTCTGTAGTATTTCTCTTAAAACTGTAATATTGCAGCACTTCATAGAGACATATGTTTTCAAGATGAGGACTTCTATTTGGATAGTATGTATCCAACATGTTTGTTTTAACAATATCTCTGCTTTCCGGTTCATTTAATGCTAAATATTCGATTTCTTGTCGAAATCTTGGATCTTCTGCATACAATCTTGTTGTCCGATATTCTGATGCAGGAATCTGTACTGATCGTTCGTCATATCGTCCACCTTTTCCAGTTGGGAACAGCTGGGGAAAACAACGAGCTTCCAAACTTTTTTCCCAAACACTCATGGGAGTCCCCTTCGCTTTCTTCATTTGGAATAATTCAATAGTATTCCCCATCACTTCTTTCGATTGTAAAGGATGTACACTACAACTTTCATAAATTTCTTCAGTTTTGGACATGTCCACTCTCTCAATTTGACCACTTGACATTTCACTATCATCTCCTAAAAGTATTTCTTCTTCTTCCACATACACATTTTTGTAGTAATCATTGTTTTTTATAAGATACAATGTTGCCTTTTGCACTTTTCTAACATCCACTAATTCCTGCCAGATTTTCTTACTCTCAGGGGCCGATTCCGATCTTGGCCGGTAGGGCACCGAATCGGATTCGGCTTAACCGGATCCGATTCGGAGCCCTCTTTCACGACCGATTCGTACGTGCGTCCGGCCGAGCGAGTACGATGCGAGCGCACGCGAAATCGCCGACCGACTCGTATGCGGGTCCGAACCGCTCAGACCGACTCGGACGGACACGACTCGCACCGCGCAATGGAGACGTTCCCCAGCCGGGCAAGTACGATGCGCGCCGCGAGCAGTCCGACCGACTCGCGCCGTCCGGCTTGAAAGAGCAGTCAGAGCCAGACTTTGGGGGTCCGTGTCGGACCCCCTGTATGCGTAGCCACGCGAGTCGCACACAGGTGGGACCCATGGGTCCCCCCTACCTGTGCATGTATGCCGCGAGTCACATCGAGGCATACCCACTGTAGGGGGCGCCTTGTTCGCCTCGCACCCATTGAGTCAATGGGAGCCCGCGTACGCATTGTACGTCCGGCTCCCATTGACTCTCACTGGGAGTCCGCACCGACTCGAGTCCGATTGCATGCGTGCGCATCGTACTCGTTCGGTCGGACTGCCAGAGTCCGATTCGGTCGGAAATCTCTCCGGGTCCGGCTCGGTCAGAGTGATTTCCGGCCTGAATCGGCCCCTTAGTAGGAACACCATTAACTAAAATAATTAGTGGTTCACTTTCTTCTTTCTCTACACCAATAGTTTCAATATTTTTCTTTAAATCTAGAGGTAAATATACAACTCTTCCTTTTAATCCTCTCTGTAAATCTGTGGGAGGCAATTTACCTGTTTTAGGCTCCATACGAACAATAGCCTGACACGGGTGCACAGATTGAATCAGAATAGACTCATACGTGTTTAAATCCATCAGTTCTGGAGGAATAGCTACCAACTCTAGATTATTATGGACAGCTCTAGCTGGTATTTTATTATCCTCTAATTTGTTATAATAATATTTACAAATACATTGATCAGTACCCAAATCAAAGTAATCCTCTACCAACAAATAAGTTGCAAATTCCTTCCACTTATCATTATTTTCTCTTTCACTTTTTAAATACAGATCAACCTTCCTAGTCTGATTTTTATAGTGAGTTCGTCGACAACAAATACAAGTACAATTTGGCCTTTCACACAAAATTACCTTAAACTTTGTAATTTCTTCTTCAAACATCTCTGTACCACTATTTTCCACATTTTCTTCAACACCTACTTCTATCAATGTCTCACTTTGTCTACTCTCTTCTTCAGGACCAAATTAACGAAACTCTATTTCATCACTAACTTTTTTTACATCTGATACTGACCCATGTAAAAGAGCACTGTTTAAGTCATTTAAAAATATTGCTGGACTTTTTGCGTAATACAATCTTCTGACTAACTTCCGCATTTGAGAATGATGTACTGCTAACATTCTAAAATGATGAAAAACACTTTGACATACTTTTCTAGAAAGACAAGCCAGAGAATGACCTTGCAAACCAGTATTTTTCTCACTCTGCAAGGATCTAGTCCTTGCAACATCTTAATCTTTTGTTTAACACTTTTTTTACTATAGACTCGTAAGAAATTGCGTAAAATATCAATAGATTCCTGTCGTATACTGCAAATACTACTACAATCCCAAGTATACACTGGGGCTTTAGTACGTCTCCCTAGAACTTCATCAGCTATCACTTCTTCTACATTTCTAGGAACCATCTTTTCTTTTTCAATTGGACAACCGTTCTTCACTTCATAAGCACGACCACTGGTATCAACTGCATACAATAATGTATTGGTTTGAAAATAGCTCTCTTCATTAAAAAAAGGCTCTGAACTTGAACTGTGTTTCCATTCACCCAAAAAAATATCACAAAAGTTAGTTCTGTTAATTACTCTCTTCTTTTTACTTTTGGCCTTCATAAAATGTATTGGCTTATCTAATGATCGAATTCTGTTTAAAACTAAAATGAATAATTTCCTTTTTAATTCAAAAGCTTTTTCAACAATAGTTTGAATCTGTTTCTTCTTTTTATAAAATGCTGATCTTTTTTTATATTTCTTCACATCTTTTAACAAATTAAAGACAACTCTATTGTAAAACATTCTTTTCCTTATTTCATCAAATTGATTCTTTCTCCTTTTACCATACATTGGTTTTTGAGAACGTAATTTCCCATTAATTTCTCCTTTTTTCTTTTTATTCTTCTTTGTTGTTGAGGCATTCTTTCTACTTTCCACATTGTGCACACTGTTTCTAGCCTTTGAAAGTTTTTTAATAAATTCTTTTGTTCTCTTACCACAAGACTTTTTCTTTTTCCCACATGTTGTTGTTCATCTAATTCTTGCTGTTGTGTTTTCTTCAAATAATAGTCCTTTTTTGTTGTTTCCTCTTTTCTGTTATTCTAGTCATGGTAAGTTTTTTTTAATGATGATGAACAATATCTGTTAAAAAATATAAATATATAATATTATTAAAATAAATCTATAAAATATACTATTGTATTAGTAAACAAACACGTTGTACATAAAAACCATTTAAACGATTTGTTTTAAAATCACAATCCATTTACTGCAGTACACAGGTACTAACTGGATAATTGTAGGACTCAATGAGTAGTGTTTACGTGTTTAGAGGACTGCATCAATACTGGATAGATGATTGTAATACTGGATGTATTAGTACTTGGGTCATTCCATGAGTACATGGGTACTGACTGAATGATTAGAGTACTGCAACGAAAGAGAATGGTGAATTTATAAGTGCTTGTTTTGGCACAGTAATTAGATAATGAAATGGTTCTGTCAGGATGATTGCAGGAGTGGACAGAGAGTGACAGTGTGATTGTTGCACTGCATGGCTACTACCTGGGTTATTGCAGGAGTGAATCAGTAGTCTGCAGGGGGTTAGGGGACTGCATACATTGTGCACATTTGACTGTAGCACTGCGTGTCTTAATGCCTGAGTCATTGTACAAGTGCATGGATAGTGACTGGATAGTTAGAGTGCTGTAGTTGAGAGCAGGGTGAGTTTATAAGTGCTTGTGTTTTGGCACAGTGATTAGATAAGGACATGGTTCTGTCAGGATGATTGCAGGAGTGGACAGAGAGTGACAGTGTGATTGTGGCACTGCATGGGTACTACCTGGGTTATTGCAGGAGTGAATCAGTAGTGTGGAGGGGGTTAGGGGACTGCATAGATTGTGCACATTTGACTGTAGCACTGCGTGTCTTAATGCCTGAGTCATTGTACAAGTGCATGGATAGTGACTGGATAGTTAGAGTGCTGGTAGTTGACAGCAGGGTAAGTTTATAAGTGCTTGTGTTTTGGCACAGTGATTAGATAGGGACATGGTTCTGTCAGGATGATTGCAGGAGTGGACAGAGAGTGACAATGTGATTGCTGCACTGCATGGCTACTACCTGGATTTTTGCAGGAGTGAATCAGTAGTCTGCAGGGGGTTAGGGGACTGCATAGATTGTGCACATTTGACTGTAGCACTGCGTGTCTTAATGCCTGAGTCATTGTACAAGTGCATGGATACTGACTGGATAGTTAGAGTGCTGGTAGTTGACAGCAGGGTGAGTTTATAAGTGCTTGTGTTTCAGCACAGTGATTAGATAAGGACATGGTTCTGTTAGGATGATTGCAGGAGTGGACAGAGAGTGACAGTGTGATTGGGGCACTGCATGAGTACTACCTGGGTTATTGCAGGAGTGAATCAGTAGTCTGCAGGGGATTAGGGGACTGCATAGATTGTGCACATTTGACTGTAGCACTGCGTGTCTTAATGCCTGAGTCATTGCTACAAGTGCATGGATAGTGACTGGATAGTTAGAGTGCTGGTAGTTGACAGCAGGGTGAGTTTATAAGTGCTTGTGTTTCAGCACAGTGATTAGATAAGGACATGGTTCTGTCAGGATGATTGCAGGAGTGGACAGAGAGTGACAGTGTGATTGGGGCACTGCATGAGTACTACCTGGGTTATTGCAAGAGTGAATCAGTAATCTGAAGGGGGTTAGGGGACTGCATAGATTGTGCACATTTGACTGTAGCACTGCGTGTCTTAATGCCTGAGTCATTGTACAAGTGCATGGATAGTGACTGGATAGTTAGAGTGCTGGTAGTTGACAGCAGGGTGAGTTTATAAGTGCTTGTGTTTTGGCACAGTGATTAGATAAGGACATGGTTCTGTCAGGATGATTACAAGAGTGGACAGAGAGTGACAGTGTGATTGGGGCACTGCATGAGTACTACCTGGATTATTGCAAGAGTGAATCAGTACTCTGCAGGGGATTAGGGGACTGCATACATTGTGCACATTTGACTGTACCACTGCGTGTCTTAATGCCTGAGTTATTGTACAAGTGCATGGATACTGACTGGATAGTTAGAGTGCTGGTAGTTGACAGCAGGGTGAGTTTATAAGTGCTTGTATTTCAGCACAGTGATTAGATAAGGACATGGTTCTGTTAGGATAATTGCAGGAGTGGACAGAGAGTGACAGTGTGATTGGGGCACTGCATGAGTACTACCTGGGTTAATGCAGGAGTGAATCAGTAATCAGCAGGGGGTTACGGGACTACATAGATTGTGCACATTTGAATGTAGCACTGTGTGTCTTAATGCCTGAGTTATTGTGCAAGTGCATGGATAGTGACTGGATAGTTAGAGTGCTGGTAGTTGACAGCAGGGTGAGTTTATAAGTGCTTGTGTTTTGGCACAGAGATTAGATAAGGACATGGTTCTGTCAGGATGATTGCAGGAGTGGACAGAGAGTGACAGTGTGATTGGGGCACTGCATGAGTACTACCTGGGTTATTGCAGGAGTGAATCAGTAGTCTGCAGGGGGTTAGGGGACTGCATAGATTGTGCACATTTGACTGTAGCACTGCGTGTCTTAATGCCTGAGTCATTGTACAAGTGCATGGATAGTGACTGGATAGTTAGAGTGCTGGTAGTTGACAGCAGGGTGAGTTTATAAGTGCTTGTGTTTCGGCACAGTGATTAGATAAGGACATGGTTCTGTCAGGATGATTGCAGGAGTGGACAGAGAGTGACAGTGTGATTGGGGCACTGCATGAGTACTACCTGGGTTATTGCAGAAGTAAATCAGTAGTCTGCAGGGGGTTAGGGGTCTGCATAGATTGTGTTCATTTGACTGTAGCACTGTGTGTCTTAATGCCTGAGTCATTGTACAAGTGCATGGATACTGACTGGATACTTAGAGTGCTGGTAGTTGACAGCAGGGTGAGTTTATAAGTGCTTGTGTTTTGGCACAGTGATTAGATAAGGACATGGTTCTGTCAGGAAGATTGCAGGAGTGGACAGAGAGTGACAGTGTGATTGGGGCACTGCATGAGTACTACCTGGGTTATTGCAAGAGTGAATCAGTAATCTGAAGGGGGTTAGGGGACTGGATAGATTGTGCACATTTGACTGTAGCACTGCGTGTCTTAATGCCTGAGTTATTGTACAAGTGCATGGATAGTGACTGGATTGTTAGAGTGCTGTTAGTTGGCAGCAGGGTGAGTTTATAGGTGCTTGTGTTTTGGCACAGAGATTAGACAAGGACATGGTTCTGTCAGGATGAATGCAAGAGTGGACAGAGAGTGACAGTGTGATTGGGGCACTGCATGAGTACTACCTGGATTATTGCAAGAGTGAATCAGTAGTCTGCAGGGGGTTAGGGGACTGCATAGATTGTGCACATTTGACTGTAGCACTGCGTGTCTTAATGCCTGAGTCATTGTACAAGTGCATGGATAGTGACTGGATAGTTAGAGTGCTGGTAGTTGACAGCAGGGTGAGTTTATAAGTGCTTGTGTTTTGGCACAGAGATTAGATAAGGACATGGTTCTGTCAGGATGATTACAAGAGTGGACAGAGAGTGACAGTGTGATTGGGGCACTGCATGAGCTACTACCTGGATTATTGCAGGAGTGAATCAGTAGTCTGCAGGGGGTTAGGGGACTGCATAGATTGTGCACATTTGACTGTAGCACTGCGTGTCTTAATGCCTGAGTCATTGTACAAGTGCATGGATAGTGACTGGATAGTTAGAGTGCTGGTAGTTGACAGCAGGGTGAGTTTATAAGTGCTTGTGTTTCGGCACAGTGATTAGATAAGGACATGGTTCTGTTAGGATAATTGCAGGAGTGGACAGAGAGTGACAGTGTGATTGCAGCACTGCATGAGTACTACCTGGGTTATTGCAGGAGTGAATCAGTAGTCTGCAGGGGGTTAGGGGACTGCATAGATTGTGCACATTTGACTGTAGCACTGCGTGTCTTAATGCCTGAGTCATTGTACAAGTGCATGGATAGTGACTGGATAGTTAGAGTGCTGGTAGTTGACAGCAGGGTGAGTTTATAAGTGCTTGTGTTTCAGCACAGTGATTAGATAAGGACATGGTTCTGTCAGGATGATTGCAGGAGTGGACAGAGAGTGACAGTGTGATTGGGGCACTGCATGAGTACTACCTGGATTATTGCAGGAGTGAATCAGTAGTCTGCAGGGGGTTAGGGGACTGCATAGATTGTGCACATTTGACTGTAGCACTGCGTGTCTTAATGCCTGAGTCATTGTACAAGTGCATGGATAGTGACTGGATAGTTAGAGTGCTGGTAGTTGACAGCAGGGTGAGTTTATAAGTGCTTGTATTTCAGCACAGTGATTAGATAAGGACATGGTTCTGTTAGGATAATTGCAGGAGTGGACAGAGAGTGACAGTGTGATTGGGGCACTGCATGAGTACTACCTAGGTTATTGCAGGAGTGAATCAGTAATCTGCAGGGGGTTAGGGGACTGCATAGATTGTGCACATTTGACTGTAGCACTGCGTGTCTTAATGCCTGAGTCATTGTACAAGTGCATGGATACTGACTGGATAGTTAGAGTGCTGGTAGTTGACAGCAGGGTGACTTTATAAGTGCTTGTGTTTTGGCACAGAGATTAGATAAGGACATGGTTCTGTCAGGATGATTACAAGAGTGGACAGAGAGTGACAGTGTGATTGGGGCACTGCATGAGTACTACCTGGATTATTGCAGGAGTGAATCAGTAGTCTGCAGGGGGTTAGGGGACTGCATAGATTGTGCACATTTGACTGTAGCACTGCGTGTCTTAATGCCTGAGTCATTGTACAAGTGCATGGATACTGACTGGATAGTTAGAGTGCTGGTAGTTGACAGCAGGGTGAGTTTATAAGTGCTTGTGTTTTGGCACAGAGATTAGATAAGGACATGGTTCTGTCAGGATGATTGCAAGAGTGGACAGAGAGTGACAGTGTGATTGGGGCACTGCATGAGTACTACCTGGATTATTGCAAGAGTGAATCAGTACTCTGCAGGGGATTAGGGGACTGGATAGATTGTGCACATTTGACTGTAGCACTGCGTATCTTAATGCCTGAGTCATTGTACAAGTGCATGGATAGTGACTGGATAGTTAGAGTGCTGGTAGTTGACAGCAGGGTGAGTTTATAAGTGCTTGTATTTCAGCACAGTGATTACACAAGGACATGGTTCTGTTAGGATAATTGCAGGAGTGGACAGAGATTGACAGTGTGATTGGGGCACTGCATGAGTACTACCTGGATTATTGCAAGAGTGAATCAGTACTCTGCAGGGGATTAGGGGACCGGATAGATTGTGCACATTTGACTGTAGCACTGCGTGTCTTAATGCCTGAGTCATTCTACAAGTGCATGGATACTGACTGGATAGTTAGAGTGCTGGTAGTTGACAGGAGGGTGAGTTTATAAGTGCTTGTGTTTCGGCATAGTGATTACATAAGGACATGGTTCTGTCAGGATGATTACAGGAGTGGACAGAGAGTGACAGTGTGATTGCTGGCACTGCATGAGCTACTACCTGGGTTATTGCAGGAGTGAATCAGTAATCTGCAGGGGGTTAGGGGACTGCATAGATTGTGCACATTTGACTGTAGCACTGCGTGTCTTAATGCCTGAGTCATTGTACAAGTGCATGGATAGTGACTGGATAGTTAGAGTGCTGGTAGTTGACAGCAGGGTGAGTTTATAAGTGCTTGTGTTTCAGCACAGTCATTACATAAGGACATGGTTCTGTCAGGATGATTGCAAGAGTGGACAGAGAGTGACAGTGTCATTGGGGCACTGCATGAGTACTACCTGGATTATTGCAGGAGTGAATCAGTAGTCTGCAGGGGGTTAGGGGACTGCATAGATTGTGCTCATTTGACTGTAGCACTGCATGTCTTAATGCCTGAGTCATTGTACAAGTGCATGGATACTGACTGGATAGTTAGAGTGCTGGTAGTTGACAGCAGGGTGAGTTTATAAGTGCTTGTGTTTTGGCACAGAGATTTGATAAGGACATGGTTCTGTCAGGATGATTGCAAGAGTGGACAGAGAGTGACAGTGTGATTGGGGCACTGCATGAGTACTACCTGGATTATTGCAAGAGTGAATCAGTACTCTGCAGGGATTAGGGGACTGGATAGATTGTGCACATTTGACTGTAGCACTGCGTATCTTAATGCCTGAGTCATTGTACAAGTGCATGGATAGTGACTGGATAGTTAGAGTGCTGGTAGTTGACAGCAGGGTGAGTTTATAAGTGCTTGTATTTCAGCACAGTGATTAGACAAGGACATGGTTCTGTCAGGATGATTGCAGGAGTGGACAGAGAGTGACAGTGTGATTGGGGCACTGCATGAGTACTACCTGGATTATTGCAAGAGTGAATCAGTAGTCTGCAGGGGGTTAGGGGACCGGATAGATTGTGCACATTTGACTGTAGCACTGCGTGTCTTAATGCCTGAGTCATTCTACAAGTGCATGGATACTGACTGGATAGTTAGAGTGCTGGTAGTTGACAGGAGGGTGAGTTTATAAGTGCTTGTGTTTCGGCATAGTGATTACATAAGGACATGGTTCTGTCAGGATGATTACAGGAGTGGACAGAGAGTGACAGTGTGATTGCTGGACTGCATGGCTACTACCTGGGTTTTTGCAGGAGTGAATCAGTAATCTGCAGGGGGTTAGGGGACTGCATAGATTGTGCACATTTGACTGTAGCACTGCGTGTCTTAATGCCTGAGTCATTGTACAAGTGCATGGATAGTGACTGGATAGTTAGAGTGCTGGTAGTTGACAGCAGGGTGAGTTTATAAGTGCTTGTGTTTCAGCACAGTGATTAGATAAGGACATGGTTCTGTCAGGATGATTGCAGGAGTGGACAGAGAGTGACAGTGTGATTGGGGCACTGCATGAGTACTACCTGGGTTATTGCAGGAGTGAATCAGTAGTCTGCAGGTGGTTAGGGGACTGCATAGATTGTGCACATTTGACTGTAGCACTGCATGTCTTAATGCCTGAGTCATTGTACAAGTGCATGGATAGTGACTGGATAGTTAGAGTGCTGGTAGTTGACAGCAGGGTGAGTTTATAAGTGCTTGTATTTCAGCACAGTGATTAAATAAGGACATGGTCCTGTTAGGATAATTGCAGGAGTGGACAGAGAGTGACAGTGTGATTGGGGCACTGCATGAGTACTACCTGGGTTATTGCAGGAGTGAATCAGTAGTCTGCAGGGGATTAGGGGACTGCATAGATTGTGCTCATTTGACTGTAGCACTGCATGTCTTAATGCCTGAGTCATTCTACAAGTGCATGGATACTGACTGGATAGTTAGAGTGCTGGTAGTTGACAGCAGGGTGAGTTTATACGTGCTTGTGTTTTGGCACAGAGATTAGATAAGGACATGGTTCTGTCAGGATGATTGCAAGAGTGGACAGAGAGTGACAGTGTGATTGGGGCACTGCATGAGTACTACCTGGATTATTGCAAGAGTGAATCAGTACTCTGCAGGGGATTAGGGGACTGCATAGATTGTGCACATTTGACTGTAGCACTGCGTGTCTTAATGCCTAACTTCGAGATTGGACAATATAGAACCAGTAAATCACTTCTCATGTACTTATAAAATCACATATTCACTACCTTTGCACTCCTCTAATCTGTGAGGCACCTCTCATTAATTCAGTAAATATACATACAACTATATAAATACAATCTAAACAAATACATGAGTCATAACATACTATCTATTTAAGTATATAACTACTACATACCAGAAAGAGTAAAATGTACTGGTTTTCTTTTGAGCTACATATTGTCCATTAAATCTAGAAATATGCAACATCATCAAACTGTACCTCTCAACAGACTTAATGAAGAAGAGTAATAAACAACACCTTTTTTATGAGGATTTCTAAAACCGCACAAACTGTACAAACTAATAACAGAATCGTAATTATTAACACCTTTTATGATCATCTTGGAAACAGCACAGTTGTACCTCATTTTACCAAACTATCTATAATAATGCAATATTATTAAACTATACCTTTTTACAGAGAAGAAATAATCATGCCTAATAAACTACACCTTATATGAACATTTTAGAAAATACACATTCTTAGTGCATATTTAACCAATTAATAATAAATAAGAGGCATCATTCAACTATACCTTTCAACACACTTAAAAATATATATATTACTGTACATACTGTTTTTTAAACAAACTTCAAATACAATATAAATTATCCCAATATACATCTGTACATTTAATAATGTAATTCAAACAACACAGTTTCATAAAAATGTCAAATCTATTTTAAATAAACCTCAAAAATATATAACTCACCTTTGAAATAAATCTGTTGACTGAAAAATCTCACACACTCAGACAGGATTTTGTTTAACACACAGTCAATATAGAACACCACACTTTCCAAAGTCAAACCAGTATTGGCAAAGTTTCCCTCTATTTTTCCATACATATACACATAAGCCACAAATGGCATTGCTTCCCAGTGTTTTTCAAATTGAAAAACGAATTTCCATTGGTCATAGAGAATAACACTTTTCAACTGACATCTTCACCCCTTTTGCTTAATGCCAGTTTCCATAGCAACAGCTCATGCAACATTTAACTTAACTGTCAGGTCAAAAGTTCACCCCAGAATGTTGCAAATGACAACAGCAAGTATGGTTGCTTTTGCAAAGCATGCCCTTATCCTTTCTGCTGTACCTTTCCAACATTTGTTACTAACCAATAAGAAACATGCTTTCTAAACAAAGTAAAATGCACCCTATATTTGAATGTAGAATGTTCTTAAACAGCCAATCAAATCTCTACTTTCTTAAAAACAGCATCTTGTCCACCATTTTAGATAGATTTCATTCTACCACCTGCCTACCTCAGCTACAGACATCTTTTGATTACCTACAGAGATCCCTTCAAGATGCTTTCAGTGTGGATTGTTGGGCACAGCTATGTTTTCTGGTGCAAAAGGTATGCTGAAAGCAGAGGTATTGACAAAGACCTAGCTTTGCAAAATGTAGACATTAAATGGATTGGACAGAGAGGATTAAAGTGGCACCAATTGATGCCATTGGTTAAAACCTTTATGCATCTCCAATCCCCTGACCTCATGATTGTGCACTGCGGTGGCAATGACCTAGGCACATTGACTGGGGTAGGTCTGGAAATGCTAATGAAGGACACCTTTGCAGAATTGATGTTGCTTTTCCCCCAAACTGCCTTTGTCTACTCTAACATATGCCAAAGACAGAAATGGAAGTGGTCCAATCAATTTTGTCCACAGATTGAGAAAGCTAGAAAAAATGTCAATAAAGCTGTTTCTGCTTATCTCAGAGACCATAGTATGGGGTCCATATACAACAACAATCTGCGTTTTGATATGGATGGCATCTACAGGAGTGATGGTGTACATTTCACAGATAAGGGAAACAGAGTCCTTCTCAACAACTTAAGACTCTGCATCAGCACTTACATGTAGCTAGAAAAATCTCCCAATAAACACAAGGGCTCCTTTTAGAGCCACCCAATATCCTAACATATAACCTAGGTTAATAATAAAAAAATCTTAAATATTTTTGATGGGAGTCGCGCACCCAGCGTCGACTCCTGGGAGCCGCGCACCCATCACGTTCACACCAGGGGGCCGCGCTGGGAACCGCGCACCCTCGTGTTCACACCAGGGGCCGCGCTGGGAACCGCGCACCCTCGCGTTCACACCAGGGGGCCGCGCTGGGAACCGCGCACCTCTCGCGTTCACACCAGGGGGCTGCGCTGAGCGCCACGCTAGGGTCGCGACTCCAAATTTTACGGAAAAAAAACCCGGCCCCTACCATTAATTTATATTCGCCCCGGGGACCCCATCCCCCGGGGCCTAGCCACTTCGTTGGGGACCGTGGGGGGAGCCCCAATGCCCCCACGGTCCCGCCGGCTCCCCGCGTCCTGCGGGAGCCGGCATTGCTTTTCCACATGGGGAACTGCTGACATGCAGCTCCCCGTGTGGAAAAGCAATCTGCTTTGGATTTTGGAAGAGAGAGCAGGTTTCTTTTAAGAGTAGTTTTTTAAAGTTTTAAAAATTGTCTGCTGGCTCTTTAGATAGCTTTTTAGATATCGACACTTAGTATGAGGAGTGGGTGTTATATTCTCAAGTTAGGCCCATGTAGCGAAGCAGCTTATTTCTTACATTGTTCTCACAAATAACATTTTCAGCTGTGACTTTTGCACATATTTGCGTGCATGACAATGTTGGATTAGTTTCCCTGAAACTAAACTTGTTTTCACATCTAGCTGTGCACAACATTATCACAAAGCCCTGAACATCATGTACAAAGTCTCGTTTCTCACTAATGTCATCTATATCTTCATCCACGGGGCAATAGGGCTATCCACATATCCATAACATTGCTAATCTATCCGCACATTGCAAGGCTGCTTTCTATTATAAAAGATGAGCATCCCACTAGATTAGCAGAAGAGCCACTTCTGCTGACACCGAGGCCCTTGTATGTTGATAAATTACCACGCAGCAGTCTTAAATCTCATGAGGGGTGTCCAGTTTGTGACCAAGAAGGGGTCATTCATTCTATCCCTTCAGGTAGTGGGGTTGGAGCATCCCTTGGGGGGGATCTTGGCTTTATACCTACACACACTATAGGTACACTTAGAGTAGGGTTTGCATTGTAGGAGTACGCTCGATTACTGCTTTGTGTTTTTTTTTTACTTTTGTGTTTGATTTTCATCATTTTTGAGTAATACATTACATCATTGCCGATCAAGATATACATAGGCACTTGTACATGTAGTTGACTTCAGTTATACAATATCTGCTGATGTGTGGTAGGTCTGGTGCTCTAACAGGTACCCTGTCAATACCCAGCTGTGTTGCAAGGAGTATATTCACATTTTTATTGTATCTCGCTCCTTCCTATCGGCATCTCAAACATGCGTAGATGTGATGATTAAGTAGTGAAGGGGATGTAACTGTAGATAAATTGGGATTACACTGAGGGGGCAGAGCAGAGGGGGATATATATGGATGAGCGGGCACTGGTTTGCCATGCTTGTATTTGTGTGGGCCGGGTGCAGGGGGTCTAAGTTTCAGTAAGTTTCAGAGGGGGTTGCCTGTGATAGCTGCTCATTTACATCACATGTGTTAGTCTAGCATGGGGAGACTCTGTATGTGTTTTCAGAAGTAGGTGCATTCAGTAATGCTTGCAAAGATCGCAGCGATGGTGGGGTGGACCTGGCATGTTCTGAGATAGGTTTAAAGGCTTGTAGGAGCACCGCCCATTGCGTGGAGTTGTGGCGCTTATGAATGTCTCAGACTTCTTCATATGGTAGGGCGTCTTCTTCTGATGTTCCCCATTTGGAGACCACACATATCCAAGATGCTAATGGGGGTCCTGCTGGCGCTCACCATTGCATGGGTATTTCGTGCTTCGCTAATAAGAGGGGTAGGGATGCGAATTGTGTCTCGACTTTGCAGTGTTTGTGGCATCTGATTATGCAGAGCGCACAGGTGTCCCATGTGTGCCCATGTCCGTGAGCTCTGTTACTTCTCATAGTGTAGTATGTACTACATTCGAATTAGGTTGCAGCGCTGGGCAGCTCCAGAACATGTGGAGGAAAATTGCGCTGGGAGTGTAACATCGCGGGCATGAGAATGGTGAGTTGGGGTAATACCGCCGGAGGCACTCAGGTGTTAAGTATGGACAATGTAAGATGAAGAATTGTATGTTTTTAAATCAGGGATTATAGGATACTTTATTTGGGTACCTTGGTTCTTGTTCCCATTCTTTATCATGCAGTGGTCTTTGGAACTCCTCTTCCCATCTATGCCGTAGGGGGGAGAGTGATACTGCCATTATGTCATGGAATGCTCTGTAGATCCAAGTTACTATGTGGCATCTGGGACCAATTTGTAGGATAGCTTGGAGGACTGGGTGAGCTGCTGGTTCACTGTCTGTCATATGCCAGGCCTGGCGGCAATCCACCACCAATTGTCTATGGAGGAGGAATTGACCTCTAGGGAGGCCGGTATCGGCTGCTAGTTCGTCAAAGGGGAGAAGATGACCGTCTGTGAAAAGGGATTCTATTTCTGTAAGTGAGTGGTCTGTCCAAGTCTGAAGGCTCGTGTTGTGTAGTGGTCGTGGCCTTGAGGCAGACCTACAAGTGGCAGCAATGGGGTGGTGTTGAACTTGGCATCTTTTGGCGTGTTCCCCTGTCTTTTTTATTTCTGACCTCCCGGTTTTGAATCTGTTTTTGCTGGTTTAGTGTCTCTGCACATTCTCACTGCTGTTCAGTGTTAAATTACAAGTGCTCCTGTTGTAAATTGTGTTATGGATTGGTGTTTCCATGATTGGCATATTTGATTTGCTATTAAGTCTCTAGTACAGTGCACTGAGAGTGCCAGGGCCTGTAAATCAAATGCTGCTATTGGGCCTGCAGCACTTTTTGTGCCACCCACAGAAGTAGCCCTGAAAAGTTAACTCTGACCTGCCACTGCAGGGTCTGCACACAGTTTGTAACTGCCATGTTGACCTGGCGAGTGCACCCACTTGCCAGGCCCTAATCTTCCCTCTTCTTACATATAAGTCACCCCTAAGCAGTGGCGGCTCGCAGAGGGAGTGCTGCGGGGCAGTGGGGTTGGTGGGGGAGGGGCTGGGGTGGGATGATAGCTGGAGTAAAGTAAGTAAACAAATAAATTTAACTATTTATCTGTGCGCCGCTGCATCGCCGAGTTGGCGATGCAGCGAGCGCAAGGTAAATAGTTTTATTTATTTATTTACTTACTTTACTCCAGCCCGTCGTATGTCCGACTCCACTACCCCCCCACCCCGCCCCACTGCCCCGCAGCACTCCCTCTGCGAGCTGCCACTGCCCCTAAGGTAGGCCCAAGGTACCTCTGTGGGCAGGGTAATGTGTATGTTGAAGGTAGGACATGTACTGGTGTGTGTAACATGTCCTGGTAGTGAATTACAGTGCATTTCGTTTTTCACTATGGAAAGGCTATCTGTCCCATTGGTTAGAATGGGAGTTTTACTTATAACATCTTATAAGCATAACTTCCCATTGGGGCAAGATAGGGAAGTGGAGTTTAGTATGTCTGGACTCAGAATGTAAAAATGCATCTTTTAGTAAAGATGATTTTTATGTTCTGTGGGGACGCCCGTTTGACCTGCCACATTTGTTCCTGCTGAGACCGGGGGGGGCAGGAGTACCGGCACCAGCACTCTCTGTGGTGTGGCTGCCGCCGACGTCACCCTTTGCGCCAGGAGGTGCTTCAAGAATCACTGAGGGCTCCCGCAGCGTGGGATGCCCGTTTGACCTGCCGCATTTGCTCCTGCTGAGACCGGGGGGGTACAGGACTACCGGCACCAGCACTCTCTGCGGTGCGGCTGCCGCTGACATCACCCTTCGTGCCAGGAGGCGCTTCAAGAATCACTGAGGGCTCCTGCAGCATGGGACACCCGTTTGACCTGCCACATTTGCTCCTGCTGAGACCGGGGGGGGCAGGACTACTGGCACCAGCACTCTCTGCAGTGCGGCTGCCGCCACCCTTCGCGCCAGGAGGCGCTTCAAGAATCACTGAGGGCTCCGGCAGCGTGGGACACCCGTTTGACCTGCCGCATTTGCTCCTGCCGAGACAGGGGGGCCAGGACTACCGGCACCAGCACTCTCTGCGGCTCGGCTGCCGCTGACGTCAGCCTTCGTGCCAGGAGAAGCTTCAAGAATCACTGAGGGCTCCCGCAGCACGGGAGGCCCGTTTGACCTGCCGCATATGCTCCTGCTTAGACCGGGGGGGGCAGGACTACCGGCACCAGCACTCTCTGCGGCGCGGCTGCCGCTGACATCACCCTTTGCGCCAGGAGGCGCTTCAAGAATCACTGAGGGCTCCCGCAGCACGTGACGCCCATTTGACCTGCCGCATTTGCTCCTGCTGAGACCGGGGGGGGCCAGGACTACCGGCACCAGCACTCTCTGCGGCGCGCCTGCCGCTGACGTCACCCTTCGCACCAGGAGGTGCTTAAAGTATCACTGAGGGCTCCGGCAGTGCGGGATGCATGGGGCGGGACCAGGCCAAGGGCGGGCCCATCTGTGCCCATCCGAGACTGGGATGAGGCCAGCCTGGGCCTGGTCTCTTGGCCCTGTGTTCTGGATGCAAGAACCAAGGTACTGCCATAGTTTTATGATAACCTTTACTCTGCAGGTATTACTTTTTTTAGTCCTTAATCTCTGGGCAAAAGTGATCTCCATGTGTGACTGACTCAAGTTCAAGTATTTATTGCTGGGCACAGGATTGTCTTGCCCTCTTTCCTGCCTAACAGAGCAGTTAACTTCAAACTATCAGCCATGGTTAAACGGAAAGAGGGAACTGGAGGTGTGGGGGTAATAACACAGCAACCATCGATTCCTTTTTAACTAGGGCGGCCAGTGTCATCTCGAAGGAGATAGCCCTGATGGAAAGAAGGCTTTCCCTGGAGCTAGGTAAATCCACTTTGCTCCAACCTCTTGTGGCAGTCCAGGAATGGAAAGAGCTAACCCGGACCTGCTTTATCACCTGCAGTAGACTCTCATGATGAAACGGCAAAGACATTGGTGACACAGGTGGAAGATGATTTACTGAGCCCTCCCACCAAGAGGAAGAAATTAGGCTGTAAAAAAGCCCCCTGCAATCCCCCACCAAAAAAGAAAGCCTTTAACATCAGCCAACCCTGATGTAGAACATTTTATTGACTTACTCTTACCAAGACTGGAATGCATATTTGATAAGTGCTTAGCCCCGATTCGGAAAAAACTGGAGGGTTTGGTTGAAAGACTCGATGCTGTTTTCCCTACAAATCCACACCAACAGGTTGTAAGGGAATTTATGGGAGGTGGCCATACTGATTATGCTGGGCCAGTCAAACCGCAGGCGACAGAAACAGGGCCACGAGACATAGATATAGAGGGCCCGTTAGTAGTACCCGGCTGTCCTACTCAGGTCCATTCGGATACACAAGACCCCTGCAATACTCAAAAGAATGGGAACCAGAATCAAAGGGCTGCCAGAGAGGCTAGGTTGGCAATTGCAACCTGTAACCCAACTGGTAACTCGCTATTCGTGACACAAGTGGGAGATATTGCACAGGTAGTTTTACCTCAATGGTCTTTAATAACAGGGGGGAGTGCTGACGCAAATAAATCTTTAAAATCCCAATTGAGCAGTATTGAGACCATTGACTTGCCTCCGTAAACAGCATCTTTGGCCATAGTTCTGGTGGGTGTCCCCCCAATTACGCAGGGGAGTAAAGAATCGACATTGGACCTGATACATAAGGTCACACATTGGTGTGGTACAAATATTGTTAATGGCCATCGGATATCCTCGAGTATTATTATGGCCAGAAGAGTAGGCTGGGTGGGCCACATGGTGAGGAAAATATTGAGGGGGATTGTGTGATAGTAAACATGAGACATCCTACTCAAGTTAAAGTTTTGACAGATTGTGAGCTTAGGGGCAGTTCTAAAATGTTGATTAGGATAGCACCCCTTCAGTATTTCTATCCCCCGGCGAATCCTCCTTACGCCAAAAGCCCCTGGCTTCAGGTATCAAATACGTCAAAGCCAAGTAAATCTGATAACTGTGGTCTGGCCCTATCTTTATCTAATAGGTATGAACCCCTGAGAAGGCTACAGGGGGTTGATGCCGTAGATTGACAATTATCAGCCGAAGGTGAACAACAGGAGCCAAGAACACAGGATCTGCCCATTGACAGTAATTCTTTAGCTGGAAGTCCAGATCCTGCTCCTCAATTAAGCCCAGCCATTTGTTCAGCTACCACTAGTGTTTAACCATTGAGGCCTGTCCCAATTGGAGTTGGTAAAGTTTCCTCACAAGGAAAAGCAGAACCCTTTTTTCCCCCTAGTATAACAGCTACCATGGCAGACCCCACTTGCCTGAAGGTAATTTCATGGACTATTCAGGGTATAGGGAACAAGGGAGATGATGTTCACTGGCGGAGGACTCTTCAGGAATGTCAACTGATTGCCGTACAAGAGACATGGGATACTAGTGAAGGTTTCTACTTGGATGGGTTCACCTCTTTTGCCAAGCATGCAATGCCTTCTACATCGGGACGAGCCAGGGGAGGACTCCTCTTATTGGTCTCTTTAGACCAATGCTATAAAACGACCCGCATAGAGCACCACTCCCCTCATATCTTGGCAATAGAGCTGCTTTTTAAGAGCCATCACCCGCTCTTAGTAGTACATTTTTATAACTCCTTCACCAGATCCTCAGCAATTGAACATCTAGGCAGCCTGGAGGGTTTCTTTGACATCTATAGGAAAAATAAATCTACCTATTTTGACATTTTAATTCTGGGCGATTTTAACACACATCTGTGTAATCTTAATTGTAATCCAATTATGATCTATGAGGATCGTATACATTTAAACACACACTTTGAACATTCAGAATTAGGTATACTTTTAGAAGGGCTCCTCTCAGCAAACAATTTGCATTGTTTAGAACAAACGGAGGTGAATACCCCCATTCCCACCTTTACTGGCAGGGGATTCTCTAGTATTTATTATTGACTTCATTATGATCTCCGCGTCCTTAGCCCCTGCAGTCTGTAGCATGGTCATTGTATGGAGTAATTTCAGCGACCACAATCCCCTTATACTTGATCTATTATACTCATTTGCCTTTTATAAAGTAGAGACTAGGGACATCTCCAACTCTGGTTTTAGCACTAAGGACCAGTCACGCAGATTGAAGTGGACGAAAGTAGTACCTGATAGGTTTTTAGACAATCTGTACACAGAGCATGCAGCTGAGGTCTCAGTATGTATGGATGCTAATACGCAGGACAGAGTGGTACTAGATGCTTTTGGATCCCTGACTAGCCAGATAGCTACCAATTTAACTGTCCTGGGTAGGGAAGATGGACACAAAGTGAAGAGGTGGTTTGATGGCACCTGCTCAGCTGCCCATAGAAAGTAAGCCTGGGCGTAGTTCGCGAAGTAGCGCTACGCGAAGCTACGCAAAGTGCAGTTCGCACTACGCGAGCTACGCGTAGCACTACGCAGTCTGCATAGTGCACTGTTCGCAATGATTGCACAGTGCCGGATGCTTGTCCGCACTGTGCAATCATTGAAAACGGCATCTTGCACAGTGCGAGCTGTCTTTACTGCCGCTCGAGTAGATTTTTACTCGAGCGGCAGCTTTCTCAACGCGGACTGGTAGTTTCTCATCGCGAGCGGTCGCGAGCATATGCGACCACTCGCAATGAGAAACCTGACCTCCCCGCGTTGAGAATCTCGCCGGGAGGTTTATTTTCCACGCTCGCGATCGGCAACTTGATGTTGCTGATCGCGAACGAGGAAAAAGTCTCGCCGGGATGTCATTTTGCTTGCTCGCGGTCGCCAACTTGACGTTGAGGACCGCGAGCAAGCAAAAAATGACCGCTGCACTACGCTACGCTACGCGTGTTTGCACTGTGCTACGTGCAATTCGCGTTGTGCGAAGTAGCGCAAACTTCGTAAACTACGCGAGCGTAGCGTAGGGCTTTGCCCAGGCCTAATAGAAAGTTAATGTTGGCTCTCAAACAAACACCAAGAAATGAGAGCGAAATTGGGGGGTGTAGGAGGGTTTACAAAAAGGTCATTCATGAGAGGAAGAAAGCTATCAGGGAAAAGGCATGGGAAGATCTTGGTCAAGCTAGTATACACTCTGACAGCAATAAGTTTTGGGCTGTGGTTAACAGACCGCTTTTTTCAGAGACTGGAAATGCAACCACGGACTGCATCGTAGCTTCAGAACGATGGATAGAGTTTTTTGGGAGCATGTATAATGATGGTGACTTAGAGTGGACGGGAGCACCGGCGACCCTAGTTTACCTCTGGAATCACTTCATTTTAAGTCCTTTAAGGTTTATGCGGCCATCCTTGCTACAGCTGGGGGAAAGGCTCCTGGCCCGGACGGTGTACCAGCTGACCTGTATAAGGCAGACCACCAGGTTTGGGCAACAATACTAGTGCAGGTCTTTAATGCAGCCAGCACATGTGGCTTTCCCTCATCATGGGCTAAGGCTATCATTATTCCAATTTTTAAAAAGGGAGCAAGAGATGATCCTTCTTGCTACAGACCCATTTCGCTCCTAGACTCCGCTGCTAAAATAATGGGGAAGGTGATCTTGAATCGTTTAACCTCGTGGCTCGAGAATTTTAACGTTATGTTATGTTATGTTAAAAACTTTTATATAGCGCACGTACACCAGACAGTTTCATGGCGCTGATAAGGCAGAAAGGTGCTAGCAGGAAACTGAGGTTAAATGTCATATGATTGGGCAAACAATCGAGTCTTAAGCAGTTTTCTGAACTGTGCGTAGGACGTAACCAGTCTCATCTCCACAGGAAGAGAGTTCCAAAATTGTGGGGCCAAAACAGTAAATCTAGAGCCTCCGTGCTTCTTACGTTTAAAAGAGGGAGTGGCTAGTAGATTTAAGTGAGAGGAGCGCAAGTCCCGGGAGGGAATATATCGTTGAATCCTAGAAGAGATAAAAGCAGGACTGTTGCCATGAAGGGCTTTAAAAATGGTACAACCCAGCTTGAAGGCACACCTCTTGGCCGTTATTAGTGACCTACAATACGGTTTTAGGCAAGGGAGGGGAACAGTTGACCAATGCATAAACTTGAACATGATGATTGGGAAGTACACTATCGCAAAGAGGGGCACACTGCATATGGGATTTATGGATCTAACATCGGCCTTTGATCGAGTAAATCGGTCAAAACTATGGCAGATCTTAGAAGAGCTAGGTATGGAGCCAAGTTTAGTATCCTTTTTACAATATGCTCACAACAACACCACAGCGGCAGTAAGGTTCAAGGAAGATGGCAGTCTGACTGGCTCCTGGGCGGTCAAGAGAGAGGTACGTCAGGGGTGCAAACTAGAACGGGGGTGTTCTTATCTGTGAGGAACTGGCGCCTCCTAAGTATGCGTGAGTTTTGATTCTAGCAAGTCAGAACGGTGCACAAGGTGAAGGAAAACACCCTGAGCCCTCTAAATAGACCCTACGGTCAAACACAATTGTATATACAATCCTCTGCACATGTAAGTATCATTTCACTTTCAATAAGTATACAGTATAATCAATAAAGTTTCAAGAGACAAGGTGAATAAAGATTTGAGAGAAATCCATGTGGTTGATGTTTTCATGTTCTTTTATTCCGAAATGCCCAGCCAACACGTGTTTCGTCGCAGGGGAGTACCCTACGACTTCCTCAGGGCTAAAGAAACATACAATAAAGTGTCATGGATCCTGACGTCCAAACATATTGAGTAAAACATACTGTGATGAATACAAACATTCACCATGCAGTGGAGAAACTTGGATCAGAATATAGGTGCATATCTTCATACATTTCATCCGTGACATCCTATTTAGAGAGTATACAATCAAAACCACGTCCCCCATGATAGTGCTTTCTTGAGCAGTTTTGTCTGTTAATTACAGTGTTAGAAATACAATGGGTGACAGTCATTTATGTGCGGTGAAACATTTTCGTGCTTATCAAGATTGTGACAAGCCCAAGGTGAAAGTCTTCACGGCAAACAAGGGGAATTTCTGATTCGTAACTATTCAGGTACAAGATTTATAGAGGTTCAAACAAAGGAAAAGGGGGCAAGGGTGCCCCGGGGTTAAAAGGCTAAAATAGATATCATGTTTTTCGGCCACCGCGTGTGATTCATGCATATGTCAGCGCAAAGTGTGTAGGACAGATGGCGGGATATACTCTACCTGTAAGGCTAATTACTTCTGTGCGAGAGTTCTAAGAGAAGGAGTGAAAAATATAATTTATGTCAGAATATGACCCCGTGTATGGCTCATTTAGAGCACTAGTGCACGTTCAATGAGTAGGTGAGTGAGCTCTCACCTCTCCGCCGGTTCTAATTCCGTCCCGGCTGTTCAAATTGTGGATTCCAGTTTTCATAAAATTCTTCTTTTAATATCTACGCGTAATGCCTGAGTGGGAAGATATGGTGTTGACTCAGTATTTCAGAAGAAATTGTTATATATGAATTGTTAATTTAAACACTGTCGAAATAACATGTAGGGCTTGATATGAAGCCCCTTTCTCATCTTCAGTTAATTTAAGCAATCGTAGGTTTTCGGCCAATCCCTCCCATCTATCGAGGGTTTAAATCCCAGTCCGAATTTTCAAAATCGCACCCCTTATACGGGTACCTGTGGGTTTAATGGAGCTGTGTTAAGCCCCAGAACAGTTTAAGGTTAAGCTTCCCAGTGCCCCCCGTGCTCGTAACAGCTTCCTTCCTTACCTCAGTGTGTACGTTGACAGCATGTTCGCTATTCTGTGATTTTCTATGTGACCCGGAACCAGTGGTGCGTGAACTACATTTCTAATATCCCTCGATAGATGGAAGGGATTGGCCAAAAACCTACGATTGCTTAAATTAACCGAAGGTGAGAAATCATATCAAGCCCTACATGTTATTTCAACAGTGTTTAAATTAACAATTCATATATAACAATTTCTTCTGGGGGTGTGGCTAGCGCCCGAGGGAAATGGCGGCAGGTCCCTGATGCTCCTGGACGGCGGTGGCGGTGGCGGACCTGACGAGACCTCTGTTGCCTGCAAAGTTCCCAGAATGTCAGTGTAACTAGCCTTCACATTGCTGCACACGGCGGGACGCTTTCAACTCACCGTGCCGTAATGTAAGCTGCTTTTCTTGTCTTCGACGCTTCAGAGCGGTCCCGTTTTTTGAACGGCCGCCATTTTGAATCGTGCTTCGTTGGATTCTGCTCGCGGTTCTCTCCACAATGAATAGGCTCTTCAGCTGCTCGATTTAACTTTATATTCTAAGGAATGGACTTTGTTTTCATCAAATAGGTTCATTTTTTCTGCAATCCTACCTTTTCGCTTGTTTGCTCCCCTATGTGCTTATGCCTGAGGTAACTTCCAGAGGTTATATGTCCTCCTCAGCTTTTGGCGGCAAGCTTGGAAAATCCTGGGATGTCATCATTTGCGAGGGAGACATTCACACTTTGTGCCATTTAGTAGTGATGTTTGCCTCATAATGACTGTGGTACTGATTTGAGTTTACCTTACATCATAGTTTTGTGGTGTCCTCATCATCTACCAGCTGTTTTTGTCAGGAACTTCATTTTCTTCACTTTGGAACTGCTGTGCCTGCTCTTCTTTGTCCAGGCAATTGGACCATCATTTGCGAGGGAGATATTCACATTTCGTGCCATTTAGTTGGGATGCTTGCCTCATAATGACTGTGGTACTGATTTGAGTCTATCTTACATCATATATAGCTGCACCCCATTTATGTTCTACTAGTGAGGTTCATTACTACTCACCCTTATCTTCCTCCATTTGTACACCTACTTTTAATAGTTTTGTGGTGTCCTCTATATATACCAACTGTTTTTGTCAGGAACTGCATTTTCTTCACTCTGGAACTGCTGTGCCTGCTCCTCCTTGTCCAGGTACTTAGATCAATTAATTCAAGTTTTACCTCATTCTTCGCTCTTCATTCAGCCTATACTGTTTTGCGATGGATGACTCAACAAATGCTTCGTCTAAGGGTGCCACGACATCCACCATCACGGCTTCCTCTAGCACCAATAAGGCGCCAAGCAAACGGCTAAAAAAGGACCCCCCCTCTCCTCCCAAACAACCTTCTTCAGTCTCTTTAGACCTATTATTAGAGGAAATCAGAGCTCTTCGTCGCTTCGTGGAGGAAACTAATTCTAAACTACAAATTTTAACTGACAGCTGGTCAAGTTTGGAGAACAGAGTTACCGCAGTGGAACATAATATCGAAGCTCTTTCCTCGTCTCATGTCAAAATGGAGGCTCTCCATTCTCAAGTATCAACGCTCCAAAGGCAAGTTGAAAATCTTGAAAATAGAAACCGTCGTAATAACCTCCATATTTACGGATTACCAGAAGGCTCGGAGGGTTCAGACACCATCAGTTTCTTCAAATCTTTTCTTCCAAAGGTCCTTAACTTACCGCAAGATACTCTTCTCAACTTACAACGAGCCCACCGTTTAGGCCCTGCCTCTTCACTGAGCTCCTCCACAGGGCAGAAGCCGAGAGGCTTTATCTTGTACTTTTTGGAATACACTGACTTGCTTAAAGTCCTGTCTGCAGCCAGAGCAACCGACCGTATTATTTGGTCAGGAAATCCTCTGTTTTTTTCTCAGGACTATTCCAAACCCACTGCTGACAGGCGTAGAGACTTTTTAGCAATGAGACCACAGCTTCATTCTATGGGTGCACGGTATGGTCTCTTTCACCCATGCCTATTCAAAGTGACCCTCAACAACAAGACTGCTACATATGAGGATCCCATAAAACTGAAAAGCTTTCTCAACTCTTATCACGTGGAGTCTATGGACACCTCCTCACTGCAGAACAAATAGATGTTCCTGACTTAGTCTTGCGCAGCTTTTGACTCTTGTTTGGTCATTGTAGCTGTGTACCGAGGTGTGATGGATTATTCGTTGTTCAGCAGAAATACTGCAGCAGATGAGTGGCATGGGAAGCCTGTTTGCCGCAAGTGTCTGTTGAGGCTGCCAGCTCCACACAGGGACCTTCAGTCCCATACTCCTGCATGGCCGTTGCCGTGAAACGTCACCACAAGCGCCCGGAGGCGCCAACAAAACCTCCCGCAGACTCCCGCAGCGCAGGACATGCGCGGGCGTGCCCGGGCCAAGGGCGGGCCCGTCCGAGCCCGTCAGAGGCCGAAGGAGGCCGGGCTGGGCCAGGAAACGTACATCCATGGATTCGGGGTGGCGTGGAGCCATTTGGCTGATTTCTACTGGACTTGAACCATTCTTCAAAGGTAAAGGTACAGGAACTATCATTTATTGCGGCCACTACAAACCTAATATATTAGTTTGGAAAACGCTGCTGCCAGTGTCGATTGTAACGGACTACAAAAGGTGGACACCACATTGATTGCATTGTCCAAACATTGTTTGAGTATTGAATACTGTTTGGGGGTTCTAAAGAGGGCATTATGAGTATGCGCACAGGGCAGGGAGTGGTGGGGACACTAGATGCCTTCCTTCTAAGGGCAGAGTCAGTTTTAATCCAGGAAATCGCACTCACGGAAAGGAGGCTTTCTTTGGATCCCAGTTGTCCCCCCTGTACTAATATTATGGATAATCCCCCCCACCTCCATCTCCACCAGTAGCTCACCATTCCTTGACACCTAGGGTTCTTGTGGTTGAGACATTGGATAGCTCGGAAGTAATGGATGCTGCCACAAGACCGAATGTAGTTACCAGGGGCCAGAAGGTAAAAATCAATCAAGGGTCAAATTTAGCACCCCCATTAAAGAAAAGAAAAGCCCAAGGACCCATTAAGAAAAATCTCCCCTCATCAAGGGGGCGTAAACATGATATGGTGGTGACAGAGGTTGGTATAGAGCAGCCGCCCGTACCTAAGGTCTTAGCACAACCACCCTAGATTTTAAATAAAGAAAATAAGGACATGGAGTTTTGGAATAAGTTGGATTTGGTGGTATCAGCTCTCCTAAACCCATTGATCCTTAAATTATCGGCTCTGGAGGCTAGTGTAATAAAAATGGAAAAGCGGGCAGATAGTTCTTACACGGCCCCCCGAGCTATCTGTCAGGTCTGTGCAGGGGCTGTTATACCAGCCATTCCAGACAGTATGAATAATGCTGGTAATATAAAAGTGGGGAATGGGGGGGTTGAGGGACCATCTATTAGATCTCCGTAGTAGACCTAGTGCCCCAGAGGGGTTAGGGGTAATGCAACAAAGAAATCAACTATGCATGCCACTTCAAACACAGCTTCCACTTTGTCAGACTGTAGGTAGCGAGCAGGCCCGAATTAGGCAAATAGAGAATGTCTCCATTAGAGATAATAATAGACAAGGAGCTCAGACTCCAATGGTTCTAAATTACCAGGCCTTAAACAGGAGACGTATGGCCGATCAAAGCAACCTGCACCTTCCCACCGAAGCCACACCATATACAGTTGTCTTGGCCAATGTCCCTCCTCTGCCAATAGGGGAGGCGGAGCACTGGTCGTCATTAAGAAACAAGTCCTTACATTTCTTAAGAGCCAAACAGGTATTGCCAATCCCCTATTTACTGAATTTAAGATGGTCCGGCGGATTGGCTGGGTAGGAAATTCAGTAAAGACTGCAGAGGGAGACTGTGTAGTCTTAACTTTTAGGTCACGGGCGCTGGTGAGAACTATACTGGGAAGGGGGGTAAATCAAGAGTGTAATATAGGGGGGGTAAATATTCTACCCCTAGGTTTTTTCTATCGACCTCCCGGATTACCCCAGTATTTGTCAAAGGAGGATCAACCAACTGGTGTAAGGCAAAATAGGTTTGCGGTCCCGGTAAGCAATCGATATGACATCTTTAATACGGTAGAGGTTATCGATTGACTCCCATTCAGAAATAGCTCCCCGAACAAGGCTGAGGGTCTTGGTATTCGTTGTGCTGATGTACTCCCTTCCAGGGGTAATATCATGGAGTCAGAGGAATTAGAAATTAGTTTACCGTCCATAGCATTTGCGTTGGAATCACGTGTTAGAGGGGAAAGTGCTAGTGTCACTGCTTTAACACCTGATACATGTGAGATCCAAACACAAATAAGCCCAAGCATGATAAAATTAAGTGTAAATGTCAATCCTTCAGAACACACTGAACGCCAAGCCAAGAGTGTAGGTACTTTATGTAAGATCATATCTTGGAATATTGCGGGCTTATGTAATAAGATGAATAATCAGATATGGTGCGAACTAATTTTAAATTATGATATACTTTGCCTACAAGAGACGTGGACAGTAGACCCGATCTCTATAAATGGTTATAAAACGTTTCATATGCCAGCAGTGAAGGGGTCAATGGGTAGAGCAAAGGGGGGGCTTTGTGTATATGTGTCGAATAAAGTTGTGATAGACAAAATAGAGTCAAAGTGGGGGAACAGATACTACCAGCTGATTAAACTAGGGGTAAGCAGGACTCATTCTATTATCTTGATACATTTTTATAATAATATTCCCTTAGACGAGTTTGGAAAGGTATTAAAAGAAATTTCCACTGACCTCACTGTGACAACCCGGGTTACCTCAAAGGAAACCATGATCCTTATAATGGGGGATTTTAATTGTTCATTGTGTACTCATAAAGACATCAGAATCTGTGGTTTAGACGATGAAGAAGGTATATGTGGTATCCACTTTTCCCACAATATGGCAGGGGAATTATTGAACGACCTGATGGCTAGTAACGACCTGGGTTTTGTAAATGACCTAGTGGATAACACAAATATCATGCTGCCAACATTTAACGGGAGGGGCCTATCATCAACCATTGATTTTATACTTGCATCTCGTAATGATGCAGCAAGAATACATTCTTTTAAAGTTGGGGATAGCCCCTTGAGTGATCATTTCCCCCTCTGTCTAACGATTATATTGCCATCGCTCAGGTCACAGAGGGTAGATAGCAGCAAAGAAGAAGTAGGGACGCTAAAATTGGATAAATTAAAAATGGTTTTACATTAAAGTGGACTAAGGTTGACCCGGAAGTAATTTTGAAACAACTACTCATGAGGCATAAAACTGATTTTGTTACCTGCTTGAGCGAGATGGTACCACCAACGGGCATACTAGCCGCATTTCAAATAATAACAGCGGGGATAAGGGAATTATTACTTGTCCAAAATAAGACTAAAGTTAGGAGCCAAGGCTGGTTCGACAAGCAGTGCACGCGAGCATACAATGATCTTAAAATAGAGCTGCATAGGTACCTGAGAATTGGTGATAATGTCAAGAAGGCGAGGTCAGATTACAGGTTGGCACTCAAAAACAGGAAAGATGCTTTGAAGAATGAAGCTTGGGAAGCGCTCCATCAGGCGGCACTGCATAAAGACAGTGCAGCCTTTTGGCGTGCAGTTAAAACCCCATATTTACAACCAGTGGGGGGTCCCTCTATAGAAATTGCCATATCAGAAGAAGCCTGGGTTAGGCACTACGCAAGGATCTATGCCGGAGAGGAACTTACTAATGCGCCCCAGTAAGCAGTTTCACGAGAGGAGGGGGATAGTATAGACTTGAAATTCAACCTGGGGGAAGTGGAAAGAGCAATTGCAGCAAGTAAGGGAGGTAAAGCACCTGGCCCCGACGGAATACCGGTGGACTTGTTTAAGTCAAATATCCCCCTATGGGGGCCAATACTGACCCAGGTTTTTAACGCCAGTTGTGAGGACGCGATGCCAAAGACTTGGGGGGAGTCGATTATAGTCCCTATATTTAAAAAAGGGGATCGTAATGACCCGGGATGTTATCGCCCTATCTCGCTCCTGGACTCCCTGGTAAAAGTAGCAGGTAGAGTCATACTGGAACGTCTTCAGACCTGGGCAGAAGAAAATCAAATCCTATCGGATATACAGTATGGCTTCCGAGAGGGTCTTGGGACAACTGAGCAGAGTGTTAACCTTGCGTTATTGATGGGTAAATATATTAAAGTCAAGAAGGGAACCCTGTTTTTGGCATTCATGGATCTCACGGCGGCGTTTGATTCTGTAATACGTGATAGACTGTGGGATACCCTTAATGTGGCGGGTGTGGATCCCCATATTATTTGTTTTTTACGTTCCTTGTATACTGGTGCCTCAGCTACAGTGCGTTTTGGTATAAGGGGTGAGCGTACTGCTTTGCTTTCCATCAAAAGGGGGGTCAGACAAGGTTGCGTACTGTCCCCTTTTCTTTTTAACTTGTATACAAATGGTCTGGAATATGCACTACTTAGGAACAACCAGGACTTTCCCTCAGTAGGTGGCCGACCCATACCGGCCCTCCTCTACGCGGATGACGCGGTATTAATGTCTAGAACTCAAAATGGTTTGCAAAGGGCCCTAGACAGCTACACAAATGTTATGAGGGATCTTGGGCTATCAATTAATAAGTCAAAGACATATATTATGAACTGTGGTGGGAGAAGCATAAAACCAAAGGCCATGTTTGTGGATGGACTGAAGTTGGCAACCACCAAGAGTTTTGCGTACCTCAGTATTTTATTTAATCAAAGGGATAACTGGTCAGAGGCAGTGTTAACGAGAAAGCTAGTATTGATAAAGACTATAGCCGCCCTTACCTCCTTTTCGAAGAAGTTAGGTAGGAAACCCCCACTTGAATTAATCCAGATCTATAAGGCAAAATGTATTACATCAGCGATGCATGGGGCGGGAGTGTGGGGCTTTGTTAACATTCACCCAATTCAAGTGGTAGAAAATTCTTTTACAAGGTATCTTTTATCAGTTCCATTTAGCACTTCTTCTTTTGCCTGCCACGAGGAGTTGGGATTACCGTTCATTTCGGATTTGATAAAAATGGAACCCATCCTGTTGTGGCACAGACTGTGGTTAAAAGAAGAAACCAAGCTAAATAGAGAGATATTACAAGACTGCCTTAAATTAGAGGGGGCGCTAAAAATTCCTTGGGTTAAGTACGTGCATAATTTTATGAAGGACATAGGGCATGAAGAATACTTCACCAACCCAATCAAAATGCAACAAATTTCAAGAAAGAATTTAAGAATGGAGGGCCTTAAACACCTGGCTATGCTGAGATTGTCGGAAGAATTAGTAAAACCAAGTGTGCATCATCATCAGTTATTGTTAACTTCTTTCGACATAGAACCATACTTGACATTTGTCCCGGGTGGTTTTGACAGGCGGCGTTTAACTTGGCTCAGGCTGGGGATCGTCCATAGATTAGTGACCTTTCCTAGAAAAAATGATTGGTCTCGGATATTAAAACCCTGTCCGTGTGATGATCAGGCCGAGCAATCCACTATACACACAGTTTTATTTTGTAAATATTATTCTGTTTTTTTGAAACAGTGGATTGTGCCATTGTTAAAACAATTAGGATTAAGGCAATGTCGGCCGGCCCTGGTCAAACTTCAGTTTATGGAGAACGAACACACAGCCTGGCGTATTGCAATGTTTTTGAAGAAAGTGCTGCATTCCAGGAAAAGAATGATAAATGATGAAATTTAATTAGAACCCCTTGAAATAAATTGGGCAGTTGTATTTTATCAGAATGTTTTTATTCTTACCTGCTCTTAATTTTTGCATAGGTTTTTATATACGTTTCTTTTTATGGGAAATAATAGGCGTATTGTAATGTTTTTGAAGAAAGTGCTGCATTCCAAGAAAAGTATGATAAATGATGAAATGTAATTAGAACCCCTTGATATAAATTGGGCAGTTGTATTTTATCAGAATGTTTTTATTCTTACCTGCTCTTAATCTTTGCATAGGTTTTTATATACGTTTCTTTTTATGTGAAATAATAGGAATTGTCTGAATTTTTTATGAATGTGATATGCTTTTATGATTGTAATATTACAGTCGAATAAAGCTCTTTGATTGATTGATTGATTGACTCTTGTTTTTTCTTGTTAACATTCCTTAGATTTTACTGTTTGAAGTTACTGTTGTTCTTTATTCAATGTATAAAATGCATATTAATCTTCTTTTTCCTTGGCAGGTTTTGTCTTTCTTGTTGTACCTCCCCTGTGTTTGCTGCTCATTGGGTTTGTTTCCCCTCCCGTCTTCCCGCTTGGAGTCTGGATGCGTCATTGTCCCATGTGGCCTCATCTCCCCCCATTCCACATATGTCTTTGATTTTTTGTAAGTATGTCATTTGTGTCTTCTTTACTTTTTCTCACATCATTTGACTCGCTCTTCTTACTTTTATCACTTTTCATTATTCTCTTTTCCTGTTATCTTACTTACTTTCCTAGAACCTCCTCTTTCCCTGTCCCCCTTTCTTCTTTCCTTCAACTCTTGTACTTTATTATCACTACACTGACTTTTGTAGTAAATGCCTCCTCTTTAACCATTCACATTATGACTAGAAATGTTTGTTTTTCTATTTGTTATCTCGCTTTTTTTCAATGGCTTTAAAGATTGTAACCTGGAATGTTAAAGGTTTGAATTCCCCCATCAAAAGGCAAAGAGTTTTCTCCTACTTATCTAAGCTAGATGCTGGTATTGTTTTGTTACAGGAAACTCACCTTACCTCAGCTGAATCCCTGAAGCTTAAAAAATGTTGTGTGGGTGAAGTCTTCTATTCACCAGGGGACGGTAAAAGAAACGGAGTTGTTACTCTATGCCATAAGGCCTTGCATGCCACACTCGTTTCACATGATGATGGTAGATGGCTGTTCACCAACATATTGTTTGATAGTACCCCGATCTCTATCCTCAATGTTTATGCTCCCACAACTGGTGATGTCTCCTTTTGGCCCCAAATTTCCCGTTTGATTGCACAACATCCTGAAAGAAATTTCATCCTGGCTGGTGATTGTAATCAAATAGTTGATCCTTGCCTTGATCGAAAATCTAAAGTTTCCTTTACACCGAACAAAGCACAGAAAGCTTTTTTAGATTCTTTCAAACAACAGAGGCTAATTGATGCTTGGAGACTTTGTAACCCGGATTTAAAGGAATATTCTTTTTACTCTCCTCCCCACCAAACACAGTCGAGGATTGACTATTTTTTTATTTCTCACAACATCTCCCAATCTCTACTCTCAGCAGACATAGGTCCCATTCTCATTTCAGATCATGCCCCTGTTTCCATTCAATTAGACTTTCTATCTCACTCAGATTATCCCAAACGATGGCGTTTCAATAACTCCCTTCTTTTAGATCCACATTTTAACAACTCTTTCTTGTCTTTTATTAATGAATATTTTCTTTTTAATGACACAGACAACATTTCTTTTCACACGATTTGGGACGCTTTCAAAGCTTCTGCACAGGATTTTATTCTCAGGTACATATCTAACAAGAGAAAGGCAGCCCGATTATCGAACTCGGAAACTCTTTCTAACATTAAAACCTTAGAACATTTATTTTACACTTCCAAATCAAAAGATTGCCTTACAGACTTACTTAAAGCCAAGATTAAGTATAATAAGGAAACCACGGACAATGCTTCTTTATATTTGCTTAAAACTTCTGCGAAATTTTATGGAGGACAAAACAAGTCGGGGAAAATATTAGCTAATTATCTTAAATCCAAACAGAATAAACTCCACATAGGCTCTATAGTAGATGATAACAATATTTCAAAACATAAAGATGCTGATATCCTCAGAGAAATCACTCATTGTTATCAATGTTTATAGACACCGGATATTACGCCAATGGATGCTGACATCTCTCCTTACTTTGCCTCTATCTCAAAAACCACAAACCCCCTCATTGATCTTGATCCCCTGGAGTTTGAAGTCACACAGGTGGAAATGCTTGCTGCACTTAGATCCTTAAAAAAAGACAAGGCCCCTGGTCCAGATGGTTTTACCGTCTAATTTTGCCTGCATTTTGCCCAAATTCTCCTTCCCAAATTACTTCGTCTCATATCCTCTATCATTCATTCTGGTAAATCATCAGGTACTTTCCTTGACGCCCTGATATGTCTTATTCCTAAAGATGACAAAGACTTACGTTATTGTAAAAACTATAGGCCGATTTCATTAGTTATTATAGACTACAAAAATGTTTCCAAAACTTTGGGCCTTAGACTTGAACCTCTTCTCCCGCTCTTATTAGGCAAGGAACAAACAGGTTTTGTCAAAGGCCGCTCTATTACCCACAATACTCGTTTGTTTTTCAATATAATATCCAAATCACCCAAATGTGCAGAGCCTCTTGCCGCTATAGCTCTGGATGCAGAAACAGCCTTTGACAGAGTGCACTGGCCTTTTATGTTTCATGTTTTAAAATGGTTTGGGTTTGGTCTGAAAATTGTTTCTCTGATTTCTCTATTATACTCGGACCCCAGAGCAGCTATCTTTGCTAATGGACTTACTTCTTCATACTTTTCTTTACGTAGAGGAGTGAGACAAGGTTGCCCTTTATCTCCCTTCCTTTTTAATCTTGCTTTAGAACCCTTCTTATCCCGAATACGACAGAACCAACTTATCATGGGTTTCCTCTCCAATACTTAACACATCAAACTAGCGGCTTACACGGATGACGTACTTTTGTTCATCTCTCAGCCTCACTTGACACTCCCGGCCTTTCTGCAAGAGGTTCATTCATATTCATCGGTTTCCGGCTATAAATTAAACAACGAGAAATGTGAAATCTTGCCCCTCACCAAATACACCGTTAGAGAGGACTTCTCGATATCTGGTTTTAACTGGAACTCCAAACAAATTAAATATCTTGGTATATAACTTACTCCATTAAATAAGACTTCTTTACACATCAACTTTGATAAATGTTCTGAAAAACTTACTACCCTCACAACTAAATGGCATCTCTTGCACCTATCCTGGTGGGGTCGACTTGACACCATTAAAATGATGCTGACTCCCATTGTCCTATATATTATTTCTAATATCCCAATATCCATCCCCTTAACATTCTTTCATAGGATAAATACCATTCTCATGTCTTTCCTTTGGCTTAAAAAAAAGTCTAGAATGTCACTACAAAAATGATCATGCCCCAAATCAGAAGAGGGCGTTAACTTCCCTAATTTTCTTCAATACCACAAGGCCTTCTTATTGAAACAACTATCTAAGTGGCTCTCTGAATCATCGGCAGAATCCCCATCATGGATTGTTTTGGAAAAATCCTTTCTATCCCCATTCTCCTTTCAGGAGTTTTTATCTTTTTCACGGAAACCACAGAGACTCTCCACATCAATAATCACTCACTCTTATACACGTTTGGCACAAAAAATGTATACGCATCAACAACAACCCCTTGCGTTGGAAATCTTGGAGAACCAAAGGCATATTATGGGTACACCAATTATTTGACAAGGGCTCCTTTATTACTTTTTCAAAAGCACAACTCCTTTTTTACTTGCCCTCCTCCTGCAAATGCGAGTTTCTCAAACTTCGTTCCTCTATTTTGGAGTCTCTCTCCCACTTCAGCTCTCCAGGCTCTGTCCCCTCCTCATCTGATGCCTCATGGCATACTTTGTTACAAACTTCACCAAAAGCCTCTACTATTTATTCCCGCCTATCCCCCTCCTCCACTGACAGAGCAAAAACAAACACAGAACTCTCTTGGGAACTTGACTTGGATACTCAGTGGTCTATTCCCCTCTAGAATAAGATTTGGCTGAAAATCAGGAAATCTTCCAGAGCAGCAAGTGCCACCCAAACCCTTTTCTTTATATATAACAGACTTCTTTTCACACCAACTCAAATACATAAATTTCATACTGATGTTCCTGATACTTGCTGGACGTGTCACGTGGATCATGATGATTTAAAACATTTACTCTTCACCTGTCCTAGTGTACTCCTTTTTTGGCAACAAGTGTGGTCACAAATTAACACCATTTTTCACACCAGAATCCCCCTTTCACCTGCTAATATTTTTCTTGGCAGTCTTTCCACCGGATGGAACACAAAGTTTGCATACACCCAAATTATTGACCTTCTTCTTGCAGCGGCCTTTCAACAGATAACGAAACATAGGAAGGATGCTTCCAAACTTTCATACTTAGCTTGGTGGTATTCTGTTCGCCACAATCATAGACTGGACACAACTTTAGTGTTTCCTATATCCCTTGCCAAGAAACGCTCACTACTATGGTCCCCCATTACGCAATTTTTGGATGATAGTGCAAGAAAGTCTTATGCTCCCTCCCCTTTTACACAAGAACTTAACCAGCCTCCTTGAATTTCTACCTGTTGTTAATTTTCCATATATTGCCTCATTTCCTTTTGCCTATAATATTCTAGCTTTGTATTAATTGCTGCTTCCAGCCTTGAATTTTTTTTTTTTTAGCTTCGCTACCAGTTACATTTCAAAGTTTTTAATGCCATAATATGCTCTGCATGATGTCAGAATTGTTTTTTATTTCTCTTCTCTGTGATATCTGATTCTTGATATATATATTGTAATGATGTTTCCTTTTCCCTTGTATGTTCAATAAATTTATTTTTTGAAACTTAAAAACAATTTCTTCTGAGATACTGAGTCAACTACAATACTACATATCTTCCCACTCAGGCATTATGCGTAGATATTAAATGAAGAATTTTATGAAAACTGGAATCCACAATTTGAACCGCCGGGACGGAATTAGAACCGGCGGAGAAGTGAGAGCTCACTCACCTACTCATTGAACGTGCACTAGTGCTCTAAATGAGCCATACACGGGGTCATATTCTGACATAAATTATATTTTTCATTCCTTCTCTTAGAACTCTCACACAGAAGTAGTCAGCCTTACAGGTAGAGTATATCCCGCCATCTTTCCTACACACTTTGTGCAGATATATGCATGAATCACACACGGTGGCCGAAAAACATGATATCTATTTAAGCCTTTTAACCCCGGGGCACCCTTGCCCCCTTTTCCTTTGATTGAACCTCTTTAAATCTTGTACCTGAATAGTTACGAATCAGAAATTCCCCTTGTTTGCCGTGAAGACTTTCACCTTGGGCTTGTCACAAACTTGATACGCACGAAAATGTTTCACCGCACATAAATGACTGTCACCCGTTGTATTTCTAACACTGTAATTAACAGATATAACTGCTCAAGAACCCACTATCATGGGGGACGTGGTTTTGATTGTATACTCTCTAAATAAGATGTCACGGATGAAATGCATGAAGATATGCACCTATATTCTGATCCAAGTTTCTCCACTGTATGGTGAATGTTTGTATTCATCACAGTATGCTTTACTTAATATATTTGGACGTCAGGATCCATGACACTTTATTGTATGTTTCTTTAGCCCTGAGGAAGTCGAAGGGTACTCTCCTGAGATGAAACACATGTTGGCTGGGCATTTCGGAATAAAAGAACAAGAAAACATCAACCACATGGATTTCTCTCAAATCTTTATTCACCTTGTCTCTTGAAACTTTATTGATTATACTGTATACTTATTGAAAGTGAAATGATACGTGTGCAGAGGATTGTACATACAATTATGTCAGGGGTGCATTTTGGCCCCTTTAATGTTTACGCTTTACATAAATAAACTTGGCGACATCCTCACAGCGAGCACTAAAGACATCCCAAGAGCAGGGGCCAAATTGGTCCCTGCTCTACTGTATGCTGATGACGCAGTAGTGCTTGCAAGGACTTCCATAGGCCTCCAAAACCTTTTAAATGCTTTTATTGATTTTATGAAGTCACTTGACTTGGCGACCAACTTTTCTAAATCTCACACAATGACAATAGGCAGTAAAGTGGCCACAAAGACTAAGTTCTTCTGTAAGGGGGCTGAACTGTTGAAAGTGTCTACCTTTTCCTACTTGGGGGTGTTGTTTGATGATCACAGGACTTGGGCTGCACATAGGCAACTGAAAAAGAATACATTGGCAAGAGCAGTTGGAGCTGTATGGGATTTTGCTAAAAGGTTGGGATCTAAACCTATACCCACCCTACTTAAGATTCATAAAGAAAAGTGCATACCCATGGCGACATATCGGTGCGATGTTTGGGGTTACAAGGACGTGAGGGACATCCAGGGGGTTGAGAACAAATTTATGTGTTGCCTCCTTGCTGTTCTTGTTCCCTCATGTACCCCTGCCTTTATTCTGCATGAAGAGCTTGGCATGGGGTACATCTCTGATCACATCGCAGTCGCACCACTGGTATGTTGTTTAAGGATTTGGTCGAGCTCCTCTACCACCCTGAACCAGACGGTACTAGCGGATTGCATTGCTCTTGACGGGGCGACTCGCATCCCGTGGCTGAAATATATTAAAGAGCAAATGATGGAATTGGGTTGTCCAGACTTGTATAGCAAACCCAGACCGCTGGGACCGGCAGCCATCAGGGATGTTAAAATGAAATTCTTAGCCAAGCAGCAGGCAACCAGGGAGGGTTGGAATTAACTAAGGCCTCAGTGAGAAGGTATGCTATTATAAGTCTGCCCACACAGCTACAGCCCTACCTGTCATTAATTACCAATGCACAACATCGCTTTGCCTTTACAAGATTCCGGCTTAATCTGGTGCCTTGGATTTTAGCCTTTCCCAAGGGCTAATCCATGCCAGGTACACTAAAGCCGTGCCTCTGTGACAGCTTCTCGGAACAGAATACCCTGCATTTGATATTTTTCTGTGAATTCTATTCCCCCCTTCGTAAGAAATTTATACTGCCATTATTGAGAGAGACCAATTTTATTCAAGTTTGACCTGCACTAATTTATATGCAAATGCTACCCTCACTCGTGGTGTGCTTCGGGGTTGCAAGCTTTCTGATGAGACTTAGGAAGAATGCCCTTGCATTAGAGATGTAACATTGTTCAAACATGGAATCGGTATTATATGCCTTTTTAACATTTTTTGTATAATCAAGAGTGTGATATTTATATGAATGCACTGATATTTGTTGTTTGTCTTTTAGATATATGTCCTCTGAATTAATTACAGTATTTGTAACTATGTGCTTGATAGACCCTCTGTTGGACACGTGTATTTCCTCTCAACGTATCGACTGTATTTTAAAGTTTTAAGGTGTTTTAACTGTTTACTTTTATGGCATTTACTTGGCGAATAAAGTATTTGTGACTTGACTTGACTTGATGTTCTGTGTTTGAAAATACCACTTTTAGAAAGTAGGTATTTTATTGCGTAGCCATTCTGTGTGCCTCTGCTGGGTTTGCGGATTGACAGTCTGGCTTTGGAGTGACAGAGGCTGGGGATGTGCATTCTCTTCAGACAGCCACTGGGGAGGTTGAGGTGTGTCCTGTCTTTCCTGGATGAGTCAGGGCTGGGCTGAATAGACCTGGGCTGCATTTAGAGTAGTGGGAGGAGATTTCCTTGCTCCTCAATGGGCCTGGTCTGCTGTCGACAATGCTGTCTCTACCTCCTGCTGGGAAGCTGGGCTAGAGAGGACCAAAATGGTTTGAACTAAGCACAGACACTCTCTGCCTGAGAGAACAAAGGAATAATTAGTATAAATATTGGGGCCCAGACCCCAGAATTTTAGAACTCGCTGGAATCAAGGAACCTGCCAAGAAGAAGAGCTGAAAGAGCTGCCAGGAGGAGTACTGCCCCTTTGCTGTGTTGTTGCTTTGTTGGGTTGGCCTGCAGTTGCTGCTTCAGCCTTGGGCAGTGAAAGGACTGGATTGAACTTTCTTTACTTGTGCTGAGTATCGCCAAGGAATTGAAGTAGAGCTTGCCTCGTGTTCTGAAGTCTCAGGAACTGCAAAGAGTTCACCAAACTCTGGGTACCGCTTCTGGAACCACTGTTTCAGTTCCACAGAGAAGGGAAAAGCAACCGACCCCGTTGCTGGCTCCGTGTCCCGAAGGCACTGCAGAGGGTACCACTGCATCTCGCACCGCAACCCTGGTCTCACTGACGACGACCGCCACCATCAAGCCACTGCTTGCACCGTGAACTGTGGACACCGCACTACGCACCGCCTTGCTTCACTCCGCTGCCCTGGTCTCACCGACACTGCACGCTGACCACGACCTCCGTGACCGCATCATGGACTGGGGGCACCGCTCGTAAGTCACACAACGCACCGCCCCATCCCACACCACAGTCCAGACCGACAAATGCCAGCTTCCTGCAATCGGCTCTGTCACCTGAACCATGATTTGTCAGCACAGCAACGAGCACTGCCTTCACTCTGCACCGCAGCCTTGGTCTCACCGACGCCGCTGGACAACGGTCACCGAGCCGCTGCCTGCACCGCTACTTGAGGGCACCGCATGCCTCACCACTCCGCTTCACACCGCAACAGCAATGGTTGCCACGACCAGCCCACACCAACGTGTCGGCCGCAACACAAAAGGTACTGTTTATGAGTCTCTTGACACCCCTGACTGACGTGGTCAGACGGAACTGTTGGATTCTGTTGTTTACAGCACCGCGGTAGCACTGGACAGAGCTACCGACTTCAAGGAACTGTGTTTTTTAAGTATTCTTGCAAAGTGCATATTTTTTAAGCACTATATTTTGCATTTTGGTCGTTTTTGTCTTGTTTTGGATATATAAAAATATTGTTAATTTTTCTAAACTGGTGTGGTGTCCTTTTGTAGTATGTTTACTGTATTACTGTTGGTTATGTGCAAATGCTCTACACACTGCCTCTGAGATAAGCCTCTCTGCTCGTGCTAAGCCACTAAGGGGATGAGCAGGGGTTATTTTAAAAGTGTACCCCCCTTACCCTGACTAGGAAGAAGGGTCCCTACTTGGACAAAGGTGCAAACCCTTGCCAATTAGAGACCTCCATTTCTAACAGGTGTATAGCGGGGTCTCCTGTGACAATTGGTGAATACGTTGCATGCAAGTGCATGCCACTGTCACTTGTAATGGGTGAGTTGCTGTTGTCCTGGGACCTGGCACTACAAATGTCGAATCGTTGGGATTGATATTGACCCTGTGTCTGTGTTGGTCTCCTCTAACATGCGTCCTGCTGTCCAGCGCGATAGCCACTGAAGTTGGGCTTTTAAGAAGCATGCCTCAAATGATGGGGCTCCCAGTCCACCCTCATCTATTGGTAGTTGCATTTTGGTCAGGACTACCCGTCTACGTCCGTTGCCCCGAATCAGGGTGCATAAGAGAGTGTCCAGTTCTTGATTGAAAGAAGGAGCGGTGGGGACTATCAGGAGATTTGCGAAGTGGTAGAGAAGTTGCAGGACAAGGACCATTTTGGCCACTGCAATTTTACTGAGGGGAGTTAAGGGAAGGGTCTTCCAGAAACCAATGGAGGCGCGGAGGCCTGCCAGCACTTTTTGATGATTGCCCTCATAAATGTCTTGCGGGTGTGGTATAGTTGTACGCCTAGGTAACGTGGGGCATGAGTGCTCCAGGTGAGATTGGCACCTCCGATATGCACCATTTGTGGGAGGAGATCAGCAGAAAGTGGATATATGGTGGAATTTGCCCAGTTAACTTTGAGGCCGGATACTGTTGCGAAGTCTGCCAGGGTGGCAAAAATGGGGGTGAGGTCCAGTGTGATGTCCCACACATAGAGCAGCAGGTCATCTGCATACATTGATATATTATGTTTAACTCTCGCTAGTGGGATACCCCATTGTGCGCCCTCCTCCCAAAGGTGAACCGCTAGTGATTCCATCGCAAGGGTGAAGGTCAGGGGGGAGAGTGGGCAGCCCTGTCGTGTGCCTCTCGACACTGCAAAGAGGGTGACATATGTTGGCCTAGTCTGACTCTGGATGTGGGTTTTGTGTAAATCAGTCTAGTATACGCTCGCAACCGTGGACGTATTCCCATCCGCTGGAGCACAGCGAATAGGTATGGCCAATATAAAGTGTCAAAGGCTTTTTTCAAGTCCAGGACCAGGCATGTGATGCGTGGGTAGCGACTTTGAACCTGATCCTGAACATGGAACAGCTGTCGGATATTGTGGGAGGTGCATCTTCTTGGGATGAACCCACATTGATCTTGATGCACTAAATTTGGGAGGACTGTTGCATAGCGATTCGGCAATATCTTGCCGAAGAATTTATAGTCTGCAGATAGTAGGGCGATAGGCCGATAGGATCCTAGGTGGCAGGGGTCATGGTCTGGTTTTAGGAAAGATACAATCAGTGATTCTTTGAGAGGTTTCGGGAGTTCACCATTCTCCAATGCTGCCCTATACATTTCTACTAGTCGCAGCACTAATAGTGAGGAGAATGTATGATAGTATTCTAGTGGTAGGCCATTGAGACCTGGGGCTTTTTTCCTGGGTAGGGCTTGTATTGCTTGTGTGACATCCGCAGATGTGATGACCATGTCGAGGATAACCTTGTCGGCTGACGCTATGCATGGTAGCGGGTGAGCATCTGGGAATCTGTCCACCGCCACAGGATTTGCCTGGTTAGGGGTAGTATATACCTCTGCATAGTAGGCACAGAATGCATGCATAATGTTGGCCTGGGAGCGGACTGTTGTGCCTGTGATTGTGATCATTTCAGTTATAGGCTGTGTGGTGGTATCTTGCCGAATGAGCCATGTAGCAATGTTCCTGCTCTATCTCCCTCCCTATGTACCCTGGCAGTTTGTGCCCTAAAGTTGTATCGTCTGAGGTCTGCAAGTACCTCTGCGTATGTGGTTTTGGCATCTGCTACCTGAGCCGGTGTAGCCTCATTCTTATCCGCTGCTTGCGTCAGGGTTGCTAGCTTATGTTCCTCCTCTAAAATATGCCATTCTAGGGTCTTATGGACTCATGAGATTTGCCGGATGCATGCACACCTGATTATGATTTTAAACGCGTTCCACTCTATAGCTCTTGTGGTTGCCGTATTAGCATTTTCGTGAAAGTAATGCTGGACATTTGTTTTTTGTTCATGTCTGAATACTTGCTCCTCTAGGCAATCGTGTGGTAAGCGCCAGGTGGGGACCGGGGGCACCGGTGGTTGCCATTCTAGGGTGAGCATATGCACATTGTGATCGGAAATGACTTGTCCTAAGTATTCTGCATCCTGAATCATGGGAATTCTGTGTGTTGAACATAAGAATCGATCTAGGCATACTTAAATGTTGTGTGGGACGGAATGGAAGGAGTACAGTTTGGTTGTGGGGTGCTTGCTGCGCCATGTGTCTACCAGGGACCAGTGATCGGCCCAGGTATTGTATTGCTTTGTTTGTGCAATGGCCAGAGAGGCTGGATGTGGTGGGTGCAACCTTTCCAGGGAGAGGTCCAGCACAAAGTTATAGTCTTCTCCTAATATCGAGGGCGATGTGGTAAACTGGGCAAGAGTGTGTGATAGGGAGTCCCAGTATTTCCCTTGTTCTGAATTCGGTGCATATATCCTGCCTATTAGGATCGACTTGCCATCAAGGAGCCCCTCTAAGAGGGCATAGCGACCCTCTGTATCTATCGCCCTGTGCAGTTCCTGAAACTGGATCCCTGATCGAAGCCAGATAAGCCCTCCATGTGCAAACGCTGAGTATGTAGTTGCACAGAATGTACCTCGCCAGCGTTTACGTGGTTTGTCTAGTTCTCCCACGGTTAGATGTGTTTCTTGGAGCACTGCTATCTGTGCATTCTACCGTTTAATGTAGGCATACACTGCATACCTCTTATGTGCCGCATGGATGCCTCACACATTAAGTGTGAGGATGTTAATATCAGTACTATGCGCCATTGCAGAGTGTAAATGTTATGGCAGGAGCGCCATGGTGGAGGGGGGAGGGGGTGAGCTCTGCGCTTTTCCCGATTGTGGTGTCCTGCTTGGGCCCATAGTGCTCATCCATCTGGGGGTATATAGTCAGTGTGTGGGTGGGTGGCAAATATAGGGGTACAAACTGGGGTGGGAGGTATTCCCAATACATGAGATCTACCGCAACTGGTGGTACGTCCAAACTTTGCATGTCACTTATGCTCTAATGTACTGTGGGGTTGGGCTGGCTCTGCCTTCGGGCTGGTCCTGTGTTTGGCTTTTGCAGGATCTGTGTAGGCGGTGGGGCCTGGCGTTTGTCTACCTTATACTGCTTATGTTGTGTGTAAATTTGAATAATAATTCAGTGATTAAGAAATGTGTGGTACGGGTACATGTTGGGTAGTGGCCATAGTTCATATGAGCATGTCCACAGTTTGGGGAGTCACCAGTGGTGGAGTCACCGAGTCTGCTCGAGATAAGTTTGTATTGCTGCCTTCTTCTTCCGAGGTAAAGATGTGGGGGCCTCTCTCTTCATCTGTGGCTGTTGAGGCTGTTCCTAAGTCTGCCGCTACCTGTAGGGCTTTCCTGCACTCAGATATGATCTGCTCCAGGTCCTGGGATCCTGTGACTGGTGTGCGGGCATGGATTTAGAGCATAGGGTGAGTTTCTTGGGACGGCGGTGTCTGTTCTTAAGCGCTTGTGACTGTTCATTACATTTTGTGGTTGGGTGCGAGTGGTTTTGACAGTGTTGTTCCATCCAGTCAAAGGCTGCAGCGGGGTCCGTGAAGAACAGAGTGGTCCCATCATGTATAATTTTGAGACGTGCTGGGAATAACAGCAAGTATTGGACTCCCTCTTGGTAGAGTCGTCATTTGACTTCTAGGAACTAAGATCGCTGACGCTGCACTGCTCAGGAGTAGCCTGGGAAGAGCATGACGTGTTTATCTTCGACTCAGATGGGCCCATGTTGTCTAGCGGCGTGGAGCACTGTGTCTCTATCTCGATAATAAAGAAGCTTTGCCAGCAGTGGATGAGGGTGGGCGTTGAGCCGGCACCCTGTGCGCTCTCTCTACTGAGAAGGCAGTCAACTCCGCAGTCAGCGTGAAAGTGTGGATCCATTATTCTATGTATCCAATGGGATTCGTTCCCTCTATGCCCTCGGGCAGGCCAAGGACGCTAAAGTTGCATCTTCTTGAGCATCCTTCAAGGTCATCTCTGCGTTCTTCCAGGGCCACTACTCGGCTCTGAAGTGTTCGTAGTGTTTCTTGTTGCTTCTTTGCCAGTGGTTGTAGGGTAGAGAGCATTTTCTCCCCATCCGCGACCTTCTCAGCTAGTTTACGATGATCATCGCCTAATAGATTAAGATCTGTGGCCAAGGCACCAAACTGATCTTCCATTGTGACCCTGGAATGTTCAATGGCTGCTAATACTTTATCTAATTTGTCAGACATGGATGGGGAGGAGGGTGTCTCAGTGTCTTCTTGTTGATTTGTTGCTGTCTGTGTGTGACTCTGTGCTGTAGAGGCCCCTAGCCAGGTGATGGAGCAAAGTTTTCCCATAGTTGCACTAGGTTGGGTGCGTCATGTCGCCTCGGTAAAGTTCAATCACTGGGGATGGTTCTGTCTTGCGCACGTAAACTATGCCTGTAGTGAGTGTTCTGATGCGGGGACATCTTAGGGACTACCAGGGGGCTCCCGGTCACGTGTATTCCAGCAGGACCTTAGTGTAGAGGTGGGAAGAGTGAGCGTTTAAATCTCTCAGTTGGTTGAGGCCCTGTGGTGCCAGGTTCACCTAGCAGTGCTGATGCATGGGGCTGCACCTCGGTTATGGTGCCGAGTGGCGCACACGTTTTATTTTGAACTGTTCAGATTCTTGTAGTGTGTTGGGCCTTTCTGTGTCATGGATTCTTCCCTAGGTTCCATGATGAGGGCTTGGTAAGTGGAGGCAGCAGACTTATCTGTTACTCTGCTGCTCTAGCCGCACCACCAAGTCTGTGCAAGGGTAGGAAGTACGGCTATGATGCATGGGATCCCGTCACTCCTATCAGGGGTCCCCAGACAAGGGCTCCGGATGGAACACTGGGCCTTTGCAGGAGTGAAGCTGTCACGTGGCCACTGCAGGTGTGCTCCCGGGGGTTCTCTCACGGGTGCTGGCCCTTGCGCTCGTCTCCTCTAGGTAAATAGTCACAACGAGGGGCTATAGCCGGATTGCGCACTCAATCGTGTGCGGGCGTTCAGCATGATGGAGCGGATGGGGGAGGGCCCATCTACCACCTCTGTGCATTTTGCACACTATTTTCCTCGTTTAAGAGGTTGGTGCCCCTCCCACCATCGCTCACCTGGCCTTCTTTATGTCCCCCGTCGGCATGGGCGGGAGGGGTATCAGGACACCCGTATCCAAGCGGTCGCTGTCGGTGGGCGGTCTGCTATGCGGAGGGAACGTCTGGGCCTCACTTGCTGGGAGGTTCCACCGCATTCACCCCGGTTCTTACTGGTTTTGTGTCTGCGGCTCAGCTACACGTCATCCGCCGCTACGGGTACACTGGGGCCAGTGGGTTGGCCTCGACGTTGCTCTGTCTGATATTATTCTCCTGTGGACATTGTTTAAAAAATGTGCAGAAATTGTGGCTATGTTTTAACACACATCAATTATTTTCTATTGTATTTATAGATTTAGATATTTATCTCCCCCACGGATATTTAAGTAAATGTGTGTAAATTGTTGCATTTTAAGCAAATTTGTCAAATATGAATGTAATGCATTTTAAAGACAAGGGTGCATTGGAGTGGCTTGAACTTCTTGATGTTCTGCTTGACCAACACACTGTTTGCTTCTGGGCGAATCACTTTTTGTTCCAGTGACTTAAATTGTTAATATATGCAAATAGATAATAGAAAATGTGAAAATAAGAGCTGCACATGGTACTGTCCAAATCGCAATGCTCTCGTTCACAACCTTCTGGCCCCTGCAATCTTGTCATTTTTTGACCCCATTACAACATGTGAAGGACCTAATTTTTTAGATGCACTTGCTACATAAAAAAATGTTCCTTGCAAAGCCCTCTACTGCTTTCTTCAGCTTCATCTGGGCTCGATCAAATATCTAAAAAAAACTCCCTCTTAAATTCTCCTTCACCCCAGTGAAACTTACTGAACAAATACAGAACTCACCCTTTCTCATTCAAAAACTCACACTTGAAATTTACAAAATGGCATATGTTTTTCTGCTAAATTTATGGATATTGACGAGTTAAGAGAGCCCAAGAGCACTCTGGGCATACAGCTGACAGAGTTGCTGTCAATGGATGAGTATCAAGATTTAACTTCATCAATCTGCACAATATGTGCAGGCTACACAGTCAGATATGCACAGTATGCAGGAAGGTCTCTTGTACATGAATGGTATGCATGCTGCAAAGTTATGCAAGTGTGTACAGTCTCTAGCAAATACACCTTTACAGCTTTTAATATATGTCCTGCAGGTCTCTGATATATGCAAAGAGTGCACAGCCTCTGGCCTATAGACAATATGCAGGCCTTTAATTTGTATCAGTTGTCTGATAAATGTGTTGTTCATGCCTCAGATTATGTCTGCATAAAATGCATATAGCAAATAAAATGGCAAAGTGAGTTAACACTCACCCCTGAAACCTGTTGTGATCCACAGGGGACAAATTTGAATCTAGCACGGCCAAGTCAATCTCCCAATGTTTCTAGATCAATCAAGTGACTTCAAATAACTTGAGTTACAGGAGTACGTGTTATTTACAGTAAGTAACCTCTTTGGAAATGGGGTATGAAACACCATATAGGAGTAAGATATTATTATTATCCCACATCAAACATGAAAGCACTAGCCATATATGAGAGGCATTCATATTGTTGTGTATCTGAGGTTTACATATTATAAGATGCCTGCATACTGTACATATAGGCAATATTGGTTCACGATATGCACATATACACACATACACACACGCACACACACACACACACACATATCGTTCATACAGGAATATGCTGGCATACTGTCAATATATCTGAATCTGTACTCCAATATATACACATTGCATATGCATATTCACCTGTAGTAAAAATGTATTTGAAATATTAGCATGAAAAAGGTTTTTCCCTAAATAGAAGGAACACACCCTTCAAACAGACATAGTGAAATGAGTACTACATACATTCACTGTCTAAAAGACCACATTGTATTAGAGTCTAGATTTAGCTAACTTGATTGTTCAGTTACACATTTTTAATTTTTGCCAAATGAATCTGCAGACATTTGTCTCATGTTCTAATGTAGGCACCAGCAGCAGGCATCAGTCATAATGACTTCATGACTGCCTACATCAAGCCGATCACTAGCAACCAATCTGCAACAGGCTATTCTTGGCATGGGTTATGAGCCTAGAAGATCTTGGTTTTTGTGGAACCTTCCTAGAATGGATCTCATCTTACCTCTCCAATAGGTGAAGCATCATCTCGTGCCCACTGTATTCGTCAACTCCTTTCTGCACTGACTAGAGATGCCCACAATATTTCTTGAGCTCTCCACACCTCAGCCAACTACTGGAACTCATTTGATCCTTCAAACAGACCTATATCAACCTTGGAGATAACACTTGCAGCATTCTGAAGTTTAAAAACCTGACCTATTTTCCTCTGTCCTAGACAATTGCCTCCAAGCCGTGAACTTCACTCATCAATAACTGTGGGAAATTAGAAAATTACCATCATACGACCATCTAGCTTCTGGAACTGGATCACTTTAAATGACATGCAAGATACTGTGAGTTTCCATGAACATAAAGTGATCTAGTTGCTGGATGCAGAGAACAAAAACAGCAGACAAGGGTTTTAAGCAGACAGTAATTCCTTTATTAGATGCATTACCTGATGACAGCTGTAAACGTCCACCCCTCACTTCTCTCTCACTCTTGTCTCAACATTCGCCTTGTCCCAGCATAACATTCTGCTGATGACAGGGTGAGTTTCCACAAAGGGCTATACAGACCAATCACCACAAATCTCCCCTTTTCGCATAATTTACAACAACAATACATTGAACACAAATAAAGAACTAATTACGCATTGCAAGAAATAACTGTAATGCTATATATAAACTGCAGCACTACAACTACAATAACATGAACATAAATCTAAAAACAAAAGTAAGCATTTAAGAAATAACAGATATGTATATTGAAACTTCTGGACTGGAAAACACACATCAGTCCAACAATTTGCAAGGACATTTCCATACTCTTCTACCATGACGAAGAGAATCGCTATTTTCATCCCCAGAAATTGGAAGATCAAGAAAGTTATCAGAATTAGCTGTAACTGAATTTTCAGGTCTAACCCTAGCATGCCTCCCAACATGCTACTATTGCCCTCTTTTCTCCTTTGCTGCATTCCCTCTTAAGCCAAGAATATTTACTGGCTCACAGAATTTTGAAAGAGTCTTCCTCAACAAGGGTGCCTTAACTCTGACCCAATTGTGCCTATTTGGACGGTAGCCAACACTCTTAAAATCTCTCCACCTGTCATGTTTGGTTAGATGCAAATCTGAAATACGTTTGGCAGACGTCCACATTTCTGAAAAGAGGTACGTGATCTTACGGACATACTTTCACCTTCCAATTAGGATGGAGTTCAGAGCAAGCTTTTCTTCTTCACATTACCTCAAAAGGAGATAACCCAGGTTATATGTGAGGAGTTGTGTGGTAGGACCACAACGTGCATCAGCATCACAAACATCCTTTCCAGACCAGAAAGCACTCTGCAAGCACTCAACCAGCACTTTGTTAAAGCGTTTGACTAGCTCATTGCTTTGCAGTCTATATAATGGTGTTCTGAAGTGTTAAACCCCAGATTAGCCCCAAAAATAACATAAGATTTGTGAGATGAACTGAACATCATTGTCAGTAAGTAAAATCTCTTAGCAAAAAATATCTTGAAGAAAAACATAAACAGTGTCAGCTGTGGGTTTGAGAATAAATTTTACTTCAACTCAATGGGATAAGGGATCAGCAGGAACTAAGATGTACCTGTACTGGACCAGTAAAATGGTAAGTGGATTACCAACTTTTGCAAGCTTTTCCTGGTGCAGGTGCTGGGCAGTTTGGTGATGGAAATGTTTGTAAGTGTTTACCGCTCAGTGCGCAGTGCGTGCTCGCCTCTGTGTACTTTTGCATTTCCGAATCCTTGCTGGACAACCAATACTCTTCTCTAATGCTTTTTTGTTTGTTAGCATGCACCCAAGGTGACCAGTATGAGCTGATACTTATGTGTCTCAATTTAGGGGGAGGAATCAGTTCTCACCAGGAAAAAACAGTCAACTTCAGACAGCTCTCAGGTAATTTTGCAAAAGGGTTGGAAAACAGGTTCAAGGTTTTTCTCCTTTGGCCACCCCGGGAGGCAAACTCAATTGTTTTCTGCTTTTGGTTGTCAAATTGTGAAAGTACTGCAGCAAGACTGTAAGCACTAGCGTCTACAGTTATGTGATAAACACTGCCTTCTGTAGGGCTGGGGCTTCTTTTAGTAGTTTCGTAATTTTGAGGAATATTGTCTCACATTCTTAACTCCATTGAAAATCTGAGACTTTCCTTAATAAATGTCTAAAACATTCAATCATGGTAGCAAACCCATGGAGAAATTCGGAATAAACCTCACACATTCCATGAAACAACTTAAGCTGGTCTATATCCTTGGGTGAGGGAGCATTGAGGATGCTATGCACTAAACCTGGTATAAGCTTGATTCCATCCAAAGTCAACACAAACCCCAGGTTCTCAGCTTCAGAGGATCTACAATTATACTTTTCACTGTGCAGAGTTACACCAAGTTCCTGCAGTAGCTCCAACACTCACTTCACAGTACTGTCGTGCTCAGTCAAATTCTTGCCATAAGTAAGAATGTAATCCTGAAATGCTACAGTGTTACAAACCCCTTTCAGGATATTTGTGATGACTCTCTGAAATGCTGATGCTGCAGATGTTGTCACTTGGATTGACCCACTTGAGACAACAAATCCTCTTTTCTGGGAAAAGGGAAAATTCAATCCACAGAGCTTGCCAGTTCTCTTCCATGCTAGGACTAACGGAAAGTTGTAAAGTTGCAGTGTTTATATGCATGACAGTTATTTCTTGAATGCCTAATTAGTTCTTTATCTTGTGCTCAATTTATTGTTGTTTTAAAATTATGTGAAAAGGGAGATGTGGGTGATTGATCTGAATAGCCCTTTGTGAAAGCTTGTCTTGTCATCAGCAGAATGCTATGCTGTGAGAAGGAGAATGTTGAGATAAGAGTGAGGCTCTACAAAGGGCTGTTTAGACCAATCACCACAGGACACTGACTTATTACAATTGCCACAAGTGAAGTAAGTTACAGAAAGTGTCTTTCTCATCATGCCACATTTTGTTCTCCTACGTTTCCCTCAGAAAGTCTTGGCCACCATCACCTTAATAGTGTTCCACCAGGGCTAGGCAAACTCACAACATGTTCCCCCTTTCAAGAAAATGTGCATTGGTGGCACATCCTTGTCTCTTCAGAAAGCCAATCCCAGGAATCTACTGCCAGTAAAATTAACAAATATGTAGTATTCAAGGAGGTAGAAAAAACCTAACTTTATACAAAAAGATATCTTCCTTATTTTAAACACCACCAAACCAGTCCCAGACATTGATTACCTAAGCAAAGCTATACACAAACAACTATTTCTAACCCGCCTTTCACTTCATTCAATGATAAAGCCCAGCTACTAGATTGTGATGACATGAAAAGAGCACCTCTCTGGTTCTCATGTACAATACAAAAATTCTTCCCACATCGGCAACTCTATAATCCCATACTCTACCAATTTTGTACAACAAATGGAATAGAACTGATAAGTTCAAATCCAAGGAAGGCTTACTCAGTCTTTCATCATTCTGAGGTCAGTAAGCTGGTAATTAATTGCAAAAACCTTCCATTTACAGTGCTTAGATGCAAAGCGCTGTATGAATTGCTATCTAGAATTTTTTTTCTAATAGTTATCATTGAGGGAAAACATATGACTAACACAGAGTTAAAAAATGAAGTTACACATCATTCCCCCTTTCATGTAGGTTAAAATATTTCCCCTCTTTGAAATGGCCTTATCGCTCCCCCACCTTTGTAAGGATATTTCACCTGATCTATATGCACAAGCATTGGGTTTTTATGCTGCGGCTGCCATGGAGATGCACTTCATTTGTCTTCATGAGGAGCGGTCCTCATAACCATTCAGTGTACTAATCCCATCAAAAAATGCTTTTTAAGTGCAAACCTAATAACCTGTGGAAGGTGTTTGTAGAGAAGGCAGCAACGTAATGCATAATCCACTGTAGTCACCTATCAAATGACTATCCATCCAAAGGCGTGCAAGATTTATCGGGTCCCTATTTCATACTCAAACAACCTTCTTATTTTGGGTAAATACTGAAGCCTTACAACATATCACAGTACCACCTCCTTTAACTCTGTTTGATACTATTAGTTTACTGAGCAAAGACATCCCATCTAACTCAATGTGCTCCATGAACAATGAATAAATGGTCAGGCCTGTAACAATCAGCATTATCTCCTCCAGGAACCCGAGGATCAACTGAGATGGTGACTCTTCAGGGTTGCGATTGGGGCACAGGTATTTACCACAAGATCCTTGGACTGGGGCAGGGGTTTTCTTGCATGGTTGCTGAAAAGGTGCAAATATGGTTATGAAAATTCGTCACCTCAGTCAGGTGTTCATCAGAATATGTGAACTTTCTTCAATTACCATTCATTGGGGCTGCCATGGTCTGTAATGTTTCGGCTCTCGTTTTCAACTCCTCACTGTGGATGGAAGTGGTGCATACCACAGGATCATACAAGCTTTCTCTCCTCTCAAATGATAGTATTAATCAGGGCAGGCTTTCTAGCAGCTTTGGATGTAATAATATTCTTTTGGTTGGCCATACAGCAAAATGTGACCTTGTGACACCAGAGTTCACTCTGTGTTCTTTCACTTCATTTCCAGATGAAGTTAATTTGTCTATTTGTGAGCACCATATTCACTGAAAAAGTGGTAAAATCCCACAGTTTTTGGTCATGCGCCACAACCGTACTTTTGGTCTCATGAGCTAAAACCATGCAGCTCTATCACTTGTGCAAACATTGATAGTGTGGTCATTGTGAACATCGCTAAATCAGACCATGGCAGGAAAGAGGTGCAAAGAGAATTGGACCATTTCACACAAACAAAGGCTAATTTAGTGATTCTCTAAATGAAGCCTAAGTATTAAGGGGACATTGCCCAGCGGTTCCAACCTCTGCCACACACTGGCACGGTGCCTAAGTGCCCTTTAGTTGGTGACGGAATAGAACCGTGGAGTACCTTGTACAATTATGGGTAAAAGCCTTAGTATGCTCCAATGAAGATGGGATAGCCCCTTGATGTACACTGCATAACTGAATAGGATGATAGATCCTTTAGGTACCTGGTGTTGAGAAAGGATAAAATGGTGAAGTCAGTTGATGTCTGTATGCTACCATACACTAAACCGTTACCGCTCTCCTGAAATTACTGCTGTTCATAAGGAACACTCCTGTGAATCCATGGTTTTCGTAATTCCCTTGTATTAGTTAATCAAGATGCAATGGGAAGACCGTCTCCTCAGGAAATCCAAATATTACTGTAATAAAACTCCCCTTTCAATCCATCCCGACTTCCACCCCATCCCTCATTCTGCTGCACCTCTCAATGGTAGAAAAGCAAGTGCAGAAAAGAAAGGTAAAGTAGCTCCATCCAAAGTGTTTGTTTGCCTTTATTTGTTAAAAGTATTTCTGACACTTTATTTTTCATTCTAGTAATGTAACAAGTGGCACACAATTATGCCTAAGAACATGAGCAAACAGGGTTAAGCAGAAAAATGGCTTCTTTGGAATATATTTTAAACTGATTCAATTATTTTTTAGTGCATTAGACACATACACACTAAAGGTTAAATAGGCTATGCCAGCAGGCCATGTAAAGCAGAAGTCAACTATTAGTAGAAATTATTGTTGTTTGTGAGTAAAGACAAGAAGACAATATAAATACCACTAGTGAGAGCACATAGCTCATTATTAGTGCATGTGAAGGATGAAAACTGTGAATGGACAGACAGTTTCAAGAGTCATTTTGGGCATAATGTTTTTGGCTTAACTTAACAAATATCAAAACATGGTTGTTTGCAAAAGAAATCTGTTTTTCTGAATGAATAATGATGAGAAAAAGCAGTTCAAAAACATTAATAGTCGTTGATACACATGTCGACCCCAAGAGTACCATTAGGAGGGTCTTCATTATGACATGAGGCAGGGCAGTAGCATCCCAATTCAAATGGACCTGCATAATTCAGGATTGAAAAGAATTATAAAGTGGGAGGAAAGAAGATGCGGACGTGACAAGCATCCACTAGGAATGGTTTGCGGTGTAAAGCCCTGCATTGGAAAAGATTTTGTGGAGTAAAATATGTGGGGTAATGACATGCGTTGTAACGCATGCGTTGTAAAGGATGTTTACCATTCACTAGTGTGGGGAGTAGGGAGAAACAGGGCAAAGCCTCCCTCTCAGCGAAGCACACCCAGCCACAATCAACTATAAAATCCTGATGACGTAGTGGCTGAAACAGCAGGATGAACAGTCCATATTTCTTTATATTCTATCCCACTTAAACGTGATATCATATTATTAATGTGAATAAACATTCTAACTTTTTTAAGGGAAAGTGTTTTTTTGAACTTTTATGCTTGCAAACTAAAAGATTTCCAAATGTAAAATTTCAAATGTGATGTCTTTCAAGCTATTTGGTTTAAACCTTTGATCTCTCTGGGTTCTCAGCATTATAGTGGATATATTGGATAAAGTTAACGCTGCTGTTTCCTCAGAATGAGAATTTACACTTAATAGTATAGTTAGGCAGATGTTACGACAGAGTACAAAAGTATTATAAAGTATTATATTTTGCAGAACATAACAAAACTCTGGTGAGGAAATTGAGCATCGACATTATAAGTTGTTTTATTTTTTTTACCAGAAAGACACAAATTAGCAATCATTTGTAATATCAAATATTGGCTGTGGCTTAGGGCACACTCAAAAGAAATAACTGAAACCAAGGTGACATTTCACAAAATCATTAGCAAGCAAAAATTCAATGGTTACTTGCAATAACAGCAACATAAATTGGGCAGTTATTGCAATGGGTGACTTCAGGCCATGAGCACAACATGGCCCTATTTTGTGTTACACCTTCAGCCAATCGTAGCCTTTAAATCAAGCATCACTTCTCATTCTGTGGCTTGAAATACCATAGTTCCAGAAAGAATGAGGGGGCACATGTTTAGAAAATGTGTGTGGTGTTGGGCCGTTACCCACAGCAAAAATGCTTTTCTACATGTACAGAGCTCAATTTGCGATTCAGTAAAATATTACCAAATCGCAATTTGTGTTTAGCGATTCGGTATCTGGAAGGGGTGTGTTTGGGAGGTCCCTTCCAAATACAGAATTGCAAAGTATGAATGCTTTGCGATCGAACTATGGTTGCAAAACATTCACTTATTACCAACACCTCAAGGAGGAGGCATCGCCGTTGTCCACAAAAAACACCCTTCGCATGACCACCCGACCGGAGGACATAACAGCCCTCATGGAGCACCTCCACTTCCAAAACCAGACTAATCCCCAAAGCGACACTCTGCAGAACCCTCATCTACAGGCCGCCCAGCCCCCGGGCTCGCTTTACCGACGCCATCACCATCCTCATTGCACGATGACTCAAACACTGCCTCCCTCCTAGAGAACCTCGCCAACATAGGACTGAAACAACTAGTTACCACCCCACGCACACAGCAGGACACACACTCGACCCCGTGTTCACTGGAGGTAGTAGCATCTCCTACAGCCACACCACTGAACTCCTCTGGACAATTCACCACTACATCCACTTCTCCTTAAAAAAAACACCATACACAAGCACACCCAATGCCTTCCCCGCAGAAGCTGGAACAAAATCACCGAAGACCAGCTCACCTCTGCCCTCGCCAGCACCCCACCACCGACTATGTCAGATGCAAAAGCTGCAGCACGCAACCTCCACTGGATCACGAACTGCGCCAACACACTCGCCCGCCTCAAGAAAGCCACCACAAGACACAGCAAGAAAGCAAGCTGGTTCACCCCTGCACTCCAAGAATTCAGACACTCCTGCAGACGACTCAAAAAGACTGGAGGAGCAACAAAACCCCAGAAACAAGCGCTGCCTATAAAGCAGCCACCATCGCACACCACCAACTCATCAAATCCACAAGGAAAAAATCCCTTGAAGACAGAATCCTCACCAACGCAAACAACACCAAAGAGCTCTTCTCCATTATCAAGGAATTCGCCAAACCCTGCAGTGAAACAACAGATGTCCCACCCTCCCAAGACCTCTGCAGCAGACTCAGCACCTTCTTCCACCACAAGATCAAGATGATCTATAACAGTTTCGACAACCAAGACCACCTCACCGCTCCAGCTCCTCCTCATGCGATGCCACCCAACAGACCCTGATCAAAGGGATCCCGCTCACGACAGAAAACACCTTGAAGATCATGAAAAGCATCCACTCGGGAGCACCCTCAAACCCCTGCCCACATCACATCTTCCACATAGCCGCCTCGGTCATCGCACCCGAACTGCGTTGGACGATCAACTGCTCCTTCAAGATCGCCACCTTCCCCGATAACTGGAAACACTCGGAAGTCAACCCCCTCCTGAAGAAACCCTCCGCAGACCCAACAGATCTCTAGAACTTCAGGCCCATCTCCCTGTTTCCCTTTGCAGCCAAGGTCATCGAAAATGCCGTCAACACCCAGCAAACAAACTTCATTGAAGCTAACAAAGTCCTGGACATCTCCCAATCCAGATTCCAAAGCAACCACAGCACTGAGACCACCCTACTCACCGCTACCGATGATCCAGCATCAATCAGGGGTCGATAACACAACACAACAACGGGCCCAATACACACTTACCCCACATAACCCGCTGAAATTATGCTGTATATATATATATATCTATCAGTTTATCAAGACTAAATGAACACTAATGGAAATCAGCTGTTCATTATACAGGCTTATATTTAACACTCTAAATAAACTAACTGAGCCTGCATATCAAACTTCTTTCTTCTGGTCGATGGACCAAAAGTTGAGAAGTTGATGGTAATAATAGTACTATCTATCTATCTAACTATCTCACTAAATAAACCACAAACTCAGTGTAAGGTTAATAGTGTTTATCACCAAATAATGTAAATAAGAGCTCAAACATGTACAGATTCACAAGGCAAACAATGCATTAATTACAGAGAAAGAGAACATACATCAATGCAAACTGTGTCAAACTCATATCAAATGAATAAATGCACATGAAGGAGTGGATAGGTGAAGAGACAAAAGTTTCAGAGAGAAAATACATTTGCAAATTATTATGCAAAGTACTGTTCATTTAGCTAATACTAACCTAGGGAAATAGAGGAAATACCACCCCCTGGCCACGGAGATAGTAAGGGGTCCTCTGAGACAGATTCAGGGAACAAAGATTAGATGAGGATACTGGATACGGGAACAGGAACAAGAAGCAGGTAGGCCTCTATCAGCAAACCGACGGACAGCGACGATCTCCCACTACTCTCGAACAAAGCCTCCTAAAAAACACCACCCCCTGGAGCACCCCAGTTATACACTAAAACCTACATGTCCAACCCACAATAGTTGAAACATTTATGAAAACTCAGTCTTTCATTGGCTGATTCAGGGGGTGTTCTATCACACCACCATAGTAATGATCATGTCTTCTTAATGTTCTTTGTTTAATTCACTCTCCCATTACACTATCCACACATTTCCTCGAGAAGGCAACATGTTTCAGTTTTTCTATATTTTTATTATTCAGCAGTGCCGCTTTCAACGGAAGAAGTTTGTACACGTCCTTTTATTCCCATGGCCGTCTTTCCGTTACTTGGCAGACACGCAACATTCTTTTCCGAAGGTCAACAACATTAGCCTCCGCCACGTCTCTCCTCTCTCTGTCAGAGCTCGATTTTCAACATTTATTTCATATTTGTTCATTTTTAACCCTTAACATTCATGCAGAAATATAGGCCCTTACTTGTTTCTAAAATTAATGAAAACACAGACATTATGTTTCACGAAATGTACCTCTCACTGTTTACCTCCCACCATTGCACTAACCCAATGTTATGTTTACCTAGCAAGAGCATTAATGTAAAAGCAGTGTTATTTTTTTTATTTTAGAAGGTGAAATAAAAATGCGGTCTTGTCTTTCATGCATTAGTCTTAGCTTTAGTGCACGCATGCGCAAAGCATTTTCCCATTGTATTCGTGTTGGTGCATATTATTTTTACATCACACTATTAGTAAATGTTACTGGGGCGATAATTCAAGCTGGTTTTATATTCTCAAAACCCTGTCCATCAATTCCCCCCTTTGATGTCATTTTTGAGCCATCACAAAATACCCATCATACCAATTTCCACCTTTATTTTTATTTAAAGGTGTGTACTCTTTTCTCTCTTCATCATTCTCTCATCTAAATCTTTCATCGTTTCATAGTATTTTCTTCTCATGTCTTCTAATTCTATCTCATCTCTCTTTATCTTTCTGGCTTTCCATTTGTTGTCTGATTCTATCATCCTCTTCTTTCCACATCTACACTTACAACATTTATATGTCATTATTATTAACAATATTACTACAGCTATTGAAATAATTGGTATTAATTTTTTCCCTAATAAGCTACTTCCAAATGTAGAAATCCATTTACTTACAGAGGAAAAACTCTTACCAAGTTGCTCCCAAACACCATCAACCTCTAGTTGGGTCAAATCCTCATGTAATTTGGTAATATTTTTAATATACCCCTCAAGATTCTTACTTTTGTCAGGGATATAGGTACAGCAGTGTTGGATTTTCAACATGCCACAGACTCCACCCTCTGTTGCTAATAGAATATCAAGGGAAAGTCGATTTTGCAAAACCATTGATCTAATTGCAACCATTTCAGTATCAATCATTAAAAACCCACCAGCAGTATCTGTTGATAAACGATCAACCACTGTAGACAATTTTCGAATTTTATGCGAATTTAGAACGACCCCAACTGAAGGTATCAGTGCACCAAAAATATCACCTACTATCTCTGAAAAACTTGCTCTCTTTTTGCGTATTAGTCTATGCTTTATTTCATTGATTTTATTATTTCTATCTACGTGGTACACCTTGGGAATACAATCCCAAAGTAACAACTACCATACCAATGTGCAGGCAATCTATAATAGGCACTTTTACCACACACATAATAAACTCCTGGGAAAACAGGATCAGTTCCTACTTTCAATCCCCATCCTTGAGTTATCAAGAAAGTATGTTCACATTCACTAGTACCAATGAAATAGTTATTATAGTCAGTTTTTAGTCTAAGCAAGCAAAGTTGCCCTTTATGATACCAATTCAGAGACATTGCAGCATAAGTCTCACCCTTTTTGTAATTTCCCTCTCTAAAAGCCCACGGTGGTACATGTGACTTCTGTTCAGCAGCTTTTCTATGAAAATCCTGTCTTCTATCTTCTACCATATTAATAAAATCTTTTTTTACAGTTTGCAAACTATAAGTAAGATTATTTCTATAAACATACACTATATCTAAAGTCTGAGTAATATGGAAAAATTCTCCCATGTATTCTGCTCTTCTACCACTATACACTTTATTCATATCTTTTCTAATAGGAATTTCTGAAAATACTAAATCCATGTTAGAATAATAGAACTCCAACTTCCCCGTCACATAGAACAGGCTTGTTAATACACTACACGACACACCATAGGTTAAGGGTAAGTGATGGTAAGTAACTCCCTCCAAGACAGACGAAGGTAATTGCATGCACATGTAACAATCACTCACATCCATCGTGTCCACATACTCGTAGAGCAATTTTGTAAAGACATTTAGACAGAAATCATTAATCCATTTATCCTGATGATAAATACTTTCATCTATCTGATCCATATTAGTATTAGGTGTCTCTTTAGTAACAACATTCGCTCATTCACTTATGACATCATTAGTATTATTTTTGTTATTAGTCACCATTAGAACAGGAACAATGACAGTTACTATTAACCACATTAACATTAGTAATAGGACACTACATAAGCAAGCTTTAATACTTCTACGTTTTAGACTAGGTTTTTGATGTTCAGTCACTATAGGTTCTGCCATGTCGTATACTATAAAAAAAATATATAAAAACTAGAAAAATATCAAAAATCTAAGAAAAAACTCTAATAACTTTCCAGGGACTTAAAAATCCACCACCAATTTTGTGTATCCAAACACTTCAAGGCTTAGACTTTCTTCTATACCCTCCTCTTTTTCTTTTTTAAAATCTTTTTTTTATAAGTCTTTCTCAAGTCTTCTTCAAGTCTTCTTTTTTGACTGGATTTGTTGCACCTTAACCTTTCATAGTTCTCTTTAAGGTGGCTTCAATTTGCTTTCATCAACTTGCTCAGTACCATTTCCAACCCTTTTCTTTATTTGATCAGCGTTTTCAATTTCTTCCAGTATCACATAAGTCCACTCTGGAGCTGTATATCTTTTGCTCGGAAGTCTTACTCTTTTTGTTTTTCGCACTAATTCTGTCTCTGATTCTTCTTGTTCAGTTTGACTGGTGACCTAATTTATCTGTTCTGGTTTTCTCTTTTCAAGAGTGTATCTCAGTCTTTTCACTCCACTTGGCCAATTGTCTCCTTTTCTCGCTCTCTTAGCTTGAACCTCTTCTTCACCTTCTTTTTCAGGTTCACAAGTTCTTTTATTCAACCTTTCTCTTTGTTGGCCTTGTTCTTTACTTTCAGAAACGTTCTCTTTTTTTGTTAAACAGCAGCCTTACGAGACCCAGTAGCTGGTGCCCACTTTACTTGGCTTGTGCTTGGTTGTTCATCATCCACAGGCTCATCAGAATCTGTCAATCTAGATTCTTTGACTTCACAACCTCTAGCTTCTGGTTTCTTCTTTTTTTTGAACAGTTGCTGTTCACCTTCTTCAAGTCGACTTGGGTCTCTTCTTGTTTGACTTGCATGAATCCAGTTTGGCAACCCACCACACTTCACTGCTGTCGTTGTCACCAGAAAAATCTGATATGGTCCGTGCCACCTGGGTTCTAAACACAACTTCCTAACGTGTTTCTTGATAAGAACCCACTCTCCTGGACTCAAATCATGTGCTTGATCCGGCTGTATTGTGGTTGCAATTTCTCCACCCTGGTGAGACACAGAACGCAGCAGATCAGCCAATCCTTTGCAATAATCAAGCACTAGATCATCAGAAATATTCATAAGTTTGTTTGCTGGTACAATTGCTTGTCTCATTGCTCGTCCCATTAGGACTTCATGAGGACTCAATCCAGTCTTTTTATCAGGAATACTTCTAAGACTCATCAATACCAGTGGTAAAGCATCAGGACATTTCAGTGTTGTGGATGCACACACCTTTCCCAACCTAGATTTTATTGTGCCATTTATTCGTTTCACTATTCCAGAAGCCTCTGGTCGATAGGCACAATGCAGCTTTTGCTCAATTTATAATGCTGCACAAATCATCTGAATTATCTCATTATTGAAATGGGATCCCCTATCGGTTTCTAAAGTGACTGGAAATCTGTACCTTGGGATCAATTCTCTCAGAAGCAGTTTAGCTACGGTAAGGCTATCATTCCTTCTTGTGGGATAAGCCTCTACCCAACGAGAAAACAAACAGACAGCAACCAACACATATTTTAGTCCGTTACATGGGGGTAACTCGATAAAATCAAGTTGGAGCCTTGTAAATGGTCCTGCTTCTTTCCCAATTTTCCCCGAACTCACAACTGTCTTTCTACTTGGATTTTGCTGCTGACAGGTGACACACCTCTGGCACAGACTCTCTGCAATGACCCTGAATTTAGGGTTATACCATGACTGCTTGAAGAGCCTAATCATTGCATCTCTTCCGACATGTGCAATTCCAGGGTATACCCTTGCCATTTGGGAAAGTAAACAATCTGGCATGACTGGCCTCTCATCTGTGTACACCCATACTTCATCTTCTGATTTTCTTCTGCAGCCTGATTTTATCCAAAGCTTTTTCTCCTCGTCACTTGCCTCATCCTGCAACTGCCTAATTTCATCCCAAGTTTCTAAAGAGGAAAACATCAGTGGCAATTGGTATTTTTCTTTTCCACCCCTCTGTTGATAGCAATTGAATTTTGTGCACAGAAACGTGCTACTTGATCTGCGTATCTGTTACCATTTGTTACATAATCATTTCCTGACTTATGTGCAGAACATTTGACCACTGCAATCCTTTTTGGCAATTGCAAGGCATCCAATAGATCTTTCACATTTTTCCCATTTCTAATAGGAGAACCTGAAAAAGTCAGAAATCCCCTTTGCATCCATAGCTGCCCAAAGTCGTGGACCACCCCAAAACCATATTGACTGTCCATAAATATGGTTATTCTCAAATGTTTGCCAATTTTGCAAGCTCTAATCAGAGCGATTTGTTCAGCAATTTGTGCAGATTTGACCCCAATTAGACAGGAGGCTTCTAGAACTGCAGCCACTGTACATACTGCATAGGCAGAACTCAATACACCACTTTCATTTCTCAGACACGATCCATCAACAAACATCACGCTATCTGATTCTTCCAGTGGCGAATCTTTGATGTCCGGCCTTGGTTTCGTGCACAACTCTGTCACATCCAAACAATCATGATCTGCTTCCTCTTTTACTTCTTCACAAAATGGACTAGGCAACAAGGTTGCTGGGTTTAGGGTCGTACATCTCACCACAGTCACATGTTCAGCACCCAAAATTACTCTCTCATACCTAGTCAGCCGACTATAAGTCATGTGCTGAGTACGCGTTCTTGTCAAAAGTATCTCAACTGAGTGTGGCACATATACTTTAACTGGATGTCCCATTACAATCGCTTCACTCTGTTCCAAACTCACACAAGTTGCAGCATCTGCTTTCAAACATCCTGGTAACGCTGCAGCCACTGAATCCAAAGTAGCAGAAAAATATGCCACTGGACGTCGTGCCATTCCATGTTTTTGAGTCAAAACTGATAATGCACACCCATCTCTAACACAACAATATAATGCAAAATCCTTTCCATAGTCTGGCATTCCCAATGCAGGTGCTCGACAAAGACTGTCTCGCATCTCAATAAAGGCTTTCATACTCTCGTCATCCAACTCAATCGGATCAGTCACATCTTTATGTGTCAACCTCTGTAGAGGTTTTGCAATCAGTGAAAAGCCATTGATCCACTGTCAGCAGTATCCAACCATTCCCAAAAACATTCACACTTCTTTCTGAGTTTTAGGAGGACTCATCTGCTGAATCACACTGATCCTTTCTGGTGTCACTTTCATGACTCCTTTCTCTATTTTATGTCCCAAATACTGGACATCCTGCTTACAAAATTGTAATTTTGCTGGTGATACTTTATGTCCACCTTCAGCCAAATGGTTCAGTAAGGCAATTGTATCTGTCACACATGCCTCTCGTGTTTTTGATGCCACCAGTAGGTCATCAATGTACTGAACCAAAACTGATTTTCCTGACATGATAAAAGTCTCCAAACACCTTTTCAAAATCTGATTAAAAATCGAAGGACTCTCTGTGTACCCTTGAGGAACTCGGCACAATGCCAAAACACGGTCTCCGAACCGGAAAGTGAATAAATACTGGCTATCCGGATGTAAAGGAATTGAGAAAAATGCTTGACACAGATCAATTACAGTATACCATTCTGCATCACAGGGAATTTGTTAAAGAATCACTGCTGGATTTGGCACTATTGGACAACATGGTATCACAATTTTATTTACTTTTCGTAAATCCTGTACTATTCTATATTTTCCATCTGGCTTTTTAATTCCCATTATAGGCAAATTACAAGGACTGCTCTGTATTTCTCCTAGAATACCCTGCTCAATCATTTGATCAATCACAGGAGAAACTCCTGCTGTTATCTTGGGACTCATCTTATACTGAGCTGTGTTCGGATATGTTACACCAGGTTTTACTGTAAGCTGAATAGGATCCACACCTTTCATCAAACCAATTTATTTTCCTGTAAAGTCCCATACATCAGACCTTATGGAATCTCTCAGCTCTGCAGGCAAAACTTGTTCAGTGAGAAGTGAAAACAACCTCATCCACTTCTGTCCCTTGCTTCGCTAGCATCATCTTAAACGCAGCATCCTCATCTGGTGTTTGAAAAACAATACCATCAATAGATGGTACAGTTCATCTTACAGAGCAAATCTCTCCCTAAAAGATTTACCGGACTCGTATCACATACCACGAACCGATGCATGTCTCTGAATCTTCCAATATGAACCTCTAGTGGCTGTGTGATTGGAGTCTTAATATACTTATTAGATACTCCTACAACTTGGATAGTTTCTCCCAAGAGGGGTAGGTTAGGAATTTCTGCTGCTCTTACAGTAGAACGAGTAGCGCCAGTATCTACTAGGAATGTAATATCATTACCTTCCACTTTTCCATCAACAAATGGACCTGACTTATCTACCTCTAGAGTTGTGCCAAGTAAGCACTCTTCCTCCCCCTTCAGGCACTGTCATTGAGATGAGTCTGAATCACTCTCATTGCATTGCGAAACCATTTGCACATTTTGATTCTTAACAACATGTTCACCTGCCTGAAATCCAGTGTTTGCACTGTACCTCTGCACTTGAGCATTCACATTACTTGGCATAGGAGATTGTGGCACCTGTAACTGTGGAGTAACTACCTGCTGCTGCTGTTGCTGTTGTTGAGTCACAACCACCTCATTCTGCATCTGTGGATTTAAATTTTGATTCGCCCCATTATTCTTTTGAACAGATCTACTCTCGTTTTTCCAATGTCCAAACTTTCCGCATGCATGACAAGGATATTTCTTTTTCAAATCATCTTTATTTATTTTTCATCTACCTCTGCCACCACCAGATACCTGACCATTCTGGTTCTGACCCTCTGTTTGAGAACCATTGTTTGCTTCTTGCTGTTCCGCTACCTTCACTTGTGCCCACATCATTTTCTCCTTTATCTTTTTATGTCTTGATTCAATATCATCACTACAATATTTAGCATATCTCAGAATCTCATCAATCGTCTTGCTCTGCCAACAAATCAAATGTTGCTGTATCATGTTGCTAATCTCTTGTTTCAAACCAAACACAAAGCTATATACAAAATGTCCCATATCTTTATCACCAATATTCTCAAATCCACTGTACTGTTTGAACACCTGTAACAACCTTTCATAGTATGCATGTACTGACTCTTTTGGTTCTTGTGTCGTTCAGTCTATTTTAACCCAATCCGTTTCCTTTGGAGAAATTTTACTCTTCAAGTAAGTTATTACCTGATTGTACTTTTTGATCACCTCATCTGAAGGTGCACCTGTTTTTGAATCTCTTGGGTATTCTTCGTTAGGCCAATCAACAGTAATTTTACATTCAGTCCACAAATCAGCTGGAGCTACAATCTCAAACAAACCATCTAGATCTTTCAACAAAACCTTTGAAACTTTCACAAACCTCTCTACCTGTTTGTACCACTCAACTGGTTTTTCCTCAGTCTAGGAAAGTCATTCGTAAAAGACAATATATCCTGTCTATTCCAAGGAACATGAACATTTCCACCACCTGGAACTTCTCTCATCGGACACACACTTTCAGCTTGTCCTGTCTCCCTCAACGGAAACAAAAACGCACTTTTATCAGTGTTCATTTCCTCTTTCTTTTTCGCCCATCTACCTTTCTAACGTTCTACATCTCCCCATTTCTTCAAGATATTCATCAACTCTTTTATCCAGTCTTTTACCAGATGCATTCAAACTCTCCAAATCTTATTCAGTAAAATCCAATCCATACGTTTTCTGTAACACCTTTGATTTCTCTATATCTATTCCATATTCACAAGCAGCCTCTGTCGATTTCTCATGAAGATTCCTTGCTCTCCAAGTAATATCTTCACACAGGAATAACAACTCCACATCTCTGTAAGTACTCAATCTATCTGGACTTATTGTACCAATAATCATTTCTTCCAAATCCACTCCCAATTTACTCACATCTATAATCTGTGGTTGAGGTTTTCGCTTTTCCATTCCCCTTAATCAGTCATCTAACTCATCTGGCGAAGGACCCATTGAACTCCCTGATGCTGGAGTGACATTTTGCACTATTCTCCTTGGCTCTATTTGTGCACCTCTCTTTGGAGTTTCAGTTATTAACTCACAAACCGGAAGATCAATCAATGAGGTATTTGTCTCAACGTGTTCAGCCTGATCAGGTACCGTTAGTACCTCATTGCTAACACTATTTCTTGGAACTGTCAGTGCATGTACTCTCGATATATTTTGTTTATCTCCATACAATGGAACTATAGGACCAATTGTTACCGGTACTGTCAATGCTTCACACTCAGAATCAATTGATTAATTTTCTGAGTCAACTCCTCTCTCACTTTGGTCAACAAATCCACTTCACTTTCTTGCACTACTCTAGTAACTACCGGAACTTGTGGAACCTGCGGAATCAGTGGAGTTCCCATTAATGGTGCATTCGGGACTGTCTCCTTTGGACTTTCTTGATATGGTGGAGGTCTTTTCGTTAAAATATCATTTAACAATTTATCATCAGAATCATTCGGGTCAAAATCTAATGCTGATGTCTCTACATTTTCCTTTTTCTCTTTACATTTGCCTCCAGTTGATTCTTCAGCAACTAAAACTGGATATAAACCTTCCGTTACTACAGCTCTCCTCCATCTCTTTATTCTTTCTTGCCGACTTTCAAAAGGATATCTAGACATTATATTCCAGTATCTTCTTCCACCCCGATACTTCGCTCGCTCAAACGCCTCATATTCCCATTCCTCAAGCGCTTCATGCTGAGTAGGTCTAGGTCTTGGTTCTAAAGAATTCATTAAATCTCTCAGATTCTGTAGAATCCTTACATTGAATGGACCATGCTCTAGAAAAGCCAAAACACCATCATTTTCTGTATATCTCACCCAATTCTCTAACCAAGTACCCATATGGTAGCCACATTCTAACATCATAAAAGAAGAAGGCGTTCCTGGAGGTGGAATAAGAATTCCCTCTCTAGTCACTATTGGTTTATCTTTTTTAGAGAAACTCTTTATCTTATTAATCAGCTTCATTTTTCTGACTCTCCACGCTGAACACAATTCAATAAACCAACAACAAACTCTTCATACTTCTGCAATTTCTATTTGTTAACGATCGTCCAAAACCAGGGCGACTCACACCAACCAACCAATCAGAACACCACTATGTAAGCAGTATCTCAACCAATACAAATGCAGCTCACAAGCATCGACCAATCACGGTTCTCTAAGCACCTGCTATCTGACCAATGCCAGCGCTGCTTTTTCCGACGTCAGTATTACTCCTTCTACTGACCCTCCCTTAACAAAATAATACAGAAATATCTTTTCTAGGTTTTTCTTAACCAAAATCTTGTTAATAACAACATATAACAATGTTACCTTGTCTGTTCCACTAAATAAAGAGATAGTTTTTCCACTTTAAACGCGATTCTTTCACTTTGAGTAAAACAACGACCAGCGCTATTCTACACCCAAACAAGCTACAGGAGGACTTGGTACTCCTCTAGGGATACTAGCCAAAGTTTCGGAAGAGGACTTTCACATTGAAAGAGGTCTTGGTACTCCTTTGGGGATGTAAGGCCAGAGTTTCGGAAGTGGACCCTTCGCTATAACACACAAAAATCTACTCCCATACGAATAGTCCCTAATATAACATCTACATCCTTTCGCTGTTCAGTATTATGACAATAGACAAAGTACTTCTGCAGTGTGGTACCTTATCGACCGCAGGATCTTCAAGTGGATCCCCACCGAAACAAGAAAAACAGTCACCCAGGCCCTCGTCACCAGCAGGCTGGACTACGGAAACGCCCTCTACGCAGGAACGACGGCTAAGCTCCTGAGACGGCTGCAACGCATCCAGAACGCCTCTGCACGTCTTATCCTCGACATCCCCCGACGCAGCCACATCACACCCCACCTGAGAGACCTGCACTGGCTCCCTGTCAACAAGAGGATAACCTTCAAGCTCCTCACCCACGCACACAAAGCACTCCACAACTCCGGACCAGCCTACCTCAACAGACGACTCAGCTTCTACACCCCCACCCGCCAGCTCCGCTCGACCAGCCTCGCCCTCGCCACAGTCCCCCGCATCCGGAAAACGACCGCCGGCGGCAGATCCTTCTCCCACCTCGCCGCCAAGACCTGGAACACCCTCCCCACCAACCTCCGACAGACCCAAGACCTACTGGCCTTCAGAAGACTCCTCAAGACCTGGCTCTTCGATCAGTAGCAGCACCACCCCCCTCTTCCCCCAGCGCCTTGAGACCCTCGCGGGTATGTAGTGCGCTTTATAAGTGACATGATTGATTGATTGATTGATCCACACTATTCTTCTGCCTACTTCAGGCTAATACATTATTATCCCGGGATCTCAGGTAACTCCGTACCCGCATTTTCCAGACAACATGAAACAAAACACTAACTCTTCATGTTAGAAAACAAATAATCAATAATCAATCATTATTACCAAACTAATCAATAATTAACCATCAATCTGCTACCAAAAACTGATCCAGCGTCAATAAGGGGTCGATAACACAACACACCAACGGGCCCAATACACACTTACCCCACATAACCCGCTGACATGACGCTGTATATATATATATCTATCTATCAGTTTATCAAGACTAAATGAACACTAATGGAAATCAGCTGTTCATTATACAGGCTTACATTTAACACTCTAAGGGGGATATTCACAAGAACCTGCGCTAAACACCTCCAAAAAATATTAACGCAACTTTACACATCGCAGTCTATCGTGGGAAAATAACCCTGTGTTAACGTGGAATTCACAACACGGCAGTACCATGCCATAGTCTCCCGAAAACATGGACAATGTCTGCAATACAACAACCGCGACCGTGATAAAAACCCAAACCCCAACGCAAAAAAAACATGCGATGGGCCAAACCGCGATGAGGAAATCAGCGATAAGCAGCGCCAGGCCTGCCATGCACACACGGCAGGCGGGAAAATAACTACAAAAGTAGAAAAAACACACAAACACAAAATGACCAACACCGAAGCACCATGGAGGCAGCCGGAGCAGGCGCAGAGGACGAGCGGAACCCCACAAGCACCCCGGACGACCAGCCTGGGACCTCGGTGACAGGGAAGGGCAAGGACAAGAAGAAGAGGAAGACGAAGTTCAGTCCGTAGGAGAATAGGATCCTGGTCACAGAGGTGATAGAACACCATCAACAACTGTTCGTCGCCTCCAATGTGTCATTGGGCACCAAAAATGGATTATGGCGGTCCATTGTGGACAAGGTGAATGCCGTCGGAGAGCACAAGAGGTCAATGGACAAGGTCAAGAGGTGATGGATTGACATCAAGTGCAAAACCAAGGAGAAACTCGCAGGCAACCAGAAGGCAGCAATGCAGACTGGAGGTGGGAGCCAAGCGCCACAGCTGGAGCTGGATGACATGGAGGAGCTGGTGTCGACAGTCATCAGTGTGGAGACCGTGGCAGTAGTTGGGGCACCGGACACTGCTCGACATGACACAACACAACAGCAACAGGGTGAGTAACCACAAGGTAATGGGGGGACGGGGGAGATGGCCACAATGGCACACATGCACAATCAAGCAGAGCACAGTGCACACCCACAATGACTCTGGATCATGGCCCTGATCTACACACTGTCACAATGTACATTGCCATGCTGTCTGAATGTGAACATGTACCATGCGGCAACATACATGTGGACACATTGTAACACACCATCTCCCCTTCACATTGCAGGGGCACCTTCAACACCTCCTGCAGAGCAGTCCCAGCCACTCTTCACTGATGACGGGGAGGACACCACCAGCATCGACACCCAAGCCCTCCAAGACATCATTGAACTCATCCGCCAATCACCTCCAGGACCAGGGCAGCCCAGCTGCATCGAGGAGACCCCACCCACTCCACAAACCACCCAGCAAGAGGCCCCCACAACCCCAGCTGTCTCCCAAGACCCCCCTGAACAACACATTGCCTTCCAACGCCGTGTGCTGGAGGGCCAGAGTGAGATGGCTGAGCAGGTGCGGGTGGGGTTTGACCTCATGGCTACCAAACTTGACGTCATCTATGGGTATCTGAGTCCCAGCAGGGACCACCTCCAGTCCCTAATGGACACCCACACACCGCTCCATGGTCTCCAACGAGCCCTGGTTGACATCGCTGGAGTCATGACTCGGAGACAAGAACACCTGTCCGCTCAGAGTGGCTCCAGCGATCTCAGGCGTGAGCTGGCACACATGCGGAGGCTCATGGAGGACATGGTGCGGATGGAGGCGGAAAGGATGGCAGCCACCGCTGCACATCAGCAAAATGTAGCTGGGATCTACCATGCCCTGCATGTCCTCATCATGGCATCGCTGCCACAACGTGTGGCGCAGATGAATGCTGCTGCCCCTACACCATCCACATCTCTGCCCCCTGGTGTGTCAGTGCCTCACAGTGCGGCAGGCATTTCCACTCCGGCACCTGATGTGTCACTGCCACACAGTGCGGCCAACAATCCACCTCCGGCCCCTGATGTGTCAGTGGCACACAGTGCTGCAGCCGGAACTGCACCACCCACAGGTGGGGCAGAGCACACATCCGAGGACGAGGACGTGGATGGGCTTGAGATCATAAGGAGGCACTAGCATTCATGTCCGCCACCTGGCCTGTTGTTACTTGGTTGCGCACATTGCCCCATGACCTTCCACTGACCCCCGATACACTCTGCTGCACTCACCTTGGACCGCGACATGGGATGCCATATCCTGTTTGGTGACCAATGACACGGCGACCAGACTGCGGACTGTACCCTTCCTCTTCTGCTGTACTTGTCATTCCCCGATGGACTCTGCCTGGCCCTCCACGGGCTCATATTGTGAAGTGGGGTTGGCATGGCCCTGTACTGCTCCAGCTGCTAAACTCCACTGGATGTGCATTAAACATTCAGAAACGCACTGCTGTGTCATGTCTTTCATCATTCATGTATGAATGTGTGGATGAATGTAGGGTCAGTGATTCCCCCTAATGTCAATAATGCTCATCTAGTCGGATTCCAGTCACAGTGTGCTCCATTGCCGATTGCGTTCCGGGTGCCGTAGACACTGCAACAGGGACACACGCATTAGTCACTTCCTTGTCCGGACATGGACTGAACCACGCCCAGAGCCCCTGAGTCATTGTTGCAAGCCCTGCGCTGGTCCGGCGTATGCCTGGCCAGACCACTCCGCTTACGCTCCGAGGGGGGGGCCACATAGGTACAAGTCGCAGGTTTACACACTAGTGGTCTGCAGGTCGCTGGTCTAGTTGTCAGCATGTCACGGCCACTCCCTGAGGGCAGGTTTGCACACACACCACACCCATCCGGCACAGGCGTCACAGGCCATGTGACCCCGCCAATATAAGGGGCCAACAACCTCACATTCCCCACTGCCGGTAGGGACGGGATGATGGACGTTCCACGATTCTCAATCATAAAGGGCCCATGCGTTGTTGCGCACAGGGTTAGTGGCACCCAGAGCCATGCGGCCGCCACGGGCCTACCACCACGTGGTGCTGACTGTGGTTGCCCAGGGTTTGTGGCACCCAGAGTCTTGCGGCCATCACGGGCCTACCACCATGTGGCGCTGACTGGGGTTACACAGGGTTAGTGGCACCCGGAGCCTTGCAGCCGTCACGGGCCTACCACCACATGGTGCTGACTGGGGTTGCACAGGGTTAGTGGCACCCGGAGCCTTGCGGCCATCACGGGCCTACCACCACGTGGCGCTGACTGGGGTTGCACAGGGTTAGTGGCACCGAAATTGCTGAGCGGGTGTGTGGCCTGCGATGATGATGTGTGCACTGATGTGGTCTCTGCCATTGATGCCTCAGGACTCAGCGTCATATGTGGGACCTGCTGGGCCGTGGTGCGGGTCCGCATGATGTGGAGCATGCCATGGTGGTGGGACCTGGGCCTGGAGCTTGCACGGGCACGTGGTGTGCCCACTGGTGGACACACCATTGGCGGCAGGTGAGCAGTGGAGCCTGCGTGCGCAAGTGCGGACAGCCAGCGCTGGCCGGCAGGAGGGGGTAGGGTGCGGCTGCATGTGTGCGCAGGGTCAGACAGGCACTGTTGCCATGTGCAGTGAGATGGACTCTGCCATGATTGACTCTGGCCTCGATTACAGATTGCAGACCTGGTGGCTTGCAGTGTATACCGGCACATGGTTGGAGACACACTGGTGGCAGCAGGTGAGCAGTGGTGCCTGGGTGGTGGGGCGGCAGTGTCCCTCCTTCTCCCTCTCTCTCTCCCTTCCTTTCCTTCTCTCTCTCTCTCTCCCTTCCTTTCCTTCTCTCTCTCCCTTCCTTTCCTTCTCTCTCTCTCTCTCCCTTCCTTTCCTTCTCTCTCTCTCTCCCTTCCTTTCCTTCTCTCTCTCTCTCTCCCTTCCTTTCCTTCTCTCTCTCTCTCCCTTCCTTTCCTTCTCTCTCTCTCTCTCTCCTTCCTTTCCTTCTCTCTCTCTCTCTATCCCTTCCTTTCCTTCTCTCTCTCTCTCTCTCTCCCTTCCTTTCCTCTCTCTCTCTCTCTCTCTCTCTCCCTTCCTTTCCTTCTCTCTCTCTCTCCCTTCCTTTCCTTCTCTCTCGCTCCCTCTCTCTCTTTCCTTTCCGTCTCTCTCTTTCTCTCTCTGCCTTTCTTTCCTTCTCTGTTTCTCTGTGTCTCGCTCCTTTGATGTGCGCATGACACACGTTCTGATTTTGTGCTTTATTTTCCAGGCTGTGACATCAAGATTGTCCCGGACGGACCCGACATGAGTCTTCCGCATTGGTGTTTTGTGTTGTATTCAATAAAGTTTTTGGTTGTTACTTCAATGATGAGTGACTGTTTCTCGTTCTTCTGACCACACATGTGTTTCTTGTTGTCATTGTGCAACATCATGAGTTTTTTGTGGCTCTTGTGTCGTGCACGGTATGTGTTTGTCCCGGGGGGAGGGGGATCCGGGGGGGGGCTGGGAGTAGTGGCGGTGGGTGTTGTGGCCCTCATGGGTCTCCGCGCTGCATGATCATTGTCTCCATGGCATCTGTGGGTCTTCAGATGTGGCTCTGGGCTGGGCTCCCTTTCATGCTGCAGGTTGTCGTCCTGCTTAACACCAGCAGAAGGCAGGTGTTAAATTCCTGCTGCTACCACGGCGTATCGCCTGTTTTTGGTTCGCATCGCAGATCTGGCAGTTTGTTGTGAATGTGGTGTAGTGGTGTTTTCGTGTGTTTTTGCACGGGAACGCCTACTCTGCATCTCATTAGGGTTAGTTGGTGGTGTCACCCGTGGAGGTAAATTTTGCGGCAGTTATCGCGGGAATACTTGCGTTGTCTGCAGTTTGCACCCGCTTGTGAATGGGGCGTTAAATCTATCTCCACTTTTGATGCGTTAAGGTGGTGATAACTCGGCGATAAGTCCTTGTGAATATGCCCCTCAATAAACTAACTGAGCCTGCATATCAAACTTCTTTCTTCTGGTCGATGGACCAAAAGTTGAGAAGTTGATGGTAATAATAGTACTATCTATCTATCTAACTATCTCACTAAATAAACCACAAACTCAGTGTAAGGTTAATAGTGTTTATCACCAAATAATGTAAATAAGAGCTCAAACATGTACAGATTCACAAGGCAAACAATGCATTAATTACAGAGAAAGAGAACATACATCAATGCAAACTGTGTCAATCTCATATCAAGTGAATAAATGCACACGAAGGAGTGGATAGGCGAAGAGACAAAGGATTCAGAGAGAAAATACATTTGCAAATTATTATGCAAAGTACTGTTCATTTAGCTAATACTAACCTAGGGAAATAGAGGAAATACCACCCCCTGGCCGTGGAGATAGTAAGGGGTCCCCTGAGACAGATTCAGGGAATAAAGATTAGATCAGGATACTGGATACGGGAACAGGAACAAGAAACAGGTAGGCCTCTATCAGCAAACCGACAGACAGCGACGATCTCCCACTACTTTCGAACAAAGCCTCCTAAAAAACACCACCCCCTGGAGCACCCCAGTTATACCCTAAAACCTACATGTCCATCCCACAATAGTTGAAACATTTACGAAAACTCAGTCTTTCATTGGCTGATTCAGGGGGTGTTCTATCACACCACCATAGTCATGATCATGTCTTCTTAATGTACTTTGTTCAATTCACTCTCCCATTACACTATCCACACATTTCCTCGAGAAGGCAACATGTTTCAGTTTTTCTACATTTTTATTATTCAGCAGTGCCGCTTTCCACGGAAGAAGTTTGTACACTTCCTTTTATTCCCATGGCTGTCTTTCCGTTACATGGCAGACACACAATATTCTTTTCCGAAGGTCAACAACATTAGCCTCCGCCACGTCTCTCCTCTCTCTGTCAGAGCTCGATTTTCAGCATTTATTTCATATTTTTTCATTTTTAACCCTTAACATTCATGCAGAAATATAGGCCCGTACTTGTTTCTAAAATGAATGAAAACACAGACATTATTTTTCACTAAATGTACCTCTCACTGTTTACCTCCCACCATTGCACTAACCCAATGTTATGTTTACCTAGCAAGAGCATTAATGTAAAAGCAGCGTTATTTTATTTATTTTAGAAGCTGAAATAAAAATGCGGTCTTGTCTTTCATGCATTAGTCTTAGCTTTAGTGCACGCATGCGCAAAGCATTTTCCCAATGTATTCGTGTTGGTGCATATTATTTTTACATCACACTATTAGTAAATGTTACTGGGGCTATAATTCGAGATGGTTTTATATTCTCAAAACCCTGCTCCATCACCGACAACATCCGCTCCCTCCTTGACCAGGGCGAAACAGCAGCCCTCATCCTCCTGGACCTCTCGGCTGCATTCAACACCATCTCCCACTGGAATGTTGCAGTACCGGCAGGCTACTTTGTTGCTAATACTGATAGGGTAGGGGCAAAAGGGGGGGGGAATAGCGGTAATCTACCGATCCCATTATACAGTGAGAATCGTGCCAGAACCCACACTGGATGCCAAGGCAATGTCATTTAGTGTAAAAAATAACAACCGTGATCTCTTCCCGGGGCTACTTAATTATAGACCTCCAGGGTCGAGATCCTCCTTTATCACCTCCCTACAGACCTATTTGGAATCATGCTTAGACACTGACTCTTTAACAGTGTTGGGCGATTTTAATTTTCACTTAGAAGCTAATAATAATTCTGACACATCATGCCTGACAGATAATTTAGCCAGTTTTGGGCTGAGTCAGATTGTCTTGGAACCAACACACCAAGCAGGCCACACATTGGATGGTATCTTTACCAACAATGAACTTATTGAAATGAAGAATGTACGTTCTTTACCTTGGTCAGACCACTCCGCAGTTCACTTCATTGTTAAGATTTCAGCTACCAACAGTTGTCACAGAAATAGACCTTCCGTGGTCAAATCACGCTCTTGGAAATCAATCCAAAAAAATGAATTGATCACAGCACTGATGGAGAAGCCCCCAATCCTGGCAGATTCCAATCTGGCAGCAACTAATTTTGACAACTGGCTCAATCGGGCAGCAAACAAGCTGGCCCGGGGAAGTGATGAAGCACTCTAGGAGAAGGCAAGTTTCGTCTCCCTGGTATTCGGCTGAGCTCAAACAAGTTAAAATCAAATGCAGACATAAGAAACGCATTTGAAGATCCGAATACAGTATGGCACATAGGAAAGACTACTGCTTAGCCTTAGAGGAATATAATATTGCTATAAAACAAGCTAAAACAGCTTATTTTACCTCCAAAATCCAGGAGGCCACAAATTCCTCGAAGGAATTATTTAAAACAGTAACTGCTTTGTCGAGGTGTCCGCGAGATACTATATTTGTACCAGGCCAACATTTTGTGGACAAATTGTCCGTCTTCTTCCAAAACAAAGTCCAGACCGTCTACAATGAACTCCTGAACACAGCAGAAGCGCGTGGGAGGAACCGCCTGGAGGTACAGGAAGATAAGGCATCCCATTGTAGTCTAACTCGGTTCTCCGCATTAGGAGAAGAAAAAGTGGTAAACATACTGCTGCAAACTTTGGGGCATATTAGCAAGAACCTCGTTAAAATTATCGCCGTTTTAGCGGCAGGAAACTGCCGCTAAAACGGCGATAATGGACTTGCTAATATGCGTTATAGAATTCCAATAGAAGCCCAGGTTAGATGTGCAGGACATCTAACCTGGGCTTTTATTGGAATTCTATAACGCATATTAGCAAGTCCATTATCGCCGTTTTAGCGGCAGTTTCCTGCCGCTAAAACGGCGATAATTTTAACGAGGTTCTTGCTAATATGCCCCTAAATCTGGGTCCCCACTTGATCCCTGCCCCCCACACATCTTACAGCTGGCGCCGGAGGAGATCAGCGCATCCCTGACCCCGGTTTTAAATCAAATCACAAGCTATGGGGTCTTTCCTCTGAGCTGGAAAAAGGCTTGTATCCGACCTATATTAAAAAACCCACGCTCGATCCCTTAGAGGCTCAAAACTATCGCCCGATTTCCTGCCTACCCCTACCCTCCAAAATTTTGGAGAAAGCTATGAACTCTGAACTGACGGCATATCTGGATCTAAATAACATCCTTGACTCCACCCGGCATGGCTTTAGATCTCGGCACTCCACTGAGTCAGGCCTGATCATGGCGACAGAAGAGATCCGTAAGGTGATGGACGGAGGTGGAAGGGCCGCCCTAATATTGCTTGACCTTACCGCAGCCTTCGACACCGCAAATCATGCTGTATTAGTATGAAGGCTGCAGGCTGTCGGTATTAGTGGTAAAGCCTTAGCCCTACTAACATCATTTTTGTCATCTAGGGAACAATTAATTCACTGGGATGGACTTCGGTCAGAAATGTTCACTCTCCCAGGTGGAGGCCCCCAGGGTTCGGCCATGTCCCCGACTATGTTTAACATATACGTTGCCCCTTTAGCCAGATTAATAAAAAGCCATGGTCTTATGCTTGTGTCATACGCGGATGACACCCAGCTAGTGGTGTCCATAACGCAAAGTGTGGACACGACAGATGTACGGTTTCTCAACTGCCTCACAGCACTGATGTCCTGGATGAACTCCAACTTCTTAAAACTTAATACGGAAAAAACCGAGGTTGTAGAGTTCGGTCAGAAACTATCAGTCTGGAGCCAACTATGGTGGCCCTCCGAAGCTGGAATATACCCTGCCCCGGTGTCCAAGGCTAGGAACTTAGGCTTCTTGATCGACAAAGATCTAACTCTTGCCCCTCAGATAAATCAAGTGTCCTCAGCCTGTTTTTTTACGCTGAAAGTCCTACGGACGATCCTTCCTTTCATCCCTTTCTCTCTGAGGAAAACGGTGGTTGGAGCTCTGGTCCTATTGAGAGTAGACTACTGTAATGCTCTTTACCTGGGAGCAGGCGTAAGTCAGTTCTCTAAACTTCAATCACTCCAAAATGCGGCAGCGCGAGTATTGCTTAATTTACCCAAACACCATCCTACATCCGCTAGCATAAAGCAACTTCACTGGCTTCCAGTAAGATGGCGGGTGGAGTTCAAGGCTCTTTGCTTATTGCATAAAGCCCTATTTGGAGGAGGGGCGAAGGATGTACAATCTTTATTTCCTCGTTATGCGCCATCACGCTACCTAAGATCCACTGATACTGGACTGGTACACGTCCCCAAGATAAAAAGAGTAAGGTGGGGAGGAAAACGCTTCTCATTCAAAGCAGCTAAGTTATGGAACTCCCTCCCCGTACAACTACGACTTCAGTCCAGCAGGACGCTCTTCAGGAAAGACATAAAAACATGGCTTTTTACTCAGCCTTGAATCTGTCAGCTGTTCCGGTTTTACACACACCTCAGTGCCAAGATGCCTCGGCAATAGTGCGCTTTATAAATATTCAGTCAGTCAGTCCCACCGCACCCTAGCCACCAGACTCCATGACAATGGCATCCACGGCAAGGCCCTCGCCGGCAGAACTCAGCGGATCAGACTTCCTCCCTACCTCTCGGAACCGATAGAGACCAACTGTGGAGTGCCCCAGGACTCCTCCTTCAGCCCCACCCTCTTCAACTTTCACATGGCCCCCCTCGCAACCATCGTCAGGAACCACGGCTCAACATATTTTCCTACGTCGATGACACCCAGCTTGTTGTATTCCTCTTAGGGTGTCCATAAACGGGCTTTCCAGTTTCATGTCCTTATATAGGCACAATTCGCCCTGCCCTTATATAGGCATAAAATCCCAGCCCTTATTTAGGCATTAAACCGTGCACTCCAAATACAGGCATGGTCTCTGACATCCATCCACCCTAACGTCACAACGAGTTCATGAAGAACAGACCCTTAGGCTGCGGGAGTTTCCCTAGCCCAGGACTATTGATTTCTTCAAGGACTCATATATTATGCATGAACCATTATTCCTTAGGGGTTCATTCATGACGTCTTCCGCTGTCTGACTCACGTCAATGCTAACATTCTTAGGTACTTCTCAGGTATAAATATACCTTCCGTAGCCCCTGTAAATCAGAGGAGACCTCGACTTCAGAGGAGCCCGTTTCCCGGCCTGACGCACTGAGAAGACGCTGTCATCCCTGCACGCAGAGAGTCCAGCTTCCAGTGATCTGACTTCCCTTGCGGGGTGTTGGAGTTCGAGTCTGGCAAGAGATTCCTACCTCTCTCATTCTTAAGGTATGGAGCTGACTAGAACCTAGAGGGACTCTTGGCATACTAGGCATACTAGGCTTAACATACTCTTAGTATACCATAGTAAGGAATACTTCACCTACTTCATACCTCTCCCTACACCTAGGTTAGGTTAGGTACATTGGGGTAGAACTAGATTAGAAATGCATCGTATGAGTACTCGCATTTTTAGTCTGTGTCATTTATGTAAATGCATATATACTAAAAGATAATGCTATCGCAGTATTATTTATTTCTACTGCTCACACTGTACATTATTTATCTCGCATACTGTCTTGTGATCGTAACAGCACATTTTACTTACACCAGAAACAAGACTGTTCAATAAATCTTTTATTGAAACGCCCGTCTGTTCTTTCTGTGTAACTTGGAGAAAACTAAGCATGCACGACTGAGCTGAGTGAAATAGTTATCTATTGTTTCCACGACTCTGGGACACGTTCTGATTCTAAAGGGAAACAAAGTGGTCATGTTTTGCGGCTGCCAGAAACTACTCCCTTCTTGTCGTCAAGGAGTTTCTAGTGGCCTCTGAGCTAGCTGGCACAAGTAATTAAGTTTAATATACTCGATAGGGACATACTGACCTTAGTCCTATGTCAAACCTATAGGATATATTATTCCAATGCGCAGAGCCTATTAGGGAAATAGGAGCTACACTACATGGCGCCCAACGGTTTGGTAAGGCGGTAATTCAACGTTAGATACTGAGTAACTCAGTCGTGCTTTTTCTCTCAGAGATCCCTACCCATATACTCCAAAAGACGTCTGGAGTGGGCAGGGTTAAGTATCCACCAAGGCTACATAGGGCAGCACCCTATATATTAGCTGTTTGGTTTGCTCAACGTTGAAGGATACAGTGTTCCAAAATATTGTGCACCTTATCTTTGTTTCCTTGAAACTTGTTCTACATTTTTCGAAAAACAAAATGACTGAAACCGGAAACGGTGGAGCTGCGACTGATCCAGCCCAAGCAGCAGTTTTTAACATTACAGGTTTAAGTGAAACCGAGTAGGGTGTTATAGACATCACTCCAAATTTAAGAGCCATCACTCTAAAACTCATAAAACATGGCTTACCACCAAGAGGAGGTAGAGCAGTTTTCGTGATAGAGGCACACGAATCCTTTCAGACAGAGGTATTCTATTCATGGGTAATATTTCCTGAATCCAATCCAGTAACACACATGTTTCACTTCTACAAAAAAGATGATCCACCAGAGGAATACATTCCTTTCGAGGATATTGAAATTCCATTAGCATACCAGGAGCATCAGCTCTGGTTTAAAGGCGCCCTAAAACATCACAAAAACATTACCAGGCGCGGTCCACTAGGTAGACCAGGAGCAACATGGCCGATTCTAGCCGGCTACACACCTCATCCTGACATTGAAGAAATGTCAGACGAGGAATTACTTACTCAACTCACAGAGTTAATAAAAATCTACAGACAATTGGTCCAATATGTCATGCGGACTTTCACAGTCCAACCACCATTGACACTTCCAAATGCAACTACCCAACAGGGGAATACACTAAAAATTACACCACAGACTCTATACGCAGTCATGGGTAAAATGCCCACAAAACGTGAGCAAATTCCATTCTGGATAGCTCAAAAAATTACTCAAATAGAAGCAGTATTTCCAAATACTAGCCCATATGAGAAACACAGAATACTGACAATCAGTTTACCGATGGGGATCACACCACAACTGGAAGACTGCACCACTTGGGGCTCAGTCTTTGCTGCCATCTATACTAAAACACATGGCATTCCGTCAATTGCGGTAATACCTGATGTCCTGAAACAAATTCAAAACGAATACGGGGCAGAGCCTGCTCTAAATTTAGGTATGAAATTACTGAAAAATTTCGACCAGGTCTCAAAAATAATATTATCTAATATTAAAGGGGAGGCAGCAGCAGTGGCGATCCGCCAAAAATTAAGGGAATTCAATGTTACAGAACATCAAACTGAACGACCCAGAATTATAGAACAATCTTATGCAGAATTAGGCAGAGATAGTTTGGGTGGAAGACCAGTGAAGCCAAAACTATCTGAAAGTCCTGAGAAGGACTCTATTAAACAAACTCCTACATCTTCTAAAAAGAAGTGGGAAACTAATAAAAATAATTCAGAGAAACGTTCTCAATCCCGAGGTAGGTCTCCTCAAAAGGAGCCCTCTGAAAGGAGGTATAACCTCAGGAATAGGGATAATTTGAGAAAACCTGACAGGTATCAAGATACTGATACACGTTCCTCTCGTCCTTTTCAGATCTCATCACAGACTTCGGAAAGAAGAGGACGATCGGAACATAGAGAATAACGCGTGAAATCGAAAGACGAAAAACACGCTCCAAAAACTAAAGCAAAACCTCAATTCTCCAAAAAGAAAGTAGCAGGTCTAAAGATCAGACATGCAGAGAATACTGAGAACACAACTCAAGAACGGAGAATGTCTCAGACAATGCTGGACAGTGCAGCAGAAGTCACAATAGCTCGCCAGAACCTGAAGGAACTTCTGGAGATAGTGGACTTGAATGAGTACATTAAAGTAGAGACTGTAGACACCAGGGTTAGTACTCCACAAAAGTTATATGAAATAACACTCCAGATGGAGGGAGATAAACCTAGACAGGTGAAAGCACTTTTTGGGAAAGACTATCAAAGGGCTATGACATACTTCTAGCAGAAAAGGACTGGCCACCACAATTTGTCAGGGAGTGCCCACATGGCGAGGACATTATTATGCCTGCCTTCTCCAACCATATACCAATGCACCTAAGATATACATATGCCAGGAAATGGGCAGTGGCCCAGGCCCCAGCATTATATAAAAATCATGTAGGATGGGATGAGGACTCACCTCACCATAAAATACATCTGAAACATGAACCAACTGCACAACGGCAGTACCCAATAAAGCAAGAAGCTAAGAAACAGGTCAGGGAGATCTTAGATCAACTTGAATATCAAGGGTTGATTGAAACATGCACCTCCTCAATGAACAGTCCTTTGTTTCCTGTCTCCAAACCAGACAATACATATCTTCTAGTTTTGGATTACAGACACCTAAACACTTGTTCTAAAACTTTTGCAATGCAAAATGCACATAGCACAGCATTAATGAATAACATTGTGCGTAAAAAATATAAAACAACATTAGACATCTCAAATGGTTTCTTTTGTCAAAACATAGCACCTGAAAGCAGGTACTTAACAGCATTCTCCATAATGGGGACCCAGCGTCACTTTTGTCGACTCCCACAAGGGTTCAAGAACAGCCCAGGTTTATTCTCAGCGAGGGTAACGGAGTTACTACAAATTTATGACAATGAGGCATTGTCCTATGTCAATGACATCTATCTGACAGACGATGACCTGGACAAACACTTGAACAGGGTGAGTACCATTATACTGAGTTTCGCCTCTGAGGGCTACAAATTCAACTTTAAAAAGTCCCGAATTGCCCATCTCAATGTCCTATTTCTAGGATATGAGCTTTCAAGTGAAGGCAAGAGCTTGGCAGCTAACTTTCTAGAGAAATGTGCGCTGCTCCAACCTCCAAAAACGCTAAAAAACTTACAATCCATCCTGGCTTTCCTAAATTTTGGAAGAACATACATTCTAAACTACGCAGAAAGGGTTAAACCTCTCTACGCATTAATCAAACCTGATTTTTCGATCAGAAACTGGACACAGGAACACACAGAAATCTTGCGTTCACTCCAGGCTAACATGTTAGCAACAAATCACTTACAGACACGTGTAAGTCAACGTAATTTGGTGATCAGAATAATTTCGGGTCAATGCGGATTCACCTACTTAACCTTCAATGAGGGTGAGAAAATACCAATCGCATACAAATCTCATTTGTACACACAAGCGGAAATGCGCTTCAGTTCAACTGAAAAAATTCTGACAGCAGTTCAAACCGCTGTAGCAAAAGAAAGAGTCTTAGCCCAAGGGAAACGCATTATTGTCGTAACCCCAGTACCGGCTTTAGAAGCGGTCACAAAAGCAAGCATTCCAAATGCTAAAGCATTACATCCAAGATGGATACAATGGGTTAATTCTCTTGCTGCAACAGATGTTGAATATGTTTTTGATCCAGATTTAAAAACACAAGCATTCCTGCAATATGAACAAGAATGTCCTCTGCCTACTGAAATTCTGCCTCTCGATCAGTACAAATTCATAATTTACACTGACGGATCCGCACAACCCGCAACAGGGAGTAAACAAGCTTACAGTGCAGCATGTGCAATCGTTAAAGGTTGCATGCGAAATGGCATCTTCAGACCTATGGTCACAAAAACTCAATCTCTAGGAGATTGTACAGCTCAGCAAGCTCAACTACAAGCATTCAAACTGGCACTTGAAAGTACAGATCGAGAATTCCTTTTACTGTGTTCAGTCGTATAATGACTATATACGAAACTGGCTTGAAACTGGTTAAAAAGATGCGAAAGGTGGCACAATAAAGCATAAAATGCTTTGGGAACAAGTAGTTCAGTTGAAAAACGAACTACCAAAGGCTCACGTGATCCACACACTGAGTCATCAACGTGATGGCGTTCACGTTGCAGGGAATTCATTGGCTGACGAAGCCGCAAAGGGGTCTGTTCAGACGGCTTTCGTAGCTGCGATCATTCGTTCAAAAACAAAAATAGACGGTGAGATAATGTTGGCTGTTAATGCTTCAAGCAAGGGCAGCAGTGCAGCGTTACCAAAAAAGTTTCCACTCAAGTACTCTTATGTAATTGATGCGAACAACGTTCCTTTTGCTCGAATCCCTGGAGTGGGGGATAGGGTAATTCTAAACATGGAACGTAGAGCAGCCTTGATTTATGAAACACATTTGGGGGAGGGTCTGTCACATCAAGGGATCTCTAAAACAATTTTAACGTTAAAAGAGATGTACTGGTGGCCTGGAATGAATACAGAAATTCACATATTCATCAACAACTGCTTAGACTGTAAATTACAGCGGGAAAGCCACCAGACACCATGCTGCGAATGCGGCAACCCAGTACAGACACCACTGTTAGACAGCATTAGACTATCTACATGCCTGCGTCCTACTGGACAAGTGCAATCCCACAAATACTGAATCTAGGTTCCTATGGATATGGCCTCAGCGCTCGGCTGACGCTCGAACTGTTATAAAAGATTTGCGAGTCTTTATCGGCACATACGCAATAGGCACGCTACATTCTGACCAGGGTCCTGCGTTTAGCTCTCGGGCTTACGAAGAAGCCATGGCCAGTCTGGGCGTTGCATTGCGGTACTCCTCTCCATTCCATCCTGAGGGAAAATCGGTTGTGGAAAGGAAAAACCGGGACATAAAGCAGTCTATAACAGCTAGGGTATTAGGTTCGGGTGATGGGTGGGTCAAACACCTTAATGGGGTCCAACGCTCATTGAACAATCTGCCAAGAAGTTCTCTAGGGGGGTCACTCCATATGAGGTCCTATTTGGGACAAGAATGTGGGTACCAGACCTTGAACACGTAGGCACAGTGGTGGAAAATAAACCGTTTGATATCAAAGATCGTTTGGCTGTTTTACAGGAACTGAATGAATTAAGAACGAAACAAAGCAACGTATTCCTACAGCCAACCACCACTGGGGAAAAATCGGCGGTCCCAGCAAGGCCTGTCTGGATTCTAAAAGTTGGGGATCTAGTCAGAGAAAAAATTGCGGACAAGAAGGAATTTGGACCTTCTTACAGACAACCAGTACCTGTCCTAGCAGTTCAAGGAACAAGAACAGTACTTCTGCCGCCCCTTGCTGGAAGAAAGGAGAAAAGATTTGTGTCCATCGACCTCATCAAACCACAGTATGTGGCCAATACTAAACAGTAGGCCTCGTGGACTCCGACCTAGTAGCAGACGCACTCCTCTCGCTACTATCCAAGAGGTTCAGACTGAAAGACTGATAACCATCGAGACTTCAGCAGTAACAGATGAAGGACTAAGCAACAACGCTATGGAACTCATCCCTCTTGACAACCAAGTAACAGTTCGTCCAAATACGCCTGTCTACACCAATGTAGCAAGTAATCAACTGGTTCCAGCGATTTCTACAAATCCTGATGCAATTCCAACAATTGATAGAACTGCTTCTGGCTATTTCATTAACTTTGATACGTTCTCAGAAGATCCGAGTGAACCTGAAACGACGCCAGCATCATTAACATTCAAGCAGCAAGTACAAGACTTTCTTCACTTTCTGAAAAAGACTTATTTGGTTTCTCCATGGATTGAACTCTGGATTATATCTGGACTTTTTGTTTTCCTGCTCTGGCTAGCTTTGGTAACAACTGTGAGTGTGCTTATAAGTGGCAGATACATCCATGTGAACACTGAAGGAAAAGATGTGAACGTACTTTTGAAACCTCATAAATCTTCCCATCGTGAAGCAAGAGACTTGTCATCAGTGAACATCACAGCTGTTCCTATACAGGATGGTATAGTGTGGGACAAAACAGATTTTGACATCTTCGGCCCGACGGAACAATTAAACATTCCACATTTGTTTAAAATTTCACTAAGTGATCTCATTACGTCCAGTACCTATTCAGATGATTAAGACTTTGAGACTGTTAATGACATAATGTTTGACCTAGAAAAATCTGCTGCATTTTCTAAAAATGAATATTTAGAGGGTTCATCAGACTATGAACAACTGTATTGTTATAACCACTATGGTCATCATTATTTGCATAAAACAGCATATCCAAGAAATGTGTTTATGTTTAACCAATGGGAGCATTGTCCTACACCACCACAGGGTAATTCAAGAACATTTGCTAACAAGTTTCCATATTTTTCAGGTTACAATACATCTGACCCAGAAACGTTTTACTATAAAAATGTAAACAAGACAGGACTGAAAGACACAATAGACACAAAAACTGTCTGGGGTACTAAAGATTGGCAAGTGCAGGGGATAGAAGCTTTATTTAGAGCCTGTATCATCCCTGAACAAATAATGTTTTTGAATGAAACCATCCAACAAACATCTTGTCTTGGATTAGCCAAGATCAAAGAGATAAAAACACCTTCTGTACCAACACCTGCAAGTGATAATAATACAAAGGCAGTGGTGACAGTTGACAATATACTACAACTCAACAGATCTAATCCTGATTGGAAAAAATGGTTGATCTGGCCCACAGACACGAATAACTGTCAGGAAAGATTCCTGAATAAAACTCAGGACTTTACTATTAATAGGCCAGACCCAAGATACGTCCAAAGACAGCATCCGGGGGTAGTAACAACATACAGTGTAGGAAAATTATGCCTCGATTGGCTGCATAAGTCTACACTACAGGATGTGAAACAGCACTTATCCTTACTTAAAAAGGACGCAGACCTTAGGGAATTCTTGCTTGGACCAAGAAAACCGCGTCAAAAATGTTTCGTATATGCCGGCATTTATGCTGCCTATAATGAAGCATGGAAAGTATCACAGATGGAGGCCGCAGAACGAATACGTGAACATGATCGTATTAATTTAGAGAAAACACTCTTTGTGGTCGACGATGGGTTAACAACTTTGTCCTCCAGAATATATTCATTGGATGGCATTGTATCCTCTGCTATCGACATACTAGAACAAGATTTGGCGATGTTACAACAAGGTCAGTCTCAATTACGTTCTATTGTGTTATTAAGCTGGACGCTGCAATCTTTGCGAGCGGGCTATGTGCCTTGGCGTTTTATCAACACGTCAGCTCTGTTTGCAGAAAACAATCTGACTGATAAACAGATCGAATTGGCACAAAGAGGAGCAAGGTATACAGTGCTGAGCATTGAAAAACTGGAAAAATTACCATTCACAGTGGCAGAAAAACCAGCTACAGAATGGCTTATTCATGGCAAAATAACATTACCTGTGACTACTTTTCAGTTTCAGTATTGCCTCAGACAAATGCAAGCAGGCAAATATGAAAGGTTGGGTAAGGAATACATTAAGACATCTTGGGATTTACTGTATACATATAGATGTTGGAGTGGGGATCGTGAAGTGTTTTTGAGCGGTACACACTGTAAACGTGCACTGAGCGGTTCACTTATATGTCAGGACATTTCTTTACACGGGGCTTGTAATGGTTCTGTGGCAAATTTGTCTTGCCATCAGCAGGGTACACCAGCTGCTGTGATTAATCCAACGTTTGGACAACTTTCTAATGGGAGTTACCTCATGTTGAATGATCAGAGTTGCTGCGGCATGCTGCCAGGCATCCCATATCTAGTAACGGTCAACTCCAGGGTCACTTGCTGTATGCAAGTATTGTTTGCCCCAATAGACACAGTCAGGGAGTCGCCTCTATGGGCTTCGCTGAATGTCTCTTTTATAAGATTTGATACTTTGAGCAGAATGAAAGCCATGCTTTTACAGCAAACAGTGCCTTTGACCTCGGCCAAAGAAACCTATGATCTACAAGTAGCAAGGACTTCGGCTGAGATACAGACTTTAATACGTACAAACTGCCCTATACATTGCGTAGAAATGATAGGATGTATCTTCAATATGTCTGATACAACCGGAATTGTACATGTATTTAAGAGCATCTGCTCCGGTCTGTTAGCACCTTTCCAGGCAATACTCGGAATCATCCCGAACTTTGCACATTCGGTGTTTGGTGGCATACCATTAATTCTAGCACTTGTTGCCGGAATTCTATTTCTCTTCCTGCTATTGCGCTATGGCCAGCCTATTCGCAGACATCACTCCGAGCGAAATGGAGAAAGCTCTCCTTGAACGAAAGTGCCGTGAGCGAATAGTACAGCTATTGGGCATGACTCGTCTACGGGACCTGAATACCACGTGGTTCCTGTCATTCAGACCAATCTGGCAAGATTGCATCTTACCTGTTCTACGATGCCTTCTATGCGGTGAAGAGTGCGTGTTGGACACTTGTCTAACATTTCCATCAGCAACGCCAACGGACGTCGATACTTTGCTGGTCCCGATAACGGCCCATGCTCTGTGTTGTCCCCAGAGGCTACCAATCCTGATGTCAGCATTCATTGAGATCTCACAGACGCTTCCGGCTGCTGCTGAGGTATGAGAAAGATCTACAGGCACACAGGTAACAACGGACGCGAACATTGCTGCGGCATCCTATGCTGAAAGCGATGCTTCACATCTCTGTGCAATTAATCTACTACGCGAGGTGTTCCAACTGACACCAACTTCAGAGGATAATGTTTTGTCTATAGAAATAGATGATCTCATGTTTACACCAGACCCGTAAACTGACTCTGATTCAGCATACAGTGTTCCAGAGATGCAGTAACAATTTGGCCTTCATTTTCCAAAAACTTGGAACTCTACCAAAATTGAACTTTTTTTCCCATTTTTAGAACGAAAATGGCACTTCAATCTGCTTAAAGTAGAACTAGCCTTATAGTACAGACTTCACGGAATTCCACAGACACTTAGTCATCTTGTGTGTCTAGAACAGTTCATTAATTTTCATGACATGAAATGACTTTTGATTTTTGAACAACTTATCGATCATTTTCTGTCACATGTAAATATTACTGCTTATTTTCATTCCAATTGCATTTATTTTTTAACTTTATGCCTGAAATGAAAAGCATTTGCTTCAGATGTACAGTACCTTTTGCATTTTTTACTATGTTTTTTAATGCTTTAAAGAAATATTTTTTAAATATGCGGTACTCCATTTAATGTGTAGCATTTTAAATGTTTAGCATTTTAGTATTATCGTACACACGAAAGTGGAGTGGGTGTTGTATTCCTCTTAGGGTGTCCATAAACGGGCTTTCCAGTATCATGTCCTTATATAGGCACAATTCGCCCTGCCCTTATATAGGCATAAAATCCCAGCCCTTATTTAGGCATTAAACTGTGCACTCCAAATACAGGCATGGTCTCTGACATCCGTCCACCCTAATGTCACAACGAGTTCATGAAGAACAGACCCTTAGGCTGCTGGAGTTTCTCTAGCCCAGGACTATTGATTTCTTCAAGGACTCATATATTATGCATGAACCATTATTCCTTAGGGGTTCATTCATGACGTCTTCCGCTGTCCGACTCACGTCAATGCTAACATTCTTAGGTACTTCTCAGGTATAAATATACCTTCCCTATCCCCTGTAAATCAGAGGAGGCCTCGACTTCAGAGGAGCCTATTTCCCGGCCTGACGCACTGAGAAGACGCTGTCATCCCTGCATGCAGAGAGTCCAGCTTCCAGTGATCTGACTTCCCTTGCGGCGTGTTGGAGTTCGAGTCTGGCAAGAGATTCCTACCTCTCTCATTCTTAAGGTATGGAGCTGACTAGAACCTAGAGGGACTCTTGGCATACTAGGCTTAACATACTCTTAGTATACCATAGTAAGGAATACTTCACCTACTTCATACCTCTCCCTACACCTAGGTTAGGTTAGGTACATTGGGGTAGAACTAGATTAGAAACGCATTGTATGAGTACTCGCATTTTTAGTCTGTGTCATTTATGTAAATGCATATATACTAAAAGATAATGCTATTGCAGTATTATTTATTTCTACTGCTCACACTGTACATTATTTATCTCGCATACTGTCTTGTGATCGTAACAGCACATTTTACTTTCACCAGAAACAAGACTGTTCAATAAATCTTTTATTGAAACGCCCGTCTGTTCTTTCTGTGTAACTTGGAGAAAACTAAGCATGCACGACTGAGCTGAGTGAAATAGTTATCTATTGTTTCCACGACTCTGGGACACGTTCTGATTCTAAAGGGAAACAAAGTGGTCATGTTTTGCGGCTGCCAGAAACTACTCCCTTCTTGTCGTCAAAGAGTTTCTAGTGGCCTCTGAGCTAGCTGGCACAAGTAATTAAGTTTAATATACTCGATAGGGACATACTGACCTTAGTCCTATGTCAAACATATAGGATATATTATTCCAATGTGCAGAGCCTATTAGGGAAATAGGAGCTACACTACAAGCTGATCCTCTCTCTCACCAATGAACCCAACATCACCAGACACAACTTCCAAGAAGGGATGAAAGCCGTCACCACCTGGATGAAGAACAGCTGCCTGAAACTCAACTCAGAAAAGATAGAAGTCGTCATCCTTGGCACCACCCCGTCTGCATGGAACAAATCCTGGTGGCACTTCGCCCTCGGAAATCCCCCAACCCTGACAGACCACGCACAAAACCTCGGCATCATACTAGACTCATCACTCACAATGAACCGCCAGATCAACGCCATCTCCTCGACCTGCGTCAACACCCTCCACATGCTTCGAAAGACTTTCAGATGGATCCCAACTGAAACCAGAAAAACTGTCATGCACGCGCTCACCAGCTGCAGACTGGCCTACAGCAATGCTCTGTATGCCTGCATCAATAAGAAACTCCTTCGCAATCTCCAGACGGTCCAGTATGCCAGCCAGACTGATCCTCGACATCCCCCCTTGTGCCAAATCACCCAACACCAATGCAATCTCCACTGGCTTCCAGTCAAAAGAAGAAGAATCTTCAAACTCCTCACCTATGCATACAAGGCCCTTCACAACACCGGACCCGGATAACTGAACAGCCGCCTCTCCTTCCACACACCCAAATGACACCTCCGATCAGCCTGGCTCTCTCTGGCCACTGTCCCACATATCAGCAAGACTAGAACGGGAGGAAAGTCCTTCTCCTACCTAGCAGCCAAAGCCTGGAACACCCTCCCCCTTCATATCTGGCAATCTCCCACACTGCCCCAGTTCAGGAAGGACATCAAGACCTGGCTTTTGGGATGACCCCAACACTTAACGGAGCTGCCCCCCTAACTCCCCTACCCCCCAGCACCTTAAGACCCTCACGGGTGAGTAGTTGCGCTTTACCAACCCTGATTGATTGATTGAAGTGGTAACCATTTGCAAATGGAAAGTGGTCACCACAGGACCCCTTCCCCTTAGAGTAAATATTGAAACAAATATTTTTTAAGAGCAGGCAGTTATCCAAGGTACCACTGTCTGCTCTTATAAAATGAAACTTAAATATTTCTTTTTTGTTTTTTTAATGCATCTTATTTTCTTTTAATGAAAACTGCTGCATTTAAAAAAAGAAAGATTGCTTTATTAAAAAGCAATCACAGACATGGAGGTCTGCTGACCCCAGCAGACCATTATAACCATCCCTGTGGTAGCAGCGATTCCTAATGGTTGGCAAATTGTGGCCTACGTAATTAATTTTCATTATGTAGTTCTATTGCGATCCCGTTAGGAATCACTATTACTAACTGGTAAATTTGAGTACATTAGGAATTGTGACTTACAAATTGTGATTCACAAAGAATCACAATTAGCAACTCACAATCCCTAAACTCTGTGCAAAAAGCAAGTACTGGCAGATGGCGCCACACATGACATAGGCCCCTGGCAGTTATGAGCAATTACACATATATGGACACATAACCACAACAGGAGTGAAAGGTAGTTCAGCAACAGTGCGGCTGTGTCCATGGCATGTCCTCCCTTTAGTCCACAACAGACCTATCAAGTATTGCATGTAGTATGTCTGACAAGCCACCTAATTCACAACAGTTAGCTGCACACTGAGTCTAACCAAAGCAAAGTAGAGACACTCCAACTACACGGCATCAATGACTTTGAGGTTTGCATCTGGGCTTTAAGCGCCCATTTCCATTTTCTGGCCTTGTATTGCACAGTCAACCTTGTAGTAGTATACTTTATTATGTTGGGATGACACCTATTTTCAGCACAATACAAGTGCATAACTATGAATACTTTTTAAAAGGTGCTTGTCAAGATGACAGTAGGTACTGTTGCAGAGGGGTCTTCAGTACAAGCCTTGTAGTCATATTTCAATGGGCCAAAAATGCTGACCCAGAGGTCACGGACATCAAAATCATGACCCTGCTGGATCTTAGACCTGGCACTATGTAAACTGGGCCATGTACTCATATCTTTAAATGTACAGGCAAAAACCCTGATTGATTTTTCAATGACTGTAAAAATCCTTAAGGTAATCCATGTCAGCAATGTAGTCCATGTTTACATTTGATATTTTTTAGTTCATGTTACAGCCCCTAAGATTACTTTCTTTTTCCAGATGTTGTGTTTCATGTGTATTTTTTTATCACGCAAAATATGACTTTTGTATAGTGCATACTGTGAACTGAGTCACCTCCAGGTTTCTTGCCGAATTAAGCTTGAGGGTGGGCGTTTATGACAGGACATAATTTAGCACTTTGTTGCTGCAGCTGAAGGCAGAGTGAATTTCTCATGGTGGCTGTCAGTACAGTAGTGTCTAGACTGTACGCACATACAATCTTTGACATTTCAGCAGAGCACTCATAGTGATGGTCACATGTGTGCCAATTGTATTTGCGATCCTATGCTAAAGTGTGTGAAGGGGGGCTCAACTATGGAAATGTTGACAGCACCAAAGAAAAATAAAATGCAATTCCTACGGATGAGTGGGAGGTTTACATTTGTGAGAGCGATGGTGAAGTGAAGGGGAATAAAAGGAATTACGAGCAGCTGAGAGTAAAATGGTGCGGAGGAGGTAAGAGACAATAAGTTTGATATGTAGATGGAGGATTTCAGATAGATGGAGGAGAGAAAAGGGTGTTGGTGCCTAACAGAATGAGAGCCTACAGAGGAAAGTAAAGGGGAGAAAAGGAGTAATTGAGATACTCTGGAGGCAACTACCCTTTCCACAGACCTTGGTAATCATTAATTCAGTTTCACATTTTAGTTCTTCTAATTCACAACTAAATATTTGCTGTTGCCAATTTATTTGATACTGCTAACAGACACTGGGAAAGCTAATATGTCTGGATTGTTTTAGGCATATGCCCTTTGAAATGATATACATGTCTGGATGCAACAACAGAAAACTCACAAAGAGGCACCTATATATTTGTTAGGTGCCATGATGTGTGAAGCACAGGCAATTAGGCTACATGTTTTATGTCACAACCTTAATTACATAGGGCACTCCTCTTGGAAAGGAATGTTAATTAAATTTCTTTGACCACGTCTATTTTAGACATCCCAACCCCTTTTCATCCCAGTTAAGCACTAATCCACATCATTAACAAAGTTATGGAGTTTAACCATGAAATAAAGTTATTTCATCAAAGCAATTTGGTCTAATTTTTAGAAAAACTTGGAATTTCTCTGCAGCTGCTAAGCCATCAAATATGAATGTGAAGAGATGCTATCTCAGGCTGCTCCACTTAAATTATACAATGCCAATGTAATGGATTCTAAAACTACATTATTCAATCGTCTTACTTGCCTCTGCCATGCTCTCTTCTGGCCAACCTGGGCTTACAGAAAGGAATCAGTCATGTCTGGCTCAGACAAATTAAAATACCTACGGCTGGTAGAGTGAGGGAAGAGACAGCGGTGCGTGATAATAAACTAGCATCACTGGGCCAGGCGATTGCTTTAGCTGAAGATAAACTTAGCAGTGTTGATGCAGTTGAAGTTCCATCTGCAGCGAGTTGGGCACAAACTACATTATTCAGAATGGAATGAAAAGCATGCGCATATGCTCCCAGCCTTAGTGGCACTATCCAGCACTCCTGCAGCTGCATACTACTCCCTGACTGGAGGTGTGGCGCCACAGTATTTTAATACAGGTCGAGTCAAAAGCAGGCCGACCCAAAGGCTCCATGGCCCAACACTCACATCATAAACAAGGATAGCAAAAAAAAAGAATATTAAGCAAAGTTTAAAAGTCATGCTGATATCAAGGCCTCAGATTAGGGGGGGCCAGACTGAAATATGGGCTGGCCTGGCCCTGCACTTCCCCCGTGGCTATGGCCCTGCTCGTAGATATGGTGTGAGGCAACACAGAGTAAGTTCCTGCGTTGCTTCACACTGCGATAGGGAGGAGTGCTATTTGTGTTATGATGGGAGTTCCCACATAACACCCATGGCATTTCAGACAACGCCAGATTTAAAACATGCTGTAATCGTAGGAATGCTTCAAAAGTCTATGCCTCCCAGTGGTGGTGTAGCAGTTGTTTTTGTTAAGGAAGGTGTCCCTTCATGCACAAAACAACCTGATTTCCATGCAGGGCAAGGTTGCCTGCATTGGTGCTAGGCAGTCATTTGTGCACCAGCACAGTGAAAGAGGACAGGAATGCTCCATATCTCATAGATACGGCACATTCCTGCCCTTTTCATTTGACGTAGGCAGCGCAGCAGGAAGGCTTGCGGAGCTGCCCTACACCAAAAATAAGAAAATGAGGCCCTGATGGTTTCTCAAATATAGTTTTACCCTCCTGCAGTACTTTGGTCATAGCTTGTGTAACAATCACATAGGGCCTGATTACGATGTCGGGTGGGCCGAACCGACCGATCGTCGGTTGCGGTCCACCCGACATCTGCCATTGCGGTCCGCCTGTTACATTACAATGCAGTGGACGAGGCATCGGGTGGCGGGACCATCCGCTGCGCTTTCGACGGGCTTAAGGAGCCCGTCAAAAACACACATAATCCCATTATGATGGCGAAGCCAGCCTCAGCTCCACCGTCTGAATTATGATGTCACTTTCTGACAGCCTTTTTTTTCATGTTGGACTTTCCGACATGGAATGGCTGTCGGAAAGTTACTTTGGGGTCCCCTAGCAGAGCCCCCCTGGCCCTCCGATATGGGGCCTGTGTGACAGGCACCGCATGGTGCCTGCCACACAGTGCAGGGATTTCATTAAAAGTTCAATTTTTTAATGACAGCTTGTGCTGTGGGCCTTTCCCGCCCACCTCAAAAGGTGCCATTGAAAAATGGATGTTTCCAACCGCCCATAGGGTGGTTGCATCCAAATTGTGTGGTGGGAACCGCCGACCTATGGTCAGGGGGTTTCCAATCTGCAGCTGTGTCGGGCGGACGCAAGGCCACTCAACATCGTAATCAGATGCTAAGCATCTATTCATTATTAATGGAAACCTGGGTAACCAATATACAACAATAACAGGGGTTCCCTTGGAGGAACCCATAAGCCTGAGCTCCCTTGACTAGATAATAAACATATAAAGATTATATTTACAATTGAAGTTAATTCAACATAGACATAAACATTTCTCACATCATAAAGTAGATGCTCCAACAAATGGTACAGTGATCGTGAATATTGACAAAAGTGACTGAATGCAGCTAGGTGCTTATTGACTCAAAACTTTAGACTGGATAGCAATTCAATTTTTGAAAAATTGACTCAAACTTTAAGAACATCTGTCTGTGACAGTATTTCCAAGATCTGGTGTTTGGGCCTGAATCTATGCAAATCCATTGAGTGTCTATTCTACGAGGACTTACTGACTTTCTTCATCTTTATGAAGAACCCCCAGCTGAGGGAAGTATGCTTGAATCCTGAAATTGTAGGGAATGGACACTCTAACAAATAGCCAGACCTCGGCCAATTTACCTTTAAGTTGCGACCATCTAATCCTAATGAAGACCCCATGGAAATAATATGTAAGGGGTCAAAACATTGTCGCTCATAAATGTAGACTGGCAATCATTGTAGTTTGTTGGAATTTTATTCAAAGTTTGTATATAGGCTACTTTGGTAGTTCTTTCATTGTAACAAGTACTCAATAATTGTTTGCCATAGTTCTCCTTTCATGACTATTGCGCTCTCTTTGTGCTGCATAGATCTGTGTAGGTTCTGTCTTAGTTGTACATGCCTTCACTCATGTCTGCTGTGACTTGGCGGAGGTGTCTCCAAAGCCTCTTTGATGTGATGGTCATGCAATTTTTCTCTTTCTTGTTCATTCACATTGCCATCTCCTTCCTCCTTCCCCAAGCTGCAATGTCTTCAGCTCTCCATCCCCTCTTTTGTTTTGCTTCTAATAGCTTTCTGAACACATCTCAACTACCCCCCTTTTTGCCTCCTCTTCCAGGGACATATCATCTTAATTTTCCCATTCCCCATTATCCAGTTCATATAATTTCTAATTTTCCTTCCCAAACTGTGCATTTTCACCCCACCCTTGTGTACACCACAAAATCAGCAGCACATTGTGTTTCCCCTCTGTCTCCCTTTTCTCTTCAGATCTTACACTGTCCAACATCATCTCTCCACAGAAGAAAGCATTCCACCCTCTTTTGTTTTCCTTTTTTTTCGTCTTGCTAAAATTGCACACTGCCCTCAAACATTTTCTCTTACATCACCTTCTCCTTGGGCCTTCAGAGCTCTCCACTGCAGCACATTCTTGGAATCTTGAGTTTAAAAAGGTCTTCTGGAGCAGAGTTTCTCCCATGATTGTCCCCATATATCTGTGATTATGTTACAGACATCTTTGTGATCCAGTCTTCTTTGTTATTCAATAACATCACATGCTACACCCAAGACAGGATTTCTGGTGTATGAGATACGACCAAAGGTAAGTCTGTACCTCTCCTCTTGGTTCTCCAACAGTAGCCATGCTGGCAGTACTTTCATTAAATGGTCGTTGTTGTAATCGAGTTCCACCCATTCAGGACGCCCAGGGTTTTTGGATAACCCGGTTTTGGACTTTTTACTGTATGCAAGTCTCACTACATGTGTCTCACCCATGGTAATCACATGGCAAATGGACTGTTCATGTTTAGTGCCAGTGTCTGCCTTTTAAGATAAAGCCACTGTGACACAGCTAGGGTAGGGGGCACTTAGCTGGTTACACATGAACACATGTACACACACGTGTACGCATGTATGAGGGCAGCGAGTATGCGACTACTGTTGTGAGTGACCTGGTAACTGCATAGAGGTAACCTGGTGCAGGTGGGAGTCTGCAGGATTAGATATTGACCTGGGGTAGGCCTTTTGATGTCATTGTACACTAATAGGGAAAGTAATTGTAATTTACTGTTTTGTCTGTAGTGACAATTATTATACAGATAGGGGGAAAACTGCCTTAGAGTGCACTTTCACTTCCCTTTGGCCTACAGAGACCAGTGATGTATCGAAAAGGGTGTGACCTGTGTGAGGAAATCAAATCTGCAAGTTCCACAAAGATATCTGTACAATGTATGGGTCATCCAGATTTATCACATTTCTGTGGCTCAGCTCAGGATCAGAGCCCGGGACTTTTGTCACCCTGCTCGGCCAAGTTAATTACATTTCTCTCCAGCAGCAGGAACAAAGGCCTCCCCAAACAAAGGGAGCAATTAACAGTGCTTCGCTTCTGAGGAGATAAGGGGTGGGGCTGAATTATCTGCATGAATCAATCATCTGTCAAACAGTACCATGGATGAGCCTGCCAAAGCTCACTGAACAAAGGAGGAATCCAGGACCAACATAGATGAGGCTCCCCTTTGAAAACTTGGTGAGAAAGGTCCTGGCAGTTTTGTCAGTGAGGGGCGGAGCTGAGGGCCCCCAGAGGAGACATGACTAGTGACTCCTGGATATGCCATTTTGAAGTGTCCCAGTATGCTGTGCATGAGGCTTGGCACAAGGGTGGAAAGGTTACATGCACCCTAAAATTGGGCAGGGGTGCCGGCTTCTGGAACCTTCCACTCCCCTTTAAGAAATCTTGCACAAGAGGGAGACTCTCTCTTGCTTGGTGTTTATTTGTGCTTTACTGCTGGACCCTGGGGCTGGCTAGGGCAACTGGAAGGAAGAACCCCCGATGCCCAAAAGGACTAAGGACTCTGTTAAGTTGACCCCAGGACCAGTGGGTCTCCCTAAGAGCCAGTGAGGCTTGCCCCCTTAGATGCCCTGAGACCAGTGGTGGAAGCACTGGACTTCTGCACCCAGAGACAAGGGCCAGGAGGAAGGCTGTATCAGGGTGCCAGTACAATTAAACACTGTGGAATATACCACTTTGGAGGTGAGAGGTCTGCTGCAACTGCTCCTGGTGGCTAGAGCTCACTACTGGGAATAATAAAATGAGCCCAAGATCATCAAACTCGGCCCAATGGGCCTCGAGTTATGGCATTTTAAAGATTGGCAACCATTTTACAGACAGTGCGTATGGGGCTTCGTTGCTGTTTCTTAACTTACCTGTTGGACCTCTGCCCTTTCTACAGGGTCACCACCAAAAGTTTTGCCTTCCTCCTCCACTTTTTCCTGTCCTCATTGTTGTTGGCTTTAGGACTCTGGACACTTTACCACTGCTAACCAGTGCTAAAGTGCATGTGGTCTCTTCTTAAAACATGGTAACATTGGTTTATCCATAATTGGCATATTTAATTTACCTATAAGTCCCTAGTACAGTGCACTACATGTTCCCAGGGCCTGTAAATTAAATGCTACTGGTGGGCCTGCAGCACTGATTGTGACACCCACTTCAGAAGCCAATTCAACATGTCTCAGGTCTGCCATTGTAGAGTCTATGTGTGCTGTTTTAAACTGCCATGTCAACCTGGCAAGTTAACCCTCTTGCTAGACCCAAACCTTCCTTCTTAATACATATAAGTCACTCCTAAGTTAGGTCCTGGACAGCCCCAAGGGCAGGGTGCAATGGATTTAAAAAGTTGGGAATGCATTTTTAAGTTTTACATTTCCTGGCAGTGAAAAACTACTAAATTCGTTTTTCGCTACTGCAAGGCCTGTCTCTCCTATAGGTTAACATTGTGATTACCTTAATACATTTTTATAAGTGTAATTTCCAATTGGGAAAAGATGATCATTTTGAGTTTGGTGTCTCCAGACTCTCAATTTAAAATCACAATTTATGGTAAAGTTGTATTATAAGTTGCAAGTCTGAAAAGCCACTTTTAGAAAGTTGGCATTTTCTTCCTTTAAACATTCTGTGCATTTTGCCTGTCTCTAAATACATGTCTGGGGTGGGTGACAGTTGTGCATTTCCTCTAGACAGCCACACACAATGGGAGCTTAGATGTGGCTTGATAGGCCTTAATGGGCCATTAACTGGTTTGATGGGGGCGGAGCCAAGCAGAGCCCCATTTGTCTTTTAATAAGATGTGCCCTGTCTTGTCACTTCAGCCAGCTTGGAGCCAGAGCAGGGGAGGAAGAATGTTCCCTGCACTTCAGACTCACTGTCTAGAATCTTCACCCACCTTCCAGAACCATGGCACCAAAGTATAAATACTGGACCTCATACACCACCCCTTCAGTATTCTTCTGGGCCTGTGGATACTCTGCCAGAAAGAAGGACTGGTGTGTTGTCACAAGGACTGCCACTCTGCTGGACTGCTACTCTGCTGGACTCCTGCTTTGCTGTGCTGATCTGCTGCCTGCTGCCCTCTTGCCTGGGAGCAAGAAGGACTGGACGTGTATTTTTCCAACCCAAAACTAAAGTGACTCAAAGGGCTTGTCTGCTTGCCTCCTGTTTTGAAGTCTCAGGGACATCAAAGACTTCCAGCCACCCTGCTACAGCACCTGACTCTGCCATTTGTGGGTCCTGCCCTGCCTAGTGGTGTTCATCCAGTCCTGGCCCCTTGGAAGTGGGTATAAATTGCTACTCCTGTAAAACACCTATACATTGCTTGGCTGCACCCGTGTGTCAACGCAACCAGGATTAAGGTACTTTTGTTCAGCGCGCCTTGCTGGGTCCCTGTATCTAGCCCATGCTCCATCTCAGGATGCCTAAACTCTTGACTTTGTCCCAGTCCAACGCGACCACATAACCCACATAAGCAATTATTGCTTTGAAGCTCTATTTTGCAGATTATTCTTCAAAAAGTCATATCTCAAGGTCTACTTATTGGATGTTTGTTGCTTTGTTCTTGTTTTGTTCATTAAATCAAGCTGTATGGTTCTAACCTTGTGTAGATTATTTAGTGTGGTGTTTTCACTGTTTTACTGTTTTATGTGTTGCTCAAATACTTTACACATTGCCTTTTAAGTTAAGCCTGACTGCTCTGTGCCAAGCTACCGTAGGGTGAGCACAGGTTAATTTAGAGTGTGTATCTGACATACCCTGACTACGATTGTGGTCTCTACTTGAACAGGGTGCATACCTTTGCCAACTAGAGACCAATTTCTAGCGTTACCCCTGGGGTGGGGCAGGGTCCTGGGGTAGGGGCAAGGATCAGGTATTTATTTACACCCAGGGAGGGGGCATGCTTGGACCCCCCTCCCCAGGTTCATTCTTGTCACCGTGAGCCCCATCTCTCTGGGGTCCAATGGCTACATTTTTTCCTGGGAGGGGGAATACATTGAACACCCTCCTCAGACTGTCCTGTGGCCCAGGGACCCTATCCGCTGGGATGTACCTGGGAGGTGGAAGGTCAGAGTGTTATTATTGCATGCCAGTAAATGGTGATTACTAGCCCACACCACTTCATCTGAGCAAGCCTTGGACTGTTCTGCTTCGCTAGCCTGAGAGAGTGAAGTGCTACAATGGGATGCTTGGTTCCCAGTAAGGAGAAATTGTGGACCAGTAGCGGCTCCTCGAGGGAGTGCTGCGGGGCGTTGGGGCGGGGTGGGGGAGGGGCAGGGTGGGGGGTAGTAAACTCCGGAATACGGCCGAACGGAGTTGAGTAACTAACTAAATAAATAAAACTAATTACATTGCGCGCTGCATCGCCGATTTGGCATTGGAGCCGCTACTGTTGTGGACCTATTACTTGTGCAGGCCACACAACTAATAGCTCCATTTCTACAGTCTTAGATAACCTTGGTCTTTGCACTCTACCAGAACCATTGCTAATGATGGCTTTGATAATACTAGAATCTGTCTCAATGAGAAGTAGCTATGGCAAGTGCATAGAAATGGCATAAACCCACACAATGTGGTCTTGGCCCAACATTTGCTCAGAATTAACCTTTCATAAAAAAATCTACATTCCTTACTCATTATCATGAAAAGGGTCCACTCACAAACTGTACACACACTCTCATCCTTTCATTTGATGATTTGCTTAACATCAGGACATTATAAATAGGAGATTGTGTATTGTCCTGATTTGCTTTCACATAATTATGTGAAATTTCAGCAAAATTATGAATAATTACATGAAACACAAATCCGTCACTGCATGCTGTGTTTTAGTGTAAAATGCATCCTTGCGACAGGTATTGGCACCAAGATGCATTTTGATCTAAAAAAAATTCAAAAGTACCACAAACAATAGTTGCTTGCATTTTGTTGATTTCCATGTGAAGTACATCTTTACCATGAATGGCGCACTCATGGTAAATTTTTCTTGTGTATGGCACATAACTAAGCAAAATGGCAAAATTGCATAATTTAAGGAATTTCATGTAACAAGTGTAACCCCAAATTTCTGAAATTATGCCAGCATAATTAGAATTACAACCAGGCCTATAATAATAAACCTGTTATCTCTCAATTAAGTTTCAATAATACTTGAACTTTTAACAAGTAGCACACAAATTCCTGGTGTCATATAAATAGTAACACGCATGCCCGAGCACACATACGGTATTCAACATTTGCTATATTTAAGACAGTACATCGTCTACACAGCGGCCATACCGGAAGCTGATCTGGGACGTTGAGAAACGTCCAGGCATGAAAGATCCCATTAAGGACTAATACTTTCGAACGCTTTTACATTTCCCTGCCTCCCATGGCCGGGATGGAATTATAACCGGCACAGAGGTCTTACGACTCATTTTTGCATCAATACAGTCCTGAGGAAGTCTTGGGTTAGTCCCGGACGACGAAACACGTGTTGGCTGGATCAAAGAATGAAAATTAAAACACAAGAAATGATTTCAAACTAATATTGTACAATGTTCTGTCTTAAATATAGCAAATGTTGAACACCGTATGTGTGCTCGGGCATGTGTGTAACTGTTTGGTAGATCCCTAGAGATCACAATTTGGAGGAGTGGATGATTCCTCCCCCTTTGAGCACCATAATTAGACACGTTAAAACAGAATAGCACCGTTAATAGTGAGCGCCAACACCGCACGGGCCATATTATCCAACACAGTTTTGATCATATAAATAGTAATCATGGTTGTGTTGTTGACATGAATCACTGCCTAGAACATTAAGGATGACTTATGAAGTTCTCAGTTATTTGTATGGTTCTGTTGGATGATGTTTCCTATTTTTTTTTATTTATTGTCTTTATTACTTTTCAGCAAGTTATACATAGTTCCAACTTTGGTAGCATTTTCGTGCATAATATCAACATTACATTTAACAGAACAGCTTTGGTGGGGTGTCAAGAAATGTTGCACCCAGTTATCATACAGCGTAGTTAGCATTGTATGCTATCGTTGAATATCGTAGACACTAAGCCAACATAATTGCAAAATAATAACTATAAACTGCATAAGAACTGTTCGATCTCATCTATCTTGCACGTGCAGTGTACATTTGGCATTGTGTGACCGGGGTTAACCAGTTATGTATGTCTGTGGGATGTCAGAGGAAGGGCGAGGGAGAAGGAGAAGAGGGGGATCGTGTGCTCAGTGTGGTCTCAGATGCGTATTAAATCAGAACTGCATCAGTCTCAAACAAGGGGGTCCCGGGGGCACGCAGTGTATGCCTTCATGCGTTATTTGTTTAATTATTTATTTATTTATTTTGTTTTGTGCTGGACTTCTTGAATGAGAAAGGGTGTGTTCAGGACATGGTTGAGCTGGATGTATTCAGTCTAGTCTCAACAAACATCAAATACTCTCGCCATTGTGTAGGAGTAGCCCTCGGGGATACCTGTGGGGTATTAGTGACTTGTGCTGTGTGTTCCACCACTAGTGCTCTACAGAGGTCCAGGAGCCAGGATCGAACATCGGGGCCAGTGCGTGACTTCCACGTCATAGCTATTTTATGCATTGCCAATACCAAGGCCAGGTCTAAAAATTTATTAAGGCTCTTGCGAGATGCTGTGCGTTTGTTAATGCCAAGCAAAAAATGGGGGCCCTGAGTCAGTATCAAAGTGTCCATCGCCCCCGACAGCGTCTCGGCTATCTCCTTCCAATATGTATGTAGGCGAGGGCAGGACCAGACCATGTGATCAAATGTGGCTTCTGAATTTAGGCAGCGGGGGCAAGCGTCAGCAGAGGTGGGATACCTACGAGCTAGTCTATCTGGTGTTAAGTACGTGTGGTGCAAATAGTTAAATTGCGTTTATTTCAGCCTGGCGTTTGTGGATACTATTTTGGGGTACCCTATACATTGTGGCCATTCCTTGTCAGCAATGGTGATTGAAAGTGCTGAGTCCCAGTATGTACACAATGAAGACAACAAAGGCATAGAGTCAGGTCTGAGAGAGTTATAGACAGCTGTTACAGCATGTTTGCCTCTTCCGTGTGACAGCAGAGTTTGTAGTGTCTGTGATATAACTGGTTCCACTCTGTCATTCATCCATGTCTGAAGGAATTGCTGCGTTAATAACACATGTAGCATAAAAGTGCCCTGTGGTGTCTTGAAATCCTCAATCAGCCCCTCGAGGTCCTGTAGTTGTGAGTCTGTAAACAAATCGCCCCATGTGTCTAACCCCACTTCCCTCCAAGCCTCGATCTCCGGGCGATTGTGGTGAACAAAAGAGCCCGGGAGAATCTCGAGTGGTAGATTGGGGGCGTATGGTGCAGGTTGGCCTCTGGGTAACACGTATCGCATCCAATTACATTTGGCCGCCGACATTAGTATGTTTCCTTGTTTCCTCTGCAATTTACTTGTGGACCCTGAAAGCCACTCTATCATAGCAGACTGATGCATTGATTGCGCCCAGGTGGCCAGCTCCATAAAGTTACCCCCCGCCATCCATCTTATTGGCCACTGTAATTGTGCTGCAGCTTAGTAATGCTCGTAGTTTGGTGCTCCCAGCCCCCCTCTGTGAGCGGTAAATACAATTTGCAAAGTGCCACCCTGGGTCTGGTGTCCCCCCATATCAAAGAGGCCAGGAGTGATTCCAGGTCTGTGAATATACTATGCGGGATTTTCTGGGGGAGGACAGAGAAAAAGTACAAGAGCTGGGGGAGTAAGAGCATCTTGGAGATAGCAACCTTACCCATGGGGGATAAGGGCAGTGTCTGCCAAAAGGGCAGGGCCGCCCGCGCTCTAGTAAGTGCCTTACCCAGGTTCCCATCTATGGTATCTGAGCAGGAATGATAGACTTGGACACCAAGGTATTTGAAAGAGTACAATGCCCACTCCAAAGGGGTACCTGGCATAGCTTGTCTCTGATCTTACGAAAGCAGTTTAATTGGGAACGCTGCAGACTTAGGCCAATTGACCCGCAACCCTGAGACCTGGGCGTGATCGTCTAACAGCGCCATCAGTTCTTGCAGTACCGCAACCTGGCCGCGCAAGTAAATTAGTACGTCATCTGTGTGGAGCAAGACTATATGCCATTGTCTGTCTGCCTGGATCTCCCAGGCTAATACTCGTTGGAGTAACTTACATGCCAAAGGCTCCATAGCAAATGCAAATAAAATGGGTGTGAGAGAGCAGCCCTGTCTGGTGCCACGCTCTATTACCAGTGTCGGAGATATGATGCGGCCAGTCTTGACCCTGGCTAGCGGTTTCGTGTATAATATTCTTAACCATCTCAAAAATTTGGGGCCAATTCCGAATTTTGACAACACAACCAATAAGTAATGCCAACTCAAGGTATCGAATGCCTTTTCAATATCTAAAGCTGCTAACCAAGGGGTCTCATGCTCCGTACGTGCCCATTCCAAGTGTTTAAAAAGTCGACCCAAATTCAAACCAGTGCTTCTCCCCGGGATAAATCCATTTTGATCCTCATGTACCAATATAGGTATTGCTTCAAGTAGCCTATTGGCCAGTATTTTCCCCAATATTTTATAATCAGCATTTAATAGTGATAGAGGGCGGTATGAGGCCATACGGAGGGGGTCCCTACCCGGTTTTGGTAGCACCACTAGTATCGCTTCACGAAGGGAGGGCGGGAGCTCACCCCTCTCGAATACCTCTTCATACATGCTAGATAGTCGAGGTGTGAGTTGCTCAGAGTAGGTTGTATAGAACTCCGAAGGCCAACCATCTGCTCCTGGGGTCTTGCCCTTGGCCAGCTGCTACATAGCGTCCGAGATTTCATCCGCCGTAATAGTTTCTTCGAGTGATTCAAACTGGGGTTGTGTTACTGGTGGGAGTGGGACTTGCAATAAAAACTGGCATATAGAAGGAATATCTCCAATGTCAGGGGGCACTATATAGTGAGGTGTAGTAAGCATGAAAAGAATCATTAGTTGCTTCCTGGGTGTATACCAAGTTACCTTCGTCTGTATATATTGCCGTAATGGGGGGGTTCCAAGGTATCGTTTTTCAGTAGCCAAGCTAGCATTTTACCCGCTTTATCTCCCTCAGAGTGTCGATGAGCTAAATATTGCTTGTAGTCCAGCGCACAGAGACTATTTAATGTCTCCTTGTATGTCAGTCGTGCTTCAGCCAGTGGAGGACTAATGTGGGGGACTGTGGGCAACAATTGTTCACACCTTTGAATTTCCAGTTCGTGTTTCTGTAAGTCTGATGCAAGTGTTGTACGGGTTCCGTATGTTGTTTTAAAGGCATGATCACGAAAGACCATTTTAAATGCATCTCATTCAAATCCCAGGTTGGATGCAGTGCCTGTGTTGGTCTGAAAGTATGTGGTGATAGACTGTGAGAGAGAGGAGTGGAACGCTGCATCCTTGAGTGCGGCTAGAGGGAGACACCAGGTTGGGATCTTGGTTCTATGTATCCCCCATGAGAGGTGTAGTCGTAGGGGGCAATGATCAGATATTGTGCACGCCAGATATTCCACGTGTATTACCCAGGGTAGTGCATCAGCCGAGCAGTATACAGCGTCTATCCTTGTGTGAAGGTCATGCAGTGCAGAGTAATGTGAGTACTTGCGCGTTGCAGGGTGTATACTTCACCACGCATCTCGCAATTGCATATTAATGGACCAGTCCCTCATGTGTTGTGCCATCTTAATGGATTGCGCTCCCGTGAGCGGCGAGCGCGACCGATCTAGGGCAAGGCCATGAGTGCAGTTATAATCTCCGCCCCAAAACGTCAGCGCTACAGGGTCAGATAGCAGTGATGGTGTAAGCGTTTGTAGGAATAAAGCTTGCCCTGAATTTGGGGCGTATAGGTGGATCAATGAGAGCGGGTGACCATCTAGTCTACCCTCCAGGATTACATAGCGGCCTTGAATGTCAATTTGGGTACGCAAAATATGTAATGGGACGCTTGGAGCCACCCATATAAGGGTGCCCCTGGCATATCCAGAATATACAGTCCCTATTACTGTGCCCTGCCACCGCTTACGAAGTGAAGTGAGGGTACGTGTGGTGAGATGTGTTTCTTGTATTAATGCAAATGAGACCTTGTGGCTACGCAGGTATTGGTAAACCTTATGACGTTTGACACATCCCGCTAGTCCCCGCTCATTCCAGGTTACTAAAGTATAATCGGTATTCAACATTAGAGCAACCACAGGAAGGAAAGTGGGGACACAACCACAACATGTCCCCCAGACCCGCTAGGCAAGACACTTCCCCCTCTCCCCTCCTCCCGACCACCACCCCAGCCACAACTATTTACATCTCAGACTATGTGCCTGCCTTTGCAAAGAGAACAGATCATAGAAAACAATAAAAGATTCCCAACCCAGCACCCAGGGCCTGCTTGCCAACGGGCAATTGGCCATCTGCACTGAAATGCAATTAGAACAAAGCGAGAAAGAAGGAAAAAATTGAAAGAGAAGGAAGGATGGTATTGCAAGGACATCAGGCCCCGAGCATTAAGTATAAATGAGCAGAGAGAAAAAATAAAAAAGGGGGGGTTCAAAGAAGGAAGATATAGAAGAAAACTTAGAGATGCTGTATCAGCTACTTAGCGTTCTCTGGGGTTGTGAAAGTTCAGTTCATTGTTGGGCGAATGGCCTCCATGTAAATATCAGGCACACAATGTTCATGGTATCTACTCGTAACTGTCCCACCGGTGTAGGCGGCCCTCTCCACATCCCGAGCGCACGCCAGCGAACAGTGTGACACTTTCCTGTATTTCACGTGATGGTCGAAGGATCGGCCAAATTCCTCTGCCATCTGTGGGGTAATCTCCGGGCCCCCTCCCCTCAATTCTTCATGTTGATAGTCGGTCAGGGGTAGTGTCTGGTCACGTGCCATCTTCGATTCCGAGTCGGATCTGGAAGGTGGCGTGGTGCTGATGGAGCAAGGTCTCGTAAGAAAGAGACTTGCTCGGAGGCAATCCTCTCGTTTAACTCATTAACAGAGTTACTAAACATGTTTTGTGAATAGTTAATACGTACCACATAAACACGTGGGTTAGCGAATCTTGCTTATGTGTGTACTAACGTGGATAACAATGAAAACGGACTAATACCGCTTTAAACGGGAAAAACTGTTGTGCGCATGCGTCAACTGCATCTACGCAATATGACGAGTTAACGCTTGTAGCGAAATTCTAGCGCATGAGCAGAAGACACTAAAATGGAGTCTTGAAGACTCGCGTGCATGGCATCTGCTTAGCCGAAACTAAAAGAGGCTATTTTACTAATGCTAATGCAGGGAAAATATTAATAAAAGAACGGGAATAGAGTAGAGGTGGGAGGTATACAGTGAGACCATTTATTTTGTGAAAATAACATTTCGCTTTTGAATTTATTATTAGTGCGCATTTGGGCCTTTGTCGTATGACCCGACTAGATGAAATGACGCAACACTTGCGCATGCCTACTGAGTGAAGCTATGAAGGTAAATGACGAAGCATTGAATGGAGGCCAAATCATGTCCTGGGAACGGATGGTGAAAAGTTCAGCGATGTGATGTTCTATTCTTCATAGTGTCACTAATGTTGAAAGTTTGCTACATGTAGTGGATGGGAATAAAATTTTGAATAAAAATTAAGGGGATGGGTTTGCGAACAATGGTCAAACAGAGTATAGTGACATGTAAGCATGGTGTGATGATCATCCCCCTTGCCTGACCAATTAGATTTCGTATTTTTATGATATTGTAACTTTAGTGGGTGGAACATGAGGAAATGAAGGTTTAATTAAGGTAGCCTTAGTTAGTTAGTTAGACTGAGACGGAGATGCTGTCTGGGAGTCGGGGATGCTGTTGCTGGAGAGATGCTGTGAGGTGCTGATGAAGACTCAAATGCAGACGCTGAAGAAGAACTTTCTATCCTAACTTAATTGGGTTAGATCAGAAGATCGCGGAAGAATCTCGAGGAGGAAGAGAGTGTCAGAGAGGGGTGCGACGCAATTCGTCGGTATTCTAGAGAGGTCACCTATCCTGTCCTGAATCCTGTCCTGAAGTCTTTGTCTCCTGAACTATCCTGGGGACCCTTACCAGCCCTTTGGCCAGGGGGTTGATCTTTCACACCATCTGAAGTATATGTTTGATGTTTAATCAATTGAACTTCTCTCTTAAGAATGAGGGTGACTACACTGTATTTTTGAAGTGATTCACATGCACTTTAATTTAGATAAAGATTTTTAAAAAATTCCTGAGTCTGTGATTATTTTCGTCAAACCAAGAATAGTTAAGGGTTAAGTTAATTATCACCATCAACTAGTTCAACTAATGGTCCATCGACCAGAGGAAAGAACTTTTTGATCAGTGAAAGGTTAGTTAAGAGAATTAAATAACTAATCCTGAGTATTGTGAAGTAGAAATATATAAATTTAAACCACTCCAGCGGTTTACTCAATGTGTGTGTTTTTATGGGCCCAGGTGAGTATATGGCAGTGGAGTATCTGTTGTTAGTTTACTGCTGGATCAGTTTTCTGGTAGCAGAGCTATGGTTATTATTGATTAGTTTGGTGATAAAAATTGATTATTGATTATTGATTTATGTTTAACAAAAGAGTTAGCGTGTGTTTTACGTTGTCCAGAATCCCGGGAAATGAATAGCGGGTGGTGATAGAAGCCACACTGCAGTGAGGTTACTCGTCTGTTGGAATAATACTGAGAAGCTACGCAGGGCTGGCAGTATTAAACTAGGGACTATTTTGTATAAAAGTAGAGTGCGAATGATAGCGAAAGGGGTTCGCTGGTGAAACTTTGGTCTCATTTCCCAATACGGGTGCCACTGGAGAAGTAACAGGTTCTCCTGAACTTGAATGAAGAGTAAACAGGGGTTTTACTCACAGTAGAAGAAGAGTAATATCTGAAACTCAAGAATAAATTGAAATCTATCCTTTTGTTTAGTGGAACAGACAGAGTAGCGAATGTTCTTATGTTGTTATTAGCGAAGAATTTTAATGAAAAGTATTAAGAAATAAGTTTTCGTATTACCTTGTGAAGGGATGGTCAGTTGCCGGAGCTATACTGACGTCACAGAGAGCCGCGCTGGGATTGGTTGAAACAGCGGGCGTGAAACAGAAGCAGATTGTAAAGGAGGGGTCAGTAGTGAGGAGTAATACTGACATCACAAAAGGCCGCACTGGCATTGGTTAGATTACGAGCGTGAGCCTGAGTCTAATTGGTTGATAGATAGAAGTCACGCTAGGATTTGTCAGAAAAAGAATTGTATGTTGAGTCTTGATTTGACTGCGGGTGTGAGTCGTGCTGACATAGGACGCGATGTAGGTAATAGAGCTAGAAGATATACGGAAGACTCTTTCCTATATCGAACTTCTGAAATGTTCGGAAGACCAAAGAAAATGACATTAATGAAGAAAATTAAAAATGTCTTTAAGAAAGACAAGCCTATAATGACTAGAGAGGGAATTCCTATTCCACCACCCAAAACACCTGCTTCCTTTATGATGATGGAGAAAGGATATCACACATGTATATGGTTGGAGAATTGGGTGGAATATACTAAAGGTGATGGTGTTTTGGCTTTTCCGGAGCATGGTACTTTTAATTTAAAAATACTTCAGAATTTGAGATATTGAATGAATATGCTAGAACCGAATCCTAGAATGACACAGTATGAAGCTTTGGAAGAATAGGAAATTGAGGCATTTGATCGTGAAAAATATAGAAGTGGACGGAGATTTAGAGGATTTTTACCTAGATATCCGTATGAGTCAAGTGGAGAACAAATGAAGCGTTGGAGGAGAGCTGTGGTGACCGAGGGTTTATATCCAGTATTAATGGCCGAAGAACAGTTAGGAGGAAAATGTAAAGAAAAAACGAAACACATGAATATGACAGGATATGGCGAATCAGATGATGAGCTGTTAGAGGATATTTTGATCAAAAACCCTCCACCGTATCAAGAAGCACCTAGTAAGGTTACCCCAAGTGCACCAGTGATAGGAATGCCTTTAACCCCATAAATCTTACATGATGTATCACTTAATAGAGTGTTGCAGGATAATGAGAGAGAAGCTTTAAATAAAACTAGAGAAGAATTATTTCAAAAAGTAAACCAATTAAATTTAAATGCTGAAGCTTTGACAGTGCCAGTGACTATTGGTCCTGTAATCCCATTATATGAAGATAAAAAGACTTGCCAGAAACCTCAAACTGTCACAATTCCGTTAGCAAGTCCCAGAAAAGAAGTAATAATTACGATGATCAGACTAGTGAGAGTGAATCAGTGATTTCATTAATGGATCTCCCGAATGTAGAACCTTTAACTGAAACTCCGAAGAGAATTATACCTATAAATTTGAGAGAAAAGAGATCTCTGGTTCCCATAGGAACTGGAAGTTCAACAGTAGTTACCCCTGAAGATATAGAGAGATGGGCACAGGAAATAGACAATCGAAACCCACAACCAAAGATTCTAGATATCAGTAAATTGAAAGTAGAATTGGAAGAAATGATAACTGGCAATGAGAGCATAGAAAGATTGAATGTTTACAATGATGAGGAGTTATTATTTTTATGTAAGAGTATTACTAGAAGAGCAAGAGTATTTCATGAGAAATTAACGGAAGTTGCCTCAGAGATTGGAATACATATAGGGAAATCGAAACTGTTGCAGAAACCATTTCGAGTGGATTTTACTGACAAAGATTTAGAGAGTGTAAATGCTTCTGGTAAGAGACTACAGATAAAAGAGTTGATGAATATTTTACGAAAATGGGTAGACATTGACAAATGGAGAACTAGGTGGATAAGAAAGAAAGAGGAAGTACAAGCAAGAGAAGCATCATCTGCATTTCCAGTGAGAGAATCAGATAAGGTTGAGAAATTGTGTCCAATGAGAGAAGTTCCTGGTGGTGGATACGTTCATGTCCCCTGGAGTAGACAGGATATTTTGTCATTTACGAATGATTTTCCCAGTTTGAGAGAAAAGCCAGTTGAATGGTATAAACAGGTAGAAAGATTTGTGAAGGTTTAAAAAGCTTTGTTGAAGGATCTGGATGGATTATTTGATATTGTTGTACCTGCTGATTTGTGGACAGAGTGTAAGATCACAGTTGATTGGCTAAGTGAGGAATGTGCTAGAGATGCGAAGACAGGAGCACCCTCAGAAGAGGTGATGAAGAAATATCACCAAGTAAATACTTACCTGAAAGGGAAAATCCCTCCTAAAGAGACAGATTGGGTAAAGATAGATAGAACAACTCAAGAGCCAAATGAGTCCGTTCATGCATATTATGAGCGGTTGTTACAGGTGTTTAAACAGTATAGTGGTTTTGAGAACATTGGTGATAAGGATATGGGACATTTTGTGTATCGGTTTGTGTATGGTCTGAAACCGGAGATTAGTCAGATGATTCAACAGCACATGTTGTGCTGGCAGAGTAAGTCGATTGACGAAATTCTGAAATATGTAAAGTATTGTGGCGATGATATTGAGGCAAGGCGTAGAAAGCTAAAAGAGAAAATGATATGGGCACAAGTAAAATTGGCAGAACAGCAGGAGAATAAAGTAAATACCCAGACTGAAAATCAGATAAAAGAGCAGAGTCAGAATGATCAAGCGGCGAATGGTGGTAAATTAAGAGGACGAATGAATAGAGAGGAAGTGAAGAAGAAGTTTCCTTGTCATGCATGCGGAAAGCTTGGACATTGGAAGAACGAGTGTAAGAGTATTCAGAATAATAATGGGCCAAATCAAAATTTAATTCCACAGATGCAGAATGAAGTACTTATGAGTCAGCCGCAGCAGGTAGTTACTCCACAGTATCAGGTGCCACCAGCTCCTATGCCAAACTTTGTGAGTCCACAAAAATACAGTGCGAACACCGGATTTCACGGAGAAAGTGGTAAGAATAACAGAGTGGTTACACAATATTTTTTGCAGAATGATGAAGAAAATTCAGACTGCGTGCAATGACGGTGCCTGAAGGGGAGGAAGAGGAGTGCGTGCTTGGCGCATCCTTGCAGGTAGATCAGTCAGGTCCATTTGTTGATGGGAAAGTGGAAGGTAAAGACATCACTTTTCTATTGAATACTGGTGCTACCCGGTCTACTGTGAGAACGGCAGACATCCCAAACCTACCCCTCTCGGGAGAGACCATCCAAGTTGTAAGAGTATCAAATCAACAGATTAGAACCCCAATTACAAAAGCAATGGAGGTACATATCGGAAATTTTAAAGAAATGCATCGGTTTGTAGTTTGTGATTCCAGTCCCGTAAATCTGTTGGGAAGAGATCTACTGTACAAGATGAATTGCACGATCTATTGTACACCGGATTGTGTCGCTTTCCAAACCCCTGATGAAGATGTCATATACAAAATGATGTTAGCTAAGCAAGGTACAGAGGTAGACGAGATGTTTTCATTGATAACTGAGAGTGAATTACCTGAAGAGTTGAGAACCACTGTAAATCCAGAAGTGTGGAATTTTACAGGAAAGGATATTGGGTTAATGTCAAATGTAGATCCATTTAAAATGACGGTGAAAGAAGGTGCAGTTCTCCCAAACACACAACAGTACAAAATGAGTCCAGAAGTGAAAGCAGGAATCGCCCCAGAAATTGACCGAATGATTAAACAGGGCATTTTAAAAGAAATAATGAGTAGTCCTTGTAACTCACCAATCATGGGACTTAAAAAGACTAGCGGAAAATACAGGATAGTGCAGGATTTGAGAAAAATTAACAAAATTGTAGTGCCTTGTTGCCCAATAGTGCCAAACCCAGCGGTGATCCTTTATCATATACCCTGGAACGCAGGTTGGTTTACGGTAATTCATTTTTGCCAAGCATTATTTTCTATTCCTTTGTACCCAGACGGCCAGTATCTTTTTGCCTTCCAGTTTGAAGATCGATTTTGGCATGGTGAGTTCCTCAAGGGTACACAGAGAGTCCCTCAATTTTTAATCAGATACTGAAGAAGTGTCTGGAGTCATTGATTATGCCCGGGAAATCAGTTCTGGTTCAGTATATTGATGACCTATTGGTGGCATCAAAAACACGAGAGGATTGTGTCACTGACACAATTGCATTATTGAACCATTTGGCCGAAGGAGGACACAAAGTGTCTCCAGAAAAATTACAGTTCTGTCAACAAGAAGTTAGATATTTAGGGCATAAAATAGAAAGAGGAGTTAGAAAAGTGACACCGGAAAGAATAAAAATAGTTAAAGAAATGCAGCTACCTCAGACCCAAAAGGAGATGAGAATGTTTTTGGGAGTGGTTGGGTACTGTAGGCAGTGGATCAATGGCTTCTCCATGTTAGCAAAGCCATTGATACAATTAACTCGGAAAAGAGCGAAAGATCCCATCGATTGGAATGAGGAATGTTTGGAAGCCTTTATGAAACTACGAAATTGTTTATGTGAGGCCCCAGCCTTGGGCATGCCTGATTATTCAAAAGACTTTGCATTGTTTTGTTGTGAGAGAAAAAATTGTGCACTTCAGTTTTAACACAGAGGCATGGACTGAGTCGACGTCCAGTGGTGTATTTTTCTGCCACCTTGGATCCAGTGGCTTCAGCCTTACCTGGCTGCTTAAAAGCAGTAGCTGCTACTTGTATGAGTCTGGAGCAAAGTGAGTCCATAGTGATGGGGCATTCTGTAAAGGTTTATGTTCCACACTCAGTTGAGATTCTTTTGACAAGAACAAGAACACAACATCTCACTCCCAGTCGACTGACTAAGTATGAAAGGGTGATTCTGGGAGCAGAAAATGTGACAGTAATTAGAAGTACGATAATGAATCCTGCCACATTATTGCCAGATCCATGTTGTGAAGAAGTGAAAGATGAGATTGATCATGATTGTCTGGATGTGACTGAATTGTGTACTAAGCCCCGCCCAGATATAAAGGAAACACCATTGAAGGAAGCTGATCATGAATTATTCGTGGATGGGTCTTGCTTAAGAACTGAAGGAGGAAGATTAAGTGCTGCATATGCTGTATGTAAAGTAACAGGGGTGGTTGAAGCATCCTGTTTACCAGGAGTCAAATCTGCACAAGAAGCCAAATTGGTGGCTTTAACAAAGGCATGCAAAAGTGGGAAAAATTGGAGAATAACCATATTTACGGACAGTCAATATGGTTTCGGGATTGTGCATGATTTTGGCCAACTCTGGATGCAGATGGGATTTCTGACTTCTTCAGGATCTCCTATTAGAAACATTAAAAATGTAAAGGATTTGTTGGAAGCATTACAATTGCCAAAAGAAGTGGCAGTTGTTAAATGCGCTGCACATCACTCAGGAAATGACTATGTGGCGGCTCGTAATAGATATGCCGACCAAATTGCTCGATACTGTGCAAGAAATACAATGGCAATTAACAGAAAGATTGAAACAGGTGAAACCAGCTGCCAACTTATGTTTTTCTCAGTTCCAGAAAAATGGGATGAGGTCAGACAGTTACAGGAAGAAGTTGAGGAAAAAGAAAAGGAGATTTGGATAAAATCAAGTTGTACAAGGAGGACAGAAGATGAAGTGTGGGTGTACTTAGATGGGAGACCAGTTATGCCAGACTCTCTACTCTCTCAAATGGCAAGAGTATACAATGGGACAACACACATTGGCAGGGATTCAATGATCAGATTATTCAGACAAAGTTGGTACAATCCAAAGTTTAGGGTAGTCTCAGAGAGCCTTTGCCAAAGATGCTTAATCTGTCAGCAGCAGAACCCAGGCAGGAAGACAGTGGTTAGTTGGGGAAAGATTGGGAAGGCAGAAGGACCCTTCACCAGATTGCAGTTAGATTTCATTGAGTTGCCTCCTTGCAACGGACTGAAATATGTACTTGTCATAGTGTGCCTGTTCTCAAGATGGGTAGAGGCATACCCCAATTGAAGAAACAACAGTCTCACAGTTGCTAAACTACTATTGAGAGAGTTAGTTCCTCGTTTCGGTTTTCCAGTCACTTTGGAATCAGATAGAGGACCTCATTTTAATAATGAAATAATTTGATTAATCTGTGCTGCATTTAACATTGAACAAAAACTGCACTGTGCTTATCGTCCAGAGGCTTCTGGAATAGTTGAACAGCTAAATGGCAAAATCAAATCAAGATTAGGGAAGGTGTGTGCATCCACAATGCTGAAATGGCCAGATGCATTGCCTCTTGTACTGATGGGTCTCAGAAGTATTCCTGACAGAAAAACGGGATTGGGTCCACAAGAGGTACTCATGGGAAGGGCAATTAGACAAGCATATATTCCTGGAAATAGATTGATGAATATAACCGATGATCTAGTATTGGACTATTGCAAAGGATTGGCTGAAATGGTGCGTTCTGTCTTTCATCAGGTTGGAGATTACGCAGTTGAAAGACAGCCAGACCAAGCGCATGATTTGAATCCTGGAGATTGGGTGTTAGTGAAGAAAAACGCAAAGAAGTCGTGTCTAGCACCCAGGTGGGATAAACCACGTCAAGTCATACTAGTCACTACCACAGCAGTGAAGTGTGCAGGTTTACCGAATTGGATTCATACTAGTCATACCAGAAGAGTTCCGAGCCCATCTGAACAACAAGAGCAGCCACTGGCTGAACAAGCTGAGACATCAGAAGTTGAAAGCTGTGACGCTGAAGAATCTAGAGTGATAGATTCTGAAAGACAACTATATGACAAACAGCCTAGTACAAGTCAGGAAGAGTGGATACCAGTGATTGAAATACCTGATGCTGTTGTTGAAACAAGAAGAAGAACTGAACTAAGAAGACAGGAAGGTAGAAAGGAAACGACAGGAAATAAGAACACACTCAGGTAAAACTAAACAAAGCCATTCAGAAACCTGAGCAGGGAAAAGTAGATCTAGAAGAACAAGTTCAGGCAGAAGAAGAACAAATTGAAATAAGACCTGAACAGGATCAGATAGAGTTAGAAGAACAAGTTCAGGCTGAAGAAGAACAAACTGTAATAAGACCTGAACAGGTGCAAGTAGAGGAAGAACAAAATACAGAAAATACAGAACAAAGACAATTAGAAAGAGAAGAGGAACAAGAACAGATTGTGCCTAGATTAAGTGAAAATAAAAGAACTTTAGAAGAAGACGGAGAAGGTGAAAGTGCAGTTCAGGTCTAAAGAGTTAGAAAAGGAGACAATTGGCCTGTAGGAGTGAAGAGACTAAAATATCATTTAAGAAGAGCAGAAATGAAACCAGAGCAAGTAAATGAGATTACGAGTCAGACACAATCTAAACAAGCATTAGTAAAACTTACAAGAAGAAGCCCAAGATTGAGAATTCTGAACAGAAAATACAAGGCCCCTGAGTGGACCTATGTTATTCTTGAAGAATTTGAAAACTTAGATTTATGTGAAGAATCAGAAAGAGTTCGTGTTGCGCAGATTGATGAAAGCAAATTAAGACCTCCTTAAAATAAAAGACTGGATTTTTAGAAAGTTTAGACAAAAGAAAGAGAAAAGAAATTCTCTCTGATGAAAGATGGCAGAAATTGAAAATACTGAAAGACCGAAATGAAGTTTAAAAAGAAAATGTTTAAGATTCTTTTTATGTAGTATTTATATTAGTAGTATTGGTATGGTTATTCCTAACAGTAGGAGTACCTTTGTTGATAGAAACAAGCAACAAGAATAGTACAATTACTAATGAGAAGGTAGATAGAGTAAAAGGAACTAAAATAGAAATAGGGGTAGAAGATGAGATAAACTATCATAATGAATCAGACTATGATTCGTCTTTAAATGTGTTTACTAAATTGTTATTTCAGTATGTTAACACGATGGAAATTAGTAATTGTTATGTTTGTATGAAGTTACCCTCATCAGTGTCAGAAGGGGTGACGTATCACCATATACCTCTAACATATGGTGTATCATGTAGTGTTCTATCAAGTTTATTCTACGTAACAGGGAAACTTCAGTATTTTTATTCAAATTTAGATGTAGTATTTTCAGAATTGCCTATTAGAAAGAATATGAATCCAGTAGTTAGCAGTAAAAATGCACAGTTCATGGGTGAATTCTTTTTAACAATGAGTTCAATAGATATGGTTCAAGCTCACAAGGATAACCTAACATGTATATTACATAAAGAAGAAAAAGAGTTTTTGAATTTAGTAGAAGAAAGGAGACAGGATTTAACAAAGAAAGCTGCTGAAAAGAAATCCCATGTACCTCCATGGGCTGAGAAAGAGGGAATTTATGCAAAGGGCGAAGCTCATGCTGCGATGTCCCTAGACTTTATGAAAAGGGGAACATTCTGCCTCCATAGGTTAAAGACAGATTATAATAACAATTTCATTGGTTCCAGTGAGTGTGAACAGAACTTCCTAATTCTAGGAGGGTGGGGACTAAAAAGGGGAACTGATACTGTATTTCCAGGAGTTTATTATGTATGCGGGACTAATGCTTATTATAGGTTACCTGCAAGATGGTATGGGAGCTGTTATTTTGGAATAGTTTTTCCAAAATTCTACCATGTGGACAGAATTAATGGAATCAATAAAAATTCTAATAGACTAACACAGAAAAGAAAAGCTAGTTTTTCTGAAATAGTAGGTGATATTTTTAGTGCATTGATACCCTCAGTTGGAGTCATTCTAAATTTGCGCAAAATTTGTAAATTATCAACCATAGTTGATCCTCTTTCTACAGATACTGCAGGAGGATTCTTAATGATTAACACGGAAATGGTTGCGATAAGGTCTATGGTTTTACAAAATCGTCTTGCTTTTGATATTCTATTAGCAAAAGAGGGCGGAGTATGTGGTATGTTGAAAATTCAACATTGTTGTACTTATATTCCGGACAAAAGAAAAAAAAATTAAAGGGTATATTAGAAATATTACAAGAACGCATAATGACTTGACCCAACTGGAGGTTGACAGTGTATGGGGAAAACTAACAAAGAGTATAACCTCAATAGGGAATTGGTTTACTGAATTTGGGAAAAGTTTTCTAGGTCAAATAATCTTACCAGTAGTTGTGATAGTAACATTAATTATGATAGTAATGTTCACATGTAAATGTTGCAGAAGAAAGGAAAAGAGAAGAATACATTTAGAAAGTGAAGGAAGAGGAAGGAAATGAAAGAGAGAATATGATGAAATCCAACTGGAAGAACTGAAAGGAAAACTATACAAAAGATGAAAGATTTAGAAGGAAAAGAAGTAGATGATGAAATAGGATGAAATTTTGTGATGGCTTAAAATACAATCAGAGAGGGGATTGATGGAGCAAGGTCTCGTAAGAAAGAGACTTGCTCGGAGGCAATCCTCTCGTTTAACTCATTAACAGAGTTACTAAACATGTTTTGTAAATAGATAATACGCACCACATAAACACGCGTGTTAGCGAAGCTTGCTTATGTGTGTAATAACGCGGATAACAATGAAAACAGGCTAATACCGCTTCAAACGGGGAAACTGTTGTGCGCATTCATCAACTGCATCTACGCAATATGACGAGCTAACGCTTGGAGGGAAATTCTAGCGCATGAGCAGAAGACACTGAAATGGAGTCTTGAAGACTCGCGTGCATGGCATCTACTTAGCTGAAACTAAAACAAGCTATTTTACTAATGCGACTGCGTGGACAATATTAATAAAAGAACGGGAATAGAGTAGAGGTGGGAGGTATACAGTGAGACCATTTATTTTGTGAAAATAACATTTCTCTTTTGACTTTATTATTAGTGCGCATTTGGGCCTTTCTCGTATGACCGGACTAGATGAAATGACGCAACACTTGCGCATGCCTACTGAGTGAAGCTATGAAGGTAAATGACGAAGCATTTGAATGGAGGCCAAATCATAGCGCCATGTCCTGGGAACGGATGGTGAAAAGTTCAGCGATGTGATGTTCTATTCTTCATAGTGTCACTAACGTTGCAAGTTTGCTACATGTAGTGGATGGGAATAAAATTTTAAATTAAAATTAAGGGGATGGGTTTGCGAACAATGGTCTAACGTGTAAGCATGGTGTGATAATCATACCCCTTGCCTGACCAATTAGATTTCGTATTTTTACGATATTGTAACTTTAGTGGGTGGAACATGAGGAACCGAAGGTATAATTAAGGTAGCCTTAGTTAGTTAGTTAGACTGAGACGGAAATGCTGTCTGGGAGTCAGGGAAGCTGTTTGATGGAGTGATGCTGTGAGGTGCTGATGAAGACTCAAATGCAGACGCTGAAGAAGAACTTTCTATCCTAACTTAATTGGGTTAGATCAGAATATCGCGGAAGAATCTCGAGGAGGAAGAGAGTGTCAGAGAGGGGTGCGACGCAATTCATCGGTATTCTAGAGAGGTCACCTATCCTGTCCTGAATCCTGTCCTGAAGTCTTTGTCTCCTGAACTATCCTGGGGACCCTTACCAGCCCTTTGGCCAGGGGTTGGTCTTTCACACCATTCTTGGTAATTATAATTTCATGTTATTTGCAAATGTTCTTTTCTCTCTGTCCTCTCCCTTTCTGAGAATTAATTATTGTATGAGTCCGAAGTATATGTTTGATGTTTAATCAATTGAACTTCTCTCTTAAGAATGAGGGTGACTACACTATATTTTTGAAGTGATTCACATGCACTTTAATTTAGATAAAGATTTTTAAAAAATTCCTGAGTCTGTGATTATTTTCGTCAAACCAAGAATAGTTAAGGGTTAAGTTAATTATCACCATCAACTAGCTCAACTAATGGTCCATCGACCAGAGGAAAGAACTTTTTGATCAGTGAAAGGTTAGTTAAGAGAATTAAATAACTAATCCTGAGTATTGTGAAGTAGAAATATATAAATTTAAACCACTCCAGCGGTTTACTCAATGTGTGTATTTTTATGGGCCCAGGTGAGTATATGGTAGTGGAGTATCTGTTGTTGGTTTCCGCTGGATCAGTGCCACTCAGGTCTGTCTTTATGGCCTGCTCCCTTTATTTTGCCAGCTGTGCCTTTGTGGGGCACTTTTGTCAACCTTTGCGGCGGCCCCTCCGTGCACTCATCAACCTCCAGGCTCGTTGTGTATCTCCCGAGGTAGTAGGAGGGTCGTGCGCAAACTCATTTAGGTCCGTCCATGTTCAGGCCCCTTCTGGTGTAGAGCAAAAAATGGTGTTGTCTTTGTGGCGGTTACGTAGCTTAGCTGGGTATTGGAGCGCATACTGTATTTCATGGGCTCTAAAGCATTGCTTGACTTCCATATAAGAAGATCTGCAGCGCTACACAGACAGGGTGTAATTTGGGTAAATGTGTACAGTTGCATTTTCAATTTACCAAGAGCTGCGAGCTCTGGTCACCTGGCGGATATGGTCTCTATCACGATAGTAAAACAGTCTCGCTACCACTGGTTCTAGGAGGGTTGCCCGGACGCGGGGGGCCACCAGGCACTCTGTGCACCCTTTCTTTTGAGAAGAATTTAAAATGTTTGCCCTGGAGAACATCTGCGGTGAGCCAGGATTGTAGATAGAGCTCCATACTGTGACCCTCCGCCCGTTCCGGCAGGCCCACAATGCGAATGTTATTCCTGCGAGAGCTGCCCTCCTTATCCTCCATCTGACTTTTCGGGTATTCTACTTCTTGCTGTAGGGATTTAATCTGGACTGTGGCTGTCGAGGCGGTAGGGCATAGGGATGCCAATGTAGATTCCGATTCCTCCACTCTATCTTTAAGTTTTTTGTGATCTTCTCTCAGGAATCCCATTTCCATGCATAGCGAGTCAATTTTTGGGCCCAGTGTGGTCTTAGTGTCCAATATCGCTGCCATCAGCTCATCAAACCTGTGCGAGTGTCCGGAAGGATCAATTGGGTTGGAGGCCGCATGTTGTGCGTTGTCACCTCCACCTACAGGAGAGGATGACGTTTCTGTCGATTGAGGTTGTGCCTATCCGTTCAAGACTTCCCCATCTCGTTTAGCTGAACCAACACTGGAAGGTGCTCTTCAACTGCTTCCATGCGGGAAATAGAAATGGAATGTCCCACCAGTGTTATACAGAGCGCAACAGGCGGCCAACAGTTAACTCATCAATACTGTATTGTGAGTGACACGAGCACACGGTATAGATGTGCGCTGTCGGAAGGATTTCCCAGTGCCCCTGATCATTAGGCTATTATTGCAATCCATGCAGCAGGCCTCGAAAGTGCCAGCTGTAATCTTGCCGAGTTGTAGTGTCCCTTCAATACGTAGTGGGCAGGCGGGTCCGGCACCAGTAATCACGGAGCATAGCCTAGACTGCAAGAAGAGGGGGACTAGAAAATTGGAGAAGCACCCCTCCTTGTCACGATTTGGTCCCTGGGCAGTCGGGACGTCGAGAGTTCCAATACTGCATTGGGGAATGTGACGACAACCAGGCCGCTGCATAATCCCTGATAGGATAGGATACAGGGCAGAACAGACTGGAAAGATCACAGGCCCCAGCAGTGCACAGGCGGCTCAGTTTAAATCAGTAGGAGTCTGCTTCCTCGTCTCTGCAATCCAGGTATATTTCATATTTCCCAAGAGTGGTGCAGTCAGCCAGCCATTTCCCCCGGCCTACCGGTGGCTTATCTCCCCAGCATTCCTGGGTGGTCAACAAGGGCATGTCAACGCCATGCCCAGCCACCCTGGAGGGCCCAGCGTCAGACGCGTGGTGCCGCGGGCCACAGTGCTCTGTGATCAGTGCCGGCCTCCAGCCACATGGATCCGACGAGGTCCCTCCGGCAGCGCAGATTCTCAGGCCCCTTCTCAGCAATGCCCCATGGGCCTCGTGTGCGCCCCGCTCAGCACGTATCGTCTCATCAGATCTGGCCACCTCTGTGGTCCCCCGCTGCTGGGCGTTCACACCAGGTACGCCGCAGGGCAGTGCGAGGGGGGCCAAGGTCACTGGACAATGTATAGGGGCGGCGTCTCCGGCCTACGCCAGCCTGGCCTCTCTTTCTGCCTCCTTCAGAGGTTGGTGGTCACGGGCCTCCACGCTCTCTGCCCCAGGCGATCATTGCAATCTCCTCTCATGTGCGGGTACCCCGCTAGCAGCCCCTCAACATCCGGCTCCGCAACCAGGCCCGCGTCGGGTGCCTCACCCACAGCGCATTCCGGTGTACTTGCAGTCTTGTGGGTCTCCGCAACTCGAGACTCATGGCTCCAGGCCCATCCCGCATCGGGCAGACCCAGCGTCTGTTGTATCAGGACAGCTACGGAGTCAGGAGTATACGCGGACTCACGAAGCGGTTCACTGCATGTACGCTTCTTGCAGTGGGCTCTGGTCACCTGTAATCAGGATCTTGTGGCAGGCCTGCGGCGGAGCTCAGCAACGCACGTTTGCCATTGTCGCCATCTTGGCCACGCCCCCCTGGATGATGTTTCCTATTTAAAACACATTATTCTACCATAATGTATAAGATACAGCTTTGACATTTTAACTACATCATCCTTATGTTTCTCAGTCAAACTATGGGATAGATTTCACAATATTTGTTAAACATTGCAGGGAAATGACTTGGCCAAATAGAGCAATAGGGGATTGTGTAGGCCACACCACTATCTCCTGTAGAGTAAGGTTGGATGTTTCCTGGTTGCACTGATGTAATATTGGCCAGGCTTTCTTTCTTAGGATCATCTATCCTAGGCACTACCCAAATGCCATTCAGCATCTTCTGCCTCGACAATTTCAGCACTCATGGCTATTCCTAGCTTCCCCATAGGTGTCTCAAAGAAACATGGATCTTCAAAATGGAATCCAATGTGTATTCAAAATGTAAACTGCTTTTACCAAGGTAGGTACTTGTGATCATGTCCTTTTACTCTGGCCCCCCTCTCAATGCAGGAGAAACTGATCTGGAGGATTTTTGGAAATTATATGTCTGTGCCCTAGGCTGCTGTTGTGCATGAGCAAATACACGCTTTGCCTCCCTATCTGTTTCTCACTTTGACATAATCCCCACTAGATGGGTGTGTCTTCTAAAGAAAGATCAATTGTACACTTTCTACCCGTAATACTGAATAATCTTTTGTCTCTTGAGAGGCTCTTTACTCCCCTTAATCATGTTAAACATTATCTTGGTGGTGTTCACATAGCTAACAAAGTGGAAGCAGAGGATGGTTGTGTAAGAGCACCTCCTTTTTATTGTGAATCCATAGAGTAGCCCAAAAGACTTTCCTGTGATTTCCAAGTATTTATTGCCCTGTTCAATGGAGAAAGGGGTTTTTGGAGTTCCGCCACAAGTCCAGTGCCGGATACTCCCAAGAAGTGATTTGCTGAGCGTACCTGAATGATTTGGAGTGTATGTATAAAAAAGGTGAATTGATTTGTGTGTGTGTATGTATTTGTGATATATGTTGGAGTAGGTGTTTTGAGAGATGGATTTCTGTTTCCGCTGTGAGTTGTTTGGATATGTGATGATGAATGTGGGTTCAAATGGAGGATTGATTACTGTTGAATTGATGTAATATTCATTTTTGTAAATGCATTAAAGATCATTTGAAATTCTCATGGTTCGTTTGGTTTGGTTTGGTTATCGGATTTGGTGAAATTCAAGCTCACCATATATATTTGTTTTGCTTGTCTGGAATTGTGGTGTATAGAGTGAGGCGCTGCATGCACATCAATGGAGATTCTGAACTAATGAGTTTTAATTTCTAGGTTGCATGCCTAATTTGGGTTGGTACTTATTGTTCTTGAGTCCACAGGACCAATTGCATTGACTAGAATGGATTCCCGCTGGACAGGAGTTTGCCTATTGTGATTTTTAGTTGCAGGGAATGCCTTGTTCTGTTTTTCTGTTCTTGGCTTTGAATTTTGTTCTTGTTTCTGACGTTTCTTGTTTGCGATTGAATTGTCTTACTTGATTTACTCACACTTTCTTCCTTTCTAGGGGAAACAGACAAAGGTTTATTTAGTTTATTGGTTTAAAAGAAGTTTTGTGACTGTTTTCCTGTTCATGGATAAGTCATACTGTGATTGGCTAGTCTGCCAGGGAGCCATGGAGGGGTTGGTGAAATGTCATCACAAAGCATCACTTTGGTTGGTTGTCAACTAAGCCGTGCTGTGATAGGTTGACCTCTGACAGAGCAGAGAGTTGTGAATGTTGTTTGCTAGTTTGTTTGCTGTGGTTTGAGTTAATTCTTTAGTTCATTTGGAGCGGAAATAATGGGAAATTTGATTGTAAAGCCTAAGGTTACTTTAGTACCTAGAGAGGGTCAGAAATTAGCAGCAGAAGGAATGCAAGCATATGAGTTGATGAATGAGATTGAGTACTATACATGTACCTGGATTTCAGATTAGAATAAGTACACTGCACATGATGACGTTTTACAATTTCCATTAGAGGGTGCCTTTAACATTAACAACCTAGATTTCTTGAAACAAACCATATACAATATTAAGCCGATGCCTAGACCTACACAGTTTGAAGAGGTTATTAAATGGGATTGCACGGGAATCAGAGAAAGAAAGCAACAAAGCAGGTGAAAAACTGCTTTAAGCATTTGCGTGAGAGCAAAATGGATCAGCAGGAAAGGATTTGGAGGGAGGATGTGATCGCATGTATAAACACATTCCCTGCTATAATTAATGAGAGTGATGACAAAGACAAGAAAAATAGAAAGGAGAAACAGAATAATGGTTCTGATGAGGATGGGTAATTTGTTTTTATGAGCTCTTGGATTCTCGACAATCTCCATACAAAGCAAGATCAGCAGGGACAAGTGGGACTAGCTCAGGAACTGATACGGGTAATGGGGGAGATGGTGGTAAAGTTGTACAGAGTTTTAATGCTACTGAGGTGGTACTGAGTGTACCAACAAAGACAGTGATGGCTGCTGTGCCTAGCACAAGTGGAGATATACAATTCGGAATACAGACTCAGGCTGCTGCATCTGTAAGAACAGTGGTAGTTGAGGAAGTTCCTAAACAAAATACTATTGACATTTTAAAAATTGAATTTGGTGAAATGCTACAGGGCAATATTGACTTGAATAGACTGTTGACCTCTCCCCTCCTCAATCACCTGCAGAGGCGGGCCTACCTGTGGGCACACTATTCCTTGAATTTGTGGCAGAAGAACCCCTATAAATACATGTACATCACTGTGGGATGCTTGATCCCCCCTTGGATGTGATTGAATTGGTAGACTGCAACATAACCCTATAATTGGACACTATACTGCTTCATTGGATCTGCTCTGCCACGCCTCTCCCCCTCTCTTTACTCCCCTCCCTTTCTTTCTGTTTTGCTCATTTTAAGCTGTTTTGAGGCCTTCACCTCTATGATGTTCATTATTTTAAATGCCAATAAACACAATTTAAAAAAGAAAAAAGACTGTTGACCTACAATGCTGATGTAATGAAATATTTGATTAAATAAGCAGCCAGGTGTGCAAAAGAAGCACACTCTAAATTGGAATAATTAGCGGATGAATAGAGATTGACATCAGCAAGATGAAGAATGTGAAACAAACTTACAAAATGGATTTGACACATGATGAAATTAAAGAGATGGGTTTAATTACATTGAGGACCCATATTAAATATTTAATTGAGAAAATGAGGGCTTGGAGTGATTTGAAGAAATATTGAGAAAGATGGAAGAAAGGGATGGAAACTAAAAAGAGACTGAAAGGGACTGAAGGTAAGGCGAGGAGTGTCGCAAGGGATTCGGAAGTAGGGACGGGAACAGGTTTAGAGTTTTCTCTGAGAGAAGTACATGGTTGGAATTTTGTGCATGCGCCATGGACTTGAGTTGATATGTATGTATTTACTAATATTTTTGTGAAATTGAGTGGACCCAGGGAAATGGTATGAAAAGTAGCATACATTGACACATATTTCCCAGATGATATGGGCTGATTTGAATATGCTGTTTGCGATTGTAGTTCCTAGTGATTCGTGGGCTGAGTGTAAGACTGTTGTTAGATGGCCCACATAAGAACCAGTAAGGATTACAACCAGTGTGCCTCTTTTGAAGAGGTGGCTACCAAATACAAAAATATGATTGATCGTTTGAAAAACTGAGTTGTTGAGAAGGATATAAATTAGAATAACATTTTGATAACTTCACAAGAGTCAGTGCATGCTTTTTATGAGAGTGATATGCAGATTTTCAAGAGACATAGTGGAGTCAGTCTCTTCTTTATTCGATCAATTATAAAAAGATCATAAAAGGACAGAATAAATACATAATAAAAATTTCATAGTCGTAAAATATTTCATATTCCATCTAGATATAAAAAATAAAAGAATAAAAACCCATTTAGCCACAAACTTATAAAAACCCCACTATAGTATACAGGACAGGTTAACTCGCCGTCCGCCCATGAATACTGACAACCCCCCTCTTCCTTTTTCTCATGCAGGCCCAGAGGAACGAGGCTAGTGAGAAACATATTAAGGGGTCGGATAGCAATTTTAAAAAGAAATGTGCAACTCGGCATTGCCTAATATTCTTCTGCTTTAAAATAGGCTTAAGGTAGTACTTCCTTTCTTTCTCGTAGAGCCTACAAAATAATACCAAGTGCAATTCAGTTTGTCTTGAAAGGCTATCACATGGACATAGACTTAACTCCGCATGATTATAAGTTTTCTCCGGATAGCCTAACATTAGAGGGATCATATTCATGCGGAACCTCAACAGTATAAATCTGTGCTGTGGGATGGTTACATTTGCTAAATAAAAAAAACCTCCCTCTGTCAGTGGCGGATTCAGGCGATAGGTGACAACTGCATATTTTTCTTTATAGAGTTCCTTCTGCTTACAATCCGCCATTGAAATGAACATACTAGAAACCTTGTTCTTTGAGACCCTTCTACAAGTCGAGGGTTCCTTGAATAGATTGTGAAGGCCAATTTCCTTCAGAACTGTTTCCATATATTCAAGCCACAACGACATTATACTGTTTTCCATGCTCAAACAGTCCCTTAGTATCAGTTGTGTGAGTGGCACTGTATCCCTCCGCCAAACTGAGTGCCACAGTAGGATTGGAGCCAGTTGAATTGCGTCTTGGATGTAGGGGAGGCCCAATTCCAGATGTGAAGTATAATTTGATGAGGAGGGGGGAGGACGACCAAGGACTTAAAGAAGTTGTTTTCGGTGGATTGGAGAGTGTTTGTTACTACCCGGCCCCATACTCCCGCCCCATAAGTTACCCCCACCTTAACCTTGGCCTGATATATGTTTTTTAGCGGTATCAAAGGTCGTACACCCAATTTTTGGGCGAAGGTTTTTATAACTGAGAGGCTTCTCTCCATTCCCATCTTCCTACCTTCCACCAGTTTTGACCAAGATGAGTCTTTGTCAAAAAGAACCCCCAAATTAGGGAAAGTGTCGACCACCTCCATTCTCTTTCTATCTACATGTAGGTAGGGGATTTTATCTCTTTTCCTGGCCCCGGCTATGATTGCAAAGGACTTGGCGTGATTTACCTTTAGATCTAAGGAGTCCATAAAAGATACATAAGTATTTATCAAACTTTGGAGTCCACGCCCTGTCCTAGCAATCAATACCACATCATCCCCGTATGCCAGGATAGGTAGAGGCTGGGAACCAAATATAGGAATGTCGCAAGTGGCCTTAATAAGTGCGTTTTCAACACCTTTTGTGTAAACAGAGAAGAGAAATGGGGCAAGGACACAGCCTTGCCTTACTCCTCTAGCGATTTGAAAGGGGCGTGTGCAGTCACCATTTTTCGTATATCGGACCATTGCCGTAGCATTTACATACGACTGTCTTTTAAAGTTTATTATGGCATGGTCGACACCTATCTCCTCCAATATCTTCCATAGCTTTCCATGGACGACGCAGTCAAACGCTGCTGACAAGTCCATGAAAGCCATGTAGATCTTACCTCCCTTTATTCTAACATATTTTTCTATGATCATTGCTAGATTCAAACACTGGTCCACGGTGCCCCTTCCCTGCTGGAACCCATACTGGGCCTGGATTAGTATATTATTCTCCTTCGCCCAACCCTCTAATTTAAATAGGAGGAGCCGACCCATGAGTTTCGATGTAGTATCCAGCAGGGAGATGGGTCTGTAATTTTTTGGATTTGCCCTGTCCCCTTTTTTGTATATCGGGACAATGACACCTGTGGACCATGAGGGAGGGGGGCCTACCCTAGCTATAGTATTTAAAATGTTCATTAGTAAAGGGGCCCATAAGTCTGGTATTTCTTGGAAGAAGTCAATTGGGACTCCATCTGGTCCTGGGGCTTTGCCTGGAATACATGAGCTCAAGCCTTCCCTCACTTCAGTGAGTGTGAAGGAAAAAGGACTAAAGGTACTCTCTTCTGTGGTCAATGGTGGTGTTCGTGGAAGAGTACTAGGGGCAAAAATATTTCCAAAATGACTCACCCAGGCTTCCTCACCTACGTTACTGTCTAGTGAGGGGTCCTTGGTATTTTTAGTGGAGTCAAAGATACAAAAGAGATGGGGCCAGTGGATTTGTGTCTGCTTTCGTGAATGGTTTGAGGCCAGATATTAGTAATCCCATTCAGCAGAATGAGATGTGTTGGCAGACAAAGAGTACTGATGAGATTTTGAAAATGGCGAGATATAGTAGTGAATAGAAATGTGTTTATTAGTCAATTAAAACCATAAACAAAATCACACAATTAAAAAAAAAAATACATACAATAATGGATAAAATGGCAATTTGTCATACAACTAATACAGCCACCAATCCTCACACTACAGGCCCTTTACTTTCTTCAACTTTCCATCCTAGGTATTGTAATCGGGATACCAAGCACTAAGCTACATTGGATAAAAGTAACTAAACAGGGGCTAATCTTTACCCTAATATAAAAAAACACAAGCTTGCCATGCAAATAGCTAAAAAGTCCCGTAAATAAATTAATCTATGAAATCAAAGTGAATATAAGCAGGGTCGAGGCAGGTATAAATACAGGGCCTGATGGACTATCAGTCCATGCAGTTAAAGTGCATTTGTGCAAGACTTCACCTCATTAAAAGGTACAAAAATAGACAAAGTAGTTATCTGAACCTAACGGGATAGGGAGTAGCTGATTGGTGCAATCCCTAGCAGCCCATCATTAACAATTATCTGTGCATGATAAGTTAACATAAGTGGTTTATGAGTTATAATGTTTTAAAGTTACATTCAGGGACCCCCTCCAAAATCCACATCGCATAACCTGTTAGCTGATCATTTTCTTAAATATGCTCAATAACTGAGTCAGTCTAATGTTCAGCATGATGTTGTCTGGGTCCATAGACTCCACCACTGCAGGCCTGCAAGACCTAATTCCTCGTTCAAGGAACTCCCGCTTTAATAGAAATCTACGTTGAGCCATGAAAACAGGACAAACACAAACAATATGAAGCAGTGTTTCATTCCCCTGGTGGAATAAACAACAGGACCGATCTTCACTTAGACCGGACATCCTCCATTTTGGCATGAGGTCAGGCGTGGGTATTTCTCCGAATCTTAGGGCCAGAAATGACTGTTTTATCTTCCGGTGGAAGGGAGCGGCTAACAGGGCTGATTCTCTTAGGGTGGAGTACGATTTCAACACCAGCCACCCATGGCGACGTCTAGACAGGATTTCTTTGTCTGCCACCCAACTTTGCAGTTTAATAGATTTATTTACTAGATTCTTAAAGGTTTGCCCAGAGATATTAGAGGACCAAAGGTCACCCAGTTCAAGCATCCTAATGCTGTTTTCTAAGTATTTCTTGTGAGCACCATTTCCCCGTTGCAGGTTAATTTCAGTCCAGACTAGATTAGCCAAAGTGTTTTTTGCTGCTGCTCGCAGGTTATGACAAAGCTTTACAAATGCCGCATGTCTAGCAAGTGTCTGTTTTGTAAGCAGAAATTCAAGCTGGATTTGCACAGGAGAGGCAGACTTGGGGAGCTTAAAGATTTGCTCATAGGCTCTTATCATCAGTTGTTCTAACAAAAGAGCTTCCTCGCACAGCTAAATCTCCGTTCCGTAAGCAAGAGTTGGCAACAGTTTGGCTTTCATAACTGAACCCATGGGCTTTAGATCGTGGCCTTGGATAGATCTAGCCAGTGAGGAAAAGCCATAAGTGCTTTCGACCTTATCGCCTTCTTCTGGGAGACAAAGGAGCCATTTGCATTTATTTTCACTCCTAGGTATACATAGAGTTTGACCTCGTCAATTTTGTTTCCTTTGATACACCATTTTTGATTAATCTTAGAAGGATGATTGCACACCATTACGCTTGTTTTCGAAAAATGTATTTCCAGGCCATTCTTTTCGGTGTAAGCTCCAAGAGTGTTAAGCAGCCTTTGAAGTCCTATTAGAGTATTTCTGAACAGCACCAGGTCATCAGCGTAGAGGATGTGTGACATTTGTTGTCCTCCAACGGTCAGAGCATGAGCCTTCTGTTCGTCTAGCTCAGTGGAGAGGTCTGCCAAAAATAAATTAAAGAGAAAGGGGGCTAGGACACAACCCTGTTTTATGCCTAGAGTAGTTTGCACCTTACTTGATACACACGAGCCATCTCCAATTTTAATCTTGACCCAGGTGTCCGAATATACCAGCCTAATTGCTTGCAGGATGTTCGGTGGGATGCCCCATCGCTGAAGCTTGGCCCATAATTTGTCCCGGGGGACACCGTCAAAAGCTGCTTTGAAGTCTACAAAGCACAGAAAAAGGGGTGTCTTAGTTGCTTTTGCTCTGTTCCTTATTAGGCTCAGGGCCATAAGATTGGTTAAAGTACCTTGGCCCCTTTGGAAGCCAGTTTGATTTAGAGGAATTCTTCCATTGTCGTGCGACCAGGATTCCAGATCATGGAGTAGCAACGTTGAAAAATATTTTAACTCAACATTCATCAATGCTATTAACCTATAATTGCTAAGTGAACATGCCAAACCTTTTTTAAAAATGGGATAAAGTATTGAGCACCTCCAGCTGTCAGGAATAACGTTGTTTTCCTAAATGAAATTAAACAGTGACGCTAGAAATACCGCCCATTGTGAAGAAAGATGTTTAAATAATGCCTGTGGTAGCCCATTTGGGCCGGGGGCACAGTAGGTCCGAGGCTTTTTAATGACCTTCTCTACTTCGGTTGCTGTAATTTTCCGCTATGCCACAGAGGTTTTATTAGGACAATATGTACAAACTGAGGGGGTCAAACCGCTTTTGAAGTGTGACTTTAGGTAATATACCCATTCTGTCTCACTGATATTAGCGTTGTTTGCAGCTGCAGGGTCTTTCTCGTTCCTATTAATTATCTGCCAGAATCTTTTCGAATCGTGCGTTTTAGAGGCATATTGTAACTGAGCCCACAATGTTTCTTGTTTTGCAAGTTTATGCCTCCAGATCTCTTTTTTTAGCCGTCGACTTTCATTACGGAGTTGTTGTAGAAGATCCTGGTCTCCTGGATGTTGACGTGATTGCCTGAAAAGTCTACCTGTTTCCTTTCTTATGATCCGAAGTGGATGGGCATACTTGACGATTTACTTTTATCTAGTCGAGTTCCCTTTTTGTGCCTCCTCTCACTGTGGATTTTGGTCATATTATTAGCAAGAGTCTCCCATAACAATATTGGGTTGAGATCTGATTGAGCTAGGTCCTGTAGACGTGAGACTGCATCCTCTGCTAATGAGTTAATGGAGCCGGAGCTCCACTTCAGGCTTTCAGGTTTTCTGAATGTGTTTCTCCCGACAGCGTACAAAATATCTCAAGTTTGCGCAGAGTTGCGTTCACCCTGATGACCTGAGGGTTGTGATCGCTTTCCACACAATGGCATATACTATAGTCGTGAACCCGATGGTAAAGAAGGATTGAAACGACAGTATAATCTATAATTGAAACCGTGTTACCACAGACCCTTGACCAGACGGGTGGAATGTCAGATGGTTTTCGGCCATTTAGAGCCAGCAGGCCCAGTAGTTCACAGGCTTTTATGAGTTTTGCTCCTGAGTTGTCCTTCCGTAAGTTTGATGGTATTGCTTGCTCTGGTAGGGGGCCCACTGCTTCCATATGTTCCTCTGTGGGGCGATGAAAGAGGTTAAGATTAAAGTCACTGGAAACTAGCCAATGTGCCTTGTTATGGTCGTCTTTTAACTGGGATAAGTGGGCTGCTATTCTCCTGGAAGATGTCGCTTTTGGATTGATGTATAGATTAACAATAATAATTGAATCTTTAAAATTATTAGCCCAGCCTTTCAGCTTTAATACTAGCATATTTGGATCATCCACGAACACTTCCATCGTTTCACTTGTTATACTAGTGTTTATATAAATTGCCAGGTCCCCTTTTGCCCTCCCATAGGAGCTCTTTCTTTCTGCTGGTTTTATGCATTCTTTGTAGCCGATGAGAGGTATAGAAGTCTGTGCCCAAGTTTCCTGGAACATTACGATGTCAAAGGATCTAAAAAATCCTATGAATTCTGGGTCCGAAAGATTTGTCTGCAGACCATTGATGTTCCAAGAACAGACTTCCAGGCATCCAGGAACCTTTATTGAGGGTCTTCCCTCACCTCAATCTTGATTGTTCCTAGTTCGTTACAAAGCCTGCGGTAACCAACCCCAAGAGAATTGTTGCTCGTTGGTTGTTTCTAGTCTTCGCGGCGGGCCGATGGCTGTTTCATTTGTTACTTTGATAGACATTTTAGTAAAGTCTGAGTCTAATTTATGATGGACTGCAGAAAGGGTCCTTCCGCTGGCTCCTCTTAGTACGGACACACTGGGAGCCAGTTGTTCATACAGTGATGGTCCCGCAAGGAGCACGTGGGGCTATCTATCCCCATGATAGGAAGTTACTTCGATGCCCCAGGCTTTTAGATGCTTTTTCTTTTCCAAAATCACAGCCGGAAGCACCGAGGATAAGAAGGTGACTAGAGTGGGTTCCGAGAGCTGACGTCTTCTTGCCGGCAGGAACTTAATTGAAAAAATGTCATCAGACTTTACATGAGCCAGGCCCGGCAAGACTTGAAGCAGTTTTAGGATGTTTGAGTGATTTAAGATGTCTTGCAAGCCCCTCGATTTAAATTCTGGGATCCACAGCAGCATCTGACCAGAGTTGTTTAAACCGAAAGAATCATCGGGACCAACACTGCCTTTTGAAATCAGTTGGTTGCCATTAGTTGCCACCTGCAACTGAGGTTCCAGGAGAGGCTGTTCACTTGAGGGTTGTGTCAGTGATTCTTCTTCCATGCATTCTTTTGCTTGCAGATTCCCCCTGGATGATATTTTGACCTCTCGGCCGGTTTGGTGCCCTCAATGTGTTTCCTCTAATTGGGGGCTGCATAACAGTAAGGGTCCACTGGGTGCGGTACGAGTTTCCCTTTGATTTTTAGGAGGTACTACCTCGTAGTGAACACCATCGTGAGATGGGGCCGCAGTGGAACCATGTGGCTTCGGGTCCTTTTGGATCTTCCCTAGACAATCCCGATCTTTCTGTTGAGGACTTTGGGCGGGCTAAGAGCTCTCTAAGTTGCCCAAGCAGATTTTGTTCCTCCTTTTTCTTGCACGTTTCCTTTCCCTTTTAGTTTGTCGTGGTAGGTCAGGAGCATTAGTTTTTATGCTACCATCCTCAAATGATTCTTGGTGGACCCTGGACGGAATTTCGAAGTTGGCCTCCTCTATGTCCACGAATTCTTCCTCTACTGGCCTTTCGATGGAAACCGCTTGCCTACATGCAGTTTCGTTTTTTGGACTGGGTAGTTCTTCTTTCAATATTATACCCGGCCGAAACTTGGGGTCAATGTTGTTTTTTACTTCACCCAATATTGCTTGCATGATAACAGGGAGTTGCACTAGTTCCTCGACTACCTCCTTACAGCAACAGACGTTAAAATCATTTAAATAATTTAATTGGGCCCTTGTAACTAGTGAGTTTAGTTGTTCGAATTTCTCATCAATACCAGACACGAATATTGCCATCGTGTTCAGTAAGTCCACCTGGATGTCCATTTTGTTTGAGTGGTGCGTTAGGGCCCGTACTGTTGCTTCCATAGAGTTCAATATAGCAGACCACAGATTTGGGGAATTTTCTCCGGAAATCACTATCCGTGCCCTTTTAATTGACTCTTCTTCTATGGTTGCATCCTGTGTGATTATATTGGGCCCCTCCTCAGGGATTAAGGGAGGGGGGGATCCTCTTCACTGTTTAATATAAATTCCGGAAATGCGACGAATTGAGGTGCCCACCCATCTGTACCTTCCGAGACTAAATCTGTATATACCGCATCTTTTGGGACTTACCCAGGTGACTCACTAGGTGGATGCCCATTTGAGGGAGGTACTAAAATGGAATGTGGCAAGGTCTGTACATGGCAAATAGCGTCCGTCACTTCTGAATGACATTTATCGTTCTTATTTAATTGTTGAGAAGTGTCGCGTTTGCTTGCTGGCAGTAAGTAATCTGTTATTTTTGACAGGTTTTGCTGAACCGTCAATTTTTTATCTTCTTTGTCACTGCCTTTGTCACCAGTCTGGCCTGGCCTCAAGCCCACAGTGCGGTCTAGAGTGGTTTGAGACTTTGGGCTACCTTCTGGGAGATGCTCCCTGCTCAGGTCCATGTACAAGGCTGGGTCCGAGTCATAGGATGCACTTCTATTCCTCAGGACGGGGGAATCATCAATATTGACAGTGGACCTGCACGTTTGGATTTGTGGTTTCCTTTTTGTGGAAAGACTTACCAGAGCAGTGTCTCTTTCTCGCTTCCTTTTCATAGAGGCTTGTGCCTTACACCTCACCTTTCCAGATCTCATCCTTGGTAATTGGTACAATTATTAGACTTGCTGGATTCCGGTTAGTGGCCATGAAAATGGATCGTGGGTGCTGTCTTACTATATTAGCTCCACAATTCCACAAAAACCGCAATTTCTCAAGGAGGCGCTCCAAAAATAGCCTTTTTTTTTTTTAACAACAGTTTTTATTATGTCACTTGTCAAATACAATGCAGAGCTCTGTAACCCAGAGACAGACTGCCACATGTTACACATAACATATTGCGTTGACTTTTAATATATACATTGTGCAAGAACTGAAATAATAAAGAAACAAACCCCCCCACCCCCCTGCACTGTCTTTAAATAATAATAAATCCAGGTATTTGTAAAGCGCACAGCTACCCAATTGGGTGTCCCGGCGCTGGGGGCCGTCGGGAAGATTAAGCAAGCTATTGCCCAGAGTCGCATGGTGCTGTGCTGACCTGCCACCGGAGCCGGGGATCGAACCGTGACCCCCAGCGTCCAGTGTCAGTCGCCCTGGCCGCGGCGCCACACCTCTTCCACACTGATAAGAATACAGATTCGCCTGCACCTGAAGATGCATTATCCGCAGGACCTTAGAGGTCCAGAACCACAACTCCTGCTCCACTTAACCCTCAGCTGCCACGTCCCTCACCGCAGGGGGCTCTAGGTCCAAACCCCGATACGTCGCCCACCTCTTCCAGATCTTATAATGCTTCAGCAGTCATCCTCATGCCTGAAAGATAGGGACCTCCAGACCCATTTTGAAATCTAAACCATTCTTCCAAGCCGAGAGCCGAGGCGGAGCCCCAGCCTTCCAATTACGGGCAATGTCCTGTTTAGCCAGCGTAAAGCCCAGTACCATCAGATGGCGCTTATAAATATTTCCCCCACCCCCTCTATTATATGTAATAGCACCAGTTTAGGGGAGTATGGAAGCTCCCACCCCAAGACCTCAGCAAGGCAGGCCAAACCCCCCGCCAGAACCTTTCAAGCACCGCGCACTGCCAAATCGTGTGAAACAGGGTACCATCCACAGAGCCACATCGTAGGCACACCGGGGTCTCTATCAAGCCCGCCCTCCACAACCTGATGCGAGTATAATAAACACGGTGAAGATAATTAAATTGGATCAACCGAAGGCGCATAGCTATCGCCGCTCCTCGAGGGGACGCAAGCGCTTCCGTCCAGTCCTCTTCATCCAGAGGACCAAGGGCATCCTCCCACCTCGCCCTAAGTTTATCTAAGGTAGTGGGGCCATTTGTCACCAGAGTTTGATATATCTTGGAAATTTTATGGTCACGTAGGTCACCCATAAATACTTTAGCTTCAACAGGACTAAACTCGGGAAGGGACTCCAACTCCGCAATGCTGGGAAGGATGGCGTGTCTAAACTGCAAGTATTTAAAAAATTGTGTTTTCGGCATCTGATATTCATACTGAAGATCCTGGAAAGATTTTAAGACTGTGCCACGCATAACGTCCCCTAGGGTAGAGATCCCAATATTATCCCAGTCTCGGAAACCCCCAAGCCTGCAAGGTGTGGCAATCCACCATTGGACCAAAGAGGAGTCTCCCGTGTCAGCCTGCCTCACCACCCCATCCTGCGCAGGGCCTGCCTCCACACCTGGAAGACTACCCTCGTGGCGGACGGCAGTGTCTTGCGGATAGAGGCTGATTACAAGACCGTATGTAGGGAATAGGATCCCATCTGGCACCGCTCCACTGCATAGGCAGGATCAGAGCAATCACCATATAACCATTCATTCAATATCAGGAGTTGCGAGGCCACATAGTAGGACTGGACATCCGAGGTGGCTAGCCCACCACAATACGTGGACTGATAACACGTCCATAACGCTACCCTGGGTGCCCCTCCTGCCCAAAGAAACTGTCCCAGGACCGAATTAACCTGGCGGAACCAAGAGGGCCTAACAGGGAATGGATGATTCTGTAACTGGTATAGCAAGTGCGGCAGCGAGACCATCTTAAAGATGGCCGACCGACCTGGAAGAGAGAGAGGCATATGAGACCAAGTTCTCAATTTGCCACGCACCCGCGCCCAGACCGCGGTGACCTGCACCACAGAGGCCCAGGTACCCAATTCTACCGGACGTCCCAATGTCCACAGCACAGACTTACTCGCGTTCATGAATATGCCGGCGGTCTCCCCGAATTTTTCCATAATACGCAGCAATCTAGGGCCCTTACTATTGACGTCAGTCAAAAAGAAAAGAACATCGTCCGCGTAAAGTGCGATACGGTCCGATAGTCCCTGTGCCCATTCGAAACCCGCCACTTGTGCGTCAATCCGCACCCAAGCCGCCAAGGGCTCCATTGCGAGGGCAAAAAGAAATGGTGACAGCGGGCACCCCTGACGGGTACCCCGCCCAAAAGGAAAAATATAGGAGGTAGCACCCACAACCCGAACCAATGCCATAATATGTGTATAAAGAAGCTTTAAATAGGCCAAGAAGCGTGGGCCCAAACTCAAATTATCCAGGAGCGCAAAGAGATACGTCCAGCTGAGGGAATCAAAAGCCCTATCCATGTCCGCCAAGAGAAGAGCCGCTGGCAACTCCAGCAACTCCAGCCTCCGAATCAAGTCTATAGCGATGTGCGCCCGCCGAATAATGTGCCGTGTCGCCCGTTGAGGCATGAAGCCCGCCTGGTCCGGATGGACCAGCGTGGTGATATGGGAGCGAAGGCGAGTGGCCAAGGCCTTGGCCAAAATCTTGGCCTCAATATTTAGAAGCGAAATGGGGCGGTATGAAGAGTGTTGGTCCGGAGGCCGGCCCGGCTTTTGGAACACAACCACCTCGGCATGTCTCCATTCCCTTGGAAGGCAGCCACGCTCCCACGCCTCCTCCACAACCCGAAGGAGATGGGGTCCCAGTTTCAAAAAATATCTCTTAAAGAACTCACAGGGGAATCCGTTGGGCCCTGGGGCCTTCACAGAATTAAGTTCCCCTAATGCCGCACCCAGTTCCTCAACCATGAGTGGGAGATCCAATTCCGCCCGAGCCTCATTGGAGAGAGACCGGGGCGGAAGATCCAAAATAAATCGGCAGACCATGTCCTCTGACAAGGACTCCCGTGGGGCATACAAATCGGCATAATAGTGCGCAAAGCTCTCCGCAATAACTGAGGGATCACCCAATGCTCTCCCATCCGGCCCCAAAAGCCCAGGGAGAACCAAAGAACTCGCAGCCCCCTGACACAGACAATGAAGCAATTTACTGGACTTATCGCCCCATTGATAGATCCTACTACGGGACGCCAGCCATGCCAAACGAGCCTCATCCAGCGATAAGTCCGCGTGCATTTGTCTCGCCACTAATAACTGTCAACGCGCCATGGTCCCCCCATCCCCCCTACCTGCGCGTTCCAATTCCAACAAGTGAGCCTCCGAGCGCACCTGGGACTCCTTCTTAGACCGCCGTGCCGCGGAACAATAAGATATGTCCACCCCCCAAATAGTAGATTTCATTGCCTCCCATAACGGTGCAGCGGTCACCACCGAACCCACATTAAGATCCAAATATTGATCAATGGCCTGGCCCAAATGCTCCCTATACTGGTCATCTTGCCAGGTGGAAAGACGCCAACAAAAAGGTGGCCTCGCAGGGCCGAACCGTAGCATGAGTGCAACTGGGGAATGGTCCGATAGGCCCCTGGGAAGGATCTCTGCATCCGTCACCCTCCCAGCCACTGCAGCCGGTACAAAGACATAGTCCAACCGTGAGAACGATTGATGCACAGCAGAGAAATATGTATACCCCTGCTCCTCCGCATGCTGTCGTCTCCAGGAGTCAACCCAGCCCAGACCCGACACCAAGGAGGATAACTTACTTGTTTGACCAGCAGCTGATGTTCCCCCTCGTCGCCATCTATCTCGAAACCCATCCATCACATCATTCCAGTCTCCACCCACAGCCGTCACTCCATCCGGGACATTCGTCCACAAAGTCATAATGCGTTCAGCCACTGTCCAGGATAGAGGAGGAGGGGCATAGACACTACCCAGCACCACCAATTCCTCATAGATGGATCCTTGAATAAAAATATACCTCCCCTGGGTGTCCGCCCACGTCTTGGAGAGAACATATGGGACCCTGCGATGAATAAGGATAGCCACCCCACGGGAGCCCCTCGTGAACCCAGAATGGAAAACCTGGGAATACCCATAGCGCCGCAGGCATAGGGACTTGGTCCCCAATAGATGTGTCGCCTGCAACATAAGGACATCAGCCTGGTAGCACTTTGCCTGGTGAAGGATAGCCCCCCGCTTTACTTTATCAAATGCCACCCTGACATTCCAACTTACAATCCTAAGGGCCCCGGCAGTAGGCCGTGGGCTAACGGCAGAGGCGGACATCCAGAGAAACCGTACACCCAATGAGCAGGACCTGTGGCGACATATAAATACACAGCGGCACATAGCAGCAATATGACAGTGCAGTAAAATCAAAACAATTCCCCAAAACGTAACAATTAGAGCAAAAAACTTCTGACACACGATTAGAAAACTTGCAAATAGTGAGCAAAAACATCCCCACAAACCCCCACCTCCCACCCCAATACCTCAAAACCACTGAAGTATCTGTTGCGGTGAAGGCGGCCTAGTGACCCCAACAGGAGCCACCGGCCCACCTCCGCCAATGGATCCCCAAAAGCCCCCCCATGAAACCCGGGCTGGCCCCGGACCGCAAAGGCCGACAGGGGATAGTAGCCCGATTATATGCTTCGACAGCTTAAACAAATAGGCACGTATGTTTGTCCACTAGGATAGTCACTAAGAGGTTACGAGGCCGGCTTCCCCAAGCGGGGCACCGAGGCCGATCTACTGACATCCCCATGGGACTGCGAGCGGCGTCTGGATCTCGAGGGCCTGCTCCCTTTAACCTTGGGTTTAGATGGCTTGGGAGTGGATTCACTCGTTGACGAGTCGGACTCTAGTCTGGGTGGTGTATGCAAACGCACCCGTACTGTCTCATCTGTCCATTGGAAGACGTCCTCGGGGGAATCAAAAAACAGCGTCTGTGACTGGTAAACCACCCTCAGCTTAGCAGGATACAGGAGAGCATATGGCAGCTTCAAGTCCCGTAGGCGGGCCTTCGCCGCCAGAAAGGATTGGCGCTTCTGCCTAACCAGGAGAGTATAGTCCGGAAATATAAGGATACGGGCATTGTCAAAATGCAGTGGTTCCTTAAGGCGGGCGTGTTTCAGGATAGCATCCCGATCATGATAGTTTAGGATTTTCGCTATGACTGGTCGTGGTCGTGCTCCCGGTGGCGGCTTCTGCATGAGGGCCCGGTGTGCCCTCTCAATGATGACAAAAATAGCCTTTAGGTGCTTTTTTAATAATTAACAGCCTCCTTCTGTGATGGTTGCTCAGAGAATCTCAGATAATAGTGTGACTCTTTTTCCAGGCTATTATGGTTACAAAAATGGCCCCCAAGACTGTAGGCCTATAAGCCTATAAGCCTATTAGCCAAGAAGCCTGAGGCTAAAAGTTGGAAATCCGGCTGGAAATCAAGTGTAGTCCCGGTGTAATCCCGGTGCTCACCAGGGGCCTGGGAGTATGGGGTAGTAGCAGATGATTCGTGTGAGGAACAGTTGAGGGGCTTCAGAGGGCTTCAGGACCTGGAGAAGGGCTACGTACCACCCAAGCAGGAGCTCACCAGACACCCCCGCAGGCCGCACCCAAACCTAGCTGGGCCGCTACCGCGGGGTCTGGGCTCACACTCTGCAGCAGCTGCTAAAAGCTGCCGCACTCGGGTATGGATGAACACCACCCAAACTCACAGTTGAGCTCACTTTAGACTGGTTTGTCCACCTTCTCCACTGTCCCACTTGGCGCCACGCCGCAAAACTGCAGAGGCTGCAAGATACTGCCGAAAGAAGTTTCTGCTGTCGCTAGAGTGCAACCGCTGAGGAGACCTCTTAGGCTAAGTAAATCAATTAATAAGTGCCGGACAGCGGAACAAAAACATAGAAATATAGAGGAGAAGAGGTCCATGGGGGGGGCCTTTCGCCTCGCCTCTAATCAGCCTGAACTCCTACACCATCATAGTCAACGATCCAGCAATTCAACAATTCAGCAACAGCCCACTGAATATGGGAGGCCGGCTGACAGCTCACCTCCATCTCTCCGTTGCTCTCTCCATGCTCTCTGCAATGGGCACAGCCTGTGTGGACGAAGGGAAGTGGAGATGAAGGGCATGTAGCTGTGCAGACGTGTGTCCGTATGAGAAGCTTTTCCCTGAGGCCACTCAAACACACAGCGCGGGAGGGCAGCTCTCAGCTCCCAGCTCCTGGCTCCCGGCTCAGTAGCGGCTCCGCATTTCTCAAGGACTCACCATTCGCCGTCCATCCCCCTCTCTGTCTCACCCGCTGCTGCCTCCGTCCACCTGCTGCCGCCTCCGTACACTGCCGTGCTCCCAAACAGCTGCAATCGCAGCGGAACCGGGGCTTGGCGCTTAGCGCTTGGCACAGAGCTTGTCGGTACTCGGGGCGGTACTCGAGGCTCAAATCCTTCTAACAGCAGACTCGATCAGTCGATCAGTCGAAAAGGTATAAGTGTATATCTTTAAATGAAACAGATAAGGATCAAGGAGTAGTAAATGATTGACCAAATAAAGCAGTTGGAAAAAGAATCAGAATCAAATAGGTCCAAATATGAATAGTGTTCAGTCTGGAAGGAATGGAGTGAACTAAATGCAGATGCAAGGTGTAAACAGAGGCGCCGGCATTAATATATGAATGTTGAAGTGATGAAAAAGAATACAGCTTGTCACTTTTGTGGGATGATTTAAGAGGGAATGTGTTAGACTTGGCATCCTTGACATGGTTTCCCCTGAATTTTTGCCTCTACCTCTTGTATTTTTGATGCTGTGCTGGATTTCGTTTTTGCTGGCTTAGATGCTTTGGGCACTTTGCCATTGCTGATCAGTGTCAAAGTGCAAGTGCTCCCTGTGTAAATTGTTGTTACAATTGGTTCTCCCTGATTGGCATATTTGATTTATGGGTAAGTCCCTAGTAGTGTGCACTGAGTGTGCCAGGGCCTGTAAATCAAATTCTACTAGTGGGCCTGCAGCACTGATTGTGCCACCCACATGAGTAGCCCTGAAAAGGTATCTCAGACATGCCACTGCAGTGTCTGTGCGCAGTTTTAAACTGCCATGTCGACCTGGCAAGTGCACGCACTTGCCAGGCCCTAACCTTCCCTTTTCTTACATGTAAGGAACCCCTATGGTAGGCCCAAGGTACCCCCCTGGGCATGGTGCAGTGTATGTGAAAGGTAGGACATGTACTGTCCTGATAGTGAAATACTGCCAATTTCATTTTTCACTATTGAAAGGCTATCTGCCCCATAGGATAGAATGGGACAAGATAGGGAAATCAAGTTTAGACTCTCTGAACTCAGAATTTAATAACACATCTTTTAGTGAAGATGGTTTTTAAATTGTGTGTTTGAAAATACCACTTTTAGAAAGTGACTATTTTCTTGTTTAACCATTCTGTGTGCCTCTTCCTGTTTGTGCATTGACTGTCTGGTTTTGGAGTGACAGGGGCTAGGGATGTGCATTCACTCTAGACAGCCACTGGGGGGTTGAGGTGTGCCTGGCCCTTCCTGGATAACTCAGACCTGAGCTGAATAGACCCTAGTTGCGTTTAGAGTGTTGGGAGGAGATTTGCCCTGCACCGGAATAGTGCCTGTCTCCCTTGCACAATGCTGTCTCCACCTCCTGTGGTCATACTGTGCCAGTGAGGACAGAACTGGTTTGGACTTCGCTCAGAGACACTTGCACAAAGAGAACAAAGGCAAAATGGGGTATAAGTAGTAGACCTAAAACCCCAGAACTTTAGATCACATTTGGACTCAAAAGGAGCCTTTGACAAGGAGAAGAGCTGTAGAGCTGTGCTGAGGAGTACTGCCCCTTTACTGTGTGATGTGTGGGGTTGGTCTGTAGTTGCTGTTACTGCCAAGGAAAGGGCAAAGAATGTAACTTTGCTTTGAACCTGCTTGAAGAAGTTCTCCAAGGGCCTGTGTGTGCAGGCCTCCCGTTCTGAAGTCTCAGGGATGCAAAAACGTCACCCCCAGCTCCCCTGAACTCTGCTGCTAAGAGTTCTTACCTGCCAGGAGGTGCCTGTTCCAGTTCTGGGCCTCTGGAGGTTGTCCCTGCTGTTTGGGAGCTGGAAAAAAAGAAGAACTGAAGAAATCGATGCATCGCTTTTCTTGCGGCTGTTTTTTTCGGACACAGCACCACTGTGCGAGAAGAATACCCATGTATCGCAGTACCGCTGCAAAACCGACGCAGCGCCTGTCACCGCTGCAAGAACCGACACATCGAGGGATCGCGACAGAAGAAACAGACGCAGCACTGCTCGACGCCGACCCTCCTGGTTTTTCATGCATCGCACCTGTGCGGCAAATTTTCCCGACGCATCACCCGCGGACCAGAATTGTCTTGGAGTCGGCGCATCACTTCCCCCTACAGATCGGATTCGACACATCACTTCTCCTGCATGCAGCAGAACTGTTGCATCGCCTCCCCAGGTTCTCAGGAACTGACGCGTCTCTTTGTTTTTCTACGCTTCCCATCTCTGCGGCTGTTTGGCCTTGTGAATTTTGATGCATCTACAGGTACTTTGTGAGAAATCACGCATCCATAGTTTTCGATGGACCCAGTTGCTTGAAACCTTTCTAAAGTCACATTCTTATTACATGTATGTTGGATTTTTGTCGTTTTGGTCTTGTTGAGTTTAGATAAAGATATTTTATGTTTCTAAACTGGTGTGGTGTCCATTTGTGGTGTTTTAATTGTGTTACTGTGTGTTTTAAGTACAAATACTTTACACATTGTCTTTGGGATAAGCTTGTCTGATCGTGCCAAGCTACAAAGGGGGTGAGCAGGGGTTATCTAAAGTGTGTATCCCATCTTACCCTGACTAGAAGCAAGGGTCCCTATTTGGACAAAGGTACCTACCTCTGCCAACTAGAGGACCCCATTTCTAACAGAATGCCATCAGGATCCTAACAGGATTTAGGGGGATGTGGTGCAAATTCCACAGGTGCAGCGAAATACTGTGATGGTTAAGAATATAAACAATACTGAACAGAACGTGCAGTCAGGAATAATTGTGAAAGTCAATGCCTTTATTTCCAGCGATGCAACAAAATATGAGGAACAAGATGCCCTATAGTTCAGGGTACCATCAGAATCCATTGATTCTGAATGACAAATTGTCCGGGAGTAGTTCACAATGACAGTGCCTGATGGGGAGGAGGATTGCTTACTTGGAGCAGTTTTATAGGGAGAACAAAATGGCCAACCTGTTTCATTTTTGACTGATACATAGGCTACCCATTCTACAGTTCATTCTGTGGAAGTCCCAAACCTACCCCTCTCGGGAAGAGATGTCCAGGTTGAAGGGATCAGTAATAAAACAAACTGTTAATCAGATTACAGCAGATGTTCCAGTTGAAATTGGCCAGATGGAGAATAAGCACCAATTTATTTTGTGTGATTCAAGTCCTATGAACTTGCTTACTCTGCAAAATGAATTGTGTTATTTATTGTACACCAAATGAGAATTAGAAGGAGACGATACAGACTTACAAAAGAAGCAGAAGAGGGAATGTAGCCAGTGATTGAAACACTTACTGAGCAGAGGATTCTTCAGGGGGTACTTGGTAGTCCTTGTCACTATCCTGTGATGGGAATTAAAAAGCTGAATGGCAAGTGTAGAATTGTGCAGGCTCTCTGCAAGATTAATAAGATTGTTGTTCCATGTTTTCCGGTAGTACTGAATCCAGCAGCAAGTTTGTTTCTGGTTCTATCAGAAGAATGGTATACAGTCATCGATATATGCTAAGCATTCTTTTAAATTCTTTTGCATGAGGAATCACAATTCCTTTTTTCATTTCAATTTTTGAGTAACATTCTCATGTGGTATAGGATCCCACAAGGGTACCCACAAAGTTCTTCGATTTTTTTGTCAAAACCTGAAGAAAGAGTTTGAAATTGCCATGCAATTCAGTCTTAGTGCAGTATACTGATAACTTATTAGTCACATCTAAGAATAAAGAGGACAAAACTTGATACAGTTCCCTTGTTAAATCATCTAGCTGACAATGGACAAAGTTTCCCCAACTAAAATGCAGTATTGTAAGAAGGAAGTCATCTATCTTGGACACCATGTTGAAAAAGGTATGGGGAAAGTCTCAAAAGAACGTGTTTCTGCAGCTCTGATTCTTAGAATCGTTAGGTACTGCTGTCAGTGGATTCCAAACTTTTCCTTGATTGCAAGACCTTTAGTAGGGTTGGCATGTAGTGATGCCCAAGATCCAATACCATTTGATGATGAATGCATTGATGCATTTAAGAAACTGAAGGAGAGTTTGTGTCATGCTCCCGAACTCAGATGTCTGATTACAATTTGTGATGAGAGAAATGGATGTGCACTTTCAATATTTATACAGAAACATAAAGGTTTAATGCGCCCAGTGGCATATCTTTCTGCTGTGTGGGATCCAGTAGCTGTAGGTCTTCCAGGTTGTTTGAAATCAGTTGCAGCAGTTTTCATGGCCAAAGAACAAAGTATAAGGATTGTTAAAGGACATACTTCAAGTTTATATGTCCCAAATTCGTTAGAGATTCTTTTGACTAAATTAACAAGTTACTTACCTTCGGTAACAATGTATCTGGTAGAGACACAGTCTAGCCGCAGATTCCTTAACTTAGAATATCTCCAGGCTCCAGTATGGATCCGGAGATTTTTCAGCAGTTCCTCTGCACGCCGGGGGACAGTGTCACATGGCTCTGCTCTGATGTCGTCCACGGATGTGATGTCAGTGGAGCCATATAAGTCCCTAACGGCGCGCTGATGTCAGTTTTCTACTGTGAAACATTTCCGCGCCAAAACGCGGAGCCAGTACAAAACTGAATGTGTGGGAACAGTGTGCCAAAAAAGGGTTAAACACTGTTTAAGATGACAATGATAATAAAAAATTAAATGAAGAGAAACATCACTCTACATTGTAGTGAAAAACACTACATAACGTAAGTGACTGAAGGGCGAGAGCAGAGTACTCGCCTCATAGAAATAGTCTTGCATAGACAAAGAACGATACCCTCCTATAAAGCAAAACCCCAATGAATATTACAGGAAACGACAAGCAGACTGCCACCACATGAATGTTGTGGGAATCAATAACAAGACTTTAGCAACATGAAGTTGCGGCAAGTGACAACATTTCTGCAACAACAGAGAATGTGCAACCACAAGCACTAAATATGATCAATTGACTGTATCAGAGTTAAATAGGCCCCAAACTAATGGATAAAGGGGATGAGGGAGGGGAGAAGGACAAGACCAACCTCCACACTGGAAAAGAAACCCGGGTACCAGAGTGTGCACGGCTATATGAGCTCACCACCCATTTGGGAGAATGGGTGGAGAAGCAACAGGTAAAACAGAAGACATCCTTGACCTGGTGAAGGATGTGAAGTAGAGAAACACGCATGAAGGCAGAGATCACTGGCAGAAAAGACCAGTGGGTAAGAACCCAACCTGAAACTGTCCTCGTAGAGCAGGGAGAATGGGTGGGCGTTAAGGAATCTGCGGCTAGACTGTGTCTCTACCAGATACATCGTTACCAAAGGTAAGTAACTTGTTCATCTGATAGAGACATCTAGCCACAGATTCTTAAATTAGAATAGATAACAAAGCTATATCCCATTGGAGGAGGGTCTACGACTCAACCCCACCAGGTTCCAAAGAGAACTAATCCGTCAAGAAGATGGACCAAAACAGGTGAGGAAAGCAAGTGTAAGCGTGGCTGACACCAGACCATTAAACTCTGTAAAAGGAGCATCGACAAGTAAAGGCAATGGCACCACAGTCCGGCAGAGGACAGTTTGAGACCTTCACCTCACAGGAAGGGACGAGGGAAAATCATAAAAACCAGAATGGACAGAGCCCAATGGAAGAAATCCATAAGCTTCTGCAATAAGAATAAGAAGCAGAACTGTGCACAGGATTGATGGACCTGCAAAAAATAACGTCTCAGAGCAAGGACAAAACAGTACGATAGAGCAGATCGTACAAAATGAGCATACCCACCAGTGGATTCCAAGATGGACATGCATAGAGACAGATGTCATCGATGCCGAGACATACAAAACCATAACTACAAGGAGATACGTGTATGTGGATAGTATGGATACATATAGGCAGACTGTGTGAACTGTGGAGCCACACCACACACATGAAAAAGCATATAAACCGTAGCCTCGACAGCAGCACAGATGCATCGGCAAAAAGACACAGAAGGTATCACCAGGTAGTCATACTGACCAATCATACACAGAAGAGCATTGGTGAAAGGATACCGGCAGAAGCCGGATACACACACAAGGCTCGCCCTCATAAGAAGGGAGAGAGAGAGAGACAGAATCTGGGGCTAAGAAACCCAAGATACTTCAACGAGGAAAAACATAGAATGTGTGCACTCTCGCAGTGTGTACACACCATTATATATATATATATATATATATATATATATATATATATATATATCGAATTACCACTCCTTCGTGCAGTCCTCACACATAAGATGTCTTCAGTGATGTCATCAGTGATGTCACTGACCATGTCATGAGTGATGTAATATGTGACGTCATCAGCAGTGCATTGCGGGGGCGCGAGTTATAGTTAGCTGAACTAACTATAACGGGGGAATTTCACGGGTTTTGTACGAGTGCAATGTCCAACTAACTATAACTTTCCCTAAAACCTATGGTTTTTTCAGTGAATTTCAAAGGTTTTTAAATGCTAAACCCTAACTATAACAAGCCTGAAACCTATGGTTTTTTCAGTGAATATATATATATGTATATATGTTTATATATATATATATTATCTACTGGCGGTCGCCAGTAGATAGTTATAGTTACAACCTATTATCCATAGGAAATCCGCGACATTCTATTTGAAATAACTCTCTTGCCGGTTGACGTATCTTCGCGAAATTTTCAAACTTCGTGGGGCGCTCCGGTCCGCTCCTACCCTGAAAGTCTCGGGGTGATACGTCAAGCGGGGGCCGAGAAAAAGGGGGTCCCAAAACGCGTTTTCCCCATGCATTTTCCCATAGGAAACTTTAGACACGGCTACAGCCCGAACTGCTGAACGGAATTACACCAAATTTGGCAAAGAGGTAGTTCTTGGTTCAGAAAGAACCCTTTTTGTTAAATGGTGTAAATCCGTTCAGTAGTTGCTGAGAAAATCAAAAAGTAAAAGTACATATATATCTATGGGCACGGAGGATTCGCGCACCCTGAGCGCACCCTGCGCGCACCGTCCCGATCACGAGCTGCATGTTAATTGGCTGTCAGCTGGCTGTCAACATTCCGATTCAGGAAATGTTGGCAGCCATTTTGTCCCTCGGTAGAACCGAGGGACAGAAACAAGTGCGCAAAGCGCACAAAGGGGGAGGGTAGAAACACCCTGACCCCTAGGTTTGCTCAGGGGTCCCACAAGGACCCCCTGGGCAAAAAAATAATTTTTTTTTTAAAAATCGGCAGGATGCGCTCAGGGTGCGCGAATCCTGCCGAAAAAAATCGAGCGCGGTCTCCGCGCTCGATGTTAATTGGCCCCCGGGTGGCCCAAGTCCCGGGGGCATGGTGGGGGGATAATTTAATGTGTGGGGGGCCTCAAAGGCCATGTCATGAGTGATGTAATATGTGACGTCATCAGCAGTGCATTGCGGGGGCGCGAGTTATAGTTAGCTGAACTAACTATAACGGGGGAATTTCACGGGTTTTGTACGAGTGCAATGTCCAAGTAACTATAACTGTCCCTAAAACCTATGGTTTTTTCAGTGAATATATATATATATATATATATATATATATATTTCACCAACATATCCCTCTGTGTCAGCGCGCTCACGATCGGTGCGAGTAGTGCAGAAAAGGGATCGAGGTCTGCATTACGTATTGCCACCAAGTGGAAAGAATTACTCGCACTCCAGGAGATTGGTATCAAGACTTCTGTACTTCAGTATGATACAGCCAACACCATCAAGTCCTCTCACAAAACAACGCATATCGACCACTCTGGTCTTGCTCACGGTTAGCGGTGATCCACATTTTAGGTCTATATGTACACAACTACCCATATAGCCATTATGGTGCATTATGGGAAATGTGGTTCCAATTGACATAAGTGATAATATTTACAGTGCATATTCTTTATATTTACAACATTACTTTTGTGAATCCATGTTAACTATGCAGGCTAGGTTAGTAATGGCTTAGTGCCCAAAATATCACTTGTTCACTTGATTGTTAACTTTTGACCTGAAGTTTTTCATTTGCCGGTGTAGTGCCATTTAGTTTCTCTTCTAGTCATCTAGCGGGGCTTAATTAATTTATGAGTTGCGGGGGGCACGCAGCCCCCCTGGGGACCGCCACCCCCTGGGGCTAATTTTTAAATGTGTGGGGGCCCCCCCAAGCCCCGGGGACCGCCAACCCCCGGGGCTTTCATTAATTATTTGCGGGGGCACACGGCCCCCCCGCAGCCCCGGGGACCGCCACCCCCCGGGGCTTGTTTTAAAAAAAAAAAATGAACCTGTGTCGGGGGGCTCGAGCCCCCCCACACGCCCCGGGGACCGCCACCTCCCCGGGGCACTAAGTATGTAAATGCGGCACGTTTTAAGTTGGGGGATTAAATCCCTTTGTATCCTGAGGGTCCCTGGGGGCAACTAGCCCACCAGGGACCTTCAGTAAGCACAACAGAGTTGCGTTGCAGAGAGGTGAAAAAAGGGGCATGGCCTCGGACCACCTCTCTGCAACGCAGCTCTGTGGTGCTAACTGTAGGTACCTGGTGGGCTAGTTGGCCCCCAGGGACCCTCAGGATTCAAGGGGACTTAATCCCCCAACTTAAAACACGCCACGGGGCGCGTTTGCACACTTGTCACATCAGGCCCACCCCCTCCCTTCACCACTGTGCAAACGGGCCCTCTGGTACGTTGTAGGTTGGGGGATTAAGTCCCCTTGAATCCTGAGGGTCCCTTGGGTCCAACTAGCACACCAGGTACCTCCAGTAAGCGCCACAGAGCTGCGCTGCAGAGAGGTGTAAAAGGGGCATGGCCTTGGACCACCTCTCTGCAACGCAGCTCTGTGGCGCTTACTGGAGGTACCTGGTGGGCTAGTTGGACCCAAGGGACCCTCAGGATTCAAGGGAATTAATTCCCCAACTTATAACCTGCCAGGGGGTGCGTTTGCAGAGTGGTGAAGGGAGGGGCGGGACTGATGTGACATGTGTGTACTTATCCAATCACTCCGCCAAAACCCAATCACTTATAAATTCACCATGCACTCTCCTTGCAATACTCTAATCATCCAGTCAGTACCCATGCACTCATGCAATGACCCATGCACTAACACATGCACTGCTACAATACCCTGAGCACTACCCATGCAGTCCAGCCATCGCCCTGTCAGTACCCATGCACTCCTTCAATCACCCAGCCAGCACCATGTACTTATCCAATCACTCCACCAAAACCCAAGCACTTATAAATTCACCATGCACTCTCCTTGCAGTACTCTAGTCTTCCAGTCAGTACCCATGTACTCATGGAATGTCCCAGGCACTAACACATGCACTGCTACAATCCCCTTAGCACTTCCCATGCAGACCTCTAACCACCTACACACTACTGATTCACTCGTCCAATTACCCAGGTAGTACCCATGCACTCCAGAAATCCCTCTGTCACTACCCATGCACTCCTCCAATCACCCAGCCAGCACTATGTACTTATCCAATCACTCCGCCAAAACCCAGGCAGTTATAAAATCACCATGCACTGTCCTTGCAGCACTCTAATCATCCAGTCACTACCCATGTACTTATGCAATGATCCAGTCACTAACACATGCACTGCTGCAATCCATTGAGGACTACCTATGCAGTCCAGTAATCTCCCTGGTACTACCTATGCAGTCCTCCAATCACCCAGCCAGTCCTATGTCCTTATCCAATCACTATGCCAAAACCCAAGCACTTATAAATTCACCATGCACTCTCCTCGCAGTACTCTAATCACCCAGTCACAACCCAATAAGTCATGCAATGATCCAGGCACTAACACATTGACTGCTACAATCCCTGTGTACTACCCATGCAGTCCTCTAACCACCTACATACTTCTCATTCGCTCCTTCAATTCCCCTGGTAGTACCCATGCAGTCCAGCAATTACCCAGTCACTCCCTGTGCAGTCCTCCAGTCACCCAGCCACTACCATGTACTAATCCAAACACTCTGCCAATACCCAAGCACTTATAAATTCACACAGGCACTCTCCTTGCAGTATTCTAATCTTTCAGTTAGTAGCTATGTACTCATGCAATGCTCCAGGCACTACCTGATCACTGTTACAATCCCATATGCCCTACCCATACAGTCCTGTACCCAGTTACACACTTCTCATTTGCTCCTTCAATTCCCCAGGTAATACACATGCAGTCCCGCAATCACACTGTCACTCCCTGTGCACTCCTCCAGTCACCCAGCCACTACCATGTACTAATCCATACACTCCTCCAATAGCCAAGCACTTATAGGTTCACCACGCACTCTCCTTGCAGTACTCTAATTATCCAGTCAGTACCCATGAACTCATGGAATGACCCAGTCACTAACACATGCACTGCTGCAATACATGGAGGACTACCTATGCAGTCCAGTAATCTCCCTGGTAGTATCTATGCAGTCCTCCAATCACCCAGCCAATCCTATGTGCTTATCCAATCACTCCGCCATAACCCAAGCACTTATAAAATCACCATGCACTGTCCTTGCAGCACTCTAATCATCCAGTCACTACCCATGTACTCATGCAATGACCCAGGCACTAATTCATGGCAAATACAGAGGAGGTCATGCTATTCACAGGGTACCCCAACGCATAGTGTTCCCTAGTGTATGTAGGTGTTTTCACTGTATTCTAAGTGTCTTTTAGCATAGCACTGGCTCCGGTCCTGGTTAGTCAGAGTCAGTTACCACCAGTACCCGTCAGTAAAAAGTTGGGGGCAAAGGAGGACTTTCTGCTCCTCTGTTGGTTCTTTCTGCACATCTCTTGCTTCTTCCTGCACTTTTCTTCGTCTTTCTGGACTTCTGTTGCCTCTTTCTGCATTTGTCTTGCTTCTTTCTGCGCTTTTCTTCTTCTTTCTTCATATGTCCTACCTTTGTAGGCATAGTTAGAAATTAGCATTTAAAAAACCTTTGAAATTCACTGAAAAAACCATAGGTTTCAGGCACGTTATAGTTAGAAATTAGCATTTAAAAAACCATTGAAATTCACTGAAAAAACCACAGGTTTCAGGCAAGTTATAGTTAGAAATTAGCATTTAAAAAACCTTAGAAATTCACTGAAAAAACCATAGGTTTCAGGGACGTTATAGTTAGTTGGACATTTCACTCGTACAAAACCATAGAAATTCCCCCGTTATAGTTAGTTCAGCTAACTATAACTCGCACCCCCACAATGCACTGCTGATGACATCTCAAATGACATCACTGATGACATCACTGATGACATCATCCGCGTCAAAATCTGATGCACCTCCTCACACTCTAATATAATCTTTGATACACCCACTGTAAAATACAGACTACCATTTTCGAAACCATCGACACACCAATACCAGTTACTACATACGCACTCACTGATTCCTAAGTCTACATACACATCCACTCATTCACCCATACAATCACTCATACATACAGTCACTCATCAATACAACACTATCATATGCACTCATACACCTATACAGACACTCACACACCGCCACTCATCCATGGAGTTACTGATACACCTAGTCAGTCAGGCAAAGTATTAATCACACTCCCATTTCCTCACCTATACAGTTATTAACACACCACATCTCTTATTCAAACATATACTAACACATACTTACTCTCTTATACAATCACTGATACAAGTACACACTGATCCATACAGCCACTCTCACAATCACTCACTCTCATGTATAGTCATTTATATACTCCAACTCTCACAAACACTACCTTTTACATATGTACTTACTTGGACATGTACCACTGAGACATCCAATCTCTCACCAACACACCCATATACATACTCACCCGCCCATACAGCTGTTTCCACATGCACTCTTGAACCCATACACCCAGTGAATCAACCACTCACACATCTATGCACAGAGTCCCACACCTCCCACCCACCCACACACACACTCAGTCTCCCATACAAATACTCTGGCAACCAATCAATAACCCATATAGACACTCTTGTAGCTACTCACCAACCCATGCAGCAGCTTACACAACAACAAACATACTGATACACACATTCAGACAGTTTAGTCACTAACCCATGCATTCAGTAAGACACATTTAATCACTCACTTATACAGTCAGTTACGCACCTACTAAATCCTTCATCCAGACACTTCTACACCCTCTCATTCTTCAATACAGCTTGGCATATATATATAAACATTTTTAAACTTTACAGAAACACACAGTGACTGGATGATGTCATCAGTGATGTCATCAGTGATGTCATTTGAGATGTCATCAGTGATGTAATCAGTGATGTCACTGACCATGTCATGAATGATGTAATATGTGACATCATCAGCAGTGCATTGCAGGGCGCGAGTTATAGTTAGCTGAACTAACTATAACGGGGAATTTCTATGGTTGTGTACGAGTGAAATGTCCAACTAACTATAATGTCCCTGAAACCTATGTTTTTTTCAGTGAAGTTCTAAGGTTTTTTAAATGCTAATTTCTAACTATAACGTGCCTGAAACCTATGGTTTTTTCAGTGAATATATATATATATACCAACAATCTCCTCACCTCCACGCGTTGAGGATTTCACGGCACCATAAACAGTGAGTTCCACAAGTAAGTTGCCTTTAAAAACAAAAGTGTTTATTTAATACACCATAGTGCAGAGCATGGACGGTCTACGCGTTTCGGCTCTCCGCCTTCAACTGGACCATAGAGTCCCATTGTCTAGATCGCCTATTTAAAGTGAAAAAGTGCTTTTAGATCCCCTTGTCAGTTTCTAATGTTGGGCAAATGCTAGACTGCTAACCCTCTTATAGAAGTAATGGCGACATCTCTCCGCCATTTTTCACACACATTTCTTTTCTTTATTATCTGTAAAGTACATCTAGTAATCATTTCATGGCAAAAAGTGCAAGTGCATAGTTTCATTTCTAGAGGGAAAAGTCAGTTTGTAATTTATACAATTTATAAAAGATAAAGAATACTCAATTAAAAGAATATCCATATGTGCCGCTAATGATTTAAATGAATATTCTGTTCAGTTTGAAGACAGAGAATTAACTACAGTGAAGTACTAAATGAGTTAATCAAACTGATTACTGGCATAAAATGATTTTCAAGTTTTTCATCAAAGAATATTCAATTATTTCTAAAAAGTGACATGGGAACAAGATACTAATGAACAAATTCATGGGGGTAGATCAAATCCAACCATTCCATTTTTTCATAAATATCAAGATACTTTTGATTAAGGGTGAGGGAAAACAATGTGATCTATTTGTCACAGAAAGTGATTTGTGCTTTTCTATTTTTCCATTTTACAGACTGTTATACGAGAAATCTATAAAGTATATATTTCATAAAGAACAATAATCTGTATTCAACAATAAACAGTTTTTTGTTACCCCTTAAAAACTTGAAAAAGTTCATTATAAATCATAAATTGAGTTTTTTTCTCTACATTCTCTTTTTCCCTAATGACTTGCAATAAATTCATTCATAGTGAATCTTCTTCCGGTTTGTGTTCTCTCTCGGTTGGTCCCTGTATAGCAAATTTTATGGCCATTAGCACGGAAAATGTTCATTTCAAATCTGGATGCAGCTATTTAAAAAAAATGTTCTTATTTTCAATATTATTGCAGATGTTAATGCAGTTCTGCATCCAGATTATGGCCAAATGGATTTCCAGTTCTAATGGCCAAGATATATCGAGATTCTGTTTTCCTTAAATCCATGATTCTGTCACCTCCTCGTTCTTTCTGTTTCACGATCTTTAAGCCAAAATATTTTAATTGTTGGCTATCACTCGAGTGGTGTTCAGAAAAGTGAATTGCAATTGTATAAGAAAAGTCTTTGTTTTTAATGGCTCTCAAGTGTTGGAGTATTCTTAGCTTCAATTTATTAATCATACTCCCTACAGATTGCTTTTTACAGGGACATTCCAGTACGTACACCACATATTTGGATTCACAGGTAATATGGTCAAGGATGTATTCTGCTTTCCAATTTTGAAGTCTGTATGATAAGGTGTTTTGACCATGTTCGCAGGCCTTGCATTTTTAACACTTACAAAATCCAGGATTATTTAGCCAAGTGGACTTTTTAGGTGCCTTGATCTCAAGGTGGCTATGTGTTAGAATGTCTCCTAGAGAGGCTGTTTTTCTTTATGTTATACTTGGGTTTGATGGTAATTTCCTTTTTAATGTCTCATCTAGCATTAAGATGTCCCAGTTTTTCTTTATGATGTCTTTCAGTTCTTTGTTTTTGTTATTAAAATCTACAATTAGTCATGTTATCCCATCTTCTTCTTTTTCTCCTTCTAGACTTTCTTTATGTAATGTTAGTAAATCTATTCTTAATTTGAGTTTGACTTTTGTTCTAGCTGTTTTTATGACTTCCAATGTGTAATCTCTCTCCAAAAAGCGAGTGCTCATTTCATCAAGATGTTGTTCGATGTCAACTATTTCTGAGCAATTTCTCTTTGCACGGAGCATTTCTCCGTTCGGTATACTCCACTTTAGATGTTTTGGATGCCCACTGTTGGCGTGGAGTATACTGTTGCATACAGTCGGTTTCCGATGTATTTTTGTGCAGATCTTCTGATTTTTGATGAACACTTCCACGTCTAAGAATATGACGCTATGTTTACTGATCGTGGATGTGAATGATAAGTTATAGTTGTTATTGTTCAATGATTGAATAAAGATTTCAAGATCTAGTTGTTCTCTATTTTGAGATGTCATCAGTGATGTCATCAGTATTGTCACTGACCTTGTCATGAATGATATAATATGTGACATCATCAGCAGTGCATTGCGGGGGCGCGAGTTATAGTTAACTCAACTAACTATAACGGCTGAATTTCTCTGGTTTTGTACGAGTGAAATGTCCAACTAACTATAACGTCCCTGAAACCTAGGTTTTTTCAGTGAATTTCTATGTTTTTTTAAAGGCTAATTTCTAACTATAACGTCCCTGAAACCTCTGGCTTTTTTCAGTGAATTTCAAAGGTTTTTTAAATGATAATTTCTAAATATAACGTCCCTGAAACCTATGGTTTTTCAGTAAATTTCAAAGGTTTTTTAAATGATAATTTCTAACTATGCCTACAGAGGTAGGACATGTGAAGAAAGAGGAAGAAAGGCGCAGAAAGAAGCAAGAGAAATGCAGAAATAGGCAACAGAAGTCCAGAAAGACGAAGAGAAGTGCAGAAAGAAGCAAGAGATATGCAGAAAGAACCAACAGAGGTGCAGAAAGAGGCCTTGTTTCAAAGTCATCCTGTGCCCCGAACTTTTTACTGACTGGTACTGGTGGTAACTGGCTCTGACTAACCAGGCCCGGAGCCAGTGCTATGCTGAAAGACACTTAGAATACAGTGAAAACACCTACATACACTAGGGTACACTATGGGGTGGGGTATCCCTGTGATTGGCATGACCTCCCCTGTAAGGCCCTAGTACATAATAGGGCAGGGGGATTAAAAGTACCTCTAACTGAGAGGTGCAAAAAGAGGCAAGAGAGGTGCATAAACAGGCAGGAAAGGTGCAGAAACAGGGAACAGAGGTATAGAAAGAGGCATGAGAGGTGCAGAAAGAGAAAAGAGGGGTGCAGAAAGAGGCAAAAGATCTGCAGAGAAAAGCAACAGAGGTGCTGAAAGAGGCAAGTGAGGTGCAGAAAGAGGCAAGAGAGGTGTAGAAAGAGGCAAAAGAAGTGCAGAAAGAGGCAAGAGGGTTGAAGAAAGAGGAGAGAGAAGTGCAGAAAGAAGCAAAAGAGGTGCTCAAAGAGGCAAGAGGGAAGCAGAAAGAGGCAAGAGCAGTGCAGAAAGAACCAAGAGAAGTGCAGAAAGAAGCAACAGAGGTGCAAAAGGAGGCACGAGGGGTGCAGAAAGAAGGAAGAGAAGTGCAGAAAGAAGCAACAGAGGTGCTGAAAGAGGCACGAAGGGTGCAGAAAGAGGCAAGAGAAGTGCAGAAAGAAGCAACAGAGGTACAGAAAGAAGCAACAGAGGTGCAAAAGGAGGCAAGATGGATGCAGAAAGAGGCAAGAGCAGTTCAGAAAGAACCAAGAGAAGTGCAGAAAGAAGCAACAGAGCTGCAAAAGGAGGCACAAGTGCTGCAGAAAGAGGGAAGAGAGGTGTAGAAAGAGGCAAGAGAGTTGCACAAATAGCGAAGAGAGGTGCAGAAAAAGGCAGGAGGGGTACAGAAAGAAGCAACAGAGGTGCTAAAAGAGGCAAGAGTGGTGCAGAAAGAAGCAAGTGAAGTGCAGAAAGAGGCAACAGAGGTGCAGAAAGACGCAAGAGATGTGCAGAAACAAGCAAGAGAAGTGCAGAAAGAGGCAAGATAATTGCTGAAAGAAGCAACAGAGGTTTAGAAAGAAGCAAGAGAAGCACAGAAAGAGGCAAGTGAGTTGCAGAAAGAAGCAAGAGCAGTGCAGAAAGAACCAACAGAGGTGCAAAAAGAGGCAAGAGGGGTGCAGAAAGAGGTAAGAGAGGTAAACAAAGAGGCAAGAGAGGTACAGAAAGAGGCAGGAGGGGTGCAAAAAGAAGGAAGAGAAGTGCAGAAAGAGGCCAGAGAATTGCTGAAAGAAGCAACAGAGGTGTAGAAAGAAGCAAGAGAAGTGCAGAGAGAGGTAAGTGAGGTGCAGAAAGAAGCAAGAGCAGTACTGAAAGAACCAACAGAGGTGCTGAAAGAGACAAAAGAGGTGTAGAAGGAGGCACGAGAGGTGCAGAAAGAAGGAAGAGGAGTGCAGAAAGAAGCAACAGAGGCGCTGAAAGAGTCACGAGGGGTGCAGAAAGAAGGAAGAGAAGTGCAAAAAGAAGCAACAGAAGTGCTGAAAGAGGCACGAAGGGTGCAGAAAGAGGCAAGAGAAGTGCAGAAAGAAGCGACTCCTTGCTTCAAGATTCATAACTTCTTGACTACACCATATTTTAGTGAACTGTGAGGCTGTTTGTTCTCTCCCCCATACGTAAAATAAAGTGATTGTTGGGTTACAGCCCTATTTTCGTATCAAATACGTACTGCCAGTGTCTAGTTTACATTTTTACTATCTCTGCTCAGAAAAATATGAGCAGAGAAATATGTTTGTGTGCACAATTTATTCCAAGGGGAGGCCAGGATTTTTAAAAAAAACTATGCCTTCTGGTTCCATAGTTTCCATTTTGTTCTTTACAAACAACTGGGGTGGGAGAAGTTCTGATGGTGAGACTCAGGGACAACTCTCACTAAAGATATGCCACTGTGCTGTGGAACCTGTCCAGACTTTAACGACCAGCATTTTTTAGTAAAGTGGTAAAGCCAGGATTAAATGTCAAGTCTCATGGTGACATGACTAAAACATAGCCACTGTCCCATGTCTAGCGGTGGAGGTTGCTTGTTTGTGTCTGCCCACTTCAGGGAATTACACACCTTGTTGTTGGGGGACTATGTCATAGAATATTTTATCGCATTGCAACCTTAACAGAGCCTTTTTCTAAGCACTTATAATGTTTACAAATAAGAGACTTAATTTATAAGGAGATTGTGAGCCCTAAGATTCTATTTCATTCCAGTTCAATAATCAAGTTACTTCCTTTGTGCACTTGACTCACCAAAGGACTTGACAGCAAGCAGATAACGCTTACCCCGGGGTGTGGTAGAGAGCTGCAGCTCAGACACAGCACAATACAATATGGTCAAATATATGACTCCAAAGGCTTAATTTAGAGAGCAGTATGGAATGAACCCCTCAAAATAAGTCCACAACTCACTCTGCAAACCATGTACATGCTTCACTTCCCTTACACCCAACTTCCAACCCCTGCATCCATTCACCGGCCCTCGATCACACCACAGACCATAGTTTTGGCCCCTGGGAATATGTTTTTCAGTATCCATGCTTTAATTGAACTTAATTAAACAGAAGCTTCTCAAGATCAGGAGACCGAAATCTGTGTGGGTCCTACCGTAATTTCATCGTTTGAACCCCTGGTTAGAACACGTCAGGAGCACACGGTTAACTCTTGCAGTCTTCTCGTCTGTAATTCACGTTTAACTCCCAAACATTTGTGTCAGCAACCTATATGGTTCCAGTGAGAAGGGAGAAGGGGAGCTGCAGGTCCTCTCCACAGTTGCCTATCGTCTACTTTCAGTGTCAAAATGGACCTATCAGTTGGGCTTTATTAAACTTGATCAATTTTTTTCCTGTGAACTGAATGTGCATGCATTCAGGTTTTCTACAGCACAAATTTTAAGCACCTGCTGGCGGCATGTGGGCGCTATAAAAGAACAGCACATTAAGAAAAGTGAACGAACCAGATAAAATCTAATAAAGGTTGGAGGCTGCTCAGAGTAAAAACGCTGGGATTAGTCCGTTTTTTTTATCATTTAATGGATAGCAGAAAGGGTGCCAAATGCATTACTCATAGAAAGCATGCAAGAGAACACATCAGAAGACCCCGTTCTAGTACAGACAGAGCCAATTAGCCTCCCAGCTAGGTTACTGTTTTAAAACCACCATTACCTGCATGGATACTTGCATTCAATACTGCCACCGGAAGTCCTTAACCCTAACATTTCCACCATGATATGAAGCTCTATGGTGGTGTGGGGGGCAGGAAAGGGTGCAGCTGAGGCTGGGTTTTTTCAATAGCAGCCCGAGCCCTGGAACATATATTAAATAGGGCCATTAAATAGGTCCATTAATTGGGGTCAACAGGTGCACCCAATACTTCTGTATTGACAATGCAATTTTGTTGCTGCTGCGTTTTCTGCATGATTATGAATTTGCCGCATTTGCCACATAATCCATCATCTGATTGGAGTGAATCTGCAGATTTTAACAAAATTAATGTATCTAGTCCCAGATACAAAGGTCAAAAGTAATTAAAAACACTGCAAAGCGTGCTGTTGTGCAGTGGAAACCCCTTTGCAGGGGTTGACTGGTCACCTTTCTGTTGCCAATTGTTGTTTTGGTCCTTAAACTGTCACTAATGACGTGAAACCTTTGCCAGGACAGTTTTAACCTGTGTTAAAATGACAAAATAAGGAAATAATACTATAGAAATAATACTATCACAACCTGCCCAACTGCATTAAGCCATATAATTTGCCTTTTCTTGCTGTATATTTTAGTCAACTCTGCCGCATAATTTATTCCTCCTCCGCTGCATTTTCCAGTGGCCCCCCACTCCATGACTCCCACCCTTCACCCCCTCTGCCAAGTCTTACTTACCGGCATGCTCTTCAAAGCACTGTTACTGTAATATAAACCCCATCTTATTTTTTATCATAATCCGTATTTGCGTCAAGTTTTCTAAATAAACACGACTGGCAAAATAAACACGGTAACTGTATCTACCCTCCTGCCAGCGCGCCCCCTCGTTCCGTCCTTTGCATCTACAATCTGTTTATTAAATTTTATAAATAAACATGACCGAGTTAGGCCAAAACAAAGCATGCCCTGATACCGATAACGAGCAACACACATGTTCCATTACACGGCTTGTATGTCAGTTTGTGAGCACGCTCGTGTCAAGAACTGAGTGCACGTGGCACAGACAAGATGCAAGGCCCAGGGGTGCAGCCACCTGCACCCACAACATGGGTGAGTCCAGCCTTCCCGTTTTGCTGCAGATGTGCTCTGCTTCCAGCTGAAGTGGCTCGGGGTTCTGCCGCGGAGCTTAGTTTTAAGCCCGGCTCTTGTGAGTCTGTCAGGCGGCGCACACCTTGGATAGCTGCGGCACTCAGGGGGATCCGGGAAGGAGCGGGGGCTCCAGAAGGGGCGGTGGAGCTGATTGAGGCGATGAATTGGTGAACAATTTTGCTCTACCTGCGTGGGCTCAAGCTTCGGAAATGCCCCGGAGGGAGGGGGCAAGCCTGGGTGGCCACAGAAAGCGAGCCAGCCCAGCGCACCCTGCTTACACCAGAGCCGCCACAGCTGAGGGCATCTGCGCCACAAACTACCACCACCGCCACCACAGCCTGCAGGACACGGGGGTCTGGCAGGCTTCCATGACGCCTTCAATCAATCTTATTATCCACTCAAAGCACTGTTTACCAATTGGCCTCTCTTTAGGACTATGTGTTATTGGACTACGGGGGGGTTGAGGCTCAGTCATCCTTCCAGCGTGCAGGGAAGGGCTATCTTTGCTGCCTCCATGCCAAACTTGGCTCGGTGCTCCTGTTTTTGAAGTCCTGTGCCTTTTGAGAATGGGATTATATCTGTTTTTTGTACCTCGCACACTTTCGGGAGAAATGAGTTTAATATTACGGATGCCCTCTGTCCTCGATGCACTATATTTCACTCTGAGACTCAGATGCCAGGTTGTATGAGTGTGTATGTGTGTGTGTGGGGGGGGGGATACTTCTCGGATTTTACGTTTCTAAAAATGCCCCCTGGCCTACGGAAGATGTGCCATCAGCATATACGGATAAAAACGGTAGAGGTACAGAAACAACTATGAAGTGTAAGAGAGAGAGAGAGAGAGAGAGAGAGAGATCTCAACTCCACTGCTCTCCCGGATCATAGAGCCAGCCGCACCAGCGCGAGGAATCCCCTAACAGACGACACAGGCACAGCGGGATGATTCATTTTTTCTTTATTGTGATTTGGCATCAAACACCAGGACACCAACGCGTTTCGGCTAAGCCTTCCACTGGGCACCAAGCTACATCACTTTAATACAGATTAATAGAAAAATAGGGTAAATACTAAAGACGGGTAAGTAGGTTTTGCTGCTAGAGTATAAAAGTTATATTAATATAGGTCCAGGCAGCCTCTATATTGAGTGTGTGTGTGTGTGTGTGTGTGTGTGTGAGTGAGAGAGAGAGAGCGAGAGAGCGAGCGAAATGAGAGTGAGAGTGAAAGAAAGAGAAATATGTTTGTGTGTTATCCAGTTGGTGAATGTATTTATTCTTGTGTGCTTAAAGACACATAAGTGTACCTGCGTGTATCATATATATATATATATGTATGTGCGTGTGTGTGTAGTTGTGTGTTAGAGATAGAGGCCAGGCATGCATCTCTCTGTGCGTGAGGTACGATGTTTGTTTATTTATCTATAGGTGTATGCATGTGTTTATTTCTAACTACATGTAAACGCCTTGCATTTTGCTCCTTCGTCCACCTATGTATACACAAAGACATCCTTACGTTGATTTTTCTGTTCGTTGGTGTGCGTAAAACTACACCTAAGCATCATCCGTGCCTTTTTGTGTTTTATGTATATTTATGTTTGCGCCGACACATCGGTGTTTTCTGTTGTCAGTTTATGTACACATCTGAACATCAGGTGTGAGCAGTGCTTTAAATGGAAAGAAATAAGTGCAGGTACTCATTAAAATGAGTTAGAGGTGTGGCAAATGGGCGGGGCTAGGAGCGGGGCTAAGGGCAAGATATGATGATACATAATGACCTCTGTACCAGTTACAGCACATATCAAAACGCATGAGAAATGCGTTTAGTAAACATCATTTATCCACTTTACATCTTCGTTTCCTGGTTCAACAGAGGGGCACACAAAGGAAAGCAGCCTCTGTGCTGAATAAAAAGATGGAGAAAAATATCGGCTTTGGGGAAGGTAGAGGATTGTCTGTCGCTCACTTTAGTACGGCCAGTACAGTTCCTTAAATGGGACAGGATTACTGACTGGCAGCCCCAGCCCATTTCACACGCCTGATGGAGGAAGGGGGTGGAGGGGCCTTAAGCACTTTAAGCCTAATAGCCATTGCGCACCTGATCAACAGTGCAGGGTCTGTCTAGACCCTGTCCTGCTGATCACAGCATGACGCAAGGCAAGCCCTCTCAACCCCCTGCAGTCTGGAGACATTCAAGTGAGAGCTGCTGGAATCTCCAGCAGCCTTTGTGCAAAAGGCCACTGAGGGGCTCAGTGACTTGCAAGCTCCTCGGAAGCAGGGCGGCATCTGCCCTGAGCTGGAGGAGATAAGTAACCTGAGCCTGCTGTGCTCTCAATGAGGGTACCGGTACTCTCCCTCACCTAAGAAAAGTGCCGGTACTGACGGCCCGAAAATTCAGAAGTGCCGGTACTCAGTACCGGTGAGTACCGGCCCATTTAAAGCACTGGGTGTGAGAGTGTATAAAAGAACAGTGAAATAACACTTGCCCTCTGTTGTGCCCGTGATCGAGTTGCGCCAGGTCAGCGCAGGTCAGTGGAATCTTACGCACCGCGGTGACAATGGTCGCAGCTCTTATGTATAGTGTGAGCCTGTCCCGCTTACGGTGGCTTCAGTGCCGCATCTCGCTGCTCCTGCCTGATGCAGGTCTGCGCTACACACTGCCGGGCGGTGATTGATGTTCTGTGCTCTAGCCAAGGAGGTTGAGGGGGAGAATCAGCAACAAACCAACCTAACATAGCGAAACAGGGCTGGAGAGGGACTGCTGCTGTGCGTCCTGGGCAGTTAAGATGCTGAAGGCTGTGGGCAATCCCAGCCTTGTCTGCAGGATCGGTTGTGTTACATGTGTGTATTTGTTTCACCGGAAATGATTCATCGGGTAACGGCGTGTGCTTCTCTTCAGAAATACGGGAATCAAACCCAACAAAACGTGCGCGGCTTCCACCCCCTTCAGTGAGTGTAAATGCAGTGGTGAGGAGGTGAACATCTCCCTCGCACACCTGTATCCAGTGATTGTACCCCAAATCTGAAAGAAAGCCCCGGGGAGGTGGCGGTCCCCTGGGCTGCGGGTGAGTGATAGACCCACCACCCTACGATCCTTGGGGGCCACGGAGCTTTGTATTGAACGGAGCCTAAATGTGGGACATCTGCATAGGAATTACAAACAGACCCGTATGCTGAGGCCCATCCGAGGGCTTTAAATTTGGTCAACAGCATGAACAATGTGCACCCATTTGGGAAACATCTTCTGCTGACTACACTGCAAGACCCACAAATCAACGCGAGCTCATTTGAGCAGCACATTGGAGGGCGTCAATTTTGTATTTAATTGGTGGTGTGTCAGCGCAGCACACAAGACTCTCGAGCCTCTGAAGAAAGTGCAGGAAGCACTGAAACGCGTCCAGTGGCATGCAGGCTCTGTTTCTACCTAATAAAGGCTTGCAGCTTCCAGATGTCCGAGTGCGTCTATGCCTAGGGGGGCAACTCGGAGCTTTCATTTTTCAAGCGCAGCCCAGCCGTGATAGACGCACCACCCTACGATCCTTGGGGGCCACGGGACTTTGTATTGAACGGAGCCGAAATGTGGGACATCTGCATATGATTTACAAACAGACCGGTATGCTGAGGCCCATCCGAGGACTTTAAATTTGGTCAACAGCATGAACAATGTGCACCCATTTGGGAAAAATCTTTTGCTGACTACACTGCAAGACCCACAAATCAACGCAAGGTCATTTGAGCAGCCCATTGGAGGGCGACAATTTTGTATTTAGTTGGGGGGGTGTCAGCGCAGTACACAAGACTGTCGAGCCTCTGAAGAAAGTGCAGGAAGCACTGAAACGCGTCAGGCGTACACGACACGAATGCTGTAATTTCGCATTGGCATGCAGGCTCTGTTTCTACCTAATAAAGGTTTGCAGCTTCTAGATGTCCGAGTGCGTCTATGCCTAGGGGGGCAACTCGGAGCTTACATTTTTCACGCGGCAGCCCAGCAGTGATAGACGCACCACCCTATGATCCTTAGGGGCCACGGAGCTTTGTATTAAACTGAGCCAAAATGTGGGACATCTGCATAGGATTTACAAACAGACCCATATGCTGAGGCCCATCCGAGGGCTTTAAATTTGGTCAACAGCATGAACAATGTGCACCCATTTGGGAAACATCTTCTGCTGACTACACTGCAAGACCCACAAATCAACGCAAGCTCAGTTGAGCAGCCCATTGGAAGGCGTCAATTTTGTATTTAATTGGGGGTGTGTCAGCGCAGCACACAAGACTGTCGAGCCTCTGAAGAAAGTGCAGAAAGCACTGAAACGCATCAGGCGTACACGACACGAATGCTGTAATTTCGCATTGGCATGCAGGCTCTGTTTCTACCTAATAAAGGCTTGCAGCTTCCAGATGTCCGAGTGCGTCTATGCCTAGGGGGGCAACTCGGAGCTTTCAGTTTTCAAGCGGCAGCCCAGCCGTGATAGACGCACCACCCTACAATCCTTGGGGGCCACGGAGCTTTGTATTGAACGGAGCCGAAATGTGGGACATCTGCATAGGATTTACAAACAGACCCGTATGCTGAGGCCCATCTGAGGGCTTTAAATTTGGTCAACAGCATGAACAATGTGCACCCATTTGGAAAAATCTTTTGCTGACTACACTGCAAGACCCACAAATCAACGCGAGCTCAGTTGAGCAGCCCATTGGAGGGCGTCAATTTTGTATTTAATTGGGGGGTGTCAGCGCAGCACACAAGACTGTAGAGCCTCTGAAGAAAGTGCAGAAAGCACTGAAATGCGTCAGGAGTACACAACACGAATGCTGTAATTTCTCGTTGGCATGCAGGCTCTATTTCTACCTAAGAAAGGCTTGCAGCTTCCAGATGTCCGAGTGCGTCTATGCCAAGGGGGGCAACTCGGAGCTTTCATTTTTCACGCGGCAGCCCAGCCGTGATAGACGCACCACCCTACGATCCTTGGGGGCCACGGAGCTTTGTATTGAACGGAGCCGAAATGTGGGACATCTGCATAGGATTTACAAACAGACCGTATGCTGAGGCCCATCTGAGGGCTTTAAATTTGGTCAACAGCATGAACAATGTGCACCCATTTGGGAAACATCTTTTGCTGACTACACTGCAAGACCCACAAATCAACGCGAGCTCATTTGAGCAGCCCATTGGAGGGCAACTCGGAGTTTATATATATATGTACGTTGGGTACTTTGGAGCTTGGATATATATATATATATATATATATATATATATATATATATTCACTGAAAAAACCATAGGTTTCAGGTACGTTATAGTTAGAAATAAACATTTAAAAAACCTTAGAAATTCATTGAAAAAACCATAGGTTTCAGGGACGTTATAGTTAGTTGGACATTTCACTCGTACAAAACCAGAGAAATTCCGCCGTTATAGTTAGTTCAGCTAACTATAACTCTCGCCCCTGCAATGCACTGCTGATGACATCACATATTACATCATTTATGACATGGTCAGTGACATCACTGATGACATCACTGATGACATCATCCACTGACTGTGTGTTTTTATAAAGTTTAAATATGTTTTATATATATATATATATACCAAGGTGTATTGAAGAATGAGTGGGTGTATAAGTGTCTGGATGGAGGATTTAGTAGGTGCGTGACTGACTTTATAAGTGAGTGATTAAATGTGTCTTACTGAATGCATGGGTTAGTGACTAAACTGTGTGAATGTCTGTATCAGTCTGTCGGTTGTTGTGTAAGCTGCTGCATGGGTCGGTGAGTAGCTATTTGAGTGTCTATATGGGTTATTGATTGGTTGCCTGAGTATCTGTATGGGTGCCTAAGTGTCTGTGTGGGAGGGGTGTGTGTGACTTTGTGCATAAATGTATGAGTGGGTGATTCACTGGGTGTATGGGTTCAAGAGTGTGTCTGTGAAGGGCTGTATGGGTGAGTGAGTGTGCGTATCGCTGTGTTGGTGAGTGAATGGATGTCTCAGTGGTAGATGTGTGAGTAACTACATATGTGAGAGGCAGTATATGTAAGTGTTGGAGTATATAAATGACTATATGTGAGAGTGAGTGATTGTGAGAGTGGCTGTATGGATGACTGTGTGCTTGTGTCAGTGATTGTATAAGAGAGTAAGTATGTGTTAGTATCTGTATGAATAAGTGATGTGGTGTGTGTATAACTGTATACGTGAGTAAGTGGAAGTGTGATTGATTCTTTGCATGACTGACTAGGTGTGTGAGTAACTCTATGGGTGAGTGGTGGTGTGTGAGTGTCTGTATAGGTGTATGAGTGCATATGATAGTGTTGTATTGATGAGTGACTGCATGTATGAGTGATTGTATGGGTGAATGAGTGGATGTGTGTGTAGACCTAGGAATCAGTTAGTGCGTATGTAGTAACTGGTATTGGTGTGTCGATGGTTTCGAAAATGGTAGTCTGTATTTTACAGTGGGTGTATCAAAGGTTATATTAGGGTGTGAGGAGGTGCATCAGATTTTCCCGTGGATGATGTCATCAGTGATGTCATCAGTGATGTCATTTGAGATGTCATCAGTGATGTCATCTATGATGTCACTGACCATGTCATGAATGATGTAATATGTGACGTCATCAGCAGTGCATTGCGGGGCGCGAGTTATAGTTAGCTGAACTAACTATAACGGTGGAATTTCTCTGGTTTTGTACGAGTGAAATATCCAACTAACTATAACGTCCCTGAAACCTATGGTTTTTTCAGTGAATTTCTAAGGTTTTTAAATGCTAATTTCTAACTATAACGTACCTGAAACCTATGGTTTTTTCAGTGAATTTCAATGGTTTTTTAAATGCTAATTTCTAACTATAACGTCCCTGAAACCTATGGTTTTTTCAGTGAATTTCTAAGGTTTTTTAAATGCTAATTTCTAACTATAACGTACCTGAAACCTATGGTTTTTTCAGTGAATTTCAAAGGTTTTTTAAATGCTAATTTCTAACTATAACATAGCAGTCTCGATTTCAGAGTGGTGGAGAAAGGTGAGCGTGGCCTTCAAACACCTTTTAGCAATCCCACTGTGTGGGATTTATTGGAGGTAACAGGAGGAGTAGTTAGCCCCCAACGTCAACCTTGGGGGCCAACTACCCCTTTTATTACCTCCAGTAAGTCCCACACAGCAAGATTGCTAACTTGTTATATCAGGCCCCGCCCCCTCCCTGCACCACTGTGCAAACGCGCCCCCTGGCGCGTTGTAAGTTAAGGGATTAAGTCCCCTTCAATCCTGAGGGCCCTTGGGGGCCAACTAGCCCACCAGGTACTTCCTGTAAGCGCCACAGAGCTGGATTGCAGAGAGGTGTTCCGAGGCCATGGCCCTTTTTACACCACACTGCAAACGCGGCTTCTGGCGCACTGCTGCTCGGAAGATGAAGTCCACTTGTGTCCTGAGGTAAGAGCCCCCCACACGCCCCGGGGACCACCACCTCCCCGGGGCAATCTTTATTTAAATACGGGGGTCCGTTATGGACCACCAAGCCCCGGGGACCACCACCTCCCCGGGGATTTAAACGTTGGGAGGGGGGCCGCGCAGCCCCCCTCCTGGAGCCCTTGATGGCCCTGGGGACCGCCACCCCCAGCACCGGCTCCCGCAATGTCCCGGGGTGCCCACCCCCGGGACGATGCTGTTTGCTATGGCAGGGTGGGAGCTCCGCACCTGCCCTGCCATAGCAAACCCTGCTTTGCTTCATTGAAGCGAGAGCAGGAAAACCTGCTCTCGCTACAATGAAGCAAAGCAGGATTGCTTTTGAGCAAGGGGAGCTGCATGTCAGCAGCTCCCCTTGCCCAAAAGCAATGCCGGCTCCCGCAGGAGGCGGGGAGCCAGCGGGACCGTGGGGGCATTGGGGCTCCCCCCACAGTCCCCAATGGAGCGGCCAGGCCCCGGGAGATGGGGTCCCCAGGGCCAGAAGTGGCCTGGGAGGGGGGCCACGTGGCCCCCTCCCCTTAATAAAAAATAAATAAATTTAAAAAACGGACAGGCCGGCCCCTCGGATGGGGTCCCCGGGGCCATAATTGGCCTGAGGAGGGGGGCCACGTGGCCCCCCTCCCAAAAATGAAAAGGCTGGCCAGGCCCCGGGGGATGGGGTCCCCGGGGCCATAATTGGTCTTTGGAGGGGGGCTACGTGGTCCCCCATATGTGACAAGTGTGCAGACGCGCCCCATGGTGTGTTGTAAGTTGGGGAATTAATTCCCCTTGAATACTGAGGGTCCCTGGGGGCCAACTAGCCCACCAGGTACATCCAGTATGCGCCACAGGGCTGCGTTGCAGAGAGGTGTTCCGAGGCCACACCCCTTTTTACACCTCTCTGCTACGCAGCTCTGTGGCGCTTACTGGAGGTACCTGGTGGGCTAGTTAGCCCCCAGGGACCCTCAGGACTCAAGGGGAATTAGTAGTGTGGGCGTCACTTCTGTTTTCCTAATATTTCCGAGAAGTGACCAAAGTGCTTCATGCGGTCAAAGCACCTGATAATGTCGTGAATTTGTGGTCAATGGTTCATCATTGAAAGAGTATAAATGATCTGCCCACAGTCCATTCGTCGAACTACCTCGCTGAAATGACCCCTTTGGTCACTGACGCCTGTGTGATCCCCTTCAGCCATCTATCTAGCATCTTTGGCTGAAGCTATAATGCCTTATTGTACTTTGAAATTGTCTCTTTCCCTCCTCTCTGCATTTCCATTGATCTAAAATATATTTGCATTGCATTGCATGAGTTTGTTCTTCACTCCAGAAATGTGTCTTTAAATGCCAAGTCTTTGCTAAGACTTCCAGGCTCATTATTGAATTTTAAAGTGTTTCTTTTTCACTTCATGTTGGAAGTGGTTTCCTGGCAATAAAGTGCAAACAAACCTGATTCAACTTCTATCGTTTACATGTGTATTTTCTCATGTTTTGTAGAAGCACCCCCACACATTAAGTTGCCCTGGTCCAGTACCCTGAGACCATAAAATTCACCCCCGAACATCTGGCGAACCTCGAAGGGACGTACTAGATTCCCAGCTGCATCCTGTGACAACGGGCAGAGTGACTACCTTCCGAGACTAGGTTTCCTGACTGAGCGGACACAACACTCTCGGGTAAGCCTAAGTTAAGAGCATATCTCTCTCTTGTACTTTTGGTCTTGTCCCGGGGAGTGCTGTTCGTCTGTCTTAGTGGATCCTGTCTCTCTGGGTGCCCTCTGACCCCTAGTAACAGCTCCTTGCTTTCCACTGATATCTTGCTACTTAAAAGAACTTCTCATCTTTAACACGTGTACACAGTAGTTGAGACAGGTGCAGGTATTATTCGCTGTTTTTACATTGCTTCATATCACAGATATATATATATATATATATATATATATTTTTAGGCCGGTGTGCCATTGTGGTTAGTTTGTGTGGTTACGAAGATTTAGTTTTACGCCTGAGTGGCGGGCCTACTGTGTGTATAATGGCCATAAGCTTACTGTGTGAATGATAGCTTGTGAAAACTAAAATTTTTAAAGAACAAGGGACGCCTTCCATTCTGCTTAGCTACCAGTAAAAGGAAGTGTTTGGTTTCCTGTGTTCAAGTTAAACGTGAGGCGTTTATTTTTAGGTTAGCAATGTTATTTTGAACGACATTATTCTTCTGTTATGATATATAGGTAAACGTGTACATATTGGGGCCGATTCCGATTCGGGCCGGAAATCTCTCCGACCGAGCCGGACCCGGAGAGATTTCCGACCGAATCGGACCCTAGCAGTCCGACCGAACGAGTACGATGCGCACGTATGCTATCGGACTCGATTCGGTCGGACTCCCATTGAAGTCAATGGGAGCCAGTCGTACGACGCGTACACGGGCTCCCATTGACTCAATGGGCATGACGCGAACAAGGGCGCCCCCTACAGCGTGTTCGCGTCGATGCGGGTCGCGCCGTACATGCACGTGTAGGGGGACCCATGTGTCCCCCTGTGTGTGACTCGCACGCCTACGCTTCCAGGGGGTCCGACACGGACCCCCAAAGTGCGGCTCCGACAGCTCCTTGGAGTCGGGCAGCGCGAGTCGGTCGGAGCGGTCGAGGTGCGCATCGTACTTACCCGGCCGGGAAACGTCTCCATTGCGAGGTGCACGTCGTCCCCGTGCGAGTCGGTCGGAGCGGTCGGGTCCTGCGAACGAGTCGGTCGGAGATTTCGCGAGCGCACGCATCGTACTCGCTCGCCCGGACGCACGTACGACTCGGTCGGGAAATAGGGCTCCGAATCGGATCCGGTTAAGCCGAATCCTATTCGGTGCCCTACCGGCCGAGATCGGAATCGGCCCCATTGTGTTTTATATCCTGTATAATTGAAGTAGGAATATTTTATGGTCCCATCTTTCTTGTGCGTTTGTTGCATGCATTGTGGTTATCGTTTTAAGTATCTGTGCCTGGTGCACTGATTCTGAATATATATCTAAATTTCCCGTCTTTAGCGAGAACGAAATAACTAAGACTGTAAATGTTTGAAATGTGCATATTGTCAAATACTCATGAATATTATTGTTGCACAGCCACACCCTGCTCTCCCCTACTTTCTTCTTGCCCATATGGCACAGTGTTGCATTTAAATATTACATTTCGCTTCTAGGTAATAGTCTTCAAAAAGCACATGCCTCGCCCCGTGGAGTACAACAAGAACTTGTGCACGTTAGGAATTATAATAAACACCACGCTGTTGAACTACTTTTGCACATATTAAATTATAGAGCGGTATCTGTGTACAATGCTACCACAAATACACTGTCCCCAGTAAGTGAGTATCAGTGGGACCTCATTTCTGGAGAGTGGGACATTTTGGGAGTTTCCAAATAGCAGCCTTCACAACACTTGATTACGACTTTTGAGGGCGGTTTTCAATAGGCTCCCCTATTTAACTCATTGCACCCTGAATGAAGTACATTCAGTTCCTTGACCGTCACATCTCACACTTCTCACCTCACAATTCCTGCGTGCTTGGACCCTTAGTAATGGATCCTCCCACTTGAATATTAAGTCAAGTGGTAGAAAGAGGGGGAGGAAGGATTTCGCAGACATTAATCACATAGCCAGCTTTTTACGTTTCTGGTCGCTATTACGCCCTAGACTTGGCCCAAACTTCAAATGATAGACCAGCCATTGGTTCCCTTCCAATTCCAGATGACCTTCTCCTTCCATCCCCTCCCCCGAAGTACAGTGACATAATATATTAAGGTCAAATAGACAAAAGATTCACACTGAAGATTACATTAGCACAAAATACTGCAGCCCCAAGATACTAAGTACAGAATAATTTACTCCTATCTGCGTCCAATTCAACAAAAGCCCAGGCAGTAAAAAGTGCCACCCCTCCAAGCACAAGCAATAGCCCGAATGCAAGCACCAATCAAGGAAGTACAGCTACAGAGCGCACACAGTTGGAGTTAGCTAATAGAAAAGATTTTGAAATTGTGTCTCATGTTCAAGTTAGTTAGTGACACTGGACGAAGAGCGATTTGAATATTGGAGCACAGAACTAGGGAGAGAAGAGGGGAGATAAAATGATGGAATGGAATACACACTCACTACACACAATTTTCGTTTTGGATCAATCTATAGGTCCAATACATTATTGTAGGCCCTTAGGAGCAAAAGACTAGAATATACGGCGTTTACACAACATGCAGGACACATAATGAACGTGGGTTAGGTTTGTGGGAGCCTGTGTTTGACTTCAGGGTCACAGGTTCAAATGCTACTAGGTCTATTGAGCATTTCATCCTTCTAAGGTGGATAGATGCGGGGTCTGATCACCCCTTCGTCATTCTAAGGTGGATGAAAGGAGTACCATTGAGTTGAGGGAACAATAAGGATCTGCTATCTAGCGCCAAAATACCATTCTGAGTGAAAGTGTGCTTTACAAAAAAGACATGTCATATTAAATAGGATCTATTCAGCATAGCGTACAATTAAACACAACACATGTTTTTAGATGTTACGAGGTAACAAAGGGTTAATAGGCTTTCTCTTGGGCTGCCGTTGGAAGTAGCACTCTTGGCCGACCACAGATTCTGGGCGTTGAGCCAGGCAGGAAGGCCATTAGAAATAGTTTCATGTGGTTAGAAACGAACTGGAGATTGGAAAAAAAAAAATACATAGATATATATATGTATATAGTTGGCAGAGCATGAACGAGAGAAATAAATTGCCTAGGATCACACAATTTGGTACAGGGGAGAAGCCGAGATTGAATACAGGGTTTCAAGCATAACGTTATGCAGTATGGTGACTGGGTATGTATAATATGTAAAATAGTGGGTTTTTAGCGGCAGCAGGAAAGTCAAATACATTTTTTATCACAACGTGCATCACCACTGCTTGAGATTAAATAAGCTAAGTGTACATGGATATATAAATATACGCATGTCCTACAGTGACACATTTTGCAGACTATGACCACGAAAAAGTGGCAAAATACGACAGGACAGGAACATGTCCAACGAAAGAGATGGGGACATCTCTTAAATTAATTAATTGTTGTTCTGAATTATGACACATCAGACACCTTCATAACACAGGGCCACCATAAGTGCAGCTGTGTGGAAGGAGGGAATGAATACGTTGTGGGATATGTTAAAGGACAGTATGCATGGAGTAAGCAATGCTCAGTATTGCAATATTGTCAGAATAATATGTGTAGATTTAGAGAGGCCTATTAAAAGTACAGTAGCAGACTTTAGAGGTGGTTGCATATACTTTGCAGTTTGACCACTATGAGTTTTTATCTACCATAAATGTTTCTATCTCCTGGGAACTACTGGAGTACAATGTTTTGGTTCTTCTTTCGCTTTCGGAGTAAATTGATGATTAGAGGTTTTGCAACATTATTATTTTTAGGTTTTTCCCTGCGTCCCTAAGAAGTGTACTAGATTTCCTGTTTTCGGGATGTTTGCATAGATAAGCTCAATATTATTGTTTTCACCACTTCATGTCTGGCTAAAAATAAAATATAAATAAGAATAAAATATAAGAGGGGAGTACAATTAGTTCCCTTAGATTTCATCTATAGGCAGGCTGCAACAGGAAAGGTTTGTCATGCCACAGGCCCTACGAGTTTCCCACACATTTGGATCAAAGATGGACCATGTGTCCACTGTGATACTAGAACAGCAACAGATTTCAGCAATACCTGAACAGACTGCTTAAACATAAAGTAGGCAAGATAAGCGCCACAATTGAGGGAAATAAATAAATAATTAAGAGAAAGCAAAAATAGTTTATTACCCATGGATCCCCCTGTTTTCACTCACAAATATTCCAAGTTCTGCCAACCATCTAACGCCCCATATACTTCTCACTGAACAATTAATATATGTATAAGTCAAATCAACTAGACCTAACAGTGACATTGAAATTATGAAAGAAGACATATATTTGTATAAGTTAACACGCGCTGCGAAGTTTCTTTCTACTCAGGTATCCAGGCAGAAGGAGAAGGGCCCCATCATTCCTGAGCTCCCACCTATCAATCCTGGAACACAGATTTTTAAAAGACATGTTAAAGTATTAGTGTATTCACCAACATCTGTCTCCATTGCCGAGAGGAAGGCATCATGTTTCCATTGACTGTCCAAAGAGGAAGAAGGAGGCGATCAGCCGCAACAGGCACACCCGCCACACAGAAGTGTCTTATGCAAAGTTATGTATTTGTATTCTAATATTTTACATTATTGTCAGAGTGGCACTAGGAAGATTTAATTAGCTCATTGTATTAATAGAAAGGCTTGTATTACTAAAGCTATTGAAGTTGCCACACCACTGTGCACCCCAAGTCACCTCCCCATCTACCTACTAGCACATGTACTGAAAATGGCCCCTGTAGGTATGCAAATGTTCAACATGATTTAAGAGAGACACCTTTACTCATTGCAGATGTAGATCTAATAGTTCATGGTTCATGCATCAGCAATAACACAGGCTCACTGCACATTTCTTACGCAGTGGGCAAGGCTAGAAATATACTGGAATGTACTGTGAGATTGACAACATGAAGGAAGAATAGTGAACATTTACACAGACGGCAAAAATAATTTTGGGGTGGCCCCTGATCTTAGCTGTGGGCTATAAGGGGATTCCTCACCTCAGCTGGCCAACAAATACCGCATGCACCATTAATAGCACAACTATTGCAAGGCCTGTTGCTACCAAAGAGAGTTTCAATTGTAGAATGTGCTGCACATACCTCCTCCAAGGACTATGTATCAAGAGGTAAGGAATTTATTGATGCAGACGTAAAAAAGGAATAGCATTAACTGGTTGTGAGTACACAATGGTTCAAATTGCTTCTACTACACATGATATCATGATATAAAGATAAAGGATGATGATATGTACTATGACCCTAAGTATATTATTGAAAGGGGTGGAAGAAAAGGAAGAAGGGAAAAGGGGAGGATGTAGGCAAACAGAAGAGGGAATATGGATAGGCCCAAATGGAAAGATATGTTTACCAACGATAATGCTTGCTCCCATGGCCCGACTTTTTCATGGTTCATCACTTGTAGGACGTGATGGAATGATCAGACTCTTTTCCTAATGCTGGTACAACGGTACAATTGGAAAGGGTACTTCCACTGCCCCAGGCCACGTCATTTCCCCACATTAAATGGACTTCATCAACATGCCCTCTACTCAAAAGTACAAGTACGTGTTGGTTATTGTGTGCATGTTCAGCACATGGACGGAGGTATACCAATCCAAGAACTGCAATGTACAAACTATTGCCAAATGCCTCCTGAAAGAGTTCATACCGCGCTTTTAAGTACCTATGCTTTTGGGTTCTGACAATGGACCGGCGTTCATCTCACATGTGATTGAGGGGTTGTGCAAGGGGCTAGGAGCTACACAGAAACTACATGTGTTCTACGAAAAGTACCAAGTGAGAATGGTATCCCAAGCTCATCCTGGAGGGCTGCACGTGGTGCACACAGCAGAGAAAGGAAGAGTGTGTAAGCGGGCCCCAATGATACATAAACTAAAGACGTCTGGAACATCAATGCCCCAACCCCTCAGTCTACAAGTTGTGACAACGAGACATCTTTACCTTCTTCATCACTTTGTTTTCTTCATATTGAAAGTGCCTAAGTAATAGAAGTGCTTGTAACTTCTCAAATTACTTGAAGACAGGCACCAATGGTTAATTTTTCTTTTTACAGGTATGATTACTGAGGCTCTGCATTATTCCTCAGCAGACTTTTGAAAAGAGTAAAAGTACAGCAGAAGATAAGACATTCTTCCAACTAGTCACACTAGCCACACGTACCAACAATTGGAACGATGCCTCAAGACTTTCAGAACAATGAGAGAAAATGACCATGGGTGCTACTAGCAGTATTGACACCCATTGCTGCCATTATAATGACTACGCTCCTTATAGTGTATTGTGATCACAGTGCTATACCTGAGATACTGCTTAAATGACACAGAGATATTGTTCCAAATTGAATAAATAGCCATTGATAAAGATAGGACAGGGGGACAGTTGGCAGGGCAGGATGTTATGTTTGCACACATCGACCTACAGACACAGAAAACAGCATTTGTTACAATGTCATACCTGTCTCTAAATGCGTAGGCTGTGCGTGATATGCTCGTCAGTCAGCACACCATGTCCGTAGCAGTGTCACCTCCCAAGAATAGCAGAATCAGCAAAGGGAGAGCAAGGATAGAACAGGGAATGTGAATAACTTAGCGCTTATAGAAGTTGTAGAAATAACAACAATAGGACTACATTAAATGCAGCCTGCTACCATTACCAAATGCCAGGTCGATAGCCCCCAACACACCACTAGTAGATGCTAACGGAGATAGGATTTAAATATAGATCGACCATCACCAACACAGACACCATATGCATCCCTCATTAACATACCTGAAGGAGAGTATATAGAGCTAAGGAAGACACAGGAGAACGAATGTCCCAAATGTGCCAATGTTCCAATGTGAATGACACCCCTAGGATACACCTACTAGGAGGAGGGGCTGAAAAGTATGCTGCAAGAATTTTGTTCAAGAATGAACAAGAGGAGGGCATGAAGCAGGGTCTATTTTATCATAAAGTACCCCAGGCCCATTCTGCCCACACCTGAGGCATGAGAACCTGATAAGGCCCCACCAGCTAGCATATAGGAATCTGTTAAGTTGACCAAACTGCCTCAGTTGTTCTTTTAATGTAGTAGGCCCAAAGTGTCTCTCTCACAAGACATCTCCTCAGCGAGGCCCAGCTCCCCAGGCCCCCACTCCCTCGACGTTCCCTTCTTCTCTTACACCCACGTAGATACCGCAAGAACAGGCAACTCCTCAAGCTAACAGGAACTCTTGTAAACTTATAAAAATGCCCCTGAAGTGACGCAAATCCTGTTCAATAAATGTTCAATTTCATTATGATTTACGGTCAAACATCAAGTGACCTTTTGGTAAGGAACGTAGTGTGGGCGTCACTTCTGTTTTCCTAATATTTCCGAGAAGTGACCAAAGTGCGTCATGCGGTCAAAGCACCTGATAATGTCGTGAATTTGTGGTCAATGGTTCATCATTGAAAGAGTATAAATGATCTGCCCACAGTCCACTCGTCGAACTACCTCGCTTAAATGACCCCTTTGGTCACTGACGCCTGTGGGGTCCCCTTCAGCCATCTATCTAGCATCTTTGGCTGAAGCTATAATGCCTTATTGTACTTTGAAATTGTCTCTTTCCCTCCTCTCTGCATTTCCATTGATCTAAAATATATTTGCATTGCATTGCATGAGTTTGTTCTTCACTCCAGAAATGTGTCTTTAAATGCCAAGTCTTTGCTAAGACTCCCAGGCTCATTATTGAATTTTAAAGTGTTTCTTTTTCACTTCATGTTGGAAGTGGTTTCCTGGCAATAAAGTGCAAACAAACCTGATTCAACTTCTATCGTTTACACGTGTATTTTCTCATATTTTGTAGAAGCACCCCCACAAATTAAGCTGCCCTGGTCCAGTGCCCTGAGACCATAAAATTCACCCCCGAACAATGAATAGGTGAGGTGGTGTGTGTATAACTGTATAGGTGAGTAAATGGGAGGGTGATTGATTCTTTGCATGACTGACTAGGTATGTGAGTAACTCTATGGGTGAGTGGTGGTGTGTGACTGTCTGTATAGGTGTATGAGTGCATATGATAGTGCTGTATTTATCAGTGACTGCATGTGTGAGTGACTGTATGGGTGAATGAGTGGATGTGTGTGTAGACCTAGGAATCAGTGAGTGATTATGTAGTAACTGGTGTTGGTCTATCTATGGTTTTGAAAATGGTAGTCTGTTTTTTAGAGTGGGTGTATCAAAGGTTATATTAGGGTGTGAGGAGGTGCATCAGATTATCACGTGGATGACATCATCCAGTGACTGTGTGTTTGTTTAAAGTTTAAATATGTTTTATATATATGCCAAGGTGTATTGAAGAGTGGGTGTATAAGTGTCTGGATGGAGGATTTAGTAGGTGCGTGACTGACTGTTTAAGTGACTGATTAAATGTGTCTTACTGAATGCATGGGTTAGTGACTAAACTGTGTGAATGTCTGTATCATTCTGTCTGTTCTTGTATAAGCTGCTGCATGGGTTGGTCAGTAGCTACATGAGTGTCTATATGGGTTATCGATTGGTTGCCTGAGTATTTGTATGGGTGCCTGAGTGTGTGTGTGGGTGGGTGGGAAGTGTGTGACTCTGTGCATAGATGTTTGAGTGGTTGATTCACTGGGTTTATGGGTTCAAGAGTGCATGTGGAAACAGCTGTATGGGTGGGTGAGTGTGTGTATGGGTGTGTTGGTGAGTGAATGGATGTCTCAGTGGTACATGTCCAAGTAACTACATATGTAAAAGGCAGTGTATGTGAGAGTTGGAGTATATAAATGACTATATGTGAGAGTCAGTGATTGTGAGAGTGGCTGTATGGATGAGTGTGTACTTGTATCAGTGATTGTATAGGAGAGTAAGTATGCGTTTGTTTCTGTATGAATAAGTGATGTGGTGTGAGTATAACTGTATACGTGAGTAAATGGAAGTGTGATTGATTCTTTGCATGACTGACTAGGTGTGTGATTAACTCTGGATGAGTGGTGGTGTATGAGTGTCTGTATAGGTGTATGAGTGCATATGATAGTGTTGTATTGATGAGTGACTGCATGTATGAGTGATTGTATGGGTGAATGAGTGGATGAGTGTGTAGACCTAGGAATCAGTTAGTGCATATGTAGTAACTGGTATTTGTGTGTCGATGGTTTCGAAAATGGTAGTCTGTATTTTACAGTGGGTGTATCAAAGGTTATAGTAGGGTGTGAGGAGGTGCATCAGATTTTCAGGTGGATGATGTCATCAGTGATGTCATCAGTGATGTCATTTGAGATGTCATCAGTGATGTGATCTGTGATGTCACTGACCATGTCATGAATGATGTAATATGTGACATCATCAGCAGTGCATTGCAGGGGCGCGAGTTATAGTTAGCTGAACTAACTATAACGGTGGAATTTCTCTGGTTTTGTACGAGTGAAATGTCCAACTAACTATTACGTCCCTGAAACCTATGGTTTTTTCAGTGAATTTCAATGGTTTTTTAAATGCTAATTTCTAACTATAACGTACCTGAAACCTATGGTTTTTTCAGAGAATTTCAATGGTTTTTTAAATGCTAATTTCTATCTATAACGTCCCTGAAACCTATGGTTTTTTCAGTGAATTTCAAAGGTTTTTTAAATGCTAATTTCTAACTATAACATAGCAGTCTCGCTTTCAGAGTGGTGGAGAAAGGTGAGCATGGCCTCCAAACACCTTTTAGCAATCCCACTGTGTGGGATTTACTGGAGGTAACAGGAGGGTAGTTAGCCCCCAACGTCAACCTTGGGGGCCAACTACCCCTTTTATTACCACCAGTAAGTCCCACACAGCAAGATTGCTAACTTGTTATATCAGGCCCGCCCCCTCCGTTGCGCGTTGTAAGTTAAGGGATTAAGTCCCCTTCAATCCTGAGGGTCCCTGGGGGCCAACTAGCCCACCAGGTACCTCCAGTAAGCGCCACAGAGCTGGATTGCAGAGAGGTGTTCCGAGGCCATGGCCCTTTTTACACCACACTGCAAACGTTGCTTCTGGAGCACTGCTGCTCGGAAGATGAAGTCTACTTGTGTCCTGAGGTAAGAGCCCCCCACACGCCCCGGGGACCACCACCTCCCCGGGGCAATCTTTATTTAAATGCGGGGGTCCGTTACGGACCCCCAAGCCCCGGGGACCACCACCTCCCCGGGGATTTAAACATTGGGAGGGGGGCCGCGCGGCCCCCCTCCTGGAGCCTTTGATGGCCCTGGGGACCGCCACCCCCCAGGGCCAGCTCCTGCAATGCCCTGGGGTGCCCACCCCCGGGACATTGCTGCTTGCTATGGCAGGGCGGGAGCTCGGCTCCCGCCCTGCCATAGCAAACCCTGCTTTGCTTCATTGAAGCGAGAGCAGGAAAACCTGCTGTCGCTACAATGAAACAAAGCAGGATTGCTTTTGAGCAAGGGGAGCTGCATGTCAGCAGCTCCCCTTGCCCAAAAGCAATGCCGGCTCCCCCAGGAGGCGGGGAGTTGGCGGGACTGTGGGGGCATTGGGGCTCCCCCCACGGTCCCCAACGGAGCGGCCAGGCTCCGGGGGATGGGGTCCCTGGGGCCAGAAGTGGCCTGGGAGGGGGGCCACGTGGCCCCCCTCCCCTTTATAAAAAATAAATAATTTTTTTTTTAAACGGACAGGCCGGCAACAGGGATGGGGTCCCCGGGGCCATAATTGGTCTTTGGAGGGGGCCTACGTGGTCCCCCCATAGGTGACAAGTATGCAGACGCACCCCATGGCGTGTTGTAAGATGGGGAATTAATTCCCCTTGAATAGTGAGGGTCCCTGGGGGCCAACTAGCCCACCAGGTACCTCCAGTATGCGCCACAGAGCTGCATTGCAGAGAGGTGTTCCGAGGCCACGCCCCTTTTTACACCTCTCTGTAACACAGCTCTGTGGCGCTTACTGGAGGTACCTGGTGGGCAAGTTGGCCCCCAGGGACCCTCAGGACTCAAGGGGAATTAATCCCCCAATTTACAATGCGCCAGGGGGTGCATTTACACAGTGGTGCAGGGAGGGTAGTCTATTTTAGAGTGGGTGTATCAGAGGTTATATTAGGATGTGAGGAGGTGCATCAGATTATCACGTGGATGATGTCCTCAGTGATCTCATCAGTGATGTCATCAGTGATGTCATCAGTGATGTCACTGACCATGTCATGAATGATGTAATATGTGACATCATCAGCAGTGCATTGCGGAGGCGTGAGTTATAGTTAGCTGAACTAACTATAACGGTGGAATTTCTCTGGTTTTGTACGAGTAAAATGTCCAACTAACTATAACGTCCCTGAAACCTATGGTTTTTTCAGTGAATATATATATATATATATATAACTATATATATATTCACTGAAAAAACCATAGGTTTCAGACACGTTATAGTTAGAAATTAGCATTTAAAAAACCTTTGAAATTCACTGAAAAAAACATAGGTTTTAGGGACAGTTATAGTTAGTTGGACATTTCACTCGTACAAAACCATAGAAATTCCCCCGTTATAGTTAGTTCAGCTAACTATAACTCGCGCCCCCACAATGCAATGCTGATGACGTCACATATTACATCACTCATGACATGGTCAGTGACATCACTGATGACATCACTGATGACATCTCAAATGACATCACTGATGACATCATCCAGTGACTGTGTGTTTCTGTAAAGTTTAAATATGTTTAATATATATAGGGAAAGGCGTATTGAAGAATGAGTGGGTGTATAAGTGTCTGAATGGATGATTTAGTACGTGAGTGACTGACTCTACAAGTGAGTGATTAAATGTATCTTACTGAATGCATGGGTTAGTGACTAAACTGTGTGAATGTCTGTATCCGTCTGTCTGTTGGTTTGTAAGCGGCTGCATGGCTTTCTGAATAGCTACATGAGTGTCTACATGGGTTATTGATTGATTGTCTGAGTATCTGTATGGGTGCCTGAGTGTTTGTGTGGGTGGGGTGTGTGTGACTCTGTGCATAGATGTGTGAGTTGGTGATTCACTGGGTGCATGGTTTCAAGAGTGCATCTGTGATGGACTGTATGGGTGGGTGAGTGTGTGTATGGGTGTGTTAGTGATTGAATGTATATCTCAGTGGTACATGTGTGAGTAACTACATATGTGAAAGGCAGTATATATGTGTGTTGGAGTATATAAATGGGTATAAGTGAGAGTGTGTGATTGTGAGAGGGGCTGTATGGATGAGTGTGTACTTGTATCAGTGATTGTATAAGAGTGTAAGAATGTGCTAGTATTTGTATGAGTAAGTGAGCTGGTGTGTGTATAACTGTATAGGTGAGTAAATGGGTGTGTGATTAAGTTTTTTGCATGACTGACTAGGTGTGTGAGTACCTCTATGGATGAGTGGCGGTGTGTGAGTGTTTATATAGGTGTATGAGTGCATATGATAGTCCTGTACTGAGTGACTAAGTATGAGTGACTGTACGGGTGAGTGAGTGAATGTGTGTGTAGACCTAAGAATCAGTGAGTGGGTATGTAGTTTTTGGTGTTGGAGTGTCTATGGTTTTGAGAATGGCAGTCTGTAATTTAGAGTGGGTGTATCAAAAGTTATATTAGGGTGTGAGAAGATGCATGAAATTATCACATGGATGATGTCATCAGTGATGTCATTTGAGATGTCATCAGTGATGTCATCAGTGATGTCAATGACCATGTCATGAGTGATGTAATATGTGACGTCATCAGCAGTGCATTGCGGGGGCGCGAGTTATAGTTAGCTGAACTAACTATAACTGGGGAATTTCTGTGGTTTTGTACGAGTGAAATGTCCAACTAACTATAACTGTCCCTAAAACCTATGGTTTTTTCAGTGAATTTCAAAGGTTTTTTAAATGCTAATTTCTAACTATAACGTGTCTGAAACCTATGGTTTTTTCAGTGAATTTCAAAGGTTTTTTAAATGCTAATTTCTAACTATAACGTGCCTGAAACCTATGATTTTTTAAGTGAATTTCAAAGGTTTTTTTAAATGCTAGTTTCTAACTATGCCTACAGAGATAGGACATGTGAAGAAAGAAGAAACAACGCACAGAAAGAAGCAAAAGATGTGCAGAAAGAACCAACAGAGGAGCAGAAAGAGGCCTTGTTGCAAAATCATCCTGTGCCCACAACTTTTTCAGACGGGTACTGGTGGTAACTGACTCTGACTAACCAGAGCCAGTGCTATGCTAAAAGACATTAGAATACAGTGAAAACACCTACATACACTAGGGAACACTATGCGTTGGGGTACCCCTGTGATTAGCATGACCTCCTCTGCAAGTCCCTAGTACATAATAGGGCAGGGGGATTAAAACTACCTCTTAAAACGCGCTACAGGGCGCGTTTGCACAATGGTGAAGGGAGGGGGCCTGAGGTGACATGTGTGCAAACGCACCCCGTGGCGCGTTTTAAGTTGCGGGATTAAGTCCCCTTGAATTCTGAGGGTCCCTGGGGCCCAACTAGCCCCCAGGTACCTACAGTTAGGACCACAGAGCTGAGTTGCAGAGAGGCGTTCCGAGGCCACGCACCTTTTTTCACCTCTCTGCAACGCAACTCTGTTGTGCTTACTGAAGGTACCTGGTGGGCTAGTTGGCCCCAAGGGTCCCTCAGGATTCAAAGGGAATTAATTCCCCAACTTAAAACGCACCACAGGGCGGGTTTGCGCACATGTCACCTGAGGCCCCGCCCCTCCCTTCACCACTGTGCAAACGCGCCCCGTGGTGCGTTTTAAGTTGGGGGATTAGGTCACCTTGAATCCTGAGGGTCCCTGGGGCCCAACTAGCCCACTAGGTACTTCCAGTAAGCACCACAGGCCTGCGTTGCAACGCTTGTAACAAATTGTGCAGTTGTGTTTAGGTAGTGAAGAGGGTCGTGCTGGGGGTAGATTTAGGGTTTAGGGTAGTGCAGTGGTGTTTGGGTAGTGTAGGGAGTCGTGCTGGGGGAGTGTTTTAGGGTTTAGGGTAGTGCAGTGGTGTTTGGGTAGTGTAGGGGGTCGTGCTGGGGGTAGTGTTTTAGGGTTTAGGGTAGTGCAGTGGTGTTTGGGTAGTGTAGGGGGTCGTGCTGGGGGTAGTGATTTAGGGTAGTGCAGTGGTGTTTGGGAAGTGTAGGGGGTACTGCTGGGGGTAGTGTTTTAGGGTTTAGGTTAGTGCAGTGGTGTTTGGGTAGTGTAGGGGTACTGCTGGGGGTAGTGTTTTAGGGTTTAGGGTAGTGCAGTGGTGTTTGTGTAGTGTAGGGGGTAGTGTTTTAGGGTTTAGGGTAGTGCAGTGGTGTTTGTGTAGTGTAGGAGGTCGTGTTTTAGGGTTTAGGGTAGTGCAGTGGTCTTTGGGTAGTGTAGGGAGTCATGCGGGGGTAGTGTTTTAGGGTTTAGGGTAGTGTAGGGGGTCATGCGGGGGGTAGTGTTTTAGGGTTTAGGGTAGTGCATTGGTGTTTGGGTAATGTAGGGGGTCATGCGGGGGTAGTGTTTTAGGGTTTAGGGCAGAGCAGTGGTGTTTGGGTAGTGTAGGGGGTCGTGCTGGGGGGATTGTTTTAGGGTTTAGGGCAGTGCAGTGGTGTTCGGGTAGTGTAGGGGGTCGTGCTGGGGGGAGTGTTTTAGGGTTTAGGGCAGTGCAGTGGTGTTCGGGTAGTGTAGGGGGTCGTGCTGGGGGAGTGTTTGAGGGTTTAGGGCAGTGCAGTCGTGTTCGGGTAGTGTAGGGGGTTGTGCTGGGGGTAGTATTTTAGGGTTTAGGGTAGTGCAGTGGTGTTCGGGTAGTGTAGGGGGTCGTGCTGGGGGTAGTGTTCTAGGGTTTAGGGCAGTACAGTGGTGTTTGGGCAGTGTAGGGGGTAATGCTGGGGGTGGTGTTTTAGGGTTTAGGGCAGTGCAGTGGTGTTCGGGCAGTGTAGGAGGTCGTGCTGGGGGTGGTGTTTCAGGGTTTAGGGCAGTGCAGTGGTGTTCGGGCAGTGTAGGGGGTGGTGTTTCAGGGTTTAGGGCAGTGCAGTGGTGTTCGGGCAGTGTAGGGGGTCGTGCAGGGGGTGGTGTTTCAGGGTTTAGGGCAGTGGTGTTCGGGCAGTGTAGGGGGTCGTGCTGGGGGTGGTGTTTCAGGGTTTGGGGCAGTGCAGTGGTGTTCGAGCAGTAAAGGGGGTCGTGCTGGGGGTGGTGTTTCAGGGTTTAGGGCAGTGCAGTGGTGTTCGGGCAGTGTAGGGGGTGCTGCAGGGGTGGTGTTTCAGGGTTTAGGGCAGTGCAGTGGTGTTCGGGCAGTGTAGGGGGTCATGCAGGGGGTGGTGTTTCAGGGTTTAGGACAGTGCAGTGGTGTTCGGGCAGTGTAGGGGGTCGTGCTGGGGGTGGTGTTTCAGGGTTTGGGGCAGTGCAGTGGTGTTCGAGCAGTAAAGGGGGTCGTGCTGGGGGTGGTGTTTCAGGGTTTAGGGCAGTGCAGTGGTGTTCGGGCAGTGTAGGGGGCGGTGCAGGGGGTGGTGTTTCAGGGTTTAGGGCAGTGCAGTGGTGTTCGGGCAGTGTAGGGGGTGCTGCAGGGGTGGTGTTTCAGGGTTTAGGGCAGTGCAGTGGTGTTCGGGCAGTGTAGGGGGTCATGCAGGGGGTGGTGTTTCAGGGTTTAGGGCAGTGCAGTGGTGTTCGGGCAGTGTAGGGGGTCGTGCTGGGGCTGGTGTTTCAGGGTTTAGGGCAGTACAGTGGTGTTCGGGCAGTGTAGGGGGTCGTGCTGGGGCTGGTGTTTCAGGGTTTAGGGCAGTGCAGTGTTGTTCGGGCAGTGTAGGGGGTTGTGCTGTGGCTGGTGTTTCAGGGTTTAGGGCAGTGCAGTGGTGTTCGGGCAGTGTAGGTGGTCGTGCTGGGGCTGGTGTTTCAGGGTTTAGGGCAGTGCAGTGGTGTTCGGGCAGTGTAGGGGGTCTTGCTGGGGCTGGTGTTTCAGAGTCTAGGGCAGTGCAGTGGTGTTCGGGCAGTGTAGGGGGTCTTGCTGGGTCTGGTGTTTCAGGGTTTAGGGCAGTGCAGTGGTGTTCGGGCAGTGTAGGGGGTCGTGATGGGGTGGTGTTTCAGGGTTTAGGGCAGTGCAGTGGTGTTTGGGCAGTGTAGGGGGTCATGCTGGGGCTAGTGTTTCAGGATTTAGGGCAGAGCAATGGTGTTCAGGCAGTGTAGGGGGTTTTGCTGGAGGTGGTGTTTCAGGGTTTAGGGCAGTGCAGTGGTGTTCGTGCAGTGTAGGGGGTGGTGTTTCAGGGTTTAGGGCAGTGGTGTTCAGGCAGTGTAGGGGGTCTTGCTGGGGTTGATGTTTCAGGGTTTAGGGCAGTGCAGTCATGTTCGGGCAGTGTAGGGGGTCCTGCTGGGGGTGGTGTTTCAGGGTTTAGGGCAGTGCAGTGGTGTTCGGGCAGTGTAGGGGGTCGTGCTGGGGGTGGTGTTTCAGGGTTTAGGGCAGTGCAGTGGTGTTCGGGCAGTGTAGGGTGTCGTGCTGAGGGGTGGTGTTTCAGGGTTTAGGGCAGTGCAGTGGTGTTCGGGCAGTGTAGGGGGTCGTGCAGGGGGTGGTGTTTCAGGGTTTAGGGCAGTGCAGTGGTGTTTGGGCAGTGTAGGGGGTCGTGCAGGGGGTGGTGTTTCAGGGTTTAGGGCAGTGCAGTGGTGTTTGGCCAGTGTAGGTGGTCTTGCTGGGGGTGGTGTTTCAGGCTTTAGTGCAGTGGTGTTCGGGCAGTGTAGGGGGTCTTGCTGGGGGTGGTGTTTCAGGGTTTAGGGCAGTGCAGTGGTGTTCGGGCAGTGTAGGGGGTCTTGCTGGGGCGGGTGTTTCACGGTTTAGGGCAGTGCAGTGGTTTTCGGGCAGTGTAGGCGGTCATGCTGGGGCTGTTGTTTCAGGGTTTAGGGCAGTGCAGTGGTGTTCAGGCAGTGTACGGGGTTGTGCTGGGGCTGGCGTTTCAGGGTTTAGGGCAGTGCAGTGGTGTTCGGGCAGTGTAGGGGGTCGTGCTGGGGGTGGTGTTTCAGGGTTTAGGGCAGTGCAGTGGTGTTCGGGCAGTGTAGGGGGTCGTGCTGGGGCTGGTGTTTCATGGTTTAGGGCAGTGCAGTGGTGTTCGGGCAGTGTAGGGGGTCGTGCTGGGGGTGGTGTTTCAGGGTTTAGGGCAGTGCAGTGGTGTTCGGGCAGTGTAGGGGGTCGTGCTGGGGGTGTTGTTTCAGGGTTTAGGGCAGTGCAGTGGTGTACGGGCAGTCTAGGGGGTCTTGCTGGGGGTGGTGTTTCAGGGTTTAGGGCAGTGCAGTGGTGTTCGGGCAGTGTAGGGGGTCGTGCTGGGGGTGGTGTTTCAGGGTTTAGGGCAGTGCAGTGGTGTTCGGGCAGTGTAGGGGGTCGTGCTGGGGCTGGTGTGTCATGGTTTAGGGCAGTGCAGTGGTGTTCGGGCAGTGTAGGGGGTCGTGCTGGGGGTGGTGTTTCAGGGTTTAGGGCAGTGCAGTGGTGTTCGGGCAGTGTAGGGGGTCGTGCTGGGGGTGTTGTTTCAGGGTTTAGGGCAGTGCAGTGGTGTTCGGGCAGTGTAGGGGGTTTTGCTGGGGGTAGTGTTTCGGGGTTTAGGGCAGTGCAGTGGTGTTCGTGCAGTGTAGGGGGTCATGCTGGGGGTGGTGTTTCAGGGTTTAGGGCAGTGCAGTAGTGTTCGGGCAGTGTAGGGGATCGTGCAGGGGTGGTGTTTCAGGGTTTAGGGCAGTGCAGTGGTGTTCGGGCAGTGTAGGGGTTCGTGCTGGGGGTGGTGTTTCAGCGTTTAGGGCAGTGCAGTGGTGTTCGGGCAGTGTAGGGGGTCGTGCAGGGGGTGGTGTTTCAGGGTTTAGGGCAGTGCAGTGGTGTTCGGGCAGTGTAGGGGTCGTGCTGGGGCTGGTGTTTCAGGGTTTAGGGCAGTGCAGTGGTGTTCGGGCAGTGTAGGGGGTCTTGCTGGGGGTGGTGTTTCAGGGTTTAGGGCAGTGGTGTTCGGGCAGTGTAGGGGGTCTTGCTGGGGGTGGTGTTTCAGGGTTTAGGGCAGTGCAGTGGTGTTCGGGCAGTGTAGGGGTCTTGCTGGGGGTAGTGTTTCAGGGTTTAGGGCAGTGCAGTGGTGTTCGTGCGGTGTAGGGGGTCGTGCTGGGGTGGTGTTTCAGGGTTTAGGGCAGTGCAGTGGTGTTCGGGCAGTGTAGGGGTCGTGCTGGGGGTGGTGTTTCAGGGTTTAGGGCAGTGCAGTGGTGTTCGGGCAGTGTAGGGGGTCGTGCTGGGGGTGGTGTTTCAGGGTTTAGGGCAGTGGTGTTCGGGCAGTGTAGGGGGTCTTGCTGGGGGTGATGTTTCAGGGTTTAGGGCAGTGCAGTGGTGTTCGGGCAGTGTAGGAGGTGTTGCTGGGGGTAGTGTTTCAGGGTTTAGGGCAGTGCAGTGGTGTTCGGGCAGTGTAGGGGTCATGCTGGGGGTGTTGTTTCAGGGTTTAGGGCAGTGCAGTGGTGTTCGGGCAATGTACGGGGTCGTGAAGGGGTGGTGTTTCAGGGTTTAGGGCAGTGCAGTGGTGTTCGGGCAGTGTAGGGGGTTGTGCTAGGGTATGTGTTTCAGGGTTTAGGGCAGTGCAGTGGTGTTCGGGCAGTGTAGGGGGTCGTGCGGGGGTAGTGTTTTAGGGTTTAAGGTAGTGCAGTGGTGTATGTGTAGTGTAGGGGGTCGTGCTGGGGGCAGTGTTTTAGGGTTTAGGGTAGTGTAGTGGTGCTTGTGTAGTGTAGGGGTCGTGCTGGGGGTAGTGTTTTAGGGTTTAGGGTAGTGCAGTGGTGTTTGTGTAGTGTAGGGGGTCATGTTTTAGGGTAGTGCAGTGGTGTTTGGGTAGTGTAGGGGGTCGTGCTGGGGGTAGTGTTTTAGGATTTAGGTTAGTGCAGTGGTGTTGGGGTAGTGTTTTAGGGTTTAGGGTAGTGCAGTGGTGTTTGTGTAGTGTAGGGGGTCATGCTGGGGGTAGTGTTTTAGGGTTTAGGATAGTGCAGTGGTGCTTGTGTAGTGTAGGGGGTCGTGCTGGGGTAGTGTTTTAGGGTTTAGGGTAGTGCAGTGGTGTTTTTGTAGTGTAGGGGGGTCATGTTTTAAGATGCAACGCTCCAATACCTGACCAGTCTGCACTACATAAAACTGCAAAAAACTAAAAATAAAAAGTGTTTTTCACACTTTTGTCATTGGGCTATATGTGGGCTACATCTGGGTAATATTTGTGCTACATTTGGGCTCTTTTTTCACTGGTGGCCATCTTGGAAGACTTCTTTTTATGAAGTTTCCTAATTTCCTCATTTACTGCAGTCTCCTCAGTAGGAAATGCTTTCAGTTTTTACTTTGATTCCATCATGAAGGCATTCAGATGTGTCACAAATTTGCCATAAATTCAGAATGTTATTACTCTAGTTGTTCATTAGATCACTGTAGTAAAGCTACTGCTCACCAAGGAGTTAACTGGAAGTCTACTGCTGGTATTGAAAGTGATTGTTTCAGTCTGCATGTCAGAATTTTCTAATGAAATAGAAGAGGATTTGAGATCTCACTTAAAACATGCACTAAATTTTCTTTTTGCAGCACTAACCATAATTTCTATGGCAAAATGAACCCCCTCATTTTGTTCCTTTTTAAATTAAATGTTTTAAGTGTTACCAGTTTATTCCAATCAAGATGGCTTCAGGTGTGCCATACTTTTGTCATAAGTAAGGCTGTTAGCACTCTAGTTGTTCTTTAGAACACTCTGGGAAGCTGCAGTAGAACACAAAGGCATCAACTGACAGGCTGCTCCTGTTGAAATATAACAGGAAGATATTAGAGATCACACTTGAAACATGTCCTAATTTTTCTTTCTACAGCACTAACCATAATTTCTATGACAAAATGAACCCCATCATTTTGTTCCTTTTTAAATTAAATGTTTTAAGTGTTACCAGTTTATTCCAATCAAGATGGCTTCAGGTGTGCCATACTTTTGTCATAAGTAAGACTGTTAGCGCTCTAGTTGTTCTTTAGAACACTCTGGGAAGCTGCAGTAGAACACAAAGGCATCAACTGACAGGCTGCTCCTGTTGAAATATAACAGGAAGATATTTGAGATCACACTTGAAACATGTCCTAATTTTTCTTTCCAGAGCACTAACCATAATTTCTATGACAAGATGAACCCCATCATTTTGTTCCTTTTTAAATTACATGTTTTAAGTGTTACCAGTTTATTCCAATCAAGATGGCTTCAGGTGTGCCATACTTTTGTCATAAGTAAGGCTGTTAGCACTCTAGTTGTTCTTTAGAACACTCTGGGAAGCTGCAGTAGAACACAAAGGAATCAACTGACAGTCTCTGCCCTTGTTGGATGTACATGTTTTACTGAGAATGTCAGACTTCATTCTCACATGACTGAGAAAGATAATGTGAATTTACAGAAAATATGCTCTCATTTTAGCTTCTGGGGCACCTTCCAAAACTGTATGGGACAAGCATGTGAAAATAGTTTTCTCTCAAACATGATTCATGATATCCCAGCAGAAGGTTTTTCACAGGGTAAAATCACCTTAGAACACACCACAATTCCTGAAATTAGTATGGTACCATCAACAAATGAATTCTAATGTAACTAAAGTCTGTTATCACCCTTTATAGTTCTCCTTTTGGTAACCCTCAAAATCTTCGATTCACTACAATGCATTTCAATGGGGTACTATCATTTATATTGGTCCCAAGATGGCTGCCAGCAATTCCAGGATGAAGTGCTGACAGCCAATCAGATCTCACGATGACATGTGTGGTTAGGCTCCGCCCAGATATATATGTGTTTTTACTTTTGATTTTCTCAGCAACTACTGAACGGATTTACACCATTTAACAAAAGGGTTCTTTTTGAACCAAGAACTACATCTTTGCCAAATTTGGTGTAATTCCGTTCAGCAGTTCGGGCTGTAGCCTTGCATAAAGTTTCCTATGGGAAATTGATTTTTGACTCTTATTTTTAATTTCTCCGCAACTACTGAACGGATTTACACCATTTAATAAAAGGGTTCTTTCTGAACCAAGAACTACCTCTTTGCCAAATTTGGTGTAATTCCGTTCAGCAGTTCAGGCTGTAGCCGTGTCTAAAGTTTCCTATGGGAAAATGAATGGGGAAAACACGTTTTGGGACCCCCTTTTTCTCGGCCCCCGCTTGACGAATCACCCTGAGACTTTCAGGGTAGGAGCGGACCGGAGCGGGCCATAAAGTTTGAAAATTTCGCGAAGATTCGTCAACCGACGCAAGAGTTATTTCAAATAGAATGTCACGGATTTCCTATGGAAAATAGGTCCTAACTATAACTATCTACTGGCGACCGCCAGTAGATAATATATATATATATATAAATATATATATATATATATATATATATATATATATATATATATATATATATATATCTACTGGCGGTCGCCAGTAGATAGTTATAGTTAGGACCTATTTTCCATAGGAAATCCGCGACATTCTATTTGAAATAACTCTTGCGTCGGTTGATGAATCTTCGCGAAATTTTCAAACTTTATGGCCCGCTCTGGTCCGCTCCTACCCTGAAAGTCTCAGGGTGATTCGTCAATCGGGGGCCGAGAAAAAAGTGGGGTCCCAAAACGTGTTTTCCCCATTCATTTTCCCATAGGAAACTTTAGACACGGCTACAGCCTGAACTGCTGAACGGAATTACACCAAATTTTGCAAAGAGGTAGTTCTTGGTTCATAAAGAACCCTTTTGTTAAATGGTGTAAATCCGTTCAGTAGTTGCGGAGAAATTAAAAATAAGAGTCAAAAAATCAATTTCCCATAGGAAACTTTATGCAAGGCTACAGCTCGAACTGCTGAACGGAATTACACCAAATTTGGCAAAGAGGTAGTTCTTGGTTCAAAAGAACCCTTTTGTTAAATGGTGTAAATCCGTTCAGTAGTTGCTGAGAAAATCAAAAGTAAAAACACATATATATCTGGGCGGAGCCTAACCACACATGTCATCGTGAGATCTGATTGGCTGTCAGCACTTCATCCTGGAATTGCTGGCAGCCATCTTGGGACCAATATAAATGATAGTACCATTGAAATGCATTGTAGTGAATCGAAGATTTTGAGGGTTACCAAAAGGAGAACTATAAAGGGTGATAACAGACTTTAGTTACATTAGAATTCATTTGTTGATGGTACCATACTAATTTCAGGAATTGTGGTGTGTTCTAAGGTGATTTTACCCTGTGAAAAACCTTCTGCTGGGATATCATGAATCATGTTTGAGAGAAAACTATTTTCACATGCTTGTCCCATACAGTTTTGGAAGGTGCCCCAGAAGCTAAAATGAGAGCATATTTTCTGTAAATTCACATTATCTTTCTCAGTCATGTGAGAATGAAGTCTGACATTCTCAGTAAAACATGTACATCCAACAAGGGCAGAGACTGTCAGTTGATTCCTTTGTGTTCTACTGCAGCTTCCCAGAGTGTTCTAAAGAACAACTAGAGTGCTAACAGCCTTACTTATGACAAAAGTATGGCACACCTGAAGCCATCTTGATTGGAATAAACTGGTAACACTTAAAACATTTAATTTAAAAAGGAACAAAATGATGGGGTTCATCTTGTCATAGAAATTATGGTTAGTGCTCTGGAAAGAAAAATTAGGACATGTTTCAAGTGTGATCTCAAATATCTTCCTGTTATATTTCAACAGGAGCAGCCTGTCAGTTGATGCCTTTGTGTTCTACTGCAGCTTCCCAGAGTGTTCTAAAGAACAACTAGAGCGCTAACAGCCTTACTTATGACAAAAGTATGGCACACCTGAAGCCATCTTGATTGGAATAAACTGGTAACACTTAAAACATTTAATTTAAAAAGGAACAAAATGATGGGGTTCATTTTGTCATAGAAATTATGGTTAGTGCTGTAGAAAGAAAAATTAGGACATGTTTCAAGTGTGATCTCAAATATCTTCCTGTTATATTTCAACAGGAGCAGCCTGTCAGTTGATGCCTTTGTGTTCTACTGCAGCTTCCCAGAGTGTTCTAAAGAACAACTAGAGCGCTAACAGTCTTACTTATGACAAAAGTATGGCACACCTGAACCCATCTTGATTGGAATAAACTGGTAACACTTAAAACATTTAATTTAAAAAGGAACAAAATGAGGGGGTTCATTTTGCCATAGAAATTATGGTTAGTGATGTAGAAAGAAAAATTAGGACATGTTTTAAGTGAGATCTCAAATATCTTCCTGTTATATTTCAACAGGAGCAGCCTGTCAGTTGATGCCTTTGTGTTCTACTGCAGCTTCCCAGAGTGTTCTAAAGAACAACTAGAGTGCTAACAGCCTTACTTATGACAAAAGTATGGCACACCTGAAGCCATCTTGATTGGAATAAACTGGTAACACTTAAAACATTTAATTTAAAAAGGAACAAAATGAGGGGGTTCATTTTGCCATAGAAATTATGGTTAGTGCTGCAAAAGAAAATTTAGTGCATGTTTTAAGTGAGATCTCAAATCCTCTTCTATTTCATTAGAAAATTCTGACATGCAGACTGAAACAATCACTTTCAATACCAGCAGTAGACTTCCAGTTAACTCCTTGGTAAGCAGTAGCTTTACTACAGTGATCTAATGAACAACTAGAGTAATAACATTCTGAATTTATGGCAAATGTGTGACACATCTGAATGCCTTCTTGATGGAATCAAAGTAAAAAACTGAAAGCATTTCCTACTGAGGAGACTGCAGTAAATGAGGAAATTAGGAAACTTCATAAAAAGAAGTCTTCCAAGATGGCCACCAGTGAAAAAAGAGCCCAAATGTAGCACAAATATTACCCAGATGTAGCCCACATATAGCCCAATGACAAAAGTGTGCAAAACACTTTTTATTTTTAGTTTTTTTGCAGTTTTATGTAGTGCAGACTGGTCAGGTATTGGAGCGTTGCATCTTAAAACATGACCCCCTACACTACAAAAACACCACTGCACTACCCTAAACCCTAAAACACTACCCCAGCACGACCCCTACACTACACAAGCACCACTGCACTATCCTAAACCCTAAAACACTACCCCCAGCATGACCCCCTACACTACACAAACACCACTGCACTACCCTAAACCCTAAAACACTACCCCAACACCACTGCACTAACCTAAATCCTAAAACACTACCCCCAGCACGACCCCCTACACTACCCAAACACCACTGCACTTCCCTAAAACATGACCCCTACACTACACAAACACCACTGCACTACCCTAAACCCTAAAACACTACCCCCAGCACGACCCCCTACACTACACAAGCACCACTGCACTACCCTAAAACCTAAAACACTACCCCCAGCATGACCCCCTACACTACACAAACACCACTGCACTACCTTAAACCCTAAAACACTACCCCCAACACGACCCCCTACACTACCCAAACACCACTGCACTACCCTAAAACATGACCCCCTACACTACACAAACACCACTGCACTACCCTAAACCCTAAAACACTACCCCCAGCACGACCCCCTACACTACACAAGCACCACTGCACTACCCTAAACCCTAAAACACTACCCCCAGCACGACCCCCTACACTGCCCGAACACCACTGCACTGCCCTAAACCCTGAAACACCACCCCCTTCACGACCCCCTAAACTGCCCGAACACCACTGTACTGTCCTAAACCCTGAAACACCACCCCCAGCATGACCCCTACACTGCCCGAACACCACTGCACTGCCCTAAACCCTGAAACACTACCCCCAGCAAGACCTCCTACACTGCCCGAACACCACTGCACTGCCCTAACCCTGAAACATCACCCCCAGCAAGATCCCCTACACTGCCCGAACACCACTGCCCTAAACCCTGAAACACCACCCCCAGCACGACCCCCTACACTGCCCGAACACCACTGCACTGCCCTAAACCCTGAAACACCACCCCCAGCATGACCCCCTAAACTGCCCGAACACCACTGCACTGCCCTAAACCCTGAAACACCACCCGCTGCACGACCCCCTACACTTCCCGAACACTACTGCACTGCCCTAAACCCTGAAACACCATCCCCAGCACGACCCCCTACACTGCACGAACACCACTGCACTGCCCTAAACCCTGAAACACTACCCCCAGCAAGACCCCCTACACTGCCCGAACACCACTGCACTGCCCTAAACCCTGAAACACTACCCCCAGCAAGACCCCTACACTGCCCGAACACCACTGCACTGCCCTAAACCCTGAAACACCACCCCCAGCAAGACCCCCTACACTGCCCGAACACCACTGCCCTAAACCCTGAAACACCACCCCCAGCAAGACCCCCTACACTGCCCGAACACCACTGCACTGCCCTAAACCCTGAAACACCAGCCCCAGCACGACCCCTACACTGCCCGAACATCACTGCACTGCCCTAAACCCTGAAACACCACCCCCTGCACGACCCCCTACACTGCCCGAACACCACTGCACTGCCCTAAACCCTGAAACACCACCCCCAGCACGACCCCCTACACTGCCCGAACACCACTGCACTGCCCTAAACCCTGAAACACCACCCCCTGCATGATCCCCTACACTGCCCGAACACTACTGCACTGCCCTAAACCCTGAAACACCACCCCCAGCACGACCCCCTACACTGCACGAACACCACTGCACTGCCCTAAACCCCGAAATACTACCCCCAGCAAGACCCCCTACACTGCCCGAACACCAATGCCCTAAACCCTGAAACACCACCCCCAGCAAGACCCCCTACACTGCCCGTACACCACTGCACTGCCCTAAACCCTGAAACACCACCCCCAGCATGACCCCCTACACTGCCCAAACACCACTGCCCTAAACTCTGAAACACCACCCCCAGCACGACCCCCTACACTGCCCGAACACCACTGCACTGCCCTAAACCATGAAACACCAGCCCCAGCACGACCCCCTATACTGCCCGAACACCACTGCACTGCCCTAAACCCTGAAACACCAGCCCCAGCACGACCCCCTACACTGCCCGAACACCACTGCAATACCCTAAACCCTCAAACACCAGCCCCAGCACGACCCCCTACACTGCCCGAACCCCACTGCAATACCCTAAACCCTCAAACACCAGCCCCAGCACAACCCCCTACACTGCCCGAACACCACTGCACTGCCCTAAACCCTGAAACACCAGCCCCAGCAAGACCCCCTACACTGCCCGAACACCGCTGCACTGCCCTAAACCCTGAAACACCACCCCCAGCAAGACCCCCTACACTGCCCGAACACCACTGCACTAAAGCCTGAAACACCACCCCCAGCAAGACCACCTACACTGGCCGAACACCACTGCACTGCCCTAAACCCTGAAACACCACCCCCTGCATGACCCCCTACACTGCCCAAACACCACTGCACTGCCCTAAACCCTGAAACACCACCACCTGCACGACCCCCTACACTGCCCGAACACCACTGCACTGCCCTAAACCCTGAAACACCACCCCCTGCACGACCTCCTACACTGCCGGAACACCACTGCACTGCCCTAAACCCTGAAACACCACTCCCAGCACGACCCCTACACTGCCCGAACACCACTGCACTGCCCTAAACCCTGAAACATCAACCCTAGCAAGACCCCCTACACTGCCTGAACACCACTGCCCTAAACCCTGAAACAACACCCCCTACACTGCACGAACACCACTGCACAGCCCTAAACCCTGAAACACCACCTCCAGCAAAACCCCTACACTGCCTGAACACCATTGCTCTGCCCTAAATCCTGAAACACTAGCCCCAGCATGACCCCCTACACTGCCCAAACACCACTGCTCTGCCCTAAACCCTGAAACACCACCCCCAGCACGACCCCTTCACTGCCCGAACACCACTGCACTGTCCTAAACCCTGAAACACCAGCCCCAGCAAGACCCCCTACACTGCCCGAACACCACTGCACTGCCCTAGACTCTGAAACACCAGCCCCAGCAAGACCCCTACACTGCCCGAACACCACTGCACTGCCCTAAACCCTGAAACACCAGCCCCAGCAAGACCCCCTACACTGCCCGAACACCACTGCACTGCCCTAAACCCTGAAACACCAGCCCCAGCACGACCACCTACACTGCCCGAACACCACTGCACTGCCCTAAACCCTGAAACACCAGCCCCAGCACAACCCCCTACACTGCCCGAACACCACTGCACTGCCCTAAACCCTGAAACACCAGCCCCAGCACGACCCCCCACACTGCCCGAACACCACTGTACTGCCCTAAACCCTGAAACACCAGCCCCAGCACGACCCCCTACACTGCCCAAACACCACTGCCCTGCCCTAAACCCTGAAACACCACCCCCTGCATGACCCCCTACATTGCCCAAACACCACTGCACTGCCCTAAACCCTGAAACACCACCCCCTGCAGCACCCCCTACACTGCCCGAACAGCACTGCACTGCCCTAAACCCTGAAACACCACCCCCTGCACCGCCCCTACACTGCCCGAACACCACTGCACTGCCCTAAACCCTGAAACACCACCCCCAGCACGATCCCCTTTACTGCTCGAACACCACTGCACTGCCCCAAACCCTGAAACACCACCCCCAGCACGACCCCCTACACTGCCCGAACACCACTGCCCTAAACCCTGAAACACCACCCCCTTCACGACCCCCTACACTGCCCGAACACCACTGCACTGCCCTAAACCCTAAAACACCACCCCCAGCATTACCCCCTACACTGCCCAAACACCACTGCACTGCCCTAAACCCTAGAACACTACCCCCAGCACGACCCCCTACACTACCCGAACACCACTGCACTACCCTAAACCCTAAAATACTACCCCCAGCACAACCCCTACACTACCCGAACACGACTGCACTGCCCTAAACCCTCAAACACTCCTCCCAGCACGACCCCCTACACTACCCGAACACCACTGCACTGCCCTAAACCCTAAAACACTCCCCCAGCACGACCCCCTACACTGCCCGAACACCAATGCCCTAAACCCTGAAACACCACCCCCAGCAAGACCCCCTACACTGCCCGTACACCACTGCACTGCCCTAAACCCTGAAACACCACCCCCAGCATGACCCCCTACACTGCCCAAACACCACTGCCCTAAACTCTGAAACACCACCCCCAGCACGACCCCCTACACTGCCCGAACACCACTGCACTGCCCTAAACCATGAAACACCAGCCCCAGCACGACCCCCTATACTGCCCGAACACCACTGCACTGCCCTAAACCCTGAAACACCAGCCCCAGCACGACCCCCTACACTGCCCGAACACCACTGCAATACCCTAAACCCTCAAACACCAGCCCCAGCACGACCCCCTACACTGCCCGAACCCCACTGCAATACCCTAAACCCTCAAACACCAGCCCCAGCACAACCCCCTACACTGCCCGAACACCACTGCACTGCCCTAAACCCTGAAACACCAGCCCCAGCAAGACCCCTACACTGCCCGAACACCGCTGCACTGCCCTAAACCCTGAAACACCACCCCCAGCAAGACCCCCTACACTGCCCGAACACCACTGCACTAAAGCCTGAAACACCACCCCCAGCAAGACCACCTACACTGGCCGAACACCACTGCACTGCCCTAAACCCTGAAACACCACCCCCTGCATGACCCCCTACACTGCCCAAACACCACTGCACTGCCCTAAACCCTGAAACACCACCACCTGCACGACCCCCTACACTGCCCGAACACCACTGCACTGCCCTAAACCCTGAAACACCACCCCCTGCACGACCTCCTACACTGCCGGAACACCACTGCACTGCCCTAAACCCTGAAACACCACTCCCAGCACGACCCCCTACACTGCCCGAACACCACTGCACTGCCCTAAACCCTGAAACATCAACCCTAGCAAGACCCCCTACACTGCCTGAACACCACTGCCCTAAACCCTGAAACAACACCCCCTACACTGCACGAACACCACTGCACAGCCCTAAACCCTGAAACACCACCTCCAGCAAAACCCCCTACACTGCCTGAACACCATTGCTCTGCCCTAAATCCTGAAACACTAGCCCCAGCATGACCCCTACACTGCCCAAACACCACTGCACTGCCCTAAACCCTGAAACACCACCCCCAGCACGACCCCCTACACTGCCTGAACACCACTGCACTGTCCTAAACCCTGAAACACCAGCCCCAGCAAGACCCCCTACACTGCCCGAACACCACTGCACTGCCCTAGACTCTGAAACACCAGCCCCAGCAAGACCCCCTACACTGCCCGAACACCACTGCACTGCCCTAAACCCTGAAACACCAGCCCCAGCAAGACCCCCTACACTGCCCGAACACCACTGCACTGCCCTAAACCCTGAAACACCAGCCCCAGCACGACCACCTACACTGCCCGAACACCACTGCACTGCCCTAAACCCTGAAACACCAGCCCCAGCACAACCCCCTACACTGCCCGAACACCACTGCACTGCCCTAAACCCTGAAACACCAGCCCCAGCACGACCCCCCACACTGCCCGAACACCACTGTACTGCCCTAAACCCTGAAACACCAGCCCCAGCACGACCCCCTACACTGCCCGAACACCACTGCCCTGCCCTAAACCCTGAAACACCACCCCCTGCATGACCCCCTACATTGCCCAAACACCACTGCACTGCCCTAAACCCTGAAACACCACCCCCTGCAGCACCCCCTACACTGCCCGAACAGCACTGCACTGCCCTAAACCCTGAAACACCACCCCTGCACCGCCCCCTACACTGCCCGAACACCACTGCACTGCCCTAAACCCTGAAACACCACCCCCAGCACGATCCCCTTTACTGCTCGAACACCACTGCACTGCCCCAAACCCTGAAACACCACCCCCAGCACGACCCCCTACACTGCCCGAACACCACTGCCCTAAACCCTGAAACACCACCCCCTTCACGACCCCCTACACTGCCCGAACACCACTGCACTGCCCTAAACCCTAAAACACCACCCCCAGCATTACCCCCTACACTGCCCAAACACCACTGCACTGCCCTAAACCCTAGAACACTACCCCCAGCACGACCCCCTACACTACCCGAACACCACTGCACTACCCTAAACCCTAAAATACTACCCCCAGCACAACCCCTACACTACCCGAACACGACTGCACTGCCCTAAACCCTCAAACACTCCTCCCAGCATGACCCCCTACACTACCCGAACACCACTGCACTGCCCTAAACCCTAAAACACTCCCCCAGCACGACCCCCTACACTACCCGAACACCGCTGCACTGCCCTAAACCCTAAAACACTCCCCCAGCACGACCCCCTACACTACCCAAACACCACTGCACTGCCCTAAACCCTAAAACACTACCCCCGCATGACCCCCTACACTACCCAAACACCAATGCACTACCCTAATCCCTAAAACACTACCCCCGCATGACCCCTACACTACCCTAAACCCTAAAACACTACCCCCGCACGACTCCCTACACTACCCAAAGACCACTGCACTACCCTAAACCCTAAAACACGACCTCCTACACTACACAAACACCACTGCACTACCCTAAACCCTAAAACACTACCCCCTACACTACACAAACACCACTGCACTACCCTAAACCCTAAAACACTACCCCCAGCAGTACCCCTACACTACCCAAACACCACTGCACTAACCTAAACCCTAAAACACTACCCCCAGCAGTACCCCCTACACTACCCAAACACCACTGCACTACCCTAAATCACTACCCCCAGCACGACCCCCTACACTACCCAAACACCACTGCACTACCCTAAACCCTAAAACACTACCCCCAGCACGACCCCCTACACTACCCAAACACCACTGCACTACCCTAAACCCTAAAACACTCCCCCAGCACGACTCCCTACACTACCCAAACACCACTGCACTACCCTAAACCCTAAATCTACCCCCAGCATGACCCCCTACACTACACAAATACCACTGCACTACCCTAAACCCTAAAACACTACCCCCAGCACGACCCTCTTCACTACCTAAACACAACTGCACAATTTGTTACAGGCGTTGCAACGCAGGCCTGTGGTGCTTACTGGAAGTACCTAGTGGGCTAGTTGGGCCCCAGGGACCCTCAGTATTCAAGGTGACCTAATCCCCCAACTTAAAACGCACCACGGGCGCGTTTGCACAGTGGTGAAGGGAGGGGCGGGGCCTCACGTGACATGTGCGCAAACACGCCCTGTGGTGCGTTTTAAGTTGGGGAATTAATTCCCTTTGAATCCTGAGGGACCCTGGGGGCCAACTAGCCCACCAGGTACCTTCAGTAAGCACAACAGAGTTGCGTTGCAGAGAGGTGAAAAAGGTGCGTGGCCTCGGAACGCCTCTCTGCAACTCAGCTCTGTGGTCCTAACTCTAGGTACCTGGGGGCTAGTTGGGCCCCAGGGACCCTCAGAATTCAAGGGGACTTAATCCCGCAACTTAAAATTAAAACGCGCCACGCGCACACATGTCACCTCAGGCCCCCCTCCCTTCACCACTGTGCAAACGCGCCCTGTAGCGCGTTTTAAGAGGTAGTTTTAATCCCCCTGCCCTATTATGTACTAGGGACTTGCAGAGGAGGTCATGCTAATCACAGGGGTACCCCAACGCATAGTGTTCCCTAGTGTATGTAGGTGTTTTCACTGTATTCTAAGTGTCTTTTAGCATAGCACTGGCTCTGGTTAGTCAGAGTCAGTTACCACCAGTACCCGTCTGAAAAAGTTGTGGGCACAGGATGATTTTGCAACAAGGCCTCTTTCTGCTCCTCTGTTGGTTCTTTCTGCACATCTTTTGCTTCTTTCTGTGCGTTTTTTCTTCTTTCTTCACATGTCCTACCTCTGTAGGCATAGTTAGAAACTAGCATTTAAAAAACCTTTGAAATTCACTTAAAAATCATAGGTTTCAGGCACGTTATAGTTAGAAATTAGCATTTAAAAACCTTTGAAATTCACTGAAAAAACCATAGGTTTCAGACACGTTATAGTTAGAAATTAGCATTTAAAAACCTTTGAAATTCACTGAAAAAACCATAGGTTTTAGGGACAGTTATAGTTAATTGGACATTTCACTCGTACAAAACCATAGAAATTCCCCCGTTATAGTTAGTTCAGCTAACTATAACTTGCGCCCGCAATGCACTGCTGATGACGTCACATATTACATCACTCATGACATGGTCAGTGACATCACTGATGACATCACTGATGACATCTCAAATGACATCACTGATGACATCATCCATGTGATAATTTCATGCATCTTCTCACACCCTAATATAACTTTTGATACACCCACTCTAAATTACAGACTGCCATTCTCAAAACCATAGACACTCCAACACCAAAAACTACATACCCACTCACTGATTCTTAGGTCTACACACACATCCACTCACTCACCCGTACAGTCACTCATACTTAGTCACTCAGTACAGGACTATCATATGCACTCATACACCTATATAAACACTCACACACCGCCACTCATCCATAGAGGTACTCACACACCTAGTCAGTCATGCAAAAAACTTAATCACACACCCATTTACTCACCTATACAGTTATACACACACCAGCTCACTTACTCATACAAATACTAGCACATTCTTACGCTCTTATACAATCACTGATACAAGTACACACTCATCCATACAGCCACTCTCACAATCACACACTCTCACTTATAGCCATTTATATACTCCAACACACATATATACTGCCTTTCACATATGTAGTTACTCACACATGTACCACTGAGATATACATTCAATCACTAACACACCCAAACACACACTCACCCACCCATACAGTCCATCACAGATGCACTCTTGAAACCATGCACCCAGTGAATCACCAACTCACACTTCTATGCACAGAGTCACACACACCCCACCCACACAAACACTCAGGCACCCATACAGATACTCAGACAATCAATCAATAACCCATGTAGACACTCATGTAGCTATTCAGAAAGCCATGCAGCCGCTTACAAACCAACAGACAGACGGATACAGACATTCACACAGTTTAGTCACTAACCCATGCATTCAGTAAGATACATTTAATCACTCACTTGTAGAGTCAGTCACTCACGTACTAAATCATCCATTCAGACACTTATACACCCACTCATTCTTCAATACGCCTTTCCCTATATATATTAAACATATTTAAACTTTACAGAAACACACAGTCACTGGATGATGTCATCAGTGATGTCATCAGTGATGTCATTTGAGATGTCATCAGTGATGTCATCAGTGATGTCACTGACCATGTCATGAGTGATGTAATATGTGACGTCATCAGCAGTGCATTGCGGGCGCGAGTTATAGTTAGCTGAACTAACTATAACGGGGGAATTTCTATGGTTTTGTACGAGTGAAATGTCCAACTAACTATAACTGTCCCTAAAACCTATGGTTTTTTCAGTGAATATATATATATATATATTATCTACTGGCGGTCGCCAGTAGATAGTTATAGTTAGGACCTAGTTGCCATAGGAAACTCATTTTTTGTTTTCTCAATATCTTTGGCGCCGGTTCACGAATCTTCGTGGAATTTTCAAAAATTGTAGCCCGCTCCGGTCAGCTCCTGTCTTGAAAGTTTCGGGGTGATTCGGCAAGCGGGGGCCGAGAAAAAAAAAAAGGGGGACCCAAAACGTTTTTTCTCCATGATAATTCCCATAGGAAACTTTAGACAAAGCTACAGCCCGAACTGCTGAACGTAATCACACCAAACTTGGCAAAAAGGTAGCCCTTGGTTCAGAAAGAAACCTTTTTGTTAAATGGTGTAAATCCGTTCAGTAATTCCAGAGTAATTAAAAAAATAAGAGTCAAAAAATCAATTTCCCATTGGAAACTTTATGCAAGGCTACAGCCGAAATTACTGCACGGATTGACCCCAAATTTGGCAAAAAGGTACTGCTTGGCTCAGAAAGCGACCTTTTTAAAAATTGTGTAAATCCGTTCAGTAGTTGCTGAGAAAATCAAAAATAAAAGTTTTGATATTTAGAGGCACGGAGGATCCGCGGACCCTCCTGACCACGAGCTTTATTCTAATTGGCTGTCAACACTCCAAACCAGGAAGTGTTGGCAGCCATCTTGTGACTCGGTAGAATCGAGTCACAAGAAAACAGAAAAATAGTCACGTAAAACAAGAAAAGGGGGCAGGGTAGAAACACCCTGACCCCCTAGGCCTGCTTAGGGGGTCCCACAAGGACCCCCAGGGCCCAAAAAAGCATTTTTTTTTTAAATCAGCAAAATGTGCGCTGGATCCGCGGAGTGCACAGTGGTGAAGGGAGGGGTCGGGGCAGGGCCTGAGGTGACATGTGTGCAAACACGCCCTGTGGTGTGTTTTAAGTTGGGGGATTAAGTCCCCTTGAATCCTGAGGGTCCCTGGGGTCCAACTAGCCCACCAGGTACCTCCAGTAAGTACCACAGAGCTGCGTTGCAGAGAGGTGTAAAAAGGGGCGTGGCCTCAGACCACCTCTCTGCAACGCAGGCTTGTGGCGCTTACTGGAAGTACCTGGTGGGCTAGTTGGGCCCCAGGGACCCTCAGGATTCAAGGTGACCTAATACCCCAACTTAAAACGCGCCACAGGGCGCGTTTGCACAGTGGTGAAGGGAGGGGGCGGGCCTCAGGTGACATGTGTGCAAACATGCCCTGTGGAGCGTTTTAAATTGGGGAATTAATTCCCCTTGAATCCTGAGGGACCCTGGGGATTTAAAAAACCTTTGAAATTCACTGAAAAAACCATAGGTTTCAGGCACGTTATAGTTAGAAATTAGCAATTAAAAACCTTAGAAATTCACTGAAAAAACCATAGGTTTTAGGGACAGTTATAGTTAGTTGGACATTTCACTCGTACAAAACCATAGAAATTCCCCCTTATAGTTAGTTCAGCTAACTATAACTCGCGCCCCGCAATGCACTGCTGATGACGTCACATATTACATCACTCATGACATGGTCAGTGACATCACTGATGACATCACTAATGACATCTCAAATGACATCACTGATGACATCATCCATGTGATAATTTGATGCATCTTCTCACACCCTAATATAACTTTTGATACACCCACTCTAAATTACAGACTGCCATTCTCAAAACCATAGACACTCCAACACCAATAACTACATACACACTCACTGATTCTTAGGTCTACACACACATCCACTCACTCACCCGTACAGTCACTCATACTTATGGTCACTCAGTACAGGACTATCATGTGCACTCATACACCTATATAGACACTCACACATCGCCACTCATCCATACAGTTATACACACACCAGCTCACTTACTCATACAAATACTAGCACATTCTTACGCTCTTATACAATCACTGATACAAGTACACACTCATCCATACAGCCACTCTCACAATCACACACTCTCACTTATAGCCATTTATATACTCCAACACACATATATACTGCCTTTCACATATGTAGTTACTCACACATGTACCACTGAGATATACATTCACTCACTAACACACCCATACACACACTCACCCACCCATACAGTCCATCACAGATGCACTCTTGAAATCATGCACCCAGTGAATCACCCACTCACACATCTATGCACAGAGTCACACACACCCCACCCACACAAACACTCAGTCACCCATACAGATACTCAGACAACCAATCAATAACCCATGTAGACACTCATGTAGCTATTCGCAAACCCATGCAGCCGCTTACACACCAACAGACAGACGGATACAGACATTCACACAGTTTAGTCACTAACCCATGCATTCAGTAAGATACATTTAATCACTCACTTATAGAGCCAGTCACGCAGCTACTAAATCATCCATTCAGACACTTATACACCCACTCAATCTTCAATACGCCTTTCCCTATATATATTAAACATATTTAAACTTTACAGAAACACACAGTCACTGGATGATGTCATCAGTGATGTCCTCAGTGATGTCATTTGAGATGTCATCAGTGATGTCATCAGTGATGTCACTGACCATGTCATGAGTGATGTAATATGTGACGTCATCAGCAATGCATTGCGGGGGCGCGAGTTAGTTAGCTGAACTAACTATAACGGGGAAATTTCTATGGTTTTGTACGAGTGAAATGTCCAACTAACTATAACTGTCCCTAAAACCTATGGTTTTTTCAGTGAATATATATATATATATATATTATCTACTGGCGGTCGCCAGTAGATAGTTATAGTTACAACCTATTATCCATAGGAAATCCGCGACATTCTATTTGAAATAACTCTCTTGCCGGTTAACGTATCTTCGCAAAATTTTCAAACTTTATGACCCGCTCCGGTCCGCTCCTCCCTGAAAGTCTCGGGGGATTCGTCAAGCGGGGGCCGAGAAAAAGGGGGTCCCAAAACGCATTTTCCCCATGCAATTTTCCATAGGAAACTTTAGACACGGCTACAGCCCGAACTGCTGAACGGAATTACACGAAATTTGGCAAAGAGGTAGTTCTTGGTTCAGAAAGAACCCTTTTTGTTAAATGGTGTAAATCCGTTCAGTAGTTGCTGAGAAAATCAAAAGTAAAAAGATAGTGATATCTAGGGCCGCGGATCCTCCCGAGCACGAGCTTTATGTTAATTGGCTGTCAACACTCCAAACCAGGAAGTGTTGGCAGCCATTTTGTCCCTCGGTAGAACCGAGGGACAGAAACAAGTGCGCAAAGCGCACAAAGGGGGCAGGGTAGAAACACCCTGACCCCCTAGGTCTGCTCAGGGGGTCCCACAAGGACCCCCTGGGCAAAAAATTATTTATTATTTTTTTTAAAAATCGGCAGGATGCGCTCAGGGAGCGCGAACCCTGCCAAAAAAAAAAAAAAATCGAAGCGCGGTCTCCCGCGCTCGATAGCATTGGCCCCCGGGTGGGCCAAGTCCCGGGGGCATGCTGGGGGGTTAATTTTATGTGTGGGGGCCTCTAAGGGCCCCCAAGCCCCGGGGACCACCACCCTCCGGGGCTTTATGTATAATGGTGCGGGAGGGCTCTGAGCCCTCCCGCAGCCCCGAGGACCGCCACCTCCCGGGGCTTCTTTTTTATTTAAAAAAACCTGTGTGGGGGGCTCCAGCCCCCACACGCCCGGGACCACCACCTCCCGGGGCACTAAGAAAATTAAAATGGGGGTCCGTTTTGGACCCCAGAGCCCCGGGACCACCACCTCCCGGGGCTTTCAAAATGTAGGGAGGGGGCCGCGCGGCCCCCTCCTGGAGCCCTTGATGGCCCTGGGGACCACCACCCCCAGGGCCGGCTCCTGCAGTGTCACGGGGTGCCTACCCCGGGACACTGCTGTTTGCAATGACAGGACGGAGCCTCGCGGCTCCGTCCTGTCATTGCAAACTTGCTTGGATATTGGAAGAGAGAGCAGGAAACCTGCTCTCTTCCAATATCCAAGCCGACAGCTTTCCACATGGGGAGCAGCATGTTAGCTGCTCCCCATGTGTAACGCAATGCCGGCTCGCGTAGGACACGGGGAGCCGGCGGGAATGTGGGGGTTTGGGGACCCCCCACAGTCCCCAACGAGAGGCCAGGCCCCGGGGGATGGGGTCCCCGGGGCCATAAGAGGCCACGGAGGGGGCCACGCAGCCCCCTCCCCAAAGAAACAAAAATTGAAAAAAAAAAAAAAGTGCAAGGCCGGCCTTGGGGGATGGGGTCCCCGGGGCCTTAAATGGCCTGAGGAGAGGGGCCACGCAGCCCCCTCCAAATAAAAAAAAGAGGCCATGCCCCGGGGGATGGGGTCCCCGGGGCCAATACAGGCCCAGGGAAGGGGGGCCACGCGGTCCCCTTCCCATTTTTTTTTTTATTTTTAATTAAAAAAAAAGGGGAAAGGCCCTGGGGGATGGGGTCCCCAGGGCCTAAAAATAGGAAAAAGGAAGGGGGCTACACAGCCCCCTTCAGAGGAAAAAAAAACAAAAACGATCGGACCCGTAGGCCCCGCCCCCTTCCTTCACCACTCTGCAAACGCGCCCCTGGCGCGTTTGCAGAGGGGGAACGATCCCCTTGAATACTGGGGGTCCCTGGGGGCCAACTAGCCCACCAGGAACCTCCAGTATGCGCCAGGGGGCTGCCTTGCAGAGAGGTGTACAGAGGCCACGCCCTTTTACACCTCTCTGCAACGCAGCTCTATGGCGCTTTTGGAGGTATATGGTGGGCTAGTTGCACCCCAGGGACCCTCAGGATTCAGGGGA